>OX459124.1:12500-615000 GCA_949775105.1 Oldenlandia corymbosa var. corymbosa | reverse complement strand
TCTAATATAACCACTCTAGAATTGTTTTTACTTAATTCTTCCTTTATCCTCAGATTATTGTCTAATTTGTATTTTTAGTTTTAGTACAATTTGAATTAAGAATGAAAATCCAAACTAAATATTAATTTCGGGACAGAAGGGGTACTTTTGGATCTGAACTTAGGCAAAAAAACCGTTGAAAGAATGATCATGGTATGTTTTAAAAATTAAAATAAATTAATATAGAACCAAAGCTTTCAAATTAAAGGGTCGAAAAAAGAGTAATTCAACCGTTACCAACAAGTTGAACCACGGAAACTTCAGCTGCTGGACACGCTCACTAAGAGAAAATTCAGCCGGCCATTTCAAACTTCTTTTTAAAAATCATTTTATGTGCTGAGATCTTAAACGAATATATATGAACCCTATCACTCACGTAACATTCGACATCCAACTTGGCTAATAAAGTATTTGATAGTCAACTCTCTGTTTTGATAGTTGAGATCAGATTCATCTTCTCCCCATCACACTTGATTTAATATGTACATATACATTGGACCAAATAATAATTATTATTTGGACACATCAATTTTCGAAGATTCATCTTTTGTTCTAGTGTTTTAGTCCTTAATTTTTACTTTCAACTACTGATTGCATTACTTTAAAATTTTCATTATTTTGTTATACAAACTAACTCGCATGGTTTAAATAAAATTTAAATTTTTGCTCAAATAGGTTGAAATTGATTTTACATTAATTTTTATTAATTTGTGAAGTAATTTATTGTGCAAACTCAATCATTTTTTTATTAATTAATATATATATTATGTTAAAGCAAAATAAGTTTGTAGAAACAAGTACACGTGTCAAGCTCCTGTTCACTCGTTTTCCGCCAAAAGTTTTTAGTATATAAATGTTCGACGCATTAATTGTTAAACATAATTTACGGAAACAATAACAATTTATGGATGAATTTGATTACTTGAGTAAAGAATCACAAATTAGTGATTATTTATTCAATGATTTGACTAAGACATGGAAGTTTTATGTGAAATGATTTGAAGATGATAATTGAATGTGTATGTTTTATCTACAGTTACTCGGTTTAAATAAATTAAGAAAGTATCACAAATTAGTGCTCATTTATACTTTGATTTGAGCGAGATTTGTAAGATTTTCTATGATCAATTTCAAAATAATTCGTGAATATCTATGATTGAAAGTGGATGCTTTTTCCTTACATATTCGATTTTAAAAAAAAATTGGAAAAGATTACAAGTTATTGATTATGCATTTATTGATTGATTTAAAGTATACGTGTTAGGACTACTACTTAAACTCCACCTCCTATACACACACGTCCACAGGATCGTTCTTCTCATCCTCTGCTCAATATAGGTTAAATTATGTACTTTGAAATTTATAATATTTTTTTTGCGCCCTCTCTCTTTCAATTTTACTTTTAATTTTTTTTTTTTGTCTTGGTTGAACGCGACAAAAATGACCACCGACTGTCATCCGTATGGCCACTAATTTTTTTGTTTATATTGTGTAAATTTTTTCAAAATATGGCTTGCAAAATCTAATTTGCAAATTATGTTCACTTTTGTAAATTATCTCAAAACATGGTTTGCAAAATATAATTTGTAAGTTATGTTTATATTGTGTAAATTCTTCTAGAACGTGGCTTGCAAAATCGAATTTGCCAGTAATGTTCAATTTTTTATAACTAAACCCTAACCCTATCACAATATATGATTTGCCAGACAATCGCAAATTATGTTCATATGATGTCTCACTTTTACAATTACTATTAATTCTTCATATTTTTATGAAGTACACTTTTTACTATATTTACTTATATACACGGCTTCTAAAAACTAATTTGAAAGTTATGTTAAGTATTTAAATTTCCTAAGACGGGGCTTGCAAAAACAGATTTGCAAGTTGTGTTCACTTTTGTTAATTATCCAAAAACATGTTTTGCAACATCGAATTTACAAGTTATATATGATTAATTTTCGCAAATCTTCCAAAACATATAAGTATGTTTTCTATTACTATTATGCTAGCCATATTAGAATTCGAAACTAACATATTTGTTTTTTTTTTCTTTCAAACAAATTGTGTTTTGGAACCAATTTCTTTACCCAAAACATGGTTTGGAAAATCTAATTTAGAAGCCTCTTTTGTAAATTTTTCCAAAACATGGCTTGCAAAATCTAATTTGCAAGTTATGATCTCTTTAGTAACTTTTCTCAAAACATGGCTTGCAAAATTCAATTTGCAAATTATGTTCAATTTTTCAACATTTATCAAAATATATCTTGCAAAATCTAATGTGCAAGTTAGGATTTCTTTTGTAAGTTTTCCCAAAAAAAAATGATTTGCAAATCTAATTCAAAGATCTTATGTAGAAAAAGGAGAAAATTAAAACAAAATCCATTTTATTAAACTATCTTCTTTACTACATCTTTATCCTCTCTTTTTTACTCTATTTTTCTCATCAATTGATAAATAAAATGTTGTCTGCCCGGACCAAGAACCTAGTTATGTATTATAATTGCTTTATTAATATAATTATTTAACTCACAAAATATGTTATTAATTAAGTACTATAAAATGTTAATACGAACTATCACAATAGGAGAAGGATACAAAATATGAGTTTTTTAATCTTAAATATATTAAATAGCTGAATGTTATTAATTTATTAATAATGACATCATCCGAATCGATCCCGAGTCGACACAAATTGAACCCCAAATCGCTCGGTCCCTTGCTGTTCCTAGTCAACCTCCAAGCCGAGTTGACAACAATAATTAGAACCACTTCATTATTTTTTAACCGAGAATAGGTTGATAAGCCTACTTACAAAATTACATAATTCAGTAATGATTGAACTTTAAATGTGCTTAAAAAATGACGCATGAAACCTGCATGTGATTAACAAATGAAGTAATATAGTAGTTGACTTCCATGAGGAGCTTTAATTCTTAGCGGAAAATGTGGGTCCACACCCACCCGCAAGGCAAACCATACATACATTCTTCTTCTATTAATTTCGTTTTAACTCGATGTCCTCCTGCACCGAAAAAAAAAAAGAAAGAAATGGAGACAGAGTACCACAACTCGGTAAATTTTGCATCAGTAGGCGTAATTACTTTATCCTCCTTGTTCCTAGTGTTATTCATTTATCAATCTCAATATCATCACAAACGCCGGAAGATTAATCATCGGCTACCGGCAGGAAGAACGGGGTTCCCCATCATCGGAGAAAATATGGATTTGGCATCATCCGGGCCGGAAGTATTCATCCGGGATAGGATGAAAAAGTACGACCCGGCCACGGCCACGGCCACCGCGGGATCATCATCATCATCCTCAGGAGTCGTGTTCAGAACCTCACTGATGGGAGAGAAAAACATGGCAGTATTTTGTGGGGCGGAAGGGAACAAATTCGTCTTCTCGAAGGATTTCAAGGATATCAATCCATGGTGGCCGGCTGCGTTTGGGGCGCCATTAGGGTTCCCTTTGCCTAAAGGGTGGACAGCGACGGACTCAGTTAAGATAACTCGGATTTTTGTTCACGAGTTCCTAAGGCCTGAAACCCTAAAAACATGGATTCCGATTATGGATTCCATGTCCAGGAAACACATCCAGACCGAGTGGGCACCCTATGAAGATATCAAAGTTTACCCTGTATCTAAGAAGATGGTATTTTCACTCGTGTGCAGGATTTTCTTGGGCATGAAAGACGAGGAGGGGGAGGACATAGATCGCATAAATGTTGACACCTTGAAACGGTATTTCGACTTGGCGGTAACTTTTATGTTTTCATTTCCCATCGACTTTCCCGGAACGGCCTACAATAAAGCGACGAGAGCCGGCAAAGTTGTGAAGGAAGGGGTTTTGAAGATGGTTATTCAAAAGATTCAACAGGGTCATCAGGTCGATGATGATGAACAACAAAGCGTGGATCTTTTGACTCACATTTTGTTCCGATCAAAAAACTACGACCGGAGTTGCTTGAGACTAGAGGATATTTGCAATGTCTTGATGGCTACTCTACTTCCTGCTTATGATGACATCACCGCCGGTGTCACTTTTGTGCTCAAATTTCTTGCACAACTTCCCCATATTTACAACCAAGTTTACAGTGGTAAATCTCGCCCTATATTTTTATTCAATGAAGAAAACGAGTGATTCATCTGTCGGAGACTGAATGTTTATCGAAAATTCATTACACGCACTGTTAGCTAGGAAACAAAGAAGTTGACTTTTATGGAAGAAGAAGAAGAAGAAGTTGACTTTTTTTTTGGATTTCCTGCGTTCTCAACTCGTGTGTATTAATGACATATGCACGTTTTTCGATTGTCTACAGAATGTATGGATATTGCTCGCTCCAAAGTTGAGGACGAGTTAATCAATTGGGATGATATCCACAAGATGCAGTATTGCTGGAACGTGGTACGTGAATCGATGAGGTTAATTCCCCCCTCAGCTGGTGCATTCGGTGAAGTTACAAGTGATCTTAGTTTTGAAGGTTTTACTGTTCCCAAAGGATGGAAGGTAATTCTTCATTGCTTCACACATTTTACTTAATTTACTGTTGCATACTTTTCATTCCACAAAGTTAATTAGTATTTCCGTCTCCATATTTAGGTATAAAATAAATAAATAGGGCAGACACTACTATTATATCTTCATTAAAGTCAAACTAGTGTATAACACTTACTCGTACCATTTTACAGTTTTAAAAGTACACACTAGAACAACATTTTAAATATTAGTGAGTCGCACTCAGTAGTCATTTTGCGTAATAATAAAAAAAAAAAAACTACCAAAAATAAGGGTGGTCGGACCGCAACAAATGGCGTGTTACATTTAATAAAAATTAACTTTGACCCATAACGAAAACAAAAACATCAGTGGGTTTGGTTTGTAGCAGATGTGTATTAACATTTTTTTTTTGGGTCCAACCTGCCAGAATCTAAGTCTAGTTTGACCACAGCCTGCAGGGACATTTTCGAGATTTCCTTTGTCATGTTATTTCTGAGTATTTAAACTCATAAAAACAACAACATATATACACATAATATTGGTCAAATTAAATGTAACGGATCATTTTGTAAGGTATACTCTTTTACTTGTAACCCCTCATTGGAAAAATGAGCAATCTAACAAAAATTTTGCAGACGTTTTGGAGCGGCTATTCAACTCATAAAGACTCCAAATACTTTCCAAATCCTGAGGATTTCGACCCATCGAGATTTGAAGGAAATGGTCCTGCACCATACGCCTACGTACCTTTTGGAGGTGGACCTAGAATTTGCCCAGGAAGAGACTATGCCCGAGTGCATATACTGGTGTTTCTGTACAATGTGGTCACCAGATTTAAGCTGGAATTACTTGATCCCAACGAGAAAGTTATGTATCATATGACTCCTTTCCCTGAACATGGTCTTCCGGTCCGGCTCATCCCGCACGTTAACCGAGGAACTACAGTAATTCAGTGAGAACCGCATATCTCAGTTTGGCTACAAAACATGTGGTTCCTCTTCTCATCCTGAATATACACCAAAACCAAACCATGTTTTTCTACCATAGTCATTATTATCTACCTGTAACATAATATATGTACTCATCCCATTTCAGCAAAATAATGTATTTGTCATATTGTTTTAATAGTTCACTTCATTTTATGAGAAATTTGTTTTATCCCAAGTGAAATAGTGATCATATTATGATCCAGAAAAGTTCTTATCCGAGAGGTTTGAAGGTTCAGAAACAAAACAAGGACGGATGAATTTCATAGCCTTTGGATGCCCTGGAAACAACTTAGCTATGCATAGTCTTGGGTTTGGCAGGTGGCTTCCCTAATCCAGTGTTTTGATTGGGAGACAGGAGATGGAGAAACTTTGGAACTATGTGAAGGTTTAGGACAACCTGTTTACATGGCTCAGCCTTTACTCGCTAAGTGCTATCCTTGGCCCATTATGCCAAATCTCTTCCCCCTACTTTAAAATTTTCTTTATGTTTTATGTGTGGTAAATGTTTGCTTAACATTTAAACTCAACTCTGTTTCATGTTCACAATACATATATTCTTTTTATCCCAAAATAATTATTCACTTTTGATTTGAATTTTAGTACGATAGAGATGAACGGAATAATGTATATATTTGTCTTGTGAACCTAATTGATATGGATATTGGGCAAACACTTGGTATTTGGAGCGCGTGTTTTATATTCCTTTTCATGCAAATTGGGATTCGATATTATCAATTTGAGAATCCTAACTTTTTGCCGCTTTCACAACTTTCTCCCTACTTCTTTGTGGTTCAACAATAAATAAATTTGGCTTTTGTATTTTAATTAGGTTCTTTGTTAGCTGCAGGTTTGAACCTCTTGGAATTTGGACCTTAAACATTTTATGAAATGATTGACCAAGTTTGGTTTTTACACTGCCGGTTTGATAGTGGAACCTCAGCTAGAGTTTCCTGTAAAAGAAGGCCTCGGGGTCTCCCGATGGTAGACACTCTGATACTTAACTCAGAGAAGGGTTTAAAGAAAGTATGTGAGTAGTAGTTTGTGCTAGAGATAGCGTACCCATATTGTGGTCTCATCAACCCTATTTATATACATGAAGTTACCTTAAAAGATACCGAATCCCACTAGGTATCATATTCTAGAACCGCCTTTATCAGGTCGGCTGGGCCATACTTGGTTAACGGGCCGGTCCAGTAATCCTTGGTGGATATGGACTCGTCAAGTGCCCCTGTCAAGTATTAGTTGCACGAAATAAACAAGACTTGACACAAAATAAAACTGACCTGGACCCGGCCCAAGCGAGGCGGATTAGAAACAACCTACATTGTACTGAGCAAATCTAACAAAGCAGCTCGTGGGTCAGGATCCGACCCAAGGAGGCAACCCGCCTTAAAATCCCGCCCAAACCGCTAAACCGCGCGGTATCAGCGGGCACGTTCCCCAAGCGACAGTACCTTCATCATTACCGCTCCCTTGGAACTCGCTCCACCGTCAAATCGTGGGCAGCAACGGCAATAAATAAAACCTTTCGGGGTTATTAATCCCCCTATTTCATTCTGTGAAGAGAACAACTTTCCCCCACTCTCAAAGCCCATTCTATGAAAATCTGAGTTTGCTACAGTGCCCCAGATATCATGGTCGATAACATATATTTCCGTCGGTCCGAAAAGAAGTCGCGGTCAGAAGAGGAAGAGGTTTCTAAACTTGTGTTATCAGCAAACCATCCCGTCACTCCCCCAGCCGACGCCCAGGGATCGTTGCCACCGGTGACTATTGCAAATCTGAGAAGCTACAACTCAAAAAGGGAGTGGCAACCGTTGCCGAAAGTGCCAAAAGTAAGTTCCCATATCTACGACTTCTCGATTCCATTTACTTCCTTATATTTTCCTGTGGTTGAATAGATTGGTATAAATCTAGGTTGAACCATGGCTAGGAACTCAGATTTAAAAACCGTATATGATTTTGCCTCTACCATAAATTCCGACGAGAAGGTCGGATTAGTGAGAACAAAATATAGCCTGCCCCAGGAGTTAGAAATGAGAGCTCCCCTAGGAACCGAGAGAGGCAATACTCCCCCAGAAGGAAAAATCACCATCTATGAACGTTTCATGTTTCTGGGGTTGAGATTTCCCCTTTTTTCTTTGTTCGAGGAGATTGTGTACTATTACAAAATTCGACTAGCTCGATTTACCCCTAACCTCATAACGTACGTCCTCGGTTTTGTAAAGAAATACCAACGAGCCAAGGTGAGACCCGTCTTATGTTGTGGAGGTACTTCTTTAGAGTGTTGAAACCGTCTATGGCTTTTTAGGATTGGTATATGGTGAAGAGAAACCTTGTGTCAGGCTCTCGAAAAATAGTAGAAGCCTATAGTGGGTCTCCCATTTGGAAACCCAATTTTCTGTATGTAAAGGCCCCTACAAAATACTGTGTGGCCTGGAATTATCGAGAAGCCAAAGGCTTCGAGGTGGTAAAAGACGAGTTGATGAATGAGGATGAGTAGAAGATCAAAGAATTTGCCAATGACTTAGAGAAACTCGAGAGATATCCCAAGATACTAGGGTATGGAGTGGTGCAGCATTTCGTTCCTGTCATGCCAATCGAGGGATTAGAAGCTGACAAGATCCTCGATGTCCCCTTCGAGGAAAAGGAAGGTACTAATCTTGTTATTATTTCTGTGTGTTTAGGTCATGTCATTGGGAAACGCTGGTTCTGGATTATATGGTGACTCCAACCCCTTTCATGTTGTAAACTCAAATGACAATACTTCCACAACAAAATTAGTGACAGAGAAGATAAAGAAGAAGAAGAAGGAGGCAGTCGCCAGGTAGTCCGAGAAGGGGCCAACCGCGAAAAAGTCGAAAACCCACACTTCTTATGACAAGGAGATCTGAGCAGCAAGGCAGACCAAGGAGACTATTCCTCCTATCACCGAGAACGAGGCGCCTTCAGAAAAGGAGACTTCAGAGAAGGAGAGTGGGCCAAGCACTCGACCCAATCATGTCGAGAAGGGAAAAAACCCTGTCGAGGGGAATGTAACCATTTTTTTTCCTAAGATACCAACCGGGGGTCCCGCAGTCGTAGTTCATACCTTCGACAATCCTCCTACGATCGAGTGCCCTGTGCTGGAAGAGTTTGCCGCCAACCTAACCGAGGCAGATGGATTGAAATTGGTAAACATCTCAATCCATACGTGCTCATTGAGTTTCGTATTTTATCATTGAATGTATATCTGTTCTATATCTGGTTTCTGCAGATGAGCGCAGTCATGAAGAACCATGCCAAGAGATCCAGGGACTTAAGGCGAGAACTAACAGAAGCCCAAGCTAAGAGAGATCAAGTGGTGATCGAGAAGCGGGCTCTCGAGGAAAGGAATCAGCAGCTGCAAGCTAAGGAAGTAGAGCTCGCCTTGGTACAGACGCAGCTTGGGGAACTGAAGCAGAAATTTCAGGAGTATTACAACCTGCACATCTCGAAGGAGGACCTTAATAAATGGTGCACTGCATTTTGCTGGAGGATGCTATCATCAGGGGGGATGACATTTGCTGTGGAAGAGATTAACACGGCTTCGATGGCGTATAGGGGCCACGCAGTTGCCATCGAAGGCTTAAAAAGACTGAAGTCAAAAAAGCCTATCAAGTCTAAGTGTTGAAGCAATTCTAAAGGAAAACCCAAAAAAGACCATGTAAGAAGCCTTGATCTAGGGTCTTTGCAAACTATCCACAGATCAGCTACCCTGTGGGAGCCCTTGTGTGAAGCTCTATCCAAGATGGGTTCACTCGAGAACATCACCTCCTTTCTCGAGGATGTGGCTCCCATTTTCACTAGAGGTCCTGGTGAGGAAATGGCAATACCTAAGGTCGTCGACGAGGATTTTAGAATTGATCTCGAAGAAGATGAAAATGAGACTGCCGAGGAGGATGACACAGGCAATTCAGGTCCCAAGGACCAAGATCCCCCAACTGTGGGAGATACCAGAGGAGCCGAGGAAGGAAACCCCTCTATCGAGGAATCAACTGAAGACCAACCAGGGAACGACTCTCATTCTCAGACTGCTGTATGAATTCAATTTCCTTATAATAGAGTCCTTCTTTATTTTGAGAAATTATTGTATCACCGTTCACGGTGGTGAATGAGAATATTTTAAGTATCTATCGGTATTTACATGATATCCAATCCCTTTTAACTTTATCCCATGTCTTATGCTAGGAATCATACTTTGTACACCAGGTACATCTGATGATCTTGGACGAAAATCATGCTAAAAATTTTTCGATGTATGTCATGGTTTCTGCGGCAATGAGAAAGTTGGGCAATGTCCACAGTTTTTCTGTTGTAAGAACCCTCGTGAAGGATATTGTGGACGCCATACAAACATACAACATACATATACATTCTCGACTGGTACATCGGTTCAAGCAAAAAGAAGAAAAATATTAACGCCGCCTTCAGCAATACGACCTCAATTATCAGGATTCCCTGATCCTGGAGGCAAATATAAATGAAGAAATGGCAATTTTAAGGAAGGAGAACGTCCAATTGAAGTGCCGTGAAAGAATCGCGGTTTCCCTATGGTTTCTTGAGAAGTTCCACATCCTTTCACTTGTTGAGAAACAAATTCAAATTAGGACAGAACGTTTCATTGCCGCCATTGAGATGCTGAAGAAAAGGACTAAAGAGGCTGAATTTTATTCAAGACAATCTGCCGTCCAACAGAACATACTGGTCGATCGTGAGATCCTGCTTACCATTCTCAAAGGTCTGGATGAACATGAGAAAGCTCGTGAGAGGACAGCCGCCGAAGAATTCCTTCTTAGGCTCGACGAGCAAGATTGGGAAATTGTTGACTTGAAAGACAAATTGAACCAGTGTATCGACCATCTTAGGACGCTAGGATTCTCGGGCGTGATTAAGTCGTCTCGATTTAACCCCAAGGGGGAAGACCTTAGCATTTAAGGGTAAACAAATGTATTTAACCCTACCCGGCATAAGGCGCGAGGGCAATGTATTTGATTCAAGCCTTATATGCGTTGTTTTTATTTTTTTTATTTTTTTTGTACTCGAGTAGCATTTGTATAGCACTTTCACGGCCGGATGTAAAGTACAAGGCACCCTGGGGCAACTGGGTACGAGTTCCTCGACTTATTACCGCGATCTATGGCATGTACGAGGGGACTTCCTCGGTTTTTTTCCGCATGTTGAATACACGGCTCTGAACGAGGATGCCCCTAAAGAGGGAATCCATCTATAATGTCGACCATATAAGAAAATATGCAATGACTTTTATTGAATAATTATCCCAGGACCTGGGTTAGCATTACATATGGAAAAGTGAAAGCAATAAAGCAAATAAAAAAAATAAGGCCGACATCCTAAACTAACACGTAGCAAATAAGAGCTTAAACATAGAACCTGCGGAGGTTCTATATGTTCCACCATCGTGGGAGGACGATTCCACTGTCATCCGTGGTCTGTAACCGATAGCTGCCTGCTGGAGAAGTTTGAATGACTTTGTAAGGTCCTTCCCAATTTGCAACGAGTTTCCCTAGAGTCTTGGCTCTACTGGATTCGTTTTTTCTAAGTACAAGATCCCCCACTGTGAAATCTATTGCTCTGACCCGCTTATTGTAGTGTTTTCTGAGGATTTCCATGTACCTGGCTTCTCTTATTCTGACGACGTCTCGCCGTTCCTCGAGCAGGTCGAGGTTTAGCCTGATATCATCGTCATTAGAACTCTCGACAAAGTTGATTGTACGAGGGCTTGCGAGACCTATTTTGACTTGGAGAACCACGTCCATGCCATAGACCAAGCTTAAGGGGTCTCGTCAGTCGAGGAGTGGGTTGTGGTACGATATGACCACAAGACATGGAAGAGCTCCTCAACCCAAGCTCCCTTAGCGTCGTAGCCTGGTCTTGATTCCATGTTGGATAGTTCTATTAATAGACTCTGCTTGACCATTAGCTTAAGGGTGAGCCACACTCGAGAACCGACGCTCAATTTGCATTTCTTTGCACCAAGACTTCAAAGCGGCAGATGATATTTTGCCAGAAGAAATTTAGCACTTGTCTTCCAGATATTGAGTTTAGCGGTTTGGCTTCTACCTGCTTGGTGAAGTAATCCACCGCTACTATTATCCATCGCACTCATCCTATCCCTTTTGGATGAAAAGGGCCAATGATATCGGTGCCAATTGGTAAAACGGCCAAGGACTTTGAATGGTGACCATCTCGTGCTGCGGTTGTTGAGTAATGAGACTAAAGCGTTGACATCTACCACACTTTTGTACGAATTGATATGCATCTTTGAAAATCGTGGGCCAGAAGTACCAGGAACGCAGTACTTTCTTAGCGAGTGCCCTGGCTCCCATGTGTGCTCCGCATGATCCCTCATGAATCTCTTCGAGGATGTATGCTGCTTGTCTTGGTCCGACACATCGTAGCATGGGTAGCAGGTATCCATGCTTGTACAGCGCTCCATCTCTTAATGTGTACTTAGGCGCTTTCAATTGGAGCTCTCGAGCGTCGGACTTATTATTGGGCAACGTCCTATCTGCTAGGAACTGAATGAACGGGGTCATCCAAGTGTCACTGTCCTTGGTGATAGTCATTGTCGACATTTTCTGTATGCTAGGCTCAGGGAGGATTTCGACCCAGACCTTGTGACTGAGGTGCGCGAAGTTCGAGGAGGCCAACTTTCTTAATGCATCCACCCTTGTGTTTTTTGTCCTTATGATGTGGGAGATTTTGCATTCTTCAAACATATCTTTTAACTCGAGAACTTTCTCTAGATATTGCTTGAGCTGCCCATCATTTGTTGTATAATCACCTAAGATTTGATTTACCACCACCTGAGAGTCGCTAAAGACTTAGTTTTTTGGACCTCGAGTTTTAGAGCCATGTTAAGACCTACTATCAATGCTTCGTACCGAGCCACATTGTTAGTAACTGGGAAGCCAAATCTTAATGCATAGGTATACTCCGCATCATATTCTTTCTTGCTCTTGATTTTGGGATCAGCCGATGGTTTTGCCAATATGATCTCGGCTCCTCCCCCCTAGGCGCAATGAGAGCCGTCGACGTAGAGCGTCCAGACTCGAGGATTCATCTCGACAAGGGCAGCGGGGTGATTCTTAGGTTTTTCGACTCAAGGAACATTATTAGAACGTGGCATCTCGACTAGGAAGCCTGCAAACGGTTGGCCTTTGATCGTCGTTCGTGGCTTATATTCTATATGGTGCTCTCCCAACTCTACTGCCCACTTCATCATCCGACCGGAGGATTCAGGCTCAAGAAGGACTTGCTGAATAGGCTACTTTGTTAATACTCGTATTGGGTGTGCTTGGAAGTATGGACACAGGCGTCGAGCAGCCATAACCAAACTCAAGATAAGTCTCTCCATGGGCGTGTATCGTGTTTCTGCACCTTGTAACACTTTACTAAAAAAGTAAAAAGGAATTTCCTTGCCATCCTTGTTTTGGACTAGGACGGCTGAAATGACCTTCCCTCAAGCGGCGAGGTATACATATAAGCTTTCTCCCGGCTCAGGCTTAGCTAATATGGGCCGCCGTTTAAGATGGTCCTTCAGCTCTTGGAAAGCTTTTTGGCATTCCTCGTTCCACTCAAACTTTCTGCCTTTGCGGAGTGTAAGAAAGAATGGGAGGCTTTTTTCTGCGGCTCGAGAGAGGAATCTGTTTAAAGCCGCAAGGGATCCTGTAAGTTTCTGAACTTCCTTGACATTCTTCGGGGCTTCCATGGCTAGGATCTCCTCAATTTTTGCCAGATCAACACTGATTCCATCCTTGGATATTTGGTGCCCTAGGAACTTACCTAACTCTACGCGGAAGGCACATTTTTTTCGATTAAGTTTCATATTTATTTTGCGAAGAATCGAGAAGATCTCACGCATATCCTTGGCTACTTGCTCATCTCTGTTACTCTTGATCACCATGTCGTCTACATATATCTCGATATTTCAGCCAATCAGATCGTAGAACTCTCGATTAACGAGGCATTGATAGGTTGCCCCGGTGTTCTTCAAGCCAAAAGGCATCTTGTCATAACAGTACACTCCAATCTCGGTGATATAGGCTGTGTTTTTTGCATCTTCTCGTGTCATAAGGATCTAGTGGTATCCTTTATAGGCGTCGAGGAAACTGAGGGTCCTATACTCGGTGATACCTTCGACCATTTGATCTATGACGGGTAAGGAATAGAAGTCCTTGGGGCAAGGTTTGTTGAGGTCCGTGTAATCTTGGCACATGCGCCAAGATTTATCGGGCTTTCATACCAGGACTGGGTTAGCTGACCAGGTGAGCCAAAGAACTTCTCGGAGGATATTAGGACAAAGCAGCTTCAACGTTTCTTCATTGATGATGTCATTGCGGTCACGAGCAAATATTCTCTTCTTCTATTGTACGGGTTTAACATTGGGATCAACATTCAACTTGTGTTTAATAATATCTCGTGGCACTCTTGTCATATCTGTAGGTGACCAGGCAAATATATCACGGAACTCGCGTAGCAAGGCGATTACCTCGGCTAGCAATGCTCCTTGAGGTGTTATACCTATCTGGATGGTCTTGTAGGGGTTCTTCTCGTTAAGAACAAGCTCTCGTGTTTTGCTACTAAGTGGTGGTAGGCAATTAGTGTCTCGATCCTCCGACCGTGATTGTATTGCGGCTTGTTGGACTGAGTAGCATCCTGATATACCAGTGCTTGGGTTAGACACCATGGCCCTCTTCCCAAATTTGACAGCTGTGAGCAAACATTCTCAAGAACTGCGCTGGCAGCCCTACACTACTCCAACTCCGTATTCTGTAGGAAATTTAATCACTAGGTGATAAGGAGACCAAATAGCTCGGGCTTGGCACATCCAGGGTCATCCTACGATAACATTAAACGGCGAGGGTGCATCTATTAAGGCGAAATCCATGGTTAATGTAACCATTCTGGGATGCGACCCTTCCGTGATGGGGAGACATCTGATTCCGGTTGGGATAATAGTGTGGCCCGAGAAGCCCATCAATAGCATTGTTGCTGGGCGGATATTAGGGTTTTGAATGTTCATCTTTTTGAAGCAACCGCTGTAGATGATGTCAACTACGCTACCGTTGTCCACATAAACCCGACTAACTTGTACATTTCCGATTATCTCCTCGATAACCATGGTATCACTATGTGGACAGATATCCCGAACTATGTCGTTGTTGGTGAAAACTATGTCTTCTGTCCCTTTGAACCTTTTGTGACTAGGTTCTTAACGAGGAGTTTTTGTGGCGGTCCGTACTGAGTTTTTCATGGCTGTGGTACACAAAACTTTGAGAGGAGCTCCAAAAATAGCACCCACTCGGTGAGTGATCTGCTTGATGGGATCCGCCGGAGGGATATGCTGAAGTGGTTGTGGGGTTCCCTCGATAGTTTGTTGAGGAGGTTGTTGTGTATTGTTCCTCAGTTGCCAGTTATTCCCACGGCTTTCTCCCCGAGGGCCCCTGAAATTAAGTTTAGAAAAGTTTCGGGATATACCAGGCTTGCTTTTTTTTGTCGAGAGGGTCCTTGCACATACTGCTGGAATTTACCAGACTTAATTCCGTTTTTTATTTTCTTCTTAAGTTCTCGACAATCATCAGCATCATGGCCGTGGTCTTTGTGATATTCACAATACTATTCCGTCGACCTATTTGGGTTAGGCGCTAGAGGTTTTGGGGTAGGTAACTCATCCTTGTGGATTTGGAGGATTTCCCGGCATAACTTAGTCAGAGGCGTCAACTGCCTATTGAGTTTAGGCAACTTCGTCCTACTCTACATGATAACCCTTGGTTTGTCTCTTGGCCCTACCGCCATGAAAGATTCTTGTGACCGCTTGAGTGTGTGCTCTCGTTGAATATGATTCTCGACGATAGCCCATATCTCTTAGGAATTCCTAGGAGGTTTAGTTAAGAGTTTTACTCTTAGCATTGAGAATTTTCCAAATAGGTTGGGCCCTTGGATAAAACCATTCTGGACATCCCGTTCATCTACGTCATCAATTTGTAAGGTTTCACGGATGAAACGCCGATGGAAGTCTTAGAGACTTCATGTTGACCCTGCTTGATCAAGGAAAGGTCAATGGACATTCTAGAGATTTGCTTACTCTGAAAGAACTGAGTTGCCAATTTGGCTGATAAGTCCTCGAAACTGATTATACTTCCTTCTGAATATTGTCCAAACCATCGTTGTGCTTGCCTGGTTAGGTAGGAGGGTAGAGCTTTAGCCATAAAATTCAACAATGCATTCCTGATCCTCATGACCTGGACATACCCTTGTAGCCACTGGGAGACGTCTGTATCTCCCGAGTACTTGGTGAAATCCTTGGGGAAGTCAGAGTCCTGGGGCTTCGGCTCGTCTTGAATGTCTGGTATAAAGGGACTCTGATCTACGACCATCCCAATGATCTTCCTCATCTCGTCGCGGATCGAAGCGTCCTGTCCTCTTATTCCCTGCCGACCTTGGGGAAGATAAGGTGGGATCTCTGTGGTTGTTTCGTTGTTGGCGCCTAGGAGGCGAATACTGAAGATAACGGTGATGCTCCCACCCATGATCCTCTCTGGTATCACCATCGTTTTGCCATTGTCTATGGAAAGGTACGTATTCCTCCCTTCGAGGTCTCTTTCGATGCCAGTTGGGCCCCAATCGATTGCAAACATTAGTCCTTCTCGGAGGGTTCCATTCTCCCTCTTCCATAACCTCAAACTTGGGGACCCTTGTCGGTAGTGGTCTCGAGGATCCTTGCGTCTGTACACCGCATCAAACTCTTCAGTTGCCATATCAAAGGCTGGATATTTCCTTCTGAAAACGTTCCAGAAAATGGTGTCTCGAGTGGCGGTTGAATGGTTATCCAAGAAGCCTTCGTGATTTGAATGCTCCTGATAGTCCCCTTCCTCCTGGACCTTTCGCTTGCCTTGTTTCTTCTTGAGAAGAGCTAAAGTGCGTCGGGCTTCCTTCTCATGAATCAATTCAACCAACTCTTGTTCGGTTGGGTCGAGCTTTCCTAGGAGACAACGGCGCCTCGTTTCCTCGAGAACATATCTTTTCATCCTTTGACTTTGATCGATGTCATCCCGCAGCTTTTTGAGTTCAGCCTCGATTTCTGCAAACCGTTGATCCTCCAAGCATTTCCTGGATGCCACGGTATTTTAAGGAGGAGGCAAATCCTTTTTTTCGATAGCAGGATTTGCGTTGTTCAGTTTCTTTGGATTAGGTTGTGAAGTTCCAAGGACCAGACGTTCTTTTCCTGGTTCTTTCTCGGGTCCTCTTTCATGGCTCTTTCCCGTTTTTATTTCCTATCGTCGTTAGAGTTCTGCTAGGGTAGTGTTATCGGCTGGGCTGCACTGTCTACTGGAAGATGCCGTGCTACTGGCGTCCTCTTCAACCCTAGCCTTGGTGTGTGTGGTTCTAGAAACCCTAAGTCGCACCGGAGAAGGTTAGGAAAACTGAATAGGCTTTCGTGACACAAACCCTAGTTTTCAGGTCCCACTGGGCGTACCACTCGATGAAGTTTGGTTATTACACCGCTGGTTTGGTAATGGAACCTCAACTAGGGTTTCTTGCAAAAGAAGGTCTCGGGGGTCTCCCGAGGGTAGACACTCCGATGCTTAAGTCAGAGAAGGGTTTAAAGAAAGTATCTGAGTACTAGTTTGTGCTAGAGATAGCATATCCGTATTGCGGTCTCATCAACTCTATTTATAGGCATGAAGTTACCTTGAAGGAAGCCGAATCCCACTAGGTTTCATGTTCTAGAAGTGCCTTTATTAGGTCGACTGGGCCATACTTGCTTAACGGGCCGGTTCAAGTAATCCTTAGTGGATATGGACTTGTCAATGATCGTGATGATAAATTAAGAATCTAAAGGTTTATTAGGAACTTACCTGGTCCTCCCGGAGTAGAACTGGTTCGTTTCAAATGGCTTTTTGTCACGACCCTGGACTCAAGGTGACTTTAATCAATAGGTCAGGGGCTCGATTGCAAACCGGTAAACTATGAGTCTATAAATAGTTGACCTGGGGTGAAAAGAACATTATATATTGTTTTAGATTGGTTTTTTAGAAACGTATTGACGTTCCCAATTCCATTCCGGGTTCTTGAACCCTATCCGCCTCCGATTCGTCGGAATCCACCATTTCCGTCTGATCCCGTCACCGGATCATGACAAATTGGCCTTAGAGCAAGTCGATTCTCGGCCCTCTGTTCCGATTCATCCATTCCTTCCGCATAAAGTCTCTGATTCGTGCATTTTTTCGATCGATTTTTCTTGAAAATCGATTCGATTCTTCAGTCGCCTGAAAATCTAGTTCTTAAAATCTTCAACCGCGATTCCATTCTTTTCCTATTCTGATTAATGTCCTGTTCGTTCGAATTCGTTCGATTTGGTTCTAGGTCTTGGAAATTCCTACGGCTCACAATCAATTCTTGAAACCGTTGTTCTTGAATTCTTCGCTGGAAATGACGAGATCCAGGAACGTCGTTGAGTTACCAACTAAGGAATTGGACCCGCAAGGAGAGGCAGTTACTACAAGGCTTGATCAGATCGAAGGGCGTTTTTACGATCTTGATTCAAAGATCAGTGATTTGATCGCAAACAGTGATGCAAGATTTAATCAGATGATGGAGATGTTGTTAGCGCAACAAGGCTCAAATCGAGGGAAGGCTCCGGTGCAAGATATACCTTCGCCGTCGTATTCAGCACAAAGCCGGACTCCGTTGACTCAGAAGTCATCTGAAAAGAACATTATCGAATAATATTGTTTTAGATTGATTTTTCATAAACGTATTTCTCATGAACCCGGAAAAATTAGTAATCTAATCTCTTTTGATTTATTTGTTGGTGATTGAAATTAGAGTGTTAGGTTAGTAGTGCTCCATTTGTTGTATTAAAGGTTGTAAACTTAGAGGCCTTGGTTTTCGATTTCTATTTAGGGCTAACATGTAATCGTTAATCGGGGAGGTCACTATTTGCTGAACCATTTATTGGAGGTAATTAGGGATTTGGTTACTTGTTTGAGTTATTTGGTCGATTGTTAGAGGCTTTCGCTACGTCAGAGATTGAATTGATTTTCTTCATTTTTTTTTCAAAAAAAAATTAAAATGAAAATATATTAGGATTGTTGGGAAGCGCCCAACTACATTTAACGAAAGGGAGGTGGATTAAACTACGTTACAAATATATATGTGTAATTCTTTGCAAAGAAAGTCAACTCATGAGCGACGTACAAAGCATGACGTACGAAACCCACTGGCAAATATCTAGACAAATACATTTACTTACCTTGTAATGCAAGAATGGCATGAATTGAGAAATTAATAAGCCTTTCCGATTCTGCCAGATTCACAGCCTTTCTGAGAGCTATAATCTCAGCAATAAAAGGATCTTAGATGCCATATGCACGGCGCGCATTTGCACGTAGAAAAGTACAATCTTAAAGTATCACACCACACTCCAGGACTAGTATATATTTTCTACAGAAAAAGAACCACCAAACCATACACTCAACCTACACGGAATTTGGCTCAGAAACAAACTGTAATCTATGAGTGGTGACAGACGTTTAGGAAAGCAATGGCATTCATGAAAGGATTTAAGTACCAGACTAGCGGAAGCACCCCCCTGGAACGGAGGCCAAAAGGTTCCCTCATGGAATTTTTTATTGCAACTATACCACAGAAAATTACAAATCAACCCAACTAACTCCATAACATCAGGGGACAATTGCAACACTAGAATCGCAAGCCAAAGGGTACGATGGGGGTTATGGAACTGACTAACCTCATCATGTAAGCCCTTCCGAAAAAATATGAGACGTTGAAACATCCATGGAGTGACAATAACACAAGTAGATGTAGGCATAAGACCACGTCGAAGCAAGTAGATTTTTCTTCATCTTTGTTGTTAGTATTGTATAGTAACAGAGATTTATCCCAAAATTTATAAGTCTTGAACCATATTGTTTTAATAACAGTCTGTTAAGATAGTACCGGTCTCATATTGTAGACATCTATAATTAAGAGATTATTATATTTTTTTTATGTAGCTAGTGTTTGTGGTGTTGTTACAAATTTAATGTTCATGATTTTGCTCGTTGTTACACTCTACATGGTTGGAAGATTATGTTATCATAGATCTATTTAATAGATTTAGAATTTGAAAATCATATAAGTCAATAATGCGTATGTAATAAGGTAAAAATACATAGTAAGACATAATTGACATAATGTATATGATATAGTGTATATGGCTATTGTTGGTGTTGCCAGTGGCTTGTGAGCCGCTCGGTCAGCGGCATCCCCCTCCACCCGTGGTCTGAGAATATAGATGTTGTTCTCTAACAATCCGTCATCACACTAGTCAAATATAAAATTACCTACTTAATATAATTACTAGTAGTAAAGTAGTAAGTAGGGTCGATCTCACAGAGAAGGTTACCAAGTACCGGTTAAAACTGTTTTTCATTATTATTTAGATTAACAATTTATCAATTTCAAATTAGGCTAAACCAAAAACTAACAATTAAATATCTAAAAAAATTAAATAAAAGAAACTCACAGAGAAGGTTACCAAGTACCGATTAAAATTATTTTTTATTATTATTTAGATTAATAATTTATCAATTTCAAACTAGGTAAAGCAAAAACTAACAATTAAATTAACTAAATATCTAAAAAAATTAAATAAAAGAAAACCTAGGGCAAAGGATTCACAACCGATTACTCAGTTTTAATTCAATTTATAGATATGTAACTTTGGACTCTCATTAATCTCACGACAATTCATCAATTTAAGGATTATACACTCTCGTGTCATAACCCTCTTACTCAAATTTACTCTATGACTACTCTCGTGACTATAGGAATTAATAAAAGCATATTAAGAACTTTGGAATTATTAGTCGCAAAGGCGGTGTTCTTGTCCTGGATCACTACCTAAGTTTATTATTCCTACGAACTAATGCTAACCTTCTACTCTCGCTACTTCAATTAGCCCCTTAAAACATGCAAATATTGATCAGGTATTTACATGGATTAAAAAAGAGAATAATAAATATTAATTAATGAAAAAAACCACAATCATATACATTAAATAAATTAAAATAGTACGGCGGTTACAACCAAAATTCTGAATTAAAATAGTGGAACAAAAGAACCGGGGATAAGAAAATTGCTTCCGCCGTGAAAAAAACTAGCTCAAATTTGGCTGTTGCGGACTCCTCTGTTAGCGACCTCGGTTTTCTCCCCTGGAATAATATAACCAGCACTCCCTTTTATAGTTTTGGAATTCTTTTTTTTCCCTTGTCAGTTTCGTTTTCAGCAGTGTTGTCATGCTCGGTTCGGACCGACCGGTTGAACTGGTTAAACCGGGAACTAACTCCTATACCGAGTCGATTAAGGCTTAAAATCGTCAAAAAGAAGATCGGTCAAAATCAGTCAAAACCTCTGTCGAATCGCGAATCGACTAAAATCGGGTCGAACCGGAGTTTTAATTTTTTTTTACTTTTGACCCAAAAATTGCACATCCTCCTATGGATTTCAAGTTCCAATGTCTTCCAAGGCCACTTTTAATCTTTTGTTCAAAATTGCCCAATAAGCTTTCAATTTTTTGTACTTTTTGAAGTATTAATTTGATTTTAAGTCCTCATATTCAATTTCAATTTTCAAATATAATATTTTGAATAATCTTTTTTTTTAATTTTGCTACAAAAACTACTTCGGTCATTTTATGAAAAAATTATATTATAACTCTAATATGTCACAAAAAAAAAAAAAATTAATCTCGGAGTACATTTTCTTAATGTGTATGTTAGTTGTCGTTCAAATTCAAATTTTTTCTAGATAATATTTTATTTATTTTAATGACTTTATTAGTATACTAATTTACTTCACCTGAACAACAATTTACTATTGAAAAATATCAATATCAACTAATATAATCGAAGAGGGATATAAAGTTTAAGTCTTTTTAATTTTAAATATATTAAATAACTAAATATTATAGAGTTAGTAATAATGACATCATCCTAATCGACCTCATGAGTCAGTTTGACTATACTAAAAAATTATCAAGTATTAATTTGACTCCAACAATCGAAAATATATAAAAAAAATTTATAAAATTCTAATTAAAATATATTTCTTAATTAATTAATATTTATTACGTCATTATGACATCATCCGAGTCGACCCTCCGAATCAACCCATGTTGACCCCCGATTCGATCGACCCCCCTTGGCCATGCCGACTCGAGCTCCAGTCCGAGCCTGACAACATTGGTTTCAGCAAGAAGGAGCAGCGACCTTTTTAGAAAATTTTAACAAATATAAAGTAGGCATGGGCTTGTTTCGTGTGTTTATCTTGACAACCAAAATCAGCCAACTCTCCTTAATATTTGGCTGAATTGCTTTTCGCAGTTCAAAAATTACTCACATGCAGTTCGTTTTTTACAATTTTGCCCATAAACTATTTTCTTCTTCCTTCCTTCTTCTTTCTTTCTTCTCCTTCCCCCTCTCCTTTTCTTCTTTCTCTTTTATTCTTTCTTCTTCTCCTTCCTCCTCTCTTCTTCTTCTTCAAATCTAGATCTACTAATAATCAGACACCAAAAAAATGGCAGAACGCGGCAGGGAACAACGAGAAAGCTCACTATCGATGTCGGTAATTTTTTTTTTCCAAATTCTATTTTTAAAAAAATTTTAAAAAAAAAAGAGGTTGCTGCCCAGGCTGGCCGAACCGAACGGTGACCAGCCCGGGAACCTTGGCCGGATTTCTCACCGGCCAAGGGATGTGGATTGACCTGGTCAGGGACTGGCCAATCTTTAAAATCGGAATTGGAGAATCCTATTTATATCTCCAAAAAAACGGATTCTTAGAATCCGATTTTACTAAAAACGGATTTCTGGATTCCGGTTTATATATATTTTTTAATTTTACGAAGTAATTTATAATTAATTTTTTAAAATAATATTTTATTACTCCAAAATCGGATTTATGAAATACGATTTAGTGCCAAAATGTCATTTAGAAAAAATTAGTTTCTAATGAAAACAAAATCGGAATCATGTTATCCGTTTTTACCAAAAATCGGATTTGTAGAATCCGATATGCCTATTTCTGGCGTCTCCACTTGCCGGTGCCTAGTTCTGTTTTCTCAAGTTTGGGAAGCATTTTTTTGGGCAAGCACAAACGTTGTTTATTTTATATATTGTATTTTGGTTAGTACGGAAACACGTTTTGGTTTCATAGTGGCAATTATACGTAAAAGATTTTAGATTTTTTTTTACTAACGGTATTAAATTTCCAAACAGAATAACCTTATACATGATCATCTACAACTTGATTTTACTGTTTAGATGTTATATTCTGTTGGGAATTTTACTAAAGGACCAAAGGACATGTTCATGTGCTTATATCAAACAAAAGGGCTCATTTCGGCAATTTTACTAAAGTAATGGTCAACTCTGGTTGCTAGCTCTATAAATATAGTCCCATAGGAGAGACACCGTCTGAAAGTGTCAAAACACAAAACTCAGCCAACAAAGCTCAAAGAAAATACAAATAAAATAATGGCGGTAGTAATATCAGATATTCTACTGTCTCTTCTTCCTGCATTAGCAAGCTATATTTTAATCCTATTTTGCAAGAAGCTTTTCCTGAGAAGAAGAAGAAATCCTCAAACAGCCGGTAATAAAGCCGAGGAAGATTCCGATAAGCCGGAAAAGCTTCCTCCTGGAAAAACAGACGGGCCATTCTTGAGTGAAACCCGCGATTTCTACTCAAAATTCCAAGACAAAGTCCTCCATGAATTTGTCCTGGAAAGGATCAACAAGTATTCCTCCAAGATTTTCAAGACATCTTTAATCGGACAGCCCGTTGCGGTATTTTCCGGCCCGGAAGGGAACAAGTTCTTGTTTTCCAACCGCCCGGAGTTGTTGAGGCATTGGATTCCGACCACCATTCAGCAACTCTTACCGGCCACCGTAAGTAATGATAAGAAGCAGATTCATGAGATGCGGAAATTTTACACGTCTTCTCTCAGGGGAGACTCACTCAAATCCTACGTGCGAATTTTTGATTCCACCATAAAAGAGTTCTTGCAAACTTCTTGGAATGATGCTGAGGAGGAGAAGGATGAAATGATCAGTAAACTGGCACAAAAGTACGCAGTCACATCGGGATGCAAGATCTTCTTAGGCATAAACGACCAAAGAAAGATTGATGAACTTGAAGAGTATATAAAGGCCATGACGGTCGGAATTTATTCAACACCAATCAATTTTCCAGGAACCGATTTTCATCGCGCCATTAAATCTTCTCAGAAATTGTTCCAAGGGATTGCGGAAATCATCAGGCAGAGAAAGATAGGAAAAGATGCAACCTCTTCTGATCATCCTGATATCATATCGCACTTTGTTCAATCTTCTTCAACGGGGATCGACCGCCATGGCCAGCTGCTCAGTGAAGACCAAATTGCTACTTACATATCTGGTTTTTTTGTAGGATCCTATTCTGGTATACATACAACAATCGCCCATGTTATCAATCATCTTGCAGAGCTTCCTCAAGTCTACCATATGGTTTTGAGAGGTAAGATTTCTATGGTTTTTCTTTTAATACAACAAACATAAGATTTATTATTGTTGGACAAAAAGAGTATATGCTTGATGAAACAACATATATATATAACTTTACTTTTAGTCATCAATATATTTCATTTTGTGATAAGTGGTGCAGAGGGTGCATTCAGTTTTCAGTTTATAGCATTTCAAATGTAGTAACACTAACATATAAGTTGTAACAACTGGTTAAAGAGCAAGAAGAAATCGCAAGTTCCAAGGGAGCAAATGAAGCACTCCAATGGGAAGATGTAATGAAGATGAAGTATTCATGGAATGTTGTTTGCGAAACCTTGAGGTTAAAAATAAATGGAGGAGGATATAAAGAAGCCCTCCATGATTTCAACTTTGGAGGGTATACTATTCCAAAAGGATGGAAGGCAAGTTCTACTACCATTATCTTTGATTCGCTTCCCATTTAATCAATTCATACATAGTTCACTTAATTATGTGTGTGTGTGTGTGTGTGCAGCTGCATTGGAACCTAAGTGCCACCCACTGGAACCCGGAATACTTTCCGGATCCTGAAAAGTTTGATCCGTCGAGATTCGAAGGAGATGGTCCAGCGCCTTATACATTTATACCATTTGGAGGTGGCGGCCGAATGTGTCCTGGAAATGAGTTTGCAAAATTTTCCATACTCATTTTCATTCACAATTTGGTCACTAATTCAGTTGGCAAAAGCAAATTCCCGATGAAGTTGAGTGTTGCATGATCCACTTTGAAGATTGCCTGCGGGACACATTTCAAGCTTCATTGCCTCAATGTCCAAAAGCAAAAGTGGCTTTTTGTTTTTGAATATGTAATTCGAATAATGGGTGTATGTGATTCTGTAAGCTGCAATTAGAGCTATATATGTATAATAAGTAGAGCTATATAAAGTTGCAATTTTTTCATGGTATCCTAGATATAAAATTGAATGATGCTCAATCATAGGTATCGTAAGTTGTCACATGCATTTTCTTTTGATTAGTTACGCAATATAAATGTTAGACTCTATCGATTCCATTGGAATCAAGGTTAAATTAAGTTCTGACAACCCAACAAACCATCCTATTCTCTTGTCGAATGAGCATCAGCCTTTTTATTACGCAAAAACAATTTCATTACATAAAAATTTATGATATAAAAAAATTCATTTCCTCTCTTTCACTAGGGGGGGACATTTAAAACTTTTTATAAGTTCATATAAAGCTCCTAAACATTAAATCTCGGCGATAGAACTAGGGGACCAGTAACGACAATTGCCCCCAAGCCAATATTCTTTTTATTAAAAGCTAATTTGAAATTGTAGTGACAATAATTTTTTTTGATGGTATTTTCACCTCAGCAAAAAAAAAATAAAATAAATAAAATTCTCACTACTTTGCCCTTTCGGGGTAAAAATTTCCCATAATTATTTGTTCATATAAAAGCGGGAATTGGAGACATGTTTAAAGAAGGGTTCTTTTCCTAAACAACTGGATCCAACAATTGTTGGTCTAATATTAATGAGGAGTACTTTGAAATGATGGAGAATGCTACAACTAAAACGTGGAAGTCAACTCAACTTCAGACCGAGCTAGATAGTTCGTACTTCGTACAACAGCAGTCATTCTTGAAATATACTCTTTGACTCCATAATAAATTATCCGTCAACCTAAGTTGACCAAGTTCCAAACATTTAACAGAACTAATAATTTGTTGCGGTCCGGGTCCGGTACATATAATTATATGAGCACGCACCGAATCTCATTTCTGTGTTTACTTATTCCATCATGGCAACTTTCCTAAGTTTCCTAATTAATCCATAATGATATTTTTCTGAGGTTTAAGGTTGCTGTCCGTTACTGCATATTCAACTCAAATCATTGCCTATGTCTGGCAATTCGCATTGGTATTCCTATTTGGTCAAAAAAAATATATATATACAGTAGAAGATAAAAATGGTTTGCTAGTAGTAATTCAATTGGCCTATTAATTGCCTTAAAAGTAGGTGCAGAGACAATAACAGGTTATCAAAGTAGTGCAACCATTTTGACCATTTCAGAGTTTGTGTCGTGTATCCAATCCAACAAATAATGAATGGTATCGGGGAACTCTCTCACCGGCTAGCCGTCATACTATTCCATTTTGAAAAGTGGACGCATCTTGACCACAATATACAAGAAGCATTCATCCAAGTGTATCAATCAGTTTTGGCATATTATTTTAGAGTAGCGTATCTCAAAAATGTAATAACATAATGTAATAATACTCTTTACACTCCTTTCCTAACATATGGAAAAATCAACGAAGACCAAATGGAATCGAAAAGAAAAAGGAAATATGGTGGAACGATACTTTGATACAAATCTTTTTTGGATAATGATTCGTACAGGGAAAAAATGACAAGGAAAAATGAGAAGAAATTGATCATAATCATTCATTTTTAACACTTTCCATTTGTGGTTTAAATATTTACAGTTAGGGCATAGTTTAGATGATTGACAACTCATTCTGTGTAAGTTTTCCTTGTAATTTTTCTTGTATGTATCAGTACTCATCTTCTTTTGTAGGAACTTTCTTTTGTTACATTAATGCAAGAGGTTATAACTTATAAATAAATCACTAAAATTCCCGAATTCAAAGGTCAATCGATCTCATCTCTCTTGATTTGTTTCATCATCTATCTTCAACACCAATCTCGAAGAATTCTTTTAACCAAATATGGAACCATCAGACATTTTCCTGTCCCTGATATTAGCCATATTCTCACTGTTTTGTCTCTCTCTTCTTCACCGTAAACAGAAAAGTACCAGTACTACTAATGACAACAACTCCTCCTCCAGCAGTTACGGTGATGATGAAGAAGAGCTTATAAGGCTTCCTCCGGGAAGAACTGGATTTCCTTTCATTGGAGAAACGTTCGACTATTACTTGAAATCTCGAAAAGGGTTCCAATTTAAATTCGTGAGAGATCGAACGGAGCAATTTTCGACCAATATCTTCAGGACATCGTTGCTCGGACAGAAAATGGTGATACTTGGTACCGCCCAAGGCAACAAGTTTCTGTTTTCTAACGAGAACATCTTGTTTCGGGTATGGTGGCCTAGCATGACGGATAAGATCTTCCCAAAGTCCGACAATCAACCTACAAACGTCCACGCGAAAAGGCTACGCGATATCATCTCGCCATTGATTCACAAAGTCGATGGACTTCGCGAATGCATAAGGATCATGGATGCTGTGATGAAACAGCATCTGGAAACATATTGGAAAGGAAGAGATGAGGTGAAAGCAGGGGAATTGGTAAAGAAATATGCATTGGCTTTGGGATGCAATGTTTTCTTAGGCGTCGATGACCAAAACGAAATCGATGAAATTGTGACAGGAATAGATGGTATTGAAGCCGCATTTTTTGCAGCACCAATCAACCTGCCAGGGACAACATTAAATCGTGGACTCAAAGCCTCTAAAGTTATGCGTTCGAAAATTGAGGCAATCCTTAAGCATAAAAAAACCCTGCTTGGGTCGAGAAAGATTAGTACCGCAACTCCAGCAGCAGAAATTGCGAAGGATTTCGTCGCACATATGCTTAGCTCAGTAGATGAGAATGGTCAAGTCCTCAAGGAAGAAGACATTGCCAGCCATTTGGTTGGTTTGATCGAAGTTGGCTACACGTATCTCCACTCCACACTTACAATGCTCATCAAGATCCTTGCTGAGCATCCTCATGTGTACGATTCCGTCCTCAAAGGTACCAAGATTATGCTATTGGAATTTCTTTCTTTTATGTTTTGTTCGTCTCTTACTAATCACCTTCCCCTCCTCCTTTGTATTCGATAGAGAACGTAATTTTTCCACATTATAAGTCTTAAAAATTGTCTTCTTTTTTCTTATTATACTCTTTTATGACTTTGAGGAATTCAGAACAAAAGGAAATAGCAAGTTCAAAGCATCCAAGTGATAGACTGAGTTGGGAGGACTTCAGAAAGATGAAGTATTCATGGAATGTAGTGTGTGAAGTATTTAGACAATGTTCACCCGGGGTTGGCGGTTTTAGAGAAGCCCTTACTGATATCAAATATGACGGATACACTATTCCAAAGGGCTGGAAGGTACATAGTGTTAGTTACAGATAGGATCAGAATTCTTTAGTTGTAAAATTAACACCCGAATTAGATCAATATATTGATCGACATTGTTAGTAACATTTTATCGCTATTTCACTGCAGGTTCATTGGCTTCTACATTCCACACACAATAATCCAAAATACTTTCCAGATCCTGAAAAGTTTGATCCATCAAGGTTCGAGGGAGATGGTCCGATTCCTTACACTTTCATTCCTTTTGGGGGAGGATTGCGGATGTGTCCTGGAAATGAGTATGCCAGGCTTGCAATACTCACTTTTGTACATTATCTGGTGAATGAATACACTTGGGAACAAATGATTCCAGATGAGAAAATTTCATATTTTCCGATTCAAGTTCCAGCTCAAGGCCTTCCCATTCGCCTCTATCGTCGCAAAGCTTGAAAGAGCCTCCCCCGGTTATGAATGATACGGAATCAGGAGAAATTGAAAGGACAAGCTGGATTATGTGTATGCAGTAGCGGAGCTAGGAATTCCAAGAAGTGAGGGAGAAATTTAAAGAGAAATTTTTTTGTAGGCTCGAAAATCCAATTTTTTTTCAAAATATATAGTCAAAAATTTTCTACACTTCCTTTATGAATCACTTCGCCTGCTTGATGTCCTGGAATGTAATTTTGTTGACTGTTGGCTATTTTACATCGGTAATACGAAGAATAAGATCATGGGTCATTCCTGTTCCTGCCATCCTCAATTCTCTTTAATTCTTTTAGTTAGCAGAAAAGCTAAATTTATTAGGCAGCATATGTTATTATTCTTGAAAATGAGATTAAAATAGTCTCTCCGATCCCTTCTTCTCAACCAATCATTCATCCCTTTGTTCCAACTGAACAATAATATTTTAAAAGAAATTCCGTCCGCGCCTTATCTTCAACAATGCACTATATAAATGGTAGTGATCGATCCTTCTATCCAATTTGTCAACCCAACAAAACAATCCAATAAAACACGAAATCCCTCTTTAGGAAACCCGGAATTCTGGTTGTTGATTATTCCCTCGAACCAAAAAAAAAAAAAAATGGCATTACTAGTGACTTCTGCCAGTACAAATTCTCCTGCTGATCAGAAGCAGAAGAGAATGATGATGTTGTGCACCGAAGATGGTGAGGAAAAAGGGTTGTTTGTGGAGGAGATGAGGATGGTGGCAATGAAGTTGCATACCAGAGATCAAGCTAAGGAGGGAGAGAAGGAGACAGAAAGACATGAGCCAGAAGGCCATTCCCTCTCCAAATGGGAGCCTACTCTTGAAGGCTACTTGAAGTTTCTGGTGGATAGCAAACTGGTGTATGCCACATTGGAGAAGATTGTGGAGAATCCACAACAGCATTTTCCTGAGTATGCAGAGTTCAGAAACACTGGTTTGGAAAGGTCGGAAAGACTTGAGAAAGACCTGAAATGGTTCCAGGAAAAAGGTCACTCCATCCCGGAGCCATCTTCGCCTGGAATCACCTATGCTCGGTATTTGGAAGATCTGTCCCTGAAACATCCTCAACCTTTTCTCTGTCACTTTTACAACATCTACTTCGGCCATTCTGCCGGCGGCCGGATGATCGGAAGGAAGGTTAGTATATACTTCAGTCGCCCCTTGCGAGGTTTCTTCAATGTTTACATGATCAGTGTTAGAAATTCATCAATGCATGATCCTATCCTATGATAGGATAAAGTATACA
This sequence comes from Oldenlandia corymbosa var. corymbosa, assembly GCA_949775105.1. Classification (NCBI taxonomy): domain Eukaryota; kingdom Viridiplantae; phylum Streptophyta; class Magnoliopsida; order Gentianales; family Rubiaceae; genus Oldenlandia; species Oldenlandia corymbosa. The sequence goes on along the minus strand of OX459124.1, from coordinate 585,058 downwards.
GATTTGTTATGATCATGTAAACATGATTGGTTTGATTTGGTTTGGTTATTTTATTTGATTATGATATGATATGATTTTATTTGATCAGAAGGGATCAAATTAGTACCTTCCCATGTTATAATTGTTGGACTGTTTTTCCATGAGTTCTGATTATTGTATAAATAAAATATTGTAAGGGACATGAGATGTCCATACTCATTTTGATTGCAAGAAAGTGTCAGGAGATAAGGATAGGATACCATATCTTATCTCCATGTATCTAATAACATTAATGCTAATTAGGGATGTTATAATTTATTGATGTGTTTATTTACTGTTCAGGTAACTGAGAAGCTCCTCAACAAGGAGGAGCTGGAATTCTACAAGTGGGATGATGAACTTGCTCAACTCTTGCAGAATGTGAAGAACAAACTCAATCAGGTAGCTCAGAGCTGGACAAGGGAAGAGAAGAACCAATGTTTGGAAGAAACTGAGAAGTCATTCAAGTTTTCAAGGGATATCTTCCGTTTAATTTTGTCTTAATTGACATAAAAAGAGTAGAAGCTCTCTGTATGGCTGTATGATATAGTGCACCATGAATCATACTTAATTTCCAAGCTACTTTTCTCCAGCATATATTTCAGATTGAAAAAGTTTCTACTCCATCCGTCCCATAATTATTGTCCTATTTTGGTTTTCATTTTTAGTTTAAATTATACTAAAAATAAAATCTCAAACTGGACAATAATAATTTTAGAACAGAGAGAATATACGAATATACGTAATAACTTTAGAGTCACTTCTCCCTCTTACTATATACCGCCACGAATGCACCCCCAAAAAAAGAAAAAAAAATACAGCGTAAAAAGAAAAGGAAGAATGCAATGCATCAGAAAGATACTTCTGTACTTAAGATGCGAACATTATTCAACCACTTTGGTGAGTGGCCATGGCTGTATAGTTTTCTTGTAAGACACCGCATCCCCGCGCCAAGAATCATGATTTAAATTAAGAAATTGCATTATTAAACCAAAAGAATGAGGTGTTTTGCCAAATTATTAATGTAGACTGGATTATTGTGATCCTTTTAGATCCACAAATTGTGTGTTGTGTACTGTCTCTAGTTATAATGGAAACAAAACCGAAGGTTAGAAGTGCATATCTAGTGTCATGTCTTATCTTATTTTCAAGGAGTACCGAAGTTAAGCTCCAAATAACAACCAAATTACTACCCAAGAAGAACAGTAAAGACTACAAAGAATAATTACTGAATGTGATTAGGCTCCAAATCCCAACCACAACCGGGATGCGATGTTCTCTAGTATCATCAAAGACGCCCTTTTCCTCGTTAATGCCCACGCTGCTGCTGTGATCAGATCCAGATATTTGACTATCTCCCTGATACCATTAACGACTCAGCACCTAGTTAAACACTGGATATCTTATTAGGTCATAGTAGTGAATATGTCTTTTTCTCTCACTTTTTTCCTGCCAAAACCAAAATACAACGATGGTAGTGGTTTGAGTAAGCTGAATTCCGCTGAAAACAACTTTGGGTTGAAAAAGGTTAATCAACTCCAACCAATTTTCCCTTTTAACTGGAGACTTCACACTTAAATCATACAGGGGACTAATTTTAAGGAAAATATCCAAATACACATCTTAATTGTTCTCAGCCATCCTTGCTTAATTGCGATGATATACTACTGTTCCTCCTCCCAATGATATATGATACCTAGAACTACTTCAGGTTATATGCTAAAAAGTACAATTTCCATCTTAGGGTTCGTTATGTGTTCAACAATCGACTCCAGGACCACAATATAGATAAGCTTGCCTTATAGCAGAGCTTTGACAGGGTTCAAGGAAAGTGCAATGTTGAAAGCACAAGCAAGAGCACTAGCCTTAAAATAAGATCATACCTCCCAAATCCGCCGTATGTCTTCTCCAATATAAAAAGATCCCCTAGAATAATGATTATACAGTATGTCAGATTACCGAATTCTTATCTCAGAAAAAAGAACAAAGGAAAAGCAGTTGAAATGATCTGCATGGAATTGATGAAGATGTCAAGACGCAATATAGCATTGACTGTCCCCAGTTGCCCCCTGGACGCAGAAGCAAACACACTCAGGTTGTCTTTCAAATTATTCATCACATGCTAATCACAAAGTTGGAAATATTGATGACAGCAAAAGAAAATGCATCATTATGGATACATTGTTAGCAGGTAAATCTACAAATTCTAATCTGACAGAAGCAATGATTAAAAAAGGGTTGAACGCACATAAGCTTCCCAAAATAATCATCTTAATCTTGCAGATTATGCTCTCCCAAAGTAAGGATTACTACTAATTGACCTATAATGAAGATATCGAAGCTGTACCCAAAAAAAACTAATTATTTATGACTTAACTAGTTTTAGGAAATAGTAATACTATTTTGTTTGGTTAGCACTTAGAAGCACGTATAAGTACATTACAACATCAACATTAACATCAACATACCCAGTGTACTCCCAACCACGTATAAGTACATTACTTAAAAAATAATTGTAAATAAATATAAAGAAGAAGCAATTAGGTACTTAGAATGGTCAAAATTAAGAGTTCCTTGGGGAGCTTTTGATATTTTTAAGATACAAGTCCAAATGCTTCAATACAGTACTATTTCAGAATGCAAGCTGCTCTACTCCCACTCTTCAGTTGCAGAACCTCCAATACTAACCTGAACTCTAGTGCAGAAATTCAAGATCCTAAGGGTTTAAATAGTTTCAACTGCCTTAAAGTTGTTTATTATCACAAAATTGATACACATTACAAAGTAATCCATAGATTATAAAGAAAACAACACAGAGCTTCCCCATCATGATTCTACACCCGTTATACAGTTTCTCCTTTCATTATTTTATAATCTGATAGTTCCAAAAAAGGCATCCATTTTCGTCAAATCCACACATCATTCAGCAACCAAATATAGAAGGACTTACTTGACATGTCCTGAAAAATGAAAAAGAAGCTTCAACAAATGGGATGAAATAATGCTAAAGCGCAGCTGACAATACACATTAATCTAAAGGCTAATATTAGGCGGTGTGCAGTCCACTAGCAAACAAGGGGGCCAACGGTTTAGTAGGGAAGTATACAAGTCAAAGGTACGTGCAAGCTAGAGAATAGGAAAATTGCAACCATTATCAACAAAACTAAGTTGCTAACTGTAGAAATGAATCCCGGGAAAATCTAGGCACTCTGTACATTATGAAATCTTTATCCAACGATTCGTGCATGCAAAAAGATAAAAGTTACTTACGATGCTCATAGCAGCAGTGCAGCACAGTGATTTGATCACTCTGAACTCTCTGAAGCACAATTACAATTAAAGTAGGAAGAGTTACGAGACCTTTTATTCAGAAGCTCAATAGCTCGACCTTTTAAATCTAATTCAATATTAATAGTAGTTCTACTGCTGCCCAGGGTGAGGTTTTCCATGTACGCCAAGTGTGAACAAACAGACACAAAATAGAGAGCCCAATCAAAGCAGACAGACCAGCAACGCCACTCAAAGCCATAATAATCTTGAGCCTCAAGCAGGGTGGTTGTACCTTTTCACTCCATTCTAAAGAATCTGACTTTCAGAATTTTCCTGAAGGCTTCCTTCGGTTAATTCTGAGGAAAGGTAACCACTATTCACCCCTGACCATCCAGATTTTCTGCATGAGTGGTAACCACTATTCATCCCTGACCATCCAGATTTTCTGCATGAGTTCCTGTGAAATTACGAAAGTAACATGTTTACTTCCTTTTCGTGTAGTTGCAGCATTTTGGAGGTGTATCAACCACACTCCCAAAAGTCATGGCCACAATTCATGACTTGCTGAATGTGTCTGCCAAGGCCAAGTAAAAGCATTGAAAAGATATTTGCCTTTATTTCCTTTACCAGTGTTACAGATAAAACCAGTACAACAGCTCTTAGGGAATAAACAAGCATCGGCCTTTTGGGTGAACAAAACCACAATCCATATGTCATACTACAGCATCAGAAATAGTAAAGCCGAGAGGCTAACATTCTTTTATCCTCACATCATATGCCTCTGTTTAGCACTCTGAGGATAATGGCAAAACAGAAATCCCGTCAAAGAAATGGTTATCAACTTAACTAGGGCAAACAGACCAATTTCAAATGTTCAGTTATGACAATGCATTAGTCAAACTGATCATATGGGATCATGATATACTTAAATACAGCCCATAGGGTAAGCTAGAGGACCGTTTGGCACACCTTAGAAAGACAACAAAAGTAGTCTCACATTAACCCATAGATTCCATCAAAGAGAAATATAACAGTAACTCTCAACTTAATCGACTTAACCCATAGATTCCACCATAGATTTAATGCACTTGATATCTTGTTCAGACTGCGGATGCTTCTGAGGTCTGAAAAGCTTCCACATTCCAACTGGATGCCCTCTTTTAACCACAGTATCCGTTGCGTACCTTCCATAAATTTTTTCACACTCTGGATATGGTTTGACATATAAATTGTAAAACCTCAACCGGCTAGGCTTGATTAAGGCCCTCAACCCAACCTCATCACCAAGCCAACCTCTTGACCTCAAATACTCTACCACATTGTAACGAGGTAGAATCATTTTCTCAAAATTTACCCCTAAGTATTCCGGAACTTGTAGCAGGCAGAGAACATCAAATTTCATGGTGTGCAAAAGAAACTCAATTTTCTTTTCAATCTCTACTAGCTCATAGAGTATAGCCCTAGGCTCTTTCCACAAAACAGCAAAAGCATCCCTGTATGTCAATCCATATTTTCGCAACAGATCAACCCTCAACTTCACTGCATATCCAGCCCTAAAACCTCCATTACGAAAGATACTGTCCTCAATTGGAACTCTACACTTCAACGATCTCAACATTTTTAAACATTGAGAAAGCTCGCCAGCCTCCAATCCAAGAACTCGAGGGTGTCTGAGGACCTCTCTCTTAACCACATCCAAGCTAAAACCTAAATCCTTAAACTCATCAAGTAATGGTTTTATCCTGCTGCCTACATTAAATGCCAACAAATTCGGAAACAACTGGATGATCCCATCAATATCTTTTTTCTCAAATCCAATGTTCATTATCAAGAATGTAACTTTATGACCAAGGTCGTCTTCATTCATCATTAGAACCATTGGGAATGACTCCATAACATTAACTACAGTGCTCTCACTCAATCCCAAACCTCTCAAACAAATTACACACCTGGAAACATTATCCGGCCCTAATGCAAATCGCCTAGAAACCTCAAGAATATTCTGAATTGCAAGAGATGTCAACCCGGAAAGCTCCAATTGAGAAAACCCTGTTTCCCATTTCCTCAGAAAATCAACCTCTAAAACACTGGGACAACCATACACAACAGAAGCGAGAAACTCTTGACTGGGTTTCACAGCTGAGAGAATTCTCAATGATTTTTCCACGACAGGGGAATCTAAATCAAGTAAAAATCGATTCTTTCTCAGGAAAATGGTGAGTTCAGAGGGTGAAAAACCGTACCTTCGGAAGACACCAGCTACGGTAATTAGATTCCTCTCACGGGATTTCCGCGGCAAATGAGTTGGGGGGTTTTCTGGGTGTGTGGAAAATTGTTTGATCAATGAATTTGGGAATCCTGGAGTCAGCTTGTGAAAGGAATCAAACTGGGTACGAAATTGGGATCTTTGGAAAACCCTAATAGCCATTGGAATCACCTTTCAGCTTTGGCTCACTCCATAAGTGGCTTTCGCCTTAGAGTGCCAATAAGTGATGTGATATATTTAAATTTTGACTTGGCTGTTCGCTTTTTTTTTTGTGTTGTCTGACACAGTTTTCGGAGCTTTGCCCAACTAATCCGTTGGTCGATCCAGATTACATACCGGGCTGTGGTAGGTGAGTCTCCCAACAAGAGTTTTTTGCATCTATAAGATTTCGAACCCGAGACCTTGTTTAAGCGGCATCAAGCTGTTTACCACTTGTGTCAACCCCAGTTGATTGGCCGTTCGCTTTAATAAGGATGAAAAGCTACAAACTATACATATGCGCAATGAATATAGAACAGAAATATATCTAAAAAGTCAAAGACTGTATTTTCACTTGATGAAATAAATGATGCCTTCAGTCAAGACATGATAATACACTATTTAATTTTTGGTTTTTTTTCCATCTTAGACATCCAAACTCCAACTATTGTTCCGACTAATCCAAGTTCGAGCAGATTAGATCATTTTTGGGAGATAAATTCAATAAAACAAATATTTTAATCACTGTTATATTTGCATGCCTAAATTCAAACACAAATTATAATTGAGTTAGTCCAATACTCTTACCACTTAAACCAAGTGTTTGTTGATAATACCCACAAAGTTTTTAATTCTCAACAATATGACTATGAAGTAGTGTTATATGAAATGAAAGAAATCGGGCGAACGAGCAAGCATCATTGGTCACCCAGAATTCCACCTCCAGTTTTAAACTATGATGCAAAACCAAAAACCTGAAGTAACGAAATTTAGATCCTATTAGAACTTCAACTTCTGCATGAAACTGGAGAAACAAAAAAGAAATGGATTACAGTTCTCAAAAGTCTCTCGAGTCTCTTCCCTACAAAACTTATTGAAAAGACAAAAGGAACATACATCATCCATCTAATTAACTTCCAACAATACAAAACAACTACGGAATATGTTGATGATCCCTAAATCAATCAATCTTTACTGAAGAGAAAAGGCGGTAGACGAAGAAGAAAGAAGACAGGAAGCCAATGGCTCCGGTTGCTAGCATGACTGCAATGACCATCAAAAGAGAGTATCCCAAGTAGAGCATAGCTGAAATAGGTCCACTCAGGTTCTTGAGATCAAACACAAGGTAGTTTATGGAGTACATGAATATATAAACCGCGACCGAACCCGAGGCGAAGAATGACTTCCACCACCATCTCCAATCCTCAACACAAAGGTTCATGTAGGTCAAAACAAGGGAGACCTCAGCACAGACAATGACTAAAAGGATAAAAACTATGAGCAAGAACCCGAAGACATAGTAGACTCTCCCAAGCCAAATGCTGGACATGATGAAGAACAGTTCTATGAACAGGGTTCCAAATGGAAGTGTTCCGGCTCCAAAAACCAGCAGCCAGGATGGAAACTTCTGCGCTGGGATTTCGCGAGCGATTTGGTTTGTTCGGACTGGATATTCCAGGGCTGGCGATCTCGTGCCAGCGAATCCGCCCAGGAGAGTTAAAGGGACTGAAATGCAGAACCAAAGCAAGAGGAGAACTATAAATGTAGAGATGGGGATGGCTCCAGTGCTTTGGCTTCCCCATAACAAGAAATTCAGGAAAGTTAGAATTGTGAATGAAATTCCAGGGAAAAAACAGGCAACCCTCCAGGAAACCGAACCCCATCTGGAAGCATCCCCTGATTGAATCGTCTTCAAAAGCCAAACCGCCACATATCCTGCTAAAATCCCTAAAAATACATAAACCAGGAGCATCCCTGTGAGCAATGCACCACGAGAAGCCGGCGACATGAATCCCATTGCCGCAAAAAAGATGGTGACAATCCCCATCCCAACAATTCGGCATCCATCAGCAACAACCACACATAAGAACTCGGCATTTTCTGGAGCCCGGAATACATCCCCGACAACCAGCTTCCATCCGGACAACTCCTCATTTAACTGTGCCTGAGCTTCCTTGTCCAGCTCCTCATACTTGGCTAAATCCCGCCTGATCGTCCTCAACAGTATCACGAAAACTACCCCGGCTAAGAATGTGATCACCATCAGGGAATTCAATATCGAAAACCAATGTACTTTGGATCCTTCCATCTTCAGATACGCATCCCATCTGGACGGCCACCTGATTTCGCTCTCCACGAATGAAACCTCGTAGCTGAAAGTAACCGGCTCGCCTTCCTTCGCAGCCAATGACACCTTGTCCTGTTGGCATTTAATAGGGGCAGGGTACCTGGAATAGGTCCCCAAATCCTTGAGCAACTTAGAATTATGCTGAACGTTGCATGGCACGACTTCAAACCCGACAACCATATAGCTCGGCAAGTCGTCTTTGTTATCCTCAGGGGTGATCAATTCAGCCCCGTCTCCAGTCCCGATCACCCCGACAACCATGTTATCATTCCCAATGTACTTATGAACCAAGACTTTGAACTTCAGGTGATTGAAAAGGTAGTAATCGCTCCCGAGTTTGGTCCCGATCGGATACCCCGTCCACCTGAGCAAGTAACCATCTTTATTCATGTACCTGATCGCCGGGAGATTGTCCAGGTTGAGGTTAACCTGGTACATGTCATCAATCCTGGATTTAAGGATCTTGAAATCATCAGAAGACAGGGGAGCGGATCGGCACAAGAACACCTCCGTCTCGTTAACGCACATCTTGAATCGGTACGGGGAGTTCTCAATCCTGTCTCCCATCAGGAGTTCCCCGAGATTTTCAGCACTGTCTTTGACGCCTTCTTTTGGTTTACAGAAGAATGGAAGAGAGTAATACCCGTATGGGATTTCGGTTTCGATTGATGTTAATGAATTCACTTTGACTGAGAGCTGATCTCCGACATCGTATTTGTGGGGGAAGCTCCCCGGGAGGTAGAAACTGGAAACACTAGTTAGGAGGAAGAAAAATGGAGAAAAAAGAAGAAACCTGATGAATGGTTGATGATGATGATGCAGGAAACCCATGGAACATTTGATGGGATATGGATCAACCAGATTGTTCATTCAATGATCTGGAGAACAAGAAAATTGGTGGGTTGAATCCGGGAAGAAAATGATGATTTTTTTTTCCTAAAAATTTGTCAGAGAGGAAAGATGGAGGAAGAAGAAGATGATGAAGAAAGATGGCTGGAAATGTGGGGGATGTGACTCAACTAACATACCGGTCTATTCGCAACCGGGTTATCCTCATGTTCAAAATAGCCCATTCCGATTATCCTGGTGATTGAAATTTTTCATTTTTGCAATATTGATATGGTGACCCAATTTTGATTCTTAATTTGTTTTTGCAGCCTACGAGTCATCTTCCCCCCCGTTGGCTCCGTCTCATAATAAGATCCCCTGTATCGAATTAGAACAATAAACGTAACTCTTATTCTGAGACGAGAATAAAAATTAGCTTACTTAATAGCTTGCAACACCCACAAGCAAGAAGGAAAATACGCGGAGCGAACATCCAAAGGAGCATAAAGAATCATAGTGAAGCTGCCAAAAATACTTCAAAATCTCGCAGTAATAATAGTTGAAATTTCATCAACAGTACCGAAGAATGGCAACTATATTATACCTCCTGCTCTGTTCTGTCTGGTTTGTGTAAAACCAAGGACAATTTACACAACCTAAATTATCTCGCTGCATAGCCTCGAGTTCCAACAGGGCATATGTCAGAATATTTAATTGAATAGCATCATCTCAGAAATTCAACTTCATCTCTACTGCAGCCGAAGTGCCATGGAAGACCAACTTCCCTGCTACTACTAACCGAATAACTAGAGCAGTAGATGCTACAAAGTTTAATTATTCAATGTGATTAAGCTTAACCCTTTACAAATGTACTGTTCTAGAACCGAAGGCGTCCTTTTCTCACTAGTGCCCATGCTGCTGCAGCAACAGTGGCGCCACCCAAGTGAGCAGATCCAGATATTTGACTATCTCCCTGATACAACATTTCACCAAATTTTGCAGCTAAGTAAAAAAAGTCGAGCAAGGCACAAATCTCCATGCATTTAAAAACTGGATATATCAAGAAGGAAATAGAGGTAGACATGTATTCTTCTTATCTATCTTTTTCCGGCTAATGCCAAAGTACAATGGTAAAATATCTTGATTAAAGCTAAACTCTGATGCAACAACCATAACAAATTTGGATTGGAAGGACTTTAATTAAGCCCTACCAGTTCTCCCTTTTAACTCATGATTTAACTCGAATTATAGAGAACTAATCTAAGGGAAAGATTCTTAGGGTTCCCCACACACACACACACACACACACACAGATATATATGTGCTTGGCAATTGATTAGGATCACAATTAAGACAAGCCTGATTTGTCAAGAGCAATTACAGGTCATCACATTACAAGGTGGAAAAAGCACAAGAAAGAAAAATATTCAAAAGATGAGATCATACCTCCAAAATCCGTAGCATGTCTTTTCCAATAAGGAAGATCCCCTAGCATGATGATGATCATATGTCATATTGAATTCCCAGAATCGTATTCAAAAAATGAAAATTTTGCTGAAATCGGGTTCTTGAACAGAATAACTTAGTAGGAAACAAAAGTATACAAATATACATAACTAGATGCTTGCCCGGGCGCCCTCTACTTTAATTTTGTGTTAATTGATAAATGAATTCTTAATTTAAAAAAAATAAAATAGCTACACATTTGGTTTTTCTTCCCTTTTTAGCCAAAAATTAAAATAAAAATAAAAAAATAATCTGCCAAAGGAGAAAAAATATTGAAAAATACAACGATGCAGAAATCATACAAAAGAATGTGGAGTAATAAAGGGGATAAGTTTATGGGCAAATTTAAATGCTATTTTAATTTGATTGATAAATGATAAATGTTAAGAGTTAAAATTGTGTAGCTATTTTTGTAAAGCTTTTGTTTCTCCGGATAAAATTTTTTTTTTCTTTGAAAAAGGGATGACACGTGGCAGAATGATTAATGCAATATGGTGCATTTGGAGCCAAAAATTTTTAATAAGAAGTTACCACATCAACATCCTGTATTCTGCTTTAATAGGATAAAAGGGATTGTACCAATAAGATGGCTGGAACTGGGATGATTAAGTCAAAGTAGAGAGTCTTTGTGGGAAAGAGGAAAATGTCAAGAAGCATTATAGCATTCACCGCCCCGCTAGCTCCCTGAAAACCAAAGCAGAAACTAATTCATTGCCTTTCAAATTTTTCATCGTTGGCAAATCAATAAGTTAGTTAAATTGATCAGGACAAGTGAAAATGCAATATATTTGAGTACATCATAAGCAGTTTAACTGTAAATTCTAATACAAGTACTTGGAAAAAGATGATTAAAAATTAAAAACAAAAAAGTTTAATAAACAGCCTACTGGGTATGCAAACAAGTTTCCCAAAAAAATTGTTTTCAAACTTTTTATATTTTTTTTTCTCTCAGACTGAAGGAATTACTACTACTAAATAACATAATGGATGGAGACAGTGAAGCTCTACTTACCAAAGCAGGTACTCGTGAAGAGTCAAAAGTCCTCATCTGTCGTTTCTGTAGAAAACATCAAGAAGGAAAGTACAAGAAGCTTAAAAAGGGTGAAGAGTGATTCAACTTGCCAGTCAACATTAAAGAGAATAAAAGAAAAGAAAAGTCTCGTCCAAGTAATAGCAGCCGTCGTAGTCACAGAAACACTGTTGATATATTAGAAGATTAATTGCTCTTAAATACTGTTGGTTTGTCTTTATTAAGTGAGACTTAATTTGTAATACAACACAGAAGAAACATTAGAACCATGATTGTTTTCAGAGGGATTCCCGTCACCTCGGAGGAAAGGGCCAAGAAACCATGGTGCACCAGATAGAAAACTGAGCCGCCAACTGCTCCAGCTAGGTACAATTTCAGCACAAATTCGGGGCCAAAAACTCTTCCCAACTGAAAAACATAAGAAACATATGTTACAAATGAAGAGGCTCATCATTTTTTCTCTTTCAAAGCAGATGAGAGCCAAAACAATTCGTAACAACTTTCCTGCATAAGCATTGTGATTTCATACAAGTAAGAGGTGCAAGCTAAGACACCTAGAAAAATAGAAAACCAGCATGACATCAAGGATAACAAGTTTTCAGCACGATCTCTTACATTTAAGCAGCAGCTTCATTTTCTCATGCTACATTTTTGTTAAGGGTTTAAAGCAGATCAGAAGATGCTGCCTACTCTTGTGCTAATTTTGATTCCAATGATTTTTTAATGAAGATCGGTTTAGGGTATACAACCTAGTTCAGTTTAGAAAGTTCAGACGAAAGTGTGCCACCTCTTGACCAATGCAAGAGCTAGGTACTGAAGCAGCCGTACATTGGCGGCTTTCACTGAAAGATTTATAAGAAGTTAAAGATTTATCGTTGCAAAAAAATTAGTTCATAGAAAAATGAGGTCAACGCAATTTGGAATGAAAGGTAAAAGTAGTTACAGTTCTCTCACTCTCAATACCAAAGTTATCTTTCTTCTATCTACGTAGAACAATGACATCTGGAAAATGAGGAACGGCACCCCAGCGACAGTATAGTGTTTGTTCAGGTGCAGCTGAATGCCATTCTAATAGCACAAATGAGCCTCACACAAGCCAGGAGACAACTTGTTGATAAGCACCCTATGAGCTTAAAGAGTCAGGCTGATGAAATTATGACAACTGGATGGATAAGCAAGTAAAAACACGAACACATTTGTAGGCACTAAAGATGGATATTTTCTAGGATTACATATTGAAGCAATAGGGAAACAGCAGAAGTCGAATGAAACATTGACTTTGTTGCATGCATACTGCCAGATTTACATGATAAATCAGAAAAAGCATAAACCATGAGGTATAATGACACATATTAGTCACCTTCAGCTAACAGAAAATGTGAACATCATATCTAACATTTGCATGTTTACCTCAACTGCCTTTGCCACTTCCCAATAATATGATCATAATCATTCTTGTAACTATCAAAATGTCATTAATTGCAAAAAAGATGGTCACAGCATCTATATCTACAATTACTTACACTTGTGCCGAAAAAATAGAGTCCAATCATGTTAGAGACGATATGTCCAGTGTCTATATGACTGAATGCAGAAGTAAGCACCGTGTGTATTCTTCCGCTTCGTATATTGTCCAAAGAGATCTGCACCGAAAAGAAAATTGAAGTCGGGCATTAGATTTGAAAACAATTCTAAGGCATCCGTCACAAAACCCTCATAAGATATGGTTCACAACTTACAGTGAAATTTTTCATCATAAAAGAACGATCAGCAACCCGCCATAACAAAAAAACTGCTACATTAGTCACAATCAATCCCAGAACAACGCCATCAGCTGTTAGCCGCTGGAACCTTCAAAATCAAAATATAAATAAATAAATTTGTATGTTCAGAAAAGCGGAATGAACACCTGATCATCCACAGGCCTCTACAGCTCCCCAAGAATGAAGTAAACCGTAGACATTTAGAAAAAAATAAGACACAATGGAATGTCAGAAGAAAGAAACACATGCAGAAGAACTACATTAATCTAACAGCTCGAATGATGAAAGTAAGTTAGCTTATCAAAATCAAGGCAGCCCCTTGTGCTACCCATGATTACATCTTTATCAAAGGAATTATAACAATCAAATATTAATCATCCCATGAACAAAGCTCTACTTTACTCGATTTCAGTATGTTCGAAGCCCTCCAACAGAACAAAAGAACAAAACTTGATTGATAGAGGTACTCTTTTTTTAAGCTATGTTCATCACAACTTCAGAAAATAGCTGTGTAGTGGGACATCTCTCCTACCTTTCCATGCTTTAATTGTCTTTCTAGTTTCAGATTGACCAGATATTGAACTTAAAATAAAATTTATTAAAAAAAAAAAAAAAATCATTTCTACTCATTCACAAGCGAAGAGATCCCTGTGATAGCCTCAAAAAATTTTAGAAGGCATTCTCAAACTTTTCTAAAGATCCCATTGAAATATTGCTGTTCAGCTTTGTTCTTCAAAAAGAAACTAACTTTCCTCGACAATGCAGTAATGTTCTCACACTGTGGGATCGGCTACATGGATCATCTACCCATCTAGGTTTCAAAACACATAAGCTAATCAACTCAGAATAAGGACATCATTGTAAAGAGAATCACCGAAACTCAGAATATTTTTTTAGTACTCATTTTTTCATCTCGTTTGTTGCCAAAATTCAACACCGATATAAGAATCGCCAATACATTAACATTATGCTGTTGAGCTTTGTTTTAACTTTAATTGAGGAAAATAAAATGTAATGCCAGAAAGACCAAATTTTCCATCAACTTAAAAATCACAACACCCAAAAAATAGAAATGCAGAAGAGACTGAAGAATCATGAGAAAGGAGAAGGAAAGGGGGTTACCAAGAAGTGTAGTTGGAACGGAAACGGTAATTAGACTGATAATTTCGGATGTGCTGAAAGTTAGCAGCTCCACCGAAACCCTTCTTAGCCGTACCATAAAAAAGCCCTCTAATTTGACCAGACTGATTCTTCACAATGGTGTTCCTCCTCCATAGAACCTTTCTGACAACTGGGTTTGAGCACAGCCCATCAGAAATTTTCTGAGCTCCTAACCTAGAGGATGGTGATGACCAGGAGGTATACTGGGAGGAGAAGAATTCATGGTGGTGGTGGTTTGTGGAACTGAAATTAAAAACAGAGGTTCTTGAGAGGTTTGTTTTGGAGAGGAGCTTGTTGAGAGATTTGAGTCTCTGCATTTTGTAAGAAAACCAAAGATTGATTCTTTCCTCTTTTTCTTATTCCCCCCAGAATTTATTGTTTGATTTTTCAGTAAGTTTTGACGGGATGATGCAGCAAGGTATATATATAGCATCAAAATTTGGTACTCTTTGCTTGTGTAGTTGTGTTTATGCTTTTTTTGGGGGAGGGGGTTGGGTTGGGGGTTATTTTGGTACAGAAGAGGATGCTAAATTCTAACATAAATTAAAAGTAAAATATTTTGTGAACAGGAGACTCCGATAATATCGTACTCCAATCACGGTTTTATCCCGGACGGGGATTCACCCATTGCAAGTCCACCGGATAATTGAGGTGTTGGGAGAATCTCTGCAAATTTTGAAACTGTGATTACACCATAATATGATCATAATTCATAATTATCTATCGAAATTCGATTGTTATTTAATTAATTAGGCTTTTGTTTTCTTTCATTGTACTCAAAAAAAAATTAGGAGCTGGCCAACTTTACTTACCCGAAAAACATAATTTTTGTTACATTTATAAATCTTGCTCCCACCATTAATACCATATCGAAACTTTCTGTTTTCTTCTGCAAGATCTACATTGTACCTGAAGTTCTATGAAATTATATATCTTCATTTCTTTCACGAATTAGTGGACATTACTCTAAATTAATTAAATTGACGAAAATACAAGAAAGTCTAGTGTTAGAAAGGATCAACCCAATAAGAGAAATCATCATCCTTAATTAAATCTCAAATGATTGGACTAATATATGTCGAAAATTTTGGAAATGTTAAGTAACTAATGCAGGTAAATATATATATATATAGCCTAGGATCAAAAAAAAAAAAAACCAATCGTGGGATTTCATAGAGAATTCCGATAGCCAAACAGTTTTTTAAGCGTGATTTCTATTGCTCCCTGATACC
Organism: Oldenlandia corymbosa var. corymbosa; assembly: GCA_949775105.1. Classification (NCBI taxonomy): domain Eukaryota; kingdom Viridiplantae; phylum Streptophyta; class Magnoliopsida; order Gentianales; family Rubiaceae; genus Oldenlandia; species Oldenlandia corymbosa. Next base: position 569,658 of record OX459124.1, on the reverse strand, counting down.
CAAACAGAACAAACCATTCAAGCGATGCAAGGTGTTGGATGGGGTGTTTGCTGTGTTTGTACTTGCCAAAAGATTCCTTCAAACTAATATCCAGTGTAAACACTACTTCTGTCCCAGCGAAATAATTCACATTGAAAATTCGGTGTATACTATTTTTCTAAGACAGAACGAGTAACATTGATTGTCAACATGTTAAAAGAAATTTAATGTAAACTATTATTTTGAGACAGAAAAAGTAACATTGATTGTAAGCATGCTACAAAAATTTTAAAATTAAAAAAGAAAAGATAAAAAAGAAGAAGAAGAAGAAGAAAGAAAAAACATGCCTACGAAGAGCATTAACTATATCAAGATGCTGACACACTCATCTTGCATGATCCTATATACCTACCTCCTTCATGTGGCTTATTACATAACAGAAGAGAAGGTGAAATGGAGAGAGTTGGCCAAGGTGGAAGCACCAAAGGCAAAGCATATGGACCTAAACCCTCCAGTTGAATCTTGTTAGTTCGTACATTGTAGGTACATGGGTCATTTCCCTAAATAGACCCCAAGAAAAACCGGAAAAAAATTTTATTTTTATTTTTTTGTGATCCTGAAAACATGTGTCGGAAATGTATTTTGCAGTTTTTTAACTATAATTTAAAAAATAGAATTTCAATATCCGTTATGTTGTTTTAATTTTTAAAATAATTGAAATTGAAAAAAACAATTTCGTTCGTAATAAAAAGATAGAAAATATTTGGAAAAACGTAAAACGGAAATTGAAATTCCGTTTCCTTATCAACCAAAGAACGAAAGACTCAATTCCATTTTTCATGTCATCCCAAAAATGGAAAACGGCATTCCGTTTCTCTGTTATCAGGTTGTCAGACGCATTATTGGTCTGACATTGATAATCTGTACGAATAGCTGGTGTCACAGGCTCTAATCATAAAAACGGAATTGTAAAATCCGTTTTTAGGTTTATATATGAAGAAAAATTGACATTGTTATCAGATTTGGAAAGTTTTGAACGGGAATAAAAAAATTCGAAAAGGTCTCCAGTTTGAACCTGTTTTTTACGCCTGAAAATTGTTATCGTCAAGGTTAGTATTGCGTTGATGTTATTTGTTTCCTTTAATCTTATTGTATTAAATTAATTAATTATTGGTCTTATTAAATTTGAATTAGAATATTCAGTATAAAAATATTGAATTATTAGAAAATTCGATCTGGACTGTTTATGGAAATTTGGACTGTTTTATTAGAAAAATATTAGACTGTTTTAAATGATAGACTGCTTATGCAAATCTGGATTGTTTTTTAAATGCTGGACTGTTTATGAAAATATGAACTGTTGTATTCAGAAATAACTAGACTGTTGAAAATAATGTTGGACTGTTTATGCAAATGTGGACTGTTTTATTTGGAAATGATTGTACTGTTTTTTAAATGTTGGACTATTTATGAAAATTTGTACGATACTATTTGAAAATGATTGTACTGTTTATGGAAATTTAGACTGTTTTTTTAAGAAATATTATATTTATGACAGAAAAAATGGCATTGAATGGTCCATATTTTATTAATGTGTGCTGGAGAAATAAATATGTTGTAGAGGATGGCACGATCAGAACATTTGATAACAGGGCAGATACAAAATTAGTTATTGAGCGCAAGCTGTCGTATTCTGAGTTTTTGGACAGAATTTGTGATAAAGTGGGTTGGGATAGAAATTATGTAAATCTGATAATTAACTTGTTGTTTGAAAACAACGGTTAAGACGAAGCGCAACAATTATGGACGACTCGTCAGTGAAAACTATTTATTATTTTTCAGGTTCATCATATTTGGAGCTGTATGTTGAAAATGAAGACACGGTGCATGCACAAAATTTGTTAGATCTGTCTGGATAAAAACAGGATGTTACATTTGTGTCGCAACAGCACTAGCAATATTGGATGAATAATTCTCAACATGCAGAAGCAGGGCCTAGCAGGAGCAGCGGTGATGGATACGTGGCCAAGGGACATGGTGGGGGTCAAAATGAGGACTTTGATTCATCAGATGAGGATGATGCATCAGACGGGACTTGTGTAGAAAGCGAAGAAGAAGTTGACTACCAAACTGATGTGTCAGACGAAACCGACTTAGAAGAAGAAGAACAAGAAGCAGGAGTAGAAGCAGAAGCAGTGCAGAACTTAGTCACATCTGGTTTTGGTCAGCATGTTTATTCAGACATTGGTGATTATAGAAATAGCATACTGGATCGAGATGAATTTGAAGTTAAGATGTGGAAAGGTGATAGAGAAAACCTTGATTTGAATACTTGTTTCAACAACAGGGATGAAGTTGAGGCCGCTATCGAAGACTGGAACATACATCACAACAGGCTTTATGTTCTTGCTTCTGGACGTAAGTCATGGGCTGCAGAGTGTGTGACAAGAAGAATGCAAACTCCAATTAGGCAATATACTTGTGCGTGGAGGATGCGTGCATCTTTGAAGCGGAATGGTCTGTGGCAAATTGTGTCCTGGGTTGATCGTCACAATTGCGTTGGAATAACCAGACAAAATGAGCATCACAATTTGAGGTCGAAGTTAATAGCCAGACTTATTAGGCGTAGTGTTGAAAATGATCCTGGTTTTAAGGTGAAATCAATCAGGGATGCTGTGAAGGAAGCTTATAAGGTGGATGTGAAGTACAAGAAGGCATGGCATGCAAGAAGAAAAGCTATCGAAGCGTGTTATGGTAGCTGGATCGATAATTTCACGGAATTGCCCTGGTAAAAATTTAAAACTTATTATTTACGATATTAAGAAAATATTGGGATCTTTTTCAAATGTTAGACTGTTTATGCAAATCTCGACTGTTTTGTTAGGAAAATACTTGACTGTTTAGGGTTATGCTGGACTGTTTATTCAAATCTAAACTACTTGTTGATGCAAATGCAGACTATTTTAATTCTCGGATTACTGGACTGTTTATTGGACTCTTTTGTATTTATGATAGGTATATGACTGCACTACAGAAGTCTAATCCCAACACAGTTGTTGAGTGGAAATGGCAGCCCGGGACTGAGAATGATGAACATCGGGTCTTCAAATATGTTTTCTGGGCATTTGGTCCTTCCATTGCGACCTTTCATATGTGTCAACCTGTTGTGAGTATTAATGGCACACACCTTCGCGATCAGTACAAGGGTAAGCTTCTTGTAGCAATGGTGAAAACTGCTAACAACCATATCCTGCCCATTGCTTTTGCAATTGTAGATGAGGAGAGCGAGGACAGCTGGTCATTTTTTCTCTGTAATTTGAGGTTTCATGTTGTACACGACAGAATCACGTGTCTTATATCAGATCGGCATAAGGGGATAATCACTGTACTAAAAAATAATGTCGATTTGTGGCTTGAATCATATTTTGGATACCACAGGTATTGTCTTCGACATGTTCGGAGCAATATGGTGGCGAAACACAAAAAACAAATTGCGCGAACCAATCTGGTGCATTGGAAAATGGGCAAGAAGCGGCAAAATCACAAGTTTCTAAAATTTCAGCAACAACTGAGAGAGTGCAATGAGGCAGGTCTTGCTTATATGATGGCTATTCCGAGGGGGAGGTGGAGTCTTGCCTACGATCAAGATTATGCACGTTGGGGCATGTTGACAACAAATATATCTAAGAGTTACAACAATATTCTGAAGGGTCTTCGACTTTTACCAATTAGAGCTATGATGGAATCGACTTTGGCGAAGACAATTAAGTTCTTCCGTGATCAGTATGCAGATGCCTTGAAGTGCAATACTCCTATCGAAGATAAGGATTGGAAGAAATTCTGTAAGTATGAGAATACAGCAGCAACTCACAAAGTGGAGTTGTATGATTTCTAGAACCAAGTGTATGGGGTCATTACAGGTTGGTGTCATATAGGGAAAGATGGAAATAAACACAAAGTAGAATACAAGGATTGGCGTTGTTCATGCAAGAAGTGGCACACTTACAGGCTTCCTTGTTCGCACGCATTGGCTGTATGTCGGTGGATTGGTGATCACCTAGAAAACATAATACATGAATATTATAAGACGAGCACATGGCGTGAGCAGTTTCGTCATTCTAGGTTTGTTCCCGTCCCATGAAGAGGAGTGGGTGTCTCCAAGGTGGAACCTTGTTCCTGATTATGTCAATCTAATTCTGTATAATGCTGTAGGTCATCAACAACAGCGGCGATTCTTGATGTCAATGGATTATATAGGCAGGGGTGGACGCAGAAGATGTAGGAGATGCGGCAGTCGAGACCATTTAACAAGAGAATGTCATCGTTCGCACTGCATAGCTGATCGGACTAGATTGGAAGTCAACTGGGACGCAGATGGTTTTGAAAATGTTGAAGAGGGCTGAATCCCTCCGTTGTGTTGATCAATTTATCATTATTGGTTCTGTTTGGATGTATTATTGTTATCTTAGTTGGATGTTTGATTATGTTTGTGTAATAGATGTATTTGGATGATCAATTTATCAATTTGGTTTTTATTTTGATGTACTATTGTTATCTTAGTAAGATGTTTGGTTCTGTTTATGTGATAACTGTAATCTGTAATATGTGTTAAGAGTATTATTACAGGTTTTTTGGAAAAACATAAAGTCATCAAAACGGAATTTGAAAATCCGTTTTTAGACTAACACAAAACGGAATTTCAAAATTCGGTATTAGACTAACACAATAAACGGAATTTGCACATCCGTTTTTAATTCTGTATAAAATCCCACAAACCGGTCATGTGGATCATTTTCTTCTCCATTACTAAGAAAATGTCAAGCTGGAGCAGCAGCAACAAAATCAACAGCACCAGTTATTTGCGTTACGAGGCATTTTTTTGCCCGTTATGCGGGAATAAGTGTACATTTATGTTATCGAATACGCCCAAAAATCAAGGCCGTCTTTTCCACTATTGTCCTATTCACCATTTTCAGGGTTGGGCAGAACCAGTAGGAAACAATGTTGGGAGTAGTTTCTGCGACATCGGGCAAAGGAATGCGACTATTAATCACGGGTGTAGAAATTGTACCGGCAATAATGAATCAAAACTTTATTTTCTCAATTTAGCATGCTTATGTTGTATTTTTCTTGTTCTAGTTATTTTATTTATTAGACGTTAGGGTTTGATTGTATGAATTTATAGTTTGCAAGAATTAAAATGAAAATGTAGTTTTTTAAATTTTTTTAAAAATAATTAGATAAAACGGATTTCTGAAATCCGTTTTAAGGAGTCCAGGACCTGGACTCTTTAAAACGGATTTGAATTATCCGGTGTAAAATTTATTAGTTTTTTAAATAATAAGTTAAAATAGCAAACGGATCATTGAATTCTATTTTAAAGAGTCCATGACCTGGACTCTTTAAAACAGATTTGAATTATCCGGTGTAAAATTTATTATTTTTTAAATAATAAGTTAAATTAGCAAACGGATCATTGAATTCCGTTTTAAAGAGTCCAGACCTGGACTCTTTAAAACGGAATTCAATGATCCGTTTTCTTATTAATTGATTAAGTAATACAACGGAATTTAGATATCCATTTTTAGTTTTAATTGACTTCAGTCAAAAGTCTTCTTCTCTTTTCTTTTCATTTTCCTTCTTTTCCCTTTTCCCATTTGGTTCTGCTTTTAGGTTTTAGGGTTCTGTTTAGGTTCTGCTTTTAGGTTTTGTTTGGCTTTTTTTTTTTAGGAATTCTGTTCTGTTTGGCTTTTTTTTTTAATTTATAGCATTCTGTTTTGTATTTCAGTTTATTTAGCAACCTTATAAAGGAGTGGAGATACCTGGAAGATGTACACTGGGTCGGGATCATTGGCGATCAAACACTTGGTCAATTTGCTGGGAGATCGTTGAACTGCATCAAGTTGACCGTGTGATGCGACAATTTGGCTTGAAACAGTCGATCCCACCACAACCAATGATAGCTGGTTTCGAAGTATGGGAAAAGTTGCACCGGCATGGTAGGACTGGAATGCCTGGGGCTAACTGGGAGTGTGACGTCTGTGAGATTTAACCTACTTGTTATTTCGTATAGTTCCCGAGTAGCATGATAGATAATGAAAATTGTATTAAATTGAAAGCTAGTTAGGTTAGCATTAAACTTACAAATAAATAAAACAGCAATAGAAACAGAAAAATTTAATATTTTTAGGTTAATAGATGTCAAGATAATTGAAATGGACACATTTGATAAACTAGGACAATTTTTTTTTAGGATGCCAAAAAAAAAGTGAAGAAATCTAATACTAATCTAAATGTTATTAATTTAAAGATGTTATGCTAGTGCCTTGGAGGCTTTATGTTAAATTAATTTTGTTTCATGGAGGAAATTTGAAGTACAGTTTGTACTTTCATTCGTGGTAGATATTGCATGGGTGTGTATAATGGGGATGTGGTCAGAGACAAAAAAAGGTAATGATTAGGCCTTGAATTTTTTTAAACAAAAACAAGGGAGGACAAACTAGAAGATTTTAAATAATAGAAACCAAAGAGGTTCTAGACCCATAACTTAACACCGGGAAGGTTACAAGCTTGAGGTGTCCATTTTTCAGCTTAATTTGCTGAACTTCCACGCAAGAAAACCGTAGGGAGTAAGCTAAGGATAAAATATATATATATATATAATAAAGTTTTATATGTTAACCGCCTAAAGGAGCCTTCCTTAGACTCGTTAATATAAAAGCAGGGAGGGGGGAAAATATGTAGATAGGGAGCTTAGGGAGGTAGAAAGAAAAACCGAAGGAGCAGGAACCGAAGAAGGAGTAGCTCATTTCGGTTTCGATTTTGTACGTTCTTGTTCTCCATTACGGTGTAAGCAGGTAATTTAATTTCCCTTCTCCCCTTATGAGAAGATAGATGATGTTGTCCTTCCTCTTATTTATGGATTTAAGTTGATATGGGAAGCATGAACACGCACTTGATGAGAATAATGACTTGAGTGTTATAATTTAACTAGTCGGGGGAGGAGTTAGTTTTAGCCGGAAACAAGGTGAGTTGATATTGATTCCGAAACTTAAGGAGATGCAATAAACTGTAAAATTCAGTTATTAAAGCTGGTTAGTCTTGGCTTTAGGAAAAAAAAATAAAAAGGTGAACAACTGCCGAACGGCAACCGAAATCGAACGACAACGAGGGGTCATTAGAAACTGATCTTCCCTTGTTGCAGTTGAGGAAGTAGCTGCGTTTAAAGCCTCTCGCTGCTTAGACGACTTATAGGGAAGAGAAGATATATAACTATGCGTTTGAAAATTTTAGAATCGAGCTCAACCAAAGACATCGAAGTCGATCTTTAATTGTAACAATTAGACGGTCACCTCTACATAGGTTCTCACTGTTAATATTGGAACCAATTGAGCCTAAGAAAACAATCTTCAATTGAGCATGCCTCAAGCTTTGGTGGCCAGATTAAAAGGTTTTATTGGAATGAATATATATATATATATATAGATAAAATATGTGAGTCTTATACTCTTCCCTAAATCTAGACTCACGTTAAAAAAAAAAAAGAAATCACAAGGAAGACCAGTAGCTACATGATTAAGGTGGGATCTAGCTTGATTAACCGAAAACCGTAAACACATAAAAGTAAAGAAAGCTAGTTAAAACAAAACTAAATTAAAGTTTATGTAAATATACATATATGTGTATATAGATCAAAAAGAAAACATCCTACATCTAATATTTAATTAGAGTGATAGAAATAAAAGATAATAATAATAATAAAATTAAACAATTAAATTATGGATATATTAACAATAATAATAAACAACTAGACTACTAAGACAATGATAGTAATAATAATAACCGTAATAACTAAAGTATTGGTTATAACTAAATTTAATTATGAACTAGATAATAACCTTACCTAGTTAAGTTAGTAAGTCCATCATATAGTACATGTTTACCAATTAAAATAACGTTGTTGGAAACGTTTACATGAAGACCAAGTGAACGAGGAAACTGATCAGCTCCGCAACGCCGGTGAGTGATTCTTACTCTTTTAAAAACTGGGAGTATGGGAATATATATTTGAAAGTCACTACACCCTTAAGCACATTTTTAAATATTATTGATAAATGACCCGGATGTGTACTTTATCGCCCTGGGGTATGTGTTCTATATGGATTCTGAGTGTTATATTATCTGAGACAAAATGATATCGTTATGTGATTGAACGTACTTGATTGAGTATGATCGTTGAATGTGTTGCTTCTGGTGGTGTACTTTATCACTCCAAGAAAACTATTGTTTTTATCGATTGAATGTTGTGAAATAATGTGTGATTGTTGCTTCGGTGAACTCTGTTCACTTGGAGCCTGGGCCCTGCCTTTGTTAGGCGAAGCCTGGCGGGCCGGCATCGGGCTTGGTCGCCGGGTTAGCTTCCCTAGGCTTATCGTGTTGTCCGGATGGACGCGGAACTCATGAGTATCCAATGGTGGCCACGAGGTGTTTGAGAGGAATTGTTATTGAATCGTTATCGTATTGTTGAATCGTTATCGTGTTGTGCGGATGGACGCTATCGTATTGTTGAATCTGGCTTGGAGTCCGTCTCTGGGCCACGTAGGCTCTTTGACGGCCCTTACTAAGGTTTCTCTGTATCCACCCTATTGTTGATTGCTTAATGTGAAATAGTTGATTGTTGAATGTTTCTATGTGAAATCGTTTTATATTTGAATATTGCTTTTCAAAAAGAGTTTTATTAAAAGTATCGTAGTAGTATAGTGAGAACCTCATTGAGCTCGACACTCACCCCTTTTACATTTTATTTCCCTAACACACTCCCAGGTCCGAGCGCGATGGAAATTTAGCCAAGCTACAAAACGATCGGTTCGTGAGACGGTGTTCGATGTAAATAGTTCGCTAGCCAGTTTGTGTTAGTTTACGCGTGTGTAATATAACCCTTTTGACGAGAAACATAACTCAAGCTCACGTTTGAGCTTTGTAATAATGTTGCCGTTGTACCTTTATGTAATATAAAGTTTGCGGGTTTTAATAATTAATTGATAAACGAACCTTAGCGCGAGCTAGGTGGACGCCTTAACTAGACCATTTAGTTAGGTAAACCTGGGTGGCTCTAGTCCGGGTCGTCAAAGGGAGCATCATCATCGTGAATACATCGCCAAATGGGACAAAAGGGTGGACACCATTGTCGCTGGATCTCCGTTTAGTGGTCAATCCTCAACCGATGAAGATTATCTCCCGTGGTATGACACCAATAACATCAAATTTATCAAGAATCCCAATAAGTATAACTTTCAGGAGGAAGGGTATCATGAGCATTCGGATCGCGCAAAATTCTATGTAAGTATTCTTCTTTTAGGGTTTTGGTTCTGTTTTTTTTTTTTTTTGGTTTATATTCTGAATTTTCTGGATTTTTAGCCTACTGGTTCTGTTTTTTAGTTTATATTCTGAATTTTTATGATTGCAATGGATGTTATAATGATGTTTATGTTTTATTTATGATGATGTTTTTCTTATGACATGCTTGCTGATTTTGTGCTTGAAATGGGGAAAGGGGAATTGTACAGTGGAGTTTGGTCAAAATTTGAGAGGGAAAAGGAAGGAAGTTTAGGACTGTTTGGAGCTTTTGAAATTATAGGAAACAAGGACTTAGTTTAGGACTGTTTGTTTGTTCTTGTGGTTTCTCGCCGGAATTCTTCTTTTAGGGTTTTGGTTCTGTTTTTTTTTATTTTTTGGTTTATATTCTGAATTTTCATACTTTTTAGCCTTCTGGGTCTGTTTTTAAGTTTATATTCTGTTTAGGTTCTTATTCTGAATTTTTATGCTTGCAATGGATGTTATGATGATGTTTCTATTTTATTTATGATGATGTTTTTGTTATGACATGCATTATGGTTCTGTTTTGAATATTTATGATGATGTTTTTGTTATGACATGCATTATGGTTCTGTTTTGAATATTTATGATGATGTTTTTGTTATGACGTGCATTCTGGTTCTGTTTTGAATAAATGTATTAGGTTCTGTTTTTTTGAACTGCATTCTTGTTACTAAATGCAGCATGCTAGTTCCTTCCTTAGTTTCATGCATTATGTTTTTTTGATTTTTAATGGTTAAATTGATTCTAGGTTGATGCTTTGAGCGACGTCTGCACAAAGGTAGAAGACTATTCTGCGTCAAAAGAGAGGTGCCAAAATTCAGTTTGTATGGATCTTCTTCTTGAACTCGCTGCTCATGCTATGAGTGCTTTGTCCCTTGGAGCACATGAGTTGCAAATTTTGAAACCCACCCAATCGCTTGTTGATATTCCACCACAACCTTCTCAATCGGTTGGCAAAATTCGCAAGCGAAACATTCCTCACCGTGGGATTGGAGGAGGTAGGAAGAAAATTGTGGAAGAAGAAGAAGATGAAGAAGAAGAATATGATTTTCAACTCAATGCCGATTTGTTTCAAACTCCAACCCCCCAAAATGAAGCCGAAGCCAACCAAGGAGGTGAACCTACAAGTTTGGACGTGGATGTTACACCGCCATTGAAGCAAACTACTCTACCTTTGGCTTTAGGAAGGCCGCGTAGATAGATAAAGAAAGTCGACCGCTACACGCCAACCACGGCCCAAGCCAAGCCACTCTTAGAGGAGGAATAATTCCTTTATTTTGATGTTTACTTCTATTGATGAATGTTGGAACTTTTGTTGATGTAGTTTTTTATTAAAATTTGTTACAATTATAATATTTTGTTCAATTGATGTGTGAGTTTAGGGTTTATATTGATGCTGCTGTCTTGGTGTTGTTTGCCTTCTGCTTTATATTCTGTTTGTCATTTTAACAAGATTGGCAAAGCAGGCCAGTTCTTTTTTTTTTTTTTATGTCTACTGTCTTTAAAACGGAAATTCGACATCCGTTTTTATTTTTCTATTACTTTTAACCAAAAACGGAATTTGAGTTTCCATTTTATATTTCCGAAAAATAATTACTTCACAATTTTTTTTCCCATTTCCTTAAATCAAAATTTACTAAAACAAAAACGGAAATGTTTAATCCGTTTTTATTAATCAAAGTAATTATCAAATCCTAATCCTAAAGAAACGGAATTCGCAAATCCATTTTATGAACTGTTCATAGGTGTGAGGACCCCAGTTCGATGCCACTCAGTTGGGACAAGCCTTGCCTAAGTCATTTAGGGAAATTTTATAAATTGAATGGTTAGAAGGAATTTAAAACTGAATGTGAATAAATAGTACATTAATCAGGAAAATGATTTTCGAGTGATGTATACTATAGTAAAGTTCACTTTAATGTGTATCTTATAGGTAAATAAATTAAATATATGATCAAAAATTAAAACTGAGAAAATGAGCAATAAACTTAAAAAGGGAAAATCTTTATAGCTAAATGCCCACACTAGTCATTAATGGAACCCAATCAACTTATTTATTATTTTCTCATTTTCATTTTTGATTCAAAACTCCCCCTGCCTAACCCATATTCCGCGAACAAAACAGCCCCATTTGCTCCACTTCTTCCACCGATTGACCTGAACCTCTTTCACTTGTTCCCATCATTTTGAACACCATATTAGCGGAATAAAACTAGAAAGACCAGCATCTTACTTCCTTATTTAATCCACAAGACACCAGTTCAATTGGGTTTTCTATGCCCTCCACTCTTGACTCCGCTTCGAGCTAACCGAAGTTGATCCTTCATCGATGTTCTTCACGGCAAGTAATCAACCGATAAATTAAAGTAGCCTGGTCGGGTGAAGTCCGGAGAGGTGAAGGCCTAGGGATTAAAAAGAAAGGAGATTAACTTCGAGGAGCTTTCGATGCCGCCGAGACCCGCAGGGCAATTGAAACGGAATCTGAACCAGTGAAGACAGGAGTTTGAGGGATCGGAGCTTGGCCAAAATACTCGATTGATTTTTAACGTCTACCAATCGTAAGTCACTTTCCTTAACCACAAATTTAGCTCCTGAATAGTGAAATAGCTAGGCTTTACGGCTTACGAGCTTTGCTAGTAATTAAAGGGGTATAAGGTTGTGTTGCTCTAGTTGGGATCTTTTGCAATCATTCAATCGATTAATTTACTGGTTAGCAAAAAGTAAATGTTTTATGAAGATTATTATGAATGCTTCAAGTGTTGACATAGTGGTTATTATTTAACGTTCTCCTTTAATTTCTTGAATGAAACCGGGAAGTAGGAGGAGGCTGATGGTGATGATGTCTCTGTCTTGTTGTTGTTTGATGTTCCTTTGGGCGCAGGTTTAGGGAGGAAAAGAGAGGGAGCAGTAGGAAAGCAAACTTTATGATTTTGGAAGTTGGACAAACGAAAAATGTACCCTGCAGGCTCAATTTAGGTACCACGAACTTGAGTAAAGGTTTTAGGAGATTGGAATGAAATCTAGCATTGCCTACTAATCTTCAAGTGACTTAGAAAACAATTGTTACATAGTTGCTAGTAAATAAAAGAAAAGAGAGAAAGAAGAAAAGCCATATAGTAACTGAAACAAAAGTGTTCTATTTTAATCAATGTTAAAAGTGATCTTCAAGTTTTTGTTAAGACGTTATGCGAGACATGGAACCCTTATGATATTGTTAAATTGTCCTACAGACAAAGCGGACGAGGACAACAGGCTGCCTTACAATATCTGTGAGTAATCTCAATGTATATATATAATCGCATGTAAATGGATTAGGATAATTGCATGAAACCATGATGCATGTCTACTATTTATTCTGTTGATCTTGATTGGAAATGTTGCATTTCATGTTTGTCCCATGTGTGTACTTTATCGCACTGGGTAATTGAATAACTTGAATATATACTGTTGATCTCTAACTTGACGTATGATTTGCTTAATTGCCATTATGCTTGATTTTGTTTGCTTGTGGCCATGTGTACTCTATCGCATGTGCCATATAATGTAAACTGAATGCCTTTCGATTCTTGCTTGTAATGTGTGCATGCTATCAATGGTTAGTCATGGATCTATGCACCCTTCTAGTTCAAGGTAAATCCATACGTGTCGGCATAGGGCCAGGACGTATTGGGTATTACTACTAGGAGGTTGGTTATCTCGAGATATACCCTCAATGAATGAAAGAATGTTGGGGCGTTGGTTGTCGATGCGCACTCTCTAATTACTGACCTTGTGACAAATTGTGAGACCAGCTAGTAGTTGTTTCTGTAAGACCCAATTCTTCCTAAATGGGCATGACCAACTTTATCTACTCATCTGTATCCACGTCTGAAAGTGATATTTAAATGCCTATGTGCTAAGTGCTGTCTTGTTTCTAGCTTGAAGTAGCGAGTTATGCCTGATATGGTTATGCTTCCCTTCGGACCTCATGGAGCATACGCTCACCAAACGTATATCTTTATACATTCCAGGAATGAGAACACGTTGGTTGGTGCACTGTTTTTTGTGACAGGCAGGTTAATATATATCTCTAGAAAATTGAGATTTAGTTGAAAAATTGTATTATAGACCATTGCTTATTTAAAAATGTAGAGACATGTATTCGAGAACGTTGGAACAAGACATGTACACTTTTCCATATCAATTACCAAATTTTAACTTATGGCATGATAATGTCTTAAGTTTTTGCTCTTGAGTACTTGTTTGAAACTATTACTGAGACCTGACGAGAGTCGGGCAGACGTTCAATCATGACTTCCTTGCTAGAATACAGAGAGGGCCAGATTGGGGCGTTACAATAGGAAAACGGAAATTCCCTTTCTTGCACTTGTTTTTTGTGATCACTCCCAAATTTGTGCTTATATCAGTCCACTACTTCTTTCCTGGACATATTTAGGTAAATGACACGTACATTGTACGACATCAAGGTGTGGATTCTCTCCGGCGAAGGTCCCCAACCATACAAATACACTATATCTGGATCAAATGGATGGAACGATTCAAATTTCGCATCGCTGATTTTGATTCGGCCGTAGCTCACATGATAAAAAACACAAGGAAATACACTATCTTTGGTGAATGTGACAGCTTGTTGAAGGAACCATTTGTTGTGCTCTTGTAACTCCCATATTCTTATGCCTTGGGATCTATTAAGAAAAGATGATCCTATGAATTCAAAGCATTTTAGGCGTCCTTGGGAAACTCCACAACTGCAAGTCTCTGTACACAAATCCCTTGCACTAGTAGGAAGCTCAATAACGCACAACTTTCGAGTGTCGGTGTAAGGATCATAGGCTAAGATTCCTCCTCGTTCACTCTCATCCATCAAGAAAAGAGTAGTGTTCAAAAACGCAGGTCTCTTGGCCATTGAGACCCGAACAGGACGATTACAGGGCGCGGCGCGCTCAGATTCACCCATCCCTCCTTAGTTCCAGAAGAAAACATCAGGAGATTTAAGGATTGATTGGGCTGGCATGACCGTTGGTAAAACAAGTACGACTTTGCAATCGGTCAATTCTCCGCCTTCCATTAACCGTGCGACCAAACCAAAGTTCACGTTGGCGATTTTGCAGGGTGGGAGTGGAAGCGGAAACCACTGTTTAGTTATAACATTACAAATAAGAAACTCAACGCAGTGTTGAATAGTCAGCTCAAAAGATGGCGGGATTTTATTCCGTGGAAATCCCACCACCACCGGCTCCTCCACGGCTAACAAAAGAAACCCTTTCTCTACTGCTTTGATATGGACTGTTCTCTTCTCCGCGGCTGATCCGATCAATGAAACACCTGGTAAAGAACCTCATGAAAATCCTCATCCACTTGTTCTTCTTCTTCTTCTTCCATCCTGATGATGATCCAGTTGCACTGCTGGTAAAAGAAATACCATAGGAAGAACTCACTCATTTTCTCAGTCGGGTAGAATTGCATGGTTATTACGATAAACAATTGCATATACACTTACTCATTTACTGTCCACGACTGAGAAAGTTTTTGTTCCCCTGTTATTATCAAGTTTCATATGGAAGAACTCACTACACAGCAGAATCAGCCTTTTCTCCCTCAATAATAATGTGGCGTTGAACACACTCAATGGAAACTGGAGAAGAACAACAGAGCATGATCACTCCAAATCTGAACACTAATATGGATCGTCAACAAGAGTGGGTGATATCTGTCGAGAAATATAAAGAAACACCATTTCCTGACCCCTTACTTTCATTAACCAACGGGGCCAACAAGCCGTCAAAGAAACTTTGCATAGTACCAGCCAAAAAGAGGGGGAAAAAACCCTCTCCGATTTCCATAGAAGAACTCCAATTGCCTAACAGTTTTCGGCCTGATTAATTGCTCCATCAAACCAAAGAGAAGCTTTAGAGTTTAGATAATACATGTCCTAGTATTTGTAACAACTCATTTAGTAACAACAAATAGGCTATGCCATCAACTGTGCCAACCACATCAACAGACTCCCTTAAGAAGGAAGGATGAGTGACAGAGGTGCTTGTGGCGGCAAGAGTACAAATAACTTAAAAAGAAAATAGGAAGGCAAACAAAGAAAGAATCCTTAGCAACTGGTGCCATACCTCTGGTACGCACAGAAGACATTAAATGAATATATTTCAACAAAGTACATACATGATACACATCATTGAGTAGATTACCATAGGTTTACCTGTGCTTGAGGGCAGAAAGCAGGAGACATATATGTTGCAGGGATGTATAATGTACAAAGCTAGTGGCTCCGCTCGTCTGAAGCCAAAGATGCTACATGCAATGTTAAAAAATCGACACACACTATTTTAGCCGGACTAAAGAACACTCGGACTAATTTCCTTTCGTTGCCTACAGACAAAGCTACATCCTTCTAATGATTCTAAGCTAACAGTATAGTGATTACTTTGAGATGACTCCTAAGGCCGACGCAAGAATCGAGCTTTCACATCCTTGGAAATGCAGCTGGCTTTCTTGCCTTCAGATTTTCTCCGAGAATCTGAGCAACTGAAGTTTACTTCCTCCTCATCATCAGTGTCGACTTGCTTTGATAACCTTGTTTGTTGGCTCATGCGTCGAAGGATATACACATTGAAGTAATAACTCATTATTGCTTTTTGGCATTTGTTGGGAAAACACTTTAAAGCATGTTTCAAAAAATCCTTGCCATCAGATACTCGATTGTTGCTTGCGAGTAAATTATACTTATCTTGTTCATTTGGCGTCCAAGACCTTGCAATTTGTTCCCCTGTTTCATCAAGTTTCATACGAAAGAAAGCACTACCAAGGTCACACAGCAGAACCAGCCTTTTCTCAATAATGTGGCGTTGAACACACTCAATAGATGCTGGAGAAGAACAGGAGCATGATTCTGATCTCCCTTCTCCAATAACTCTGGTCGCACTTCCCTTACCTCCTCCTTTAATGGGCCAAATTTGAGTACCTAACCACTTGGAGTTTCCAGAATCATTCTGAGGGCCTGTCCATTCAGGAACATCAGCTTGGAAACGAGGCCCTACAGGGATGACCATTCTTTGAGGATCATCATCAATAAGGTTTAATGAACGAATTGACTGACGATGTGGCGAAAATTGTTTCTTGATGGGCGAATCCTTCGCTAGAGATCTGGAGGAGTGAACTGGGATACTAGAACCATGTACACTAAGTGAAGGCACCTCCTCCAGTGAGGTCACATCTTCTGGACTGTTGTTGTTCAAACAGTTAACAGACTCGTCAGAATCTAACAAGGTAATAACATCTTTGCAAGAAGACTTCAGGTTAATAGCTTCATCCACAGAACGAGACTCAATATTATCTTCAAGTATCATATGATTGTTTGAACTATGTGAGTCCCAAATGATTTTTCTCCCAAAACTTTCAACAGATTCTCCTGAGTTCAACAAGCACGAAGTAGAAGAAGAATGTGAGGCCCCTCGGCTCAGTTTTGATCCACTTTGTTGGTTAGATAACCAAGATCCAGGACTAGGAAGGTCTTTTAACAACTGCTGCAGTTTTCTCTTTCTCTGTAAAAGAATCAAGGAAAAGACAAACATTGACCTTAACAGCAAATAAAGGAAAAGACAATCTGATCTTCATATCACAAAGAAAACAATTGCCTCTACCGCCCCATGTGCTGTGATGTCTCTTATAAAGATCACACATCATCGTCACGACATCATCATCATCATCATGCAATATTAATGCACATGTTCTAATTTAAGTTTAAATAAACCAAATTGTCTAAAACAACTTTTCTTTTGAGAATCCTTTCCATCGTCTCTCCCTTTTAATTTTAGATTAAAAATTATCCTGATCAACAGAAATACATGTCAACATTCCATTCTACTTCTTTCATTTTTGTTCACCCAACATTTTTTCATTTTTCCATTTTTTCCAAAGGAGTGGCCACTCCACCACAGAAGAACCAAACTTTTGCCTGTGACAACACACGTTAAATTCCCAATCCCTTTTTTATGGTACAAACTAATACAGTGTCATAACAATAGATACAAAAGGAAACAAGCTATAGAGAAATCATCACTGAAAACAAGAAGAGTGACAAAGACATACCCGAGGAAAATTTGCATTTGTCAGAACCATAGCCTTCCGCACCCGGATAGTTTGCTTCAACAATGGCAAAATTTTGTTCTCTGAGAATTCTGATTTTCCAGGATCAAGGGCTAGTGTTTTCAACTGAGCTACCATCTCTGCATCTGAATATTTCCCAAAGACAGGTGTCGGACAAAATTTCCACAAAGAATCTTCATTATATCCTTCCCCTCTGGTGCTTTCCTGTAATCCAGTCATCCTGGTCTCTTTAACTCAGTTTCTTTCCCTTGCTCAAGACTCAGAGACCTGAAACTCTAAAATCAAAATGCAGCTCATAAATTTGCTGTTCCCAGTTCCCGAATATTTACCTTTAAAGATTCATTTTTTGAATGCAGGTGACCACATTATTGACTTTAATCAGTTATTCAGTCAGTCGGCAGCAATATTTATGCCCCAAAATCAGATTAAAAAAGGGAAAACAATGAGATGATAAACCAGGTAACCCCAACTGTGCACATCAATATATTTACCCAAAAAATAAAAAATCAAAACAGATAAATCAAAGCAAAGCAAACGAATAAAAGCTTGAAATTATACAACTGAAACCCAACCACTAACCCTAGATTCAGAATACATTGGTCCCCCATCTGATTTTAATCATTTCAGATGACAAATTAAGGGGTTCAAGTTTAGGCGCACCTGCGTCAGGCTTGGGACAATTTTAAATCTTAGGAAACAACACGTTGTCCCTATAATAAACAGTCTATTAAACAGATAACCAGTTGTTTCGAAAAGTTTAAAGTTGTGGCAAGCTTGACTTAGGTGCCCCTGTTTCACCAGGTAGAAAAACATCAGAACTAAGAGAAACCCATATAATCAAGCATCAGTATGTACATTTGCACCAATATAAAGTTCTAATTCACCAGCAGATTTCTCAATAATGCAAAATAAAGATGATTCTAACTTTGATCTTAGTTAGACAAAAACAGGCGCCCATTCCTCGGAAAACAAAACCAAAAGAATCAAGAATAAGAAGAAGCTCGAAGTTCCTCTGTACCTAACCTAAAACCCTAGTTAATTTACATAACTTTTTTAGAAATTATGCAATAACATTATTATGCTCACGAACAAAAACATCTCATCAAGATGAGATAGAATCAAAACCAGGATTATGGTGAACGATTCAAAGAAATAACTAATCCTGCTTTTCGGAATTAGATATATGCCCGCAAAAAAATAAAATAAAATGAACTAAAGCAAATATTATCCAGGGAAAAAAGATATCAATCCCATCAAATTAGGAAAATAATATTTACCTTAGAAGTACTACCCACCGTCGCGGCTGACGGCGGCGACGGCGACGGCGACGTAAGCGGTGAAGGTCCCCGCTAGCAGTGAGGTGGGCCGCCTAGTTTGATGAGGATAGGGTTCGCAGATTTTGAATTGCGTTGAAGTTAGGGACTAAAGTGTAATTTTCTGATTTTGCTCCCCCTAAAAGTTTTAGAGCACTAGAGCAATCTAGAGATTTGTTAAATTTAGTTGTTCCTTCCACCATTGAATGTTTATGTGCCTCCAATTCAATTGGGATTAGTCAATATTGTTGACAGTTAACATATCGTATAAAGATACCCAACAAAAGCTGCTTCGATATTATCGCGAAAGTTGGGTCATAGTTTCGTTAGAATATTAGATACCAGTCTCGATAACGATATACAGTTACGAAACTTGTTTCGAAATTTAAATTTACATAAAAACTGGATCAGATACGACTGATGGCGACTCTAAGGTCCAAGGTCAACTCTCTCATGAGACTTATTATATGTGAATTAACTTTCATATCTTTTGAAGGCCCATATAAGCTTAGTTCTGGTTCGATCTCAAAACTAGTTGGCGATAAAAGAAATAGTACATGAAACTTATATACCATTTCTAATATGGGACAATGTTTCAATTGTTTTCAAGTTGAAAGGAGATTTTAACATCCTCCTCTCAAGCCCGAAAGGTTTAGACAAGGCCCTATTGAACCATTTAAACTCGAATAAATTGTTGAGTTAGTCAAAACCCAACCATCTAAACTGCTAATACACTGTCGGATCAGTCAAAACCTGATACAAGTACATCAAACTCTTCGGATTCAATTTGGGGTCAGTCAAAATCCAATACGGGTAAATTAAAAGGCCCAATACGGATAAGTCAAATCAGATAAACTACCGGATTGGTCAAGATCTACCCACAAGTTCATGGGATCATAACTCACTCTAGTACTATCTTGAAGGACCAACATCAAAACCAATTAGCAATTTAGAGAGTAACACACTAGACTTATATGTTAACTAATATGGGTTATCATTTTTGATATGTGAGAAACGTCTTTCACTTGTTTTCAAGTTCAAAATGAGTTTTAACAATGGCTAATTGATATGAATATTCGACTCTCAATAGATTACGGCACTACGAAAAAGAGTAGCACACTAATTGATGTGAATTTTTTGACTCTCAACGGAAAGTCTTTATACGAAGTTGAATTTAGTTTTAAATATTAGTAACAATATTTGTTTCTTGTTTCAACAATAACTCTTCCTATATTACAAAAATCACATCATAAACATAATATTTTAATCCAAAAATGAATAGAATAGTTAAATATGAAAATATGGGATAAGATATTGAAAATTGTTTTGGGAGCAAAAACTAACTAGAATGAGTCCATCAGATTTTCACCTTAAATTTTCAAAAGTAATAAGAACATTGCTACTAATACTTTTGTCGACTTAGATTAGATCTACTAATATGCTTACAATTACCCTATTTCTCAATTTCAACCATGAACCATCAATTATCTTTCATGACATAACAAAAATATTAATGAACCATCATGTAACCATAATAAATGCAATGATCTTTAACTGTCTTCTCGCAGCTACATACCAAAAGTATAAATATACGAACAGAAATCTTGTTGAACATTTCACAGGATATCTTAAATTTCTTACAAGATGGATGATCTTATATTATGTTCGTAGTCAATGTGACCATGAAAATGTGACAATTTGGCCAACAGCATAGCAACGACTATAACCATGATGAAGCCAATTACAAAAATTCTGTTGATTAGCCAACTATAGATTAATTATTTCTAACCAAAACTAATGTATGTTGATGGATTGATTAACATGTAACACCCCAGGGTTTCACCAACCTTTTTATGTCAAAATATTTTTTTTCTTAGCCCAAAATGAAGCCAAGTCAGCCTAGTAACACCGAACTGTCCGTCAGGCTCACACCTAAAGCACACTAACACTTAATTGCGCAACAGTAGATTAGATAAACTAAACTTTTTTTAAAAGGATGATAATACCTCAATTTCATTTAGTACATTATCTTATTCTGTACAACCTTACCTCCACGCAATATTAGAGAATAAGCTCTTAACAACAACATTATTCAATCTACTTGGTGTTCTAAACTCAAGTAGAAGTATAGGTTATCTCAAATTTTACGCAAGTCTCCTAAGAACAATATTCCTTCGATAGCAACATGTCCCTTAATATATTCATGGGAAGTGAATGAGGAAATATATACATATATATATATGGGGTGAGCGCCGAACTCAATGAGATTCTCACTATACTACTACGATAGTTTATTAAAATAGTTTTAATAAAAATAATACAATTAATTACACATAAAGTACCATAAAGTTGCTCACTATATTCGTTCGGTACCAAAAGTTTAAAATGTTACTATATAGAACCAGAAATATAAGTAGTGTTACCATTTAGTTTTCCGTCAGGTTTCGGCAAAACACTAACAGTCAACAATTTTGTCACGTGAGTTGACCGAAGGGTATTTGTGTCCATGCGAGAAATTGTTACAATTAACTACACAAAAAAGTACTACAAAGTTGCTTACTATATTCGTTGGGTACCAAAAATTAAAATGTTACTATACGGCACCGGAAAAATAAATATTGTCACCATTCAGTGTTTTCCTTTTTGAGCAAATCTAAGACAGTCAGTACCTGGCAGGCACTCTCGATTTTATTAATTTAAAAAAGGTAAGTAAGCAATGCTTAAAACTTATCCCATTAAAGAGTATGTCGTATTAAGATTTCCTAAATGTCCATGACGGTTCCACTTTGAAACTATCTATATAAAAGACTACCTCAAAAAGATTACTTTAAAATGTAGCTCTATTTTAAAACATTTAGCTAAGAGACCGTCTCACAAGATTTTCTAAAAATTTCAAGATAATTCTATTTATTATTATATTTTTATAATTCTTATTAACTACCTTATACGGAGATATGAAAAGAAATCTAATTTAAACTTAAAACACCTCTAATTGAAGACGGTAAATCAGAAGTTCATAGGTCTTTGTTAAACCTGCTCACCCAACCTTTAACTGATCATGATACCTCCAAGGAAAATTTCATCTGAGCAGGTTAATAGTTGACTTATTATCTGTTTCTACTGTGATCTTTCTGACTCCTCGCACTTTGCAAGTTTTAAACCGTAGTATATTCCTTCAAGCTTAGCAACAAAGCTATAGTCCACTCCAATATATTTGCATTCAGCTGCAATAAAAATGTCTTTATCCACGAATCACAAAACCCATCCCTACTTCTCCAGGTTATCTTAAAGTTGATCCGGTGGTGTTCAAAATTATTTTTCCTGGATCCAGTAGTTTCTAGCGTACATGAATAACTTTCTTCATTGAACGCTCAGATCTTTATTTAAAATACTCTCCAATTCTTTTTTATTTTAGAAAAAATGAATGGTAACTCTATTTATGTTTTTGGTGTCACATAGTAACATTTTAACTTTTGATACCAAAAGAATATAGTAAGCAACACTTTGGTACTTTTTGTGTAGTTAATTGTAACAAATTCTTGCATGGACACAAATACCCTTCGGTCAACTAACGTGACAAAATAATTGACCGTTAGTTTTTTGCCGAAACCCTAATGAAAAACCAAATAGTAACACTATTTATGTTTCCGGTTCTATATAGTAATATTTTACACTTTTGGTACCGAACGAATATAGTGAGCAATTTTATGGTACTTTACTTGTAAACAGTTTCACATAAAAACAATAAAACGTACATACAAGAAAAAACATTTAACGGTATCAAATGAAAATGTGGCGGATACGGGGATCACAACAAGGAGCCGTCTTAAGCCTATATGGCACAGTAGACGGTGAATCCAAGCAAGATCGAAAGTTTGGGATATTTAGCACTAGCATTAACTCTTTATAACTGTTTTCCTTATGTCTTCATTAATTGGTACCAACTCTGCATAACTCATGAATATCATACTCTAGCCAATGTAGCTATCCGAACAAGCCCGATGCTTGAGTCGTTTAGTATCGCTGATCAAGGCAGAGCCCAACTCCAGCTCTTACATGTACGATTATTCGGGGTGATGAAGTACGCCATCAGAATACATTCAATAATAACATTGCAAACTTAGCAGAGGCGCGAAACACTATCGGAATATTCAACATTTATTTAATCAATCATATAATCAAATCATTCCACACATAAACAGTTCAAATTTTCTTCAAATATGATAACAAGTAAAACACATATCTCGGGGTGGTAAAGTACACCATCGAATCATTCGAAGATATACATTTGATATTTCAATTATGCTTACAAGAAAGTGCTCAAATATGTTGCGTCTTTTGAACATATTCTCGTACTCTCAGTTTTTAAAATAATTTCAGAAAGAGTGAAAATACTCACAGATATGTGGTGCTGTCTCAATTGAAGTATCACATGCATTATATGTAACTATACAATATTAATAACCTTTTGTAATCATTCCACCACTTAGGGTCTTTCATTTTTTAACTAGGCGTTACCGTTTGATGTCTTATATTAAATCCTGACATTCATCATATCTAAATCTTATATTAGGCTTCACAAATCCTGATATCTTTTCTAATGTTTTTTAAGTCTATATACTTTAGTCCCTAAAAACCTTGAAATATTGAACAAATTATTGTAACCCCTAGGTAACTCAAGATAAGTTCTAAAATATAGAACAAATTTTTATGTTAACTTGGGGAAAGATATTATATATATGCAGCATGAACTAGCCCATAAAAATTATATCATTAGAAAGCTCTATGGATCTAGTTTAATATGCAACAAACAGTTTTAATTTGGAGCTTTCTACAGAGAGATATCGACATTTTCCCTAAGACACGCAGTGCTACTTACAACATCTTTTGCTTACGTGTTTTTATTGTTTTCTATCAAGTTTTACGTAAATAATTCTTAGGCATAATATAACTTTGATACACATGAGTAACCTTAGTAAAAATTAAAACACTATCTAATATAAAGTAAAAATATACTAAGAGGGTTTTCAAAATTACCTCTCTAAACTGATATCGAAGCGATGCCAAATATCAATACTTTCTTCTTTCGTTCCCTCCCCCCCTCCCCCCCCCCCCTCTCAAGACTAACTCTCTCTTATTTACTTCTGAATTTTGCTATGCTTTTTACATGTTCCCATCCCTCCTATTTATAGTCATTTGTCATCTCATTGTTTCACTTTTCTGCTTCATCAAACTAGTTTCTATTAGTCACTAGTCTAAACTTTCCTAGATTGATCTCATGTCCTAGTAAGATTGCTTACTCATATTAGGTTCATGAATAACCATCTTACTTCACCTACATGCTTCACCAATTTGTTTAAGCATTTAGTATGATTAGTCATCAACTAACCTTTCAAAACTTGTCCAATGCCACCTTTAGATTTTGATTAGTCATGCTAGGATAGTATAGTCACCATTTTACTTCACATTCTTCATAGCCTATAGGTTGCCTTGGTCGCCAAATTAAGTGTCATCATTCTTCATTGCTCATATGAATGTAATAGGGGTGTAGGGGCAGTTTCATTCTTATATTCCGGAAGCAGTTCATGCACACAATGATTAATTAATTGTGTTAGATTTTGGACCGTGCTTACAAATTATTTTGCTAAATAAATTAATTAAATGTTAAAATTTTTCTTTTATAAAGTAATTCTTGGAAGTTCTCTATAAATAATTTGTAGTGATAACATAAAACAATCTAGGTTAATTTTTTGTTTAGAGATGTTACATAACCACTAGTTGAAAATATCTCTATATAGTAAGACTAATTGTGAAGGTACAAATAATAGCAAATGTTATACTGTAAAACTTTTTAAAGATTGTAAAATTACAACTCATAGAGACGTGCATATGAGAATTCATACTAACGAATCTTTCATGATGATGATGATGATGATATTCTATTGTAAAACAAGGGGGGAAAAAAATATTTGAAGGAGTGCCTGATGCCAAACTAACCAAAATATTGGATGCTTCGATGATGATTGTATTTAATGTGTGTGATTCAATTATGTAGGTTTTTACTTAAAACAAAAGTAAAATAAAATTTTGTAGAGTTATAAGATGGGTGTTTTGACACGGCCTGCTATTTACTCCTCTCGTCCCATAATTATTGTCTAGTTTGAGTTTTCATTTTTAG
Source organism: Oldenlandia corymbosa var. corymbosa (assembly GCA_949775105.1). Classification (NCBI taxonomy): domain Eukaryota; kingdom Viridiplantae; phylum Streptophyta; class Magnoliopsida; order Gentianales; family Rubiaceae; genus Oldenlandia; species Oldenlandia corymbosa. Next base: position 544,692 of record OX459124.1, on the reverse strand, counting down.
TTCAAATTGTACTAAAAGTGAAATCTCAAACTGAATAATAATTTTGGGACAGAGGGAGTATTTTCTTTCCAAATTGATAATAGCATCTCGTGAGAATAGATCTACTATAACTTTTACACAAAAAGTATATATAAATAAACCCTATTTATTTTCTCCTAAAAATAAAAATTTAAAAATCTCTCCTTAATTCAATCTTTAGTTTTGTATTTAAAAAAAACCCAAAAAGTTTCGATAAACCTCCAATTTACTCCCCCAAAAGAAAACAGCGACTTGAGGCGACACTTGTTAATGGCTGTGTTCTTCGATGCCCAGTGCATGAACGACACTTAAAACTCAAAAATCAAAAATTGAATAAAGTTCCAATCTCTTTCGCTTCTTCCTGATTTGATCTTTATTTCTGGGTTTTGAGTTCCCTATTATTTTCCCGTTCTGCAACAATAAAGGTCTCATTTTTTTCCAGTTTCCCTTTCTTCGACCCACCCAGAAAAAGGGGAAAAACCAAGGGAAAATGAGATGGGAAAAGTTGCAGATAGAAGGTGGTGGTGACGGGCCAGGGAAGAGGTGGGGCCACACATGCAATGCCATTCAAGGAGGGAAGCTTCTCTATGTCTTTGGTGGCTATGGAAAAGATAACTGTCAGACTAACAAAGTTCACGTCTTTGATACTGGTAGGCCGCCAACCCGTTCTTTCTGGGGTGGGTTTTGTTTGTTATTAGTTTTTGGGATTTTGGTTAATCTGTATTAAACTTGTGGAGAATGGGTTGGAGAAGTTTTAATCTTGGGACATTTTGAAAGAGTTCTTTGATAATGTTGGTAGTATATTGATTGGGGCTTTGTTTCTCTGGGGTTTCTCAGAGTGTTTGTGGATGTAGATTTTTGTGGGTTTTGAGTTATGTGTTTACTCCTGAGTGGGTTGTAATTAATGTTTTTGGTTTAAAGTTTTGTGTTGTTTCTACTGGCATTTCATTTTTCTGGCTTTCAAAAATTTGTGCTTACAACTCACTGCATGATACTTAAACAACTGTTGTGATTAATTTCATCCTTTAGAATCTGGCTTTAACCTTTATTCAATCTATTTAATTCTGGCATTTTCGCTGGAGTCTGTAATATTAAGTTCGTCCTCTTAATACTTTGTAATGTTTTGTTCTACCAGTTAATAGGACATGGAGCGAACCGGAAATGAAGGGCGTACCACCTACCCCAAGGGATAGCCATAGTTGTACCACCGTTGGTGATAATCTCTTCGTATTTGGGGGCACAGATGGGAGAAGCCCTCTTGGTGATTTGCATATATTGGACACCTGTATGTTATATTTTTCGTTCTTAAGTTTCCAGTTCGACGCTTTTGTGGAATGTCTTCTGATTAATTGGTTGATGTTCATGCTGTTGCTTGTGTTGAAGTATAGATCCTGGGAAATATTATGTTCTTTCTGTCTTCTACTTTTTTTCAGTGAGATTTTTTCTTCTGCTTAGTAGGTGTTAGATATTTTCTTGGCACAATCCTTTTTCCTTTACAAGGATGTGTTCTTGTTATATCCTGGTGCCTTCATCATAAAAGAATAAGAAGCAATTAGTTTCTTCAAAATCTGGATATTTAGAGGGAGAAATTGTAATTATTTTCTCTAAATTAGTATCTGAGAACCCTATTTTCAACATCATTTCTTCAGAGTATGCCTAATACGTGCATCTTCATATATGAAAACCACTTAACTAAGATATAATCAGTTGGTAAATGCTTAATGTTTCTTAAAGAGATGACATTCTTATTCTTGTTACATAAACTAATTTAACTATTTTAAAATGGGTAAATGTTCCCATATTTCAGTTGGTAAATTGTTCTGATCTTTGTTGCTATGGTTGCAGTTAAAACATAACTTCCATTTTGAAGGAATAAACTCCTATTCATAAATGGTTTTGGGTCTTAAAGTTTATAGTTATGAGCTGTTTACTGATCTTCTGGTATGTCTATTTTGTTTAGCATCAAATACGTGGATCTCACCTAGTGTGAGAGGCGATGGACCAGCACCAAGGGAAGGCCACAGTGCAGCACTTATTGGGAAAAGGCTCTTCATCTTTGGTGGATGCGGAAAATATGATGGTCTCGAGAAGTACTATGATGATGTTTATATATTGAATACAGGTATATTTCTCATATTGTTGTGTTTTAAGAGGTCTAAAATCTTCAACAAAGTATTTCTCTCCCTTTGACAATGGGAAAATGTTAAGATATTGTTTACCTATTTGCAGAGACATTTTTATGGAAACGGGTTGTGCCATCTGGTGGCCCACCAACAAAGCGAGACAGTCATACCTGCTCATCATGGAAGAACAAAATTATTGTGGTCGGTGGTGAAGATGTGTCCGATTATTATTTGTCAGATGTTCATATATTGGATGCAGGTATAAATGTAATCAATTTCTGGGTTGAGAAGATAATAAACATGAAATACTCTTTTCTGAATATGTTAATTCTTTCTTTTTTCCTTCTAGATACTCTTCTTTGGTGCAAGTTGAATACTACTGGCCAGCTATTGCCACCCCGGGCTGGACATACAACTGTTGCCTTTGGAAAGTACTTGTTTGTATTTGGGGGTTTCTCAGATGGGCAGAATCTATATGATGATATCTATGTGCTAGATTTGGGTATGTTTTATGCAACTGGTTAACTTCTGTACATGCATATTCTCAAAGTTTTTGGCCCCAGACCTGCCGCCCAATGAATGACCATATTTAACTGTCATTGGCTTGGTGATTTTTTTTTTTTGGTTTTATAACATGGTGTATTTTCTTTTCACTGTCCGTAGGATAGAGAGGCTTATTGGAAAGTGTAAAGGTTCTTCATTTTTGTGTGGAAAATAGGCATCAGATACAGATGATTATTCCTTAAGTCTTGCAAATGTGCAAAAGAAGAGGATATCCATTGACAGAGTAAAGGGTCTAAGGGTTGCTAACAAGATAGTTTCTTGTGGCATGCAGATTGAATATATTGTTTGAAAAACCGCTTACATTTTTGGATTGGGAATTGAATTCTATTTCCCTGTCCCTTCCCTGAATTGTAAACTTGTATAAAAGCCAATTCAGGCAGCTAGGTTAACTTCGGGAAAAAATTATGAGACGTGAAAACATTTACCAGGCAATGCAACCTTGTACATGCCTTTGATTTGTTACGCACATGGAATATAAGTTTGTCTTTTTAAGTGTCTCTAGGCCTTTACTTTAGGCTGATCTAAGTGCCCAACTGGTTATAAAAAATTGTATGTTTATATTTTATAAGAATATCTTTTTCTCTTTTTTTTCCCAAACATGTAAAGAGAGTGGTGCATGGACCAAGGTAATTCCTTCCGGTGAGGGTCCTTCTGCAAGATTTTCCATGGCTGGAGAAGTCTTGCATCCAACAATGGGAGGTGTGCTCGTCTTCATGGGTGGCTGTAATAAGAATCTTGAAGCTTTGGCAGATATGTATTTATTGCACACGGGTATATTTTGTCCCTTCCTCCCCCTCTCCTCAATGTTCACTTCCAATGGTTCTTTAGATTCTAGAAGCATGTTGATCGTTGACTTGTAAGATTTAAAATGCCAATGCCAGGGATTACTACTGATTTTGAACGAGAAGAAAGGAGGATGGAGAAACTCTCCTTTAGGAAGCAACTGAGGCTAAAGTGTCAACAAGAAAGTAATCCACCCTCATATCATTCAGGTCTTTCACCCATTCAGACTAATTCTATCCTTCAGTATTCTGTCGCAAATTATCTCCAACCTAGTAAGAACACTTTTCTCTTTTCATTTACTCCATGCTGTTTTAGATTTTTTTGAAGCAGGGTTCACTTCATTAATATATTCCAACTTAAACTTGCATAGTTGAACAACTGGCCAAAATAATAAAATCACACCAGTGCATCTCTTCTGTCTGGTTAGAAGTAGAGAAACTAGAATACTTTAGTTTGTTCACTTTTGGTTTTAGTAATTCAAAGTGTTGCATTTGGTTAACTGAGGGAAAATAGTTAGCTGCTTGGACGTAGCAATGATACCATTAAAAAGGGACAAAGATGCTTTTTGGTTGTACATTTTTGATATTGAAGAAAAGATAATTTAGACCCTTGAGATTTTCAGGTTATGTTTGGCAGTCAATTGGCTGTTGAGATCTACACATTTAGTCATAGCATCAGTTTCAGCCACTAACCTAAAGAAACAAAGAACATGTTTTTCTAAGAGCTGTTTCTTGCTATATTATTCTGAAGCGGGGATTGATATAATGGTTTCTGTTAAAATATCATAAATTTGATCCATGGCTGAGCATACTCAGTTAAATAACATGTTATGCCAAAAAAGAAAAAGAAAAAATGCCTTTGTTTTCTAATATATTTTCCATGTGTTAGTCTAGCTCTGGTTTACTTCAGCCAGTGTTATCTTCAAGTTGTGGAGCTTCACCCATAGTTTAATGCTATCTGTTCGGTATTATGGCCACAAATGCAAATTGTATATTTTCTTGGTTGTGAAATATATTAATATGCGCTGGCTTGGGTGATAGTTCTGATGTTAAAGATTAGAAAAAGATGTTTAAGTGATTCTGATTATATAAGAATTGCTTTGCAGGCCAGCATGCTTTGTATTCGAACGAATACCAAACACGTGGAGGGAAGAAGACATTTGAGGCCAAGGTTATGAAAAGGTTTGCAGATGGATACACAATTGAAACTTTTATTGATGGCAAGCCCCTTCGTGGATTATTGTTTTGCAATAGGCGACAGAATGATAAGGAAAATGTTGCTGATTCTGCAAGGTGAGAATCATTTTTCTATCTTCCATGATGGAAGCGTCATAATAATAATTATGTAAGAATTTCTTTACCAATAAAGTGGAACGTGATTATGATTGTCCTCTCTAAAGGAAAATCACAGCCGTGGATGGGACAAAGGTAAGTGGTAATGAAGATGATACTGAAGCGATGGATTTAACAAAGTCCTCATCGGAGCAGAATCTCGAGGATGTCCAGATGGTAGATGGTGATGTTCCAGTGGAAAAAACGGCAAGTGCATCTGCTGAAGTACAGATGCCTTCAGTGATGGAAACAAAGAATCTGGAATCAATCGATGCTTCACTTTCCCTTGAGGTGATGTCAGCCCTTTCACTTCTATTAAGGGCTACTTGATAATATTTGAATTATAAAAGTTGCAGTATCAGCTGTAAGAGGGAGAATGGGCTTATGTGTTTCTGCATTTCCGTGGATCTTCTAACTAAGAAGCTTAGTTGAATTATAACCATTTGAGTGAAAATTACTATCTCATGCTAACATAATTTAGATCTTTGGCCTATTGAAGCTGCAACTTCAGGGATGGAATTGTGGAATCAGATTAAGATGAGTTTGATAAGCTGAAACAATGTTGATGATGAAGCTATATGCTGTAGTTTTGCACATTTGCATTGCCTATACATTTTCTTTAGGTGTGAGATTCAGGTGTAATGTTGTATGGACTAATAAAAGCGAAAAAATGGAAATGAATTCATAGTATAAGATTCGTGCAAAACAGAACACATGAGACTGGCATATTGAAGTTTGAATGCCAAGTCGTCAGAAATCTTGATTGGAGTTGATTCATGGTGAACAATATGATGCTGATATCAGCTTCTCATAGTATGGCGCCAATTTTGTTTTACATATTCATCATAGAAGACAGGAGTGTAAGGACGGGAAAGACAGACAGACAAACTATCTTTCATATTGCCATTAAAATCGTTAAGTTATTTTGATCTTTGGTTAGCAACATAATCAAACTCCAGAGAATGAACTACTAACCGGTGGTGTATCTTTTTGTTTCAGAGGAGAAGCTTCCTTTTTTTCTTTCTTCAACTATTTTTCTTAGACTGCTATAATACCCCAAACTGTTACTTACAATTTATACTTCAAAGTCACAAAGTATGCTGCCAAATAGTGACTTCCCAATTTTTGTGAACAGGGCGAGGCATCAAAGTTTTCAGTGGTACTGGATGTGAATTTGGACAGTAATGGACTAATAAATGCCCCAATCGCCAGTAATGATTTCCCCGAGGATCATGTTTCCATGGGAAAGGCTTAAATTGTGAGCTAAGGTAGATCAGCTTCTTATAATCTGACCATGGCAGTTAGTTGTTAGAGAAAATAAGCCGTTTCACTTGAAAGGATTTTATTTTTGCTTTTTGTCTGAATCATGTAGGCACTAGGCAGTCATGTCCTGTATTGATAAAAGACAAGGGATCCATTTTGGGTTTTTATTTGTGTGTCCTGTTCATGCAATTTGGTTATAAGCATTAGAGTTGATGCAATGCTTGGGTTATGTGCATTTGAGTTAGATTATTAGTAGTCTGTTGATATTAATGTGTCGAAATGCAGAAGAATGGAATCACAATAGCATAGTGTCTGTTCTACCTTTCTGGTTAATAGTTTTATTATCATTTAGTTGGATATCATGTTTGTGTGTCGGTGCATTATATATACCCTGTGTAATTTTTGCTTTCTGCGCTTTGGCTGTCTTTTGGGTGGGTTGTGGTTCTCAAAAGTGAATAAGTTAGATTTCATTGGCACTGGGTTTCTTCATATTTTTGTAATAATTCTTCATGGATGACAAGGACTCATGCTAACTTTGAATTTTGGTATGGTATTGATTCTTTTAACTTATTTTGCTGAACAGATTGCCAGATTTTTTATGAGCTCTAGATCAATCATATCCAGCAGCACACACTTGGAGACCAGAAGGTGAAGAGATTCTCCTGTAGATCCTGATATTGGGATTTTGCAGGATCAAAGACTAACCATATTGTACATTTGAAGATTCTCCCCAAGTTTCACTTTCCTAACCTGTGCATTTGCTGTAGCGTGGGATCCCAGTTCTGTGTTAAGTTAGTTCCATATGGCGAAAGATAGTAGGTTTAGTTTGTTAGCCTGTACTTAGAAAAACATTGCTCTCCGTCCGAATGAAAGAGGATGAGAAGTGTTGTTTATGATTTTTGTCACATGGGTCAAGAGTTGATGCAGGGGCTTTCTTTTGTGTTCTGGGTAGCCACATATGGTGTTTATGCATAAAATTGCTCCTTGCAACTTAGTATCACGGATGAAGTGGAAGATGTGCTTACTGGAGATGTTAAGCCTCTCTATGGGCATTTTTGTTTCATTTTGTGTACATTTCTGAAACAACTTCCATCTCTTGATGTTTTAGTTATTTTGTAGCGCAACTTAGTCCTCTGCTATATTTTATTACACGAATTGCGCTGTCAAATACTCATTTTAATTTAAATTCAAACTTAAACGAAATGCAGAGCTTGCAAACCTCTTGTGATCTTGATGAGCAGATTGGCCAGTTCCTGTTGATTTGATGATAAATTTGCACCGCCCTTGGCGGTGCTTGATTAGTTGATTCCATGCTTTGAAACATTAGTTGATTAGTTGGCCAGTTCATCCATGAAGATTTCTGATGATGGGTAGTTTGCGAAAGGTTTAAACATGTAGAAAGAATATCATGAAATATGTGGCATGGATCAATTTGCAGAGCAATTAGATCTTAGGAAGAGGATGCAGTATGAACAAACATATAAGAGATGTTGCAGCAAAATGGCATCATCATACCAAGCAAATTCACTTGAATGAACAAAGCACTAGCATCAACCGCTAGAAAGACAGCAACTGGGCATTGCCGCTTAAAATTCAAATCCTAGGACGTTAACCTACCGGCAAAAGAACTATATTACAATTGCTAATGTCTGCTAAGACTAAATGTTTATCAAGAACGAAGAAAAGCGCTACAGCACGCTGCGGTAGTTGTTGCTTCCAAACATATAATCCGTGAAAGTTCCAGAGGCTGATCAAACCCATGCTCCTTAAATATACACATATTTTCAGTTTCATGAAATACATGAACACTCATGTTGATGGGAGAATGGGAAAGGGCTTTGCATCAAGAAAACAAATTATCATACTATCTAATGCTTTACAAGAAACAAGAAAAGATCCATTATCACACTACTGCAGTCTTGCCAGCTTACTACAAGAGATTCAAGTGACCTGTCTAGCAACAACCAACCAACCAACCCACCTACCTAATCCCATTTGCAAAATTAATAAGTAATTACACAAAGGCCTAAAGCTAAAAAGATACTGAACACGTTATGTGCTTCCTACAGGTTCTTCACTGGGTAGACTCATCAAAAGTGGGGTCTCTGTTGCTTCTTTCTCTATTGCTTCATTCTCTTTGATACCATTGAGTCTGCTGCTTATACCATGTCAAAGGCAGAAAAAGAAAATGTTTCAGAAACTACAACTTAAAACTTGCAGCCACAACCATCAAGGAAAGAAACAAGCAGCAACTTCACATTTGAATATCGGGACCAAATGGAGACACAAGTTACTTGACATCTAAAAATTAAGGTACACAGCAATGGGATTGAATTTTATGGTTAATAGATCAATGACATCTTTGCATAAAGAACAGATGAAACTAAAAGAACATTTTCCTTAGCAAACATACAAGAATTTGATATAATTCAAAGGCCAGACAAATCTAGTCTCAACAGGAATCATATTGTGAAAGCAACACTTTTTATTTTCGACATCCGTAGCATTTGGTAGGAAGCAATCAGAATTTTACCATGCTAGCATCTCAATACTGGCCAACTTTTAAATCAAAGCAATGTCAACTAAATGTAAAATTACACTTGTATCTTTAAAAGGTACGGACTACAACAAAAGCTCAGCAAAACAAGTAAAAACAATTAATCAGAGGAGCTGTACAGCAAAAGCATATCTTAAGATCATCTGAGTAAGAAAGAGAATACAAGTACTTGTGTTTCAAATTGACGTATCAGGTTTATTTTATATGTAGAAACTAAAGGTGAAATCAGTGAATATAGTTGACAAGAAATAGAATCAGATGCATGATACAACAAAATATAGAAAGATCAAGGGAAATTTTTTTTCTTAGGAGACATACTTGCAAGTCTTTTTATTGTGACCTAGGCCCTTGCATTTGCTACACTGGAGCTGGCGTTTCATAACATCCAGGGAGTCAACAGGTTTCATCTTCGGTCTACCGGGTGGTCGTTTTGTTGGTGGAGGGGTTACGGTAACACCAGTAACATCCAATTCACTTTTTACAGGTTTTTCGACATTTGGTATAGGATTAATTGACTCGGCATAAGTTGCATGGTAGCTCTCAGCGAGGAAGTAAGTCGAACAATAATCATATGGACTTCTACCAACCGTTTCCAGAACAGCAATGGCATGGCAACAAGGTAACCCCAAGAGCTGCCATCCTTTGCAACTACAATCCAGGTGATCAATATCCACAATATCAACAGACTCACCTGTAACTTGAAATGTGTTCCCCTGTAAGAACAAAACTTGCAGCGATTGTGCCTTTGAAGTTTCATTCTGAAGCTTTTCCTCCATCAAAGGACATAGTCTGGTAGTCCACTGACTAGATTCAACTCTACGCGTATAGATCAATTCCATCATCTTCCCTCTTAATACATCAATCATCTGAGTTATAGGCAACTCATCTGCCTCCGATACCCAGTTGTAGAACAATTGCCCAAAGTTTGAGGTCATGTGGTTGTATCTAGCTCCACCAAATAAAGCATTTGCCCAGTTTTTTGGCCCACTTTGAATGACCCAATTGTAGGCTTCAGGCGAGATAGCTTTTATGTTCTCAGCACACCTTTCAAATGCATCAAGTTTTGGTGCAAATGCAGCAGCAGACAAATCTTGGACCATGAGGCGTCTTGCCTCATGTGAAAATTGTCCCTGTAAATCCCTATTCAGTTTCTCAGCAAGATAGCGTAGGCAATAAGCATGATAACAATCCTCACCAAAAACATCTCGTAACGAATCACTTATTCCTTTTTGTAGATCTGCAACAAACGTTATTTGCCTGGACGTTGAAACAGCAGACTTTAGTTCTGAGAGGAACCAGTGCCAATTTTCATCAGTTTCTTCATCTACCACTGCAAAGGCCACTGGAAAAACACCATCATTCCCATCCGCAGCTGTTGCACCCAACAGGGTGCCTTGGTACTTTGAGTAAAGAAGAGTGCAGTCAAGGAAAATAAGCGGACGGCAAGCTTTGAAACCAGATAGCGAGGCATGGAACGCGACAAACATTCGATGGAAAGTGGAGTCCTCCTTCGTGGAGAATGTAGCAATACTACCGGGATTTGTTTCAATTATCTTCTCACAGAAATAAGGTAGTTGGCAGTAAGCCTCCTTAAAAGATCCTTGAAGCTGCTCTCTGGCAATCTCCTTGGCCCGCCAAGCTTGAGAGTAATTAAGTTGAATGCCATACTCGCGTTTTATGTCCGTGGCAATGTCCTTAGGCTTGTAATGGGGAGAAACTTTTAGCTTTTCCTTGATGATATTTCCTACCCAACCCTTTGTTGCTCGGTAACCAGCTTTTACTGTAGTTCCTTCACAAGTATGCTTATCATTCATTTTCTTGATGCAGATGAGCTGGGTGGTAGCCAGCTTAGAAGCATATACCCTCCACGGACAACCTTCGACCTTGCATTTGACAGTTACACGATGGCTGTCGTTTTTCTTATATTTGTAACTGAATCCATGGGCAATGGAGTATTTATGCAGTGCTTCCCGGAATTCCGAGAAACTACTAAACCTTTGGTCAACGCCAGTGATGGTATTCTCCCATTGAGTAGCGGCTCTGCGATGCTTCTCGTCATTTCCAGAATGACAGATATCAAGTGAAGACTGGTCAACTGGTTCCTCCATAAAAACCAGATCATGCGGACCACACAAGTCATCAGTGCCACCAGGAGGAACACCAGCCTCAGATACAGTAGTCCTGCTGGACCTGTATACGCATTAATTTATTCAAGTCCAAGCTCATGGAAGAAGTAGCATTCATAAAGACACAGATACTGTTCAACTACAAGCAACCAAATCCATCAAAGCTGACTACAAATTAGTAACAAGCAGAACAAAAACAAAATGAATTTATAAACAAGTAAACATGAATCTCACTATACAAACTATTCAGCTAAATGTAACATTTACCCCACTCTCATATCAGGCACCAGCAATAACTACGACTAAGAATTATTGACTGACTATATGCCGCTAAATTTTTATCATAAAACATATAGATTTTGTCCAAAAATGAACAAGAGACCCATCAGGCGAGCAAATAAGCCTTCATCCTACAAACAATGCGGGTTCAAACCAAGCCACTTTCTCTATCAACAACTAAGCTGGACTGCAATGCACGTGTAAACATACAAAAAAGAGGCAGAACAGAAGTAGTAGCAGTAGCAGTAGTACCTACTCACAGGCAAGTTGGAAACATTGCGAGCAACAACTTCGTCCTCAGCAATGATGAAGACCTCAACTTGGTCAGAATCCTTGAAGAAGTTCACCATGCGCTTCAGGTCCTTATCTTTGGAAATAGAGATGAGGGTTTTCTTATTTCCAGGTAGAAAATACTTAAGGGTGATTCCATCAACATTACACTGGAAAGTCTCAGATAATTCATGCTTGAAATCTTCTAACTCAGTGTTCTCATCCAAGTCCAGAGCATATGCTTCCCCACCAGTGTAATGCAATGAACCATCCTCTGGGTTTGTGGTAAACCCTCCTCCAGATTGGCATATGGTTATAATCCTCTTTGAAGCCATTGATAGACCCAGATTTTATTTTCCTTTTATCTGCGTTGCAAAAAAACATAAAGATTCGATTTTGCTGCCCAATTGTTAATTGGTTCATGTTAATTAATGAAAAACCCAACACTTGAATTTGAAGATTAACCCAAAAAGATTACAACTTTGGAATAATATAAGCTGAGAAGGCCTAATTCAAATTATAAGGAAGCAAGAAAGAGAAAGAGAGAATTATGAACCCTAGAGAGGGTTTTTGGGGGAAAAGGGGATGATGGTATAATTGCTAAAGAACCAAACTTTATTGAGAGAAATTACAAATAAATGAAAGATTTGCAGGGGAGGAAAAAAGAATACCTTGGAAGTAACGGGGTCACGGCGGCAGGGCTCAAAAGTTCAGTCAGATTTGCACTGAGAAGATGATGAAGTTGAAGGAGGAGGAAAGCAAAAAAAATAAAATTTATTTTTAGGGTACAAAATTGAAACCCCATAGAAGAAGAAGGGCTTTCTATCTGCTGCAGAGAATTTATATTTGTTACTGAATATGGGCTACTGAGTGATAAAAGAAAGTTTTGTGGTTGAGAGTTGAAGAGTCCAAAATAAACTAAACCCAACCCAACACACGGCATCTTTTTTTCTTTCTTTTTCCTTTTATTTTTTTTTTTTTTAAAAAAAAATTGACTTGAGAGCCCAAATGTTGGCTAGTCAATTCGGCTTATTGCCTCTGGAGCACAGCATTATAGATGTCTCGGTGAATAGAATAAGCTATTATCGATGTCTCTCTATACAAAGTTTCGTAATTTTTATAATAAGGTTGTACGCTAAGATATGTTTATTTCGTTTTCTTAGTGTGTGTTTTTAGGTGTATTTTGTATTGAGAATATAAAAAGGTGTATTGAAAATATAGAAAGATATGCTTGGACCGGATAGTTATTATTTAAATATTTAAAAAATACCATAAAAAAACCTAACAAACGAAGCCTTAATTTCATTATTGAACGATTATGACGAAATTCTCCTCATAACCTGAATTCAGAAGTATGAAGGTGTTTTGGCTGATGTAATTGACGAGCGAGCTTTGGCTGCGGCGATTCTCTCGTGACTATAGTTTCTGAATGCCTAGGTCTCGGTTGGAGACCACTTCTTTGGGGCATGCATATGATTTGGGGTTTTTGGAGGATGTGAAGACTAATGTTTTAGTGATAATTGTATTGGACAGTTGAGCTTAAAGTTTTTATCTAGTGTTGATTTTTCCCCTTTAATTATGTGGTGAAACATTGTTGGAATGCGTTTAGTCTGATTGACGGAAATTCTTACCGGATTGTCGGATTTCTTATGTTTTCATGGATTATGGAGTTATCGATTTGATTAGTTCTGGAATTTTATTTTACCTTATTTTTGTTTTCTTTCCTTTTAGAAGTGCTCTAACAATGTTATGGTGAGAGGATTTCAGAAATGGAGGTGGAATTTCGGCTGAACGATGGGAGTGCCTCTGCCCTCTGCTGCATTTGCTTCAAAGATTACTTTCGATTATTTATAGGAGGTGAAAGAAAAAATAAATTATGACACAAAACTTTAAATAAATGAATAAGGAAAACAGAGGTAAAAAAGTAAAAACGTAGCTCAGGCCCAACAAGAGTCAAAAGATGTGGAGGTCCAGCTTCTTTTTCAGGAACGACATCAGATCTTGCATTGGACAGAATAAGACAGAAAAAAAGATGGACAGACGACCTGCTCTCCCCCTCTCCATATCAAAGGAAAACGTCTTATTTTGCCCAAAATTTGGAAATTTCTTTTCAAGAAAAGTTTCGGAAAATTGAAAATGCACCCAATAACTTATGCATTCCCTTCAAATAGTCCAAAAAAAAGGTTTAATTTTGTTGCTTCTTTTATTATGGTACTGTAAGGGTTTTTTTTTTTCCCCGATTGAAGAAATTGGAGAAAAATAAATTTTTTTTTTAAAAAACAAAACCTCCATAAATCAAGATTTTTTTATTTTTTTTGGAAACTCCATGAATCAAATTTGGAAACTACCAAATCCACCTATGTTTTGGAAAGTGCGATCCTGTTTGCCCCTTTTAAATAGAGAGCCCTCCCTGTAAAATTGTCCCAACAAATTCAGAAGAATACACAATCCCGATTCTGTTTAGTACTTTGTGTTTGCTCTCAGGCAAGATGTGGGAGTACTGTATTCCCGGCCATATAATTGCACTGCTTCCCGTGGTATGCACTCAATGAAGAAGTCATCCTCATTTAGCACCTATGTACGGTTAATTATATTCCAAGTCAAGCTTCGCAATTGCTGGAATCTTGCGTCAGTTTTATTGGCAGAAAGCGTTATGTTTCTGTACCGCTCCGGTTTCAGAATGTGGTGTCCTTAAAAATCACTTACCAATCAACTTAGTCAAATGATGAAAACAGCATTACTAGCATCAACACACTAGAGTAATAGCAAACTGAATCTTCATTAGTAGTGACAGTAACGACAGAACAACTCACGACTTGTAATCCAGGGAGGTTACAGGACCAGCCAAGAACTATATTACAGTTGCAAATGTCTGCAAAGACTAGGATGATTTAAAACTGTTGGCGCAAGAGGAGAGCTGTGGGGTACACTGCTTTAGTTATTGCCTCCAAACAGATAACCCAGTGAAGATCCACCCCCCGGGGCAGCATGGACTTTGGTTGAAGGCCGATCCTGTAAGAAATAACAAGCGTCTCCATGTCAGATTTCTTTAAGGTAACATAAAGCAAAATCATGGAAGAAGAATGCATCCAAAATCCAGCAAAATCAGGAAATCGCAACGAAAGACATCAAAAAGGTATACAAAGAAACAAGTTTTTGGCTATCATTTAAATGAAACGTAATCAGGTGAAATTCTTTCCCACTACCACACCAAGTTATGTTGTCTTTTCCTTCTCCTTTAATAGAAAAAGAACAAGACATGAAGTTGAATTGATTTAAATGCACTTCCTGAATCACATGATGAAAAACATCAAAGAAATATACAACAAAATTTGTATACTAAGTAGTTCAATAAACCTATGTATGGGGCCTGGAAACTGACTTGTTGATGCCCCCATAAAATCAGAAATAAGGAGAACAGAACATAAAACCCACTTAAGGGAATGAGACGCCACTTCTGACTGAGTAGATATCATTTTCACAAATTAATGAAGCAATTTTGATTGCTATAGGAAGTCAAGATCAGCTTACAGTCAGGAAATTTCCACTGTTCTGACCATCAGCACGATGATAGTTGTTAGCCATGTTTCCTCCCTGGATGCCGGCTGGAATTCGCTTGGTAGGCTCAGCCGGTGGTGAAGCACCTGCAGCCTTCCTAGTAGCTACATTGCTTTCAGCTGGTGGTGCCTCAGCTTTAGGAGCAGCTTCTGCAGTGGTTGGAGCAGTTGGTTGTGGTGCCTCACCATTGCCGAATAGGTAGCCAAGAGAACTTTGTCCTCCGCCGCTGCTCACTCCACGACCCATTATCTCTCAAAAAATTAATCCTTATAAGAACCTCGAGATACTGCTTCACACCAATCAACATACCAATCAAGCAAGCATGCATTAGTTCAAGAGGTACGCATCATTTCACAAAAAGTATTACGCTAAGAGCAATTCATAAATACAAATGAATTTTGTTGGAATCATACATACGATGCACAACTTCAAGAAGAGAGAAGGGGGGCGGGGTATCCAGCAATGTTTCCTTTTCTTTCCTTTTTGAACCTCACGTTATTTATATAAGTGATTTCATCTCAATCTCAACTACAATCACAAATGCCATGACGACAGAAGGATTTCCTTACTCCATCCAACTGTACTAATTTCTTTCTTCCTTCGCGGGATGGCGTGCTTTCTCTTTATATTACATTTTACAATGAACAACCGGCAGATAGGTTGGAAAGAGAATGCATACTTAACATGATTTAGCAGTGATACAAGGAGAATCACTAAGAAAGATCCACCCAAAAGGATTATGCCAAAAACAATTTGGTATACACGTGGGGAATTGATTAGTTTGGTATGCATCAACAGACGCTACAAAAAAGTAACATGCTTAATTAGACTTATCAAATCCCACACAAGATTAAGTTACAAGCCCAAGACGACCGTGATCAAAAGTTTAGCATTTGCTCGGAAACTGAAAGCTCAATTCAAGCAGCAGGCCATCAAAATTGCAGTTACTCCAAAACGGCATATGCTGGAAACTAAAAAAATCATACTACAGTACTGAGAACTGACGCCAATCATTATCCACAAACAAAAATTCAAGATTCATGTCTATGGTCAAGGAACCAAATAAAAATAATATCCAAACAGGTTTGCAGAGTTCACATCAACAGCACATTATATTAACACCAGTAATGTTTTTCTTTTTAAATAACCCAATCTACTTTTGATGGTCATTTTCAGTTGAGATGAGAGCCCAAAAGAATTTAACAAATCAAAACGTTAGATCTACAACAATTGACATCCCAGAAACTTGAAAAAGAAAATGAAATAACAAAAATGGCAATGAAGACTCAGATCCATTCTAGTACACGCACAGGAAAAAGATGAATTATAAGAAAATCCCAGTTGAGGAAAAAAACACAAACTAAAACAGATGAAAAATGGAAGAAAATAAGAAAGTGGACTGACCTGAATTGCTTGGATGAGATCTGGGAAGACGTTTGATTGGGGAAAAAATTGATTCTTTGGGGGATTTGAAGGCTGAGTTTATACTGAACAAAAGAAGTCAACCGAGTGGGAAAGAGTAGTGACTATTTTCAGTGAGTGGTCCTCCTGAAAATGATATCCAAAAATTTCACTATTATCATCCTTTTTTGTTTTTTTTTTTTCTGAAAATTTTTTTATCATAAAAGAAATTCTTTGGAATTATAATTTGCAAATAAACCTCTCAAGTCTCACCTCATCCTATATTTGGTAAAATTTCTCTTGAAAAGTCTTGTAAGTTTTAACTATTTTCAAATTTCTTTATCTTTTTTTTCCCTATATACAAATAAATTCTTGAATGATATAAGCCCATAAAAGCTCGATTTTGTTGGGATAAAAATATTTTTAACAGTGTTGTACTGTAAATATGATTTGTATTTCAGTAATATTGCTATTAGCGCAGTCATGCACATAATAAAATTACTATATATGATTTAATGACACTGTCATGTTTTTATTTCCTTGTCACACTAATGGATTCTTAAACAAAATTCTCTTATATCGTTTATAAAACAGTGATTTTCAATAAAACATAAACCTCTCAAATGATGTACTTTACTATTCGTGCCAAAATGATTGTTAAATTTTATTCTTGTTATTTTTTACTTTTACTGCTCGTTTTAAAAGAGAAAATACCTAAGAAGCACTTGTTTTTTTCCAAAAAAATAATTAATATATTGCTTTAGGCCAATTATGTAATCCTACTATTAGTAGTAATATTTCATTAAAAAGTTATAGTTTGTACTATAAGTGTATGGAAATACTTATTGAAACTTTGAAAGTAGTTTACCAAAACAAAGTAGTTTACTAATAATTTCGAAAATTATTTAGAAACTCTTCATTTTATTTTTGATTTTTTCTCTATCAGCTTCCGAATATTACAATTTACAGGCTTACAGCTGCTGTAATCAGCATCAAAACACACACACACACACACACTAGGGTTTCACATCGTGATTCAAATCTCTGTGCCATCTTTGAGTTTCTAAATTCGCGGGCTCTAATTAAGATTCCCAAATTCGATTGCACCTGGCCTTCTTCAGTTTTTTCACTCACTGCTCCATTGAAATTGGGTAAGCTTTTTTGTTTCCCCCCCTTTTTTTTTTCCCGCTCTAGCTTACTTTTTTTTTGCAGTACTTTACTTGCTCGTGGTTCTGAATACACATTGCTATTGACTCAAGTCAATCCTTGAAGGATTCTTGTTATTATTAGTGTTAATCTTGGCATTAGTTCTTGAAGTGATGTGAGGAGCAGTTGAAATTTTGATTAAGTTAGGAGCAATTTCTTCAGCGAATTTTTGTAGCGGGCTATTATGTAAGTGGATTGTGAACTTCATGCAACTGTTGTAATCTTACTCTCTTTTGTTTTCTGGGGGGTTTTGCGGAATTATGTGAATTGGTAGAACTGTTAAGGAGGATGTGATTTATTTGAATTTATGTACAACTGTGTTCTGAAAATATGCTACAGAACCATATTGCCACCTCACGCGAGCTTATAAACAGGAGGATGTGTTAAGGAGGATGTGTTTTTTCTTTGGCAAAATTACTTCTTATTCTATGAGTTTATGGCAACTGTTTTCATGCAGCGTAAAAGTAAACTGGGTTGCATCTAACATTGTAAATATTGCTCTCTCTTTTTTTTTTTTTTTTCCAGGGTTGAGTCATCTTGATTCACTGCTATGTCATGTCAACTATGCTGTTTCCTTTGGCAAAGAGTCCTTCCTACCAGGCCTTGTTGATATTTCACTAAAAGGCTTTTGTCTATTATATTTCTACAATGCACGGCCAGGGGAATTATGGAGCTGCACCTCGCCAGGATCCATATACAAACACTCCATTCCACCAGCGCCCCCCCGGTCCTCCCCCTCCTCCACCCTCAATTTCACAAGGCCTCATACCAATGGTTCAGCAAGGCCGGCCACCTATACAAATGTATCCAAATGCCTCTACTGGCCTCCCTCAGCAAGGTCCAATAAATTCGGTTTTGTCAAATGTAATAAATAATCAACCTTACTTGACTGCTCCACCTCCTCACCCTCCACCAGGGGTGCATAGCACATCCCAGATGCAGCAACATTCTCATTGGACTCCCAATGCTTCTTATGCTTCACCAGCAGGATTGCCTTCAGCTCCAAGGGTATTACTTCCTCCGCCTCATCCACAAGCGTCTAGGTTTTATACATCTCCGCAGGGTGGATCATTTGAGCATGTGATGCCTCTTTCCCGGAACGATCCTACTGGGCCACCACCACCGCCACCACCTTCTTCTCTTCCCGGGTCTGCACCTTTTCCACGGTCTTCATCATCCTCTCATTCGCCTAATACTAATGTGAAAACGACAGCTTTATCAGCTTCTGAGCCAGCTTTTCATCCCAATGTTAGTCATGAAATGGCAGCATCTAGTCCTGTTGGTGATGGAGGTAAGGGAGCTATAGCAAATGAGAATTTGCCCACAGATCTTCCTACTGCGCCACCTAAGCCTGCAGATGATAGAATTGCTCGAAAAATTGAAGTTTTGTGTCAGTTCATAGCTCGGAATGGTCCAGAATTTGAGAATATGACTCGTCTCAGAGAGTCTGCAAATCCAGAGTTCAAGTTTCTGTTCGGAGGTGAACCAGGAACTGAAGCAGCTGTTGCTCATGAGTATTTTCTGTGGGCAAAAAGGAAAAGTTATCTTGAATCTCTAGGCAGAGTTGTGAGCAGTAATGCTCCATTGAGGCAATCAGAAGACTTCTTATCCCAACAGGGTACAACAACTGGTGGAGGTGTTCCCGGCTCTCCTGCTGACTCTGACATGGACATGGAGGGTACGTCTGGATGACTTTTCTTTCTCATGTTTCTATTTACTTTACTAGGTTGTTGCTCTTCAAAGCTTGTTGACAGGTGCACCCTCAAATTGGTTGCTTATCCCGTCTGCAGTTTGCTCCTTTTCTTTTTTGTTTTCTAATATGTCAGTTGATATCTATGGCTTCATGCTAGTGTGTCCCTTTTTCATTTATTCTAATATCTTATGCTAATATATGGTTATGATGGATTGGTTGCAAGAAAACACCCATTTGGTTTCTCCACTTTTTGGTCTCGTTGCCCTTTTATGTACTTGCTTCTGAAATTAACTGAACTTTTTTTCCTTCTATGTTTTTTAACTTGGTTTATCTTCTAAATTAATTTACTCCTATGTTGAACATTTGGGCCCTTCATCTTGAGTAACGAGGTAAATAGTGGCACTTGCTTCTGCGCAAGAAGCTGTTATGTGTTACTCTCGATGAAACATGTTTGTTTTCTATTAAAATTTCAAATGTTCTAAGTTCATTTGATTGTTTCCTATTCTTTGTGTTTGGCTTTACCTAGAGAATGTGGTTCTTCCGTTTAAAGTAGTTTTGAGCATTAATTTATGATTTATAGTCGAATTAGATTGCAATAGTTATATACAGGTGAAACGATTAAGAGCATCAGATAATTTGCTTGAGTTTAAGGGGGGTGGTAGATCTTTACAACTTTCAGATTCTATTAACACAGTATGTAAAAGCTTCAGTATGGAAGGGTTAGGTGTTTTTCATCAATCGTTTAGTTGTTTACCTTGAGAAACTTGTGCTTTCATGGATCAGGACCTCGTGAAGGTTCCAGATTAATAATTGACTGAGCTAAATAAATTAAGTACCAAACTCAGGGCATGGCCCTGGGTTAAATAAACCATTATCAAACACATCCTTGTGGGAGATGTTAATCAAATAAATTTGTTTGTTCAGTTGTTACTTACTGCTTATTTAAGTTAAGACTTGTAGTATATTATTTTGGAGATCCTACTTCCCTCTCCCCTGCTAATTTTGTGCACCATTGTGCACAAAGGGTCATCTCTGGGGTTTTAATTCCACTTGTGTGGGGTTTGCTAGTTCCCATTATTCACTCCACTTCTGTCCATGGATGTAGTAGATTGTGGTGAGCAGGTTGCTTTTCCTTTTTGTGGAAAGCTGGAAATATGTTCATGTCGGGGTGTCAATATAGCTGTTTCTAGTAAAATTAGCTCTTTTAAGTTTAATGATGGGTGTGTGACACACGTGTGTGTGTGTGTGTGTGTGTGTGTGTGTGTGTGTGTGTGTGTGTGTGTGTGTGTGTGTGTGTGTGTGTGTGTCACACATAGCATATATATTTATATATGTTTAGTGTTCAAATCCTTCACTGTACATGTGTCATTTTTCTAGTTTAGGTTCAATTCATGTTTTCATGTCGCGGCAGAAGTTGCCACCCTTATCCTATGCAATGCTTGTCTTTGCTGCCATCCTATTATTGTGACTTGGAATGTTAATCACTTCAAGGAATATGCTTTTTAAATTCTGAAGTTTTTATCTTTATTTTTTCTAATTTTTCTTATTTTTGTGGTTCTGGTAGATGACATCACTCATCCTCTAGAAGAATCTCCGAGTTCCTCTTCCGTGAAACAAAGCCATGAGACGATTTCATTGTCAAATGGAATTGAAAAGGAGCAGCAGCTACAATCTTTTGATGCAACTGCAGAGCCTGTCATTGTGACTGGTGCTGTAGAAGAGAATCTTACTTATTCACGATATTCAGAATCTGGATCAAGGGACCCCAGACAAAGTATGTGAGGTTTTGGGTTCTCTCTTTTTTTCTTTAGCTTCCTTCATGTATAATTCCTTGATTTTGCATTTTGTCACGAATTTAAATTCATAGTGCTGAGCTTAAAAGTAAATTCAATTAGCAGGATAAGTAAATTTTACTTGGCGTATGTCACTGTAAAAAGTAAATATTGAAATACGCTCATTGATTTTGTAGTCCTTGTACCACAGGTAGTCTTTTAATTGAAAGAAGAATATAGTCCACTTCATCTTTTCGCTTATGTATGTGCTGGCGCTGAAATGTTTTCAGATGAGGATGAATCTGTCATGGGAAAATCTTTCGAGGTGTTAGATAGTGTGAGTTCTAAAGATGCTGGAGCACCTGCAAACTTAAATACGAGTGCTACCCTGCATGAGGTCTTGAGCAAAGCTAGTACGCCTGCAGAGCTGGGAGAGATCAGGGTGGAAAAGCATCCCAATCTACCTTCCAAGCAAGGTTCTAGTCCTTTTAGATTATTGCCAGATTATCCCTCTGATGAAGGTTCAGGTGATGAGGATCATCGTGTAGATTCGATGCCCGCAACTTCTGTACCGTCTGTTGCAGTTGACAGTACAAGTCATCGCCCAGATGATGGGTTTAACCTTGGGACAAATCGTGGAGCTGATGGTGTTTTAGAGCCTGAAGGGCTTCAATATTTAGCTCAATCATCGAAATATCATTTGAAATCAAAAGACGAGGGTGTAGAGCAAGTCAGTAATTTGGAAAAGAAGAAAGATGCGAAGACTTCGTGTTCCACGTTAAAAGTTGATGAATTTGGAAGGTTGATTAGAGAAGGTGATAGTGACAGTGACCGTGATGGTTCACCACGCTATAGCCGGCGTAAAAGAAGCCGAAGTAGGAGCAGAAGTAGGTCTCAGGATCGTCGGAGGAGGAGAAGCCCGCGTAGAAGAAATGAAAGGCGTGGTCGGTCTCGCAGGTGAATACAGAATGTTGGGTTGTTATTTTACTTTTCCCAGTTTTATATATTCTTTCGGTTTCTTATTTTTGTAATAATAACACATCTGTTACTCGTTTGCTTTCCAGCTTTTCTCCAAGGAGACGTCGAAGTAGGAGCAAATCACCTCCTTCTCGGCATGGTGGCGAAACTACAAGAAGGGACAGGCGTCCAGAATGCTTTGACTTTTTAAAAGGCAAGTGTTATCGTGGAGCATCTTGTCGATATTCGCACCATGAGGAGAAGAGTGATAGATCACGATCAAACCGTAGTAACAGGCAGCAGTTTGAAGATAGTTTAAAGAGTACTTCTGCTGTTCAAGAAAGACTTGAAATGCGTTACAAGAAATCGTCTAGTGCGATTAATCAATCCAGCAGGAATGAAGAACTGAGATGTGTTGATGCTTTGCCCTTTACTGAGGAAAAGAAGGATACCGTAGAAACAGATGGATCTACCGCTACTGCTCACTCTCTTGGGAAAAGTAGTGATTTTGAACATTCTGTTCGCTTGGCCGATGGTTGTTTGGAAAATGCTGATGTAAAATCATCTGCCATTGACGAATCAAAGCTTCAGCAATCTCAGAATCAACTGTCTGAACAGTTCCCCCCGAATGCTGATCACCATTATCAATATACAAATGCCTCTAAGTCTGCAGCTGTGGACATGCAATCTCCTGTCACAGTCCATCCTGTTGCCGACAACACACACCTGAAAAATGAAACCGCCATCAATCCATCATGCACCAGTTCATTTTCTGGGAGGAAACATTTTGGACCCGTGAATAGCTTGACACAATCTGTGGTACCTATGGAGCCAGTTCTACCTGCTACCAATTATCTGTCAGACATACCAGCTCCTTTTCCCTCAGTTGCTTCAGTTTCCAGTTCCTCATGTAATCAAGAAACACCTAGAGATTCAAATCTTGCATTGCCAGCTTCCAATTTTCCTCATCAGGTTTCTTATGCACATTCTCACTTCTCATTTCCGTCGAACCAATCCTGGAATTCTGTTCTACCTCCTCCGCCACCGCCGCATCTTCCTGGTCCGACATATTTAGCACCTAGACTTCACAATGGTGCTGTCCCGGTTCAATTTACACAGAATATGTCGCAGCCTCCGACGAATGATTACTATTCTCAGACTTCTGCCAGGCCTTACCTTCCTGGATTTCCGCATCCTTCTAACGTGGGACAGAATCAAGGAGGCCCTGGCAAAGCTGGGCCAGGTACGTATCCTTCAAGTTCTTATGGCCAGGAGCGTTTACTTTCTCAACCTATGCGCTTCTCAGAAGATTCAGGTTTGAACAGACAGTCGTTTCCAGGTGAAAATCGGCCTACTCCAGATGAAATTTCTCAACCTTTGCCGCAGCCTTCTTATGCTGTTGAACTTCCTGCGGCTAGTAGTGTTTCTGCGCTCCACGGTGAAAATATAAAGCAGAATTCTATCTTGCCTTCTGAATTTAAAGGGAATCAGTCATCCATGTTATCTAATCTCGGCGTTTCTAGAATTCCAGACCACTTCAATCCTTATGCATCCACTTTTGAGCAGCCGCTGAGCTTAAAACTAAGTTCAAATGTCTCAGTTCAGGAGGATCAGAAGCCATTTATTGGTAGTGCACCGGAAACTGCGTCGAGTGAAATCCCTGCTGATGGAAGAGCTGTTACAGGCCTTGGCTCATTTCAACCGGCAGAGGGGGCTTTACTCAATACTGGTGATGATTCATATGATCCACTCTTTGACAGCATGGAACCATCATCGAACTTGGTCAGGAATTCTCTCCATGGTAAAACATTAGAGATTACCGACGATTCCGATGGCATGCTTAGGTTCAGTGGGTCTAACAAGCCATTAGATGGGAGAGAAAAGAAGCAGAAAGTGGGTGGCCCTTCTGATGCTAGTGGATCGTTGGAAAATGATGAATTTGGGGAGACAGCAGATGCAGAAGTTGGTGCTGTTGAAAATGGAAGCCCAAGCAATCCCCTTGATCCTGCCGATGATGGTGTTGGAGAGATTGAGATTGATCAGGTTAAGAGCCCTGGAAAAAGCAAGAGAACTAAGGAATCCAGATCAATGAGATTGTTTAAAATTGCCATTGCTAATTTTGTGAAAGAAGTTCTAAAGCCTTCATGGCGGCAGGGTAACATGAGCAAGGAGGCATTTAAGACCATTGTTAAAAAGACTGTTGATAGAGTGTCTGGGGCCATGAAAAGCCATCAAATACCGAAATCTCAAGCAAAGATAAATCACTACATTGACTCATCACAGAGAAAATTGACAAAGCTTGTTATGGTAAGTCTCTAACGAACTTCAGTAGCCACCTTCTTTTTCCTGTTCTTTATTTCAGTCGCCTTTTAAATTAAAACGGAAGAGAATTATTTTTATACTCGAATCAGTTTGATCAAGAGAGTAGGTTGATAGATCCGCAAACACTATATTTTGCCTTTAATCTTCTAGCTCATATTATACTTCGTCTATCCCGAAATGATTGTCATGTTTTTCTACTATTTTTTTCTAGTTTATTTAGTACGAAAACAGGACAACCATTTGTGGATGGGGAGTATCACTTTATTGTTGGCTCTTCAGTCCAAGTTATGTGCGCAGTGTTCTTTATTCTTAATTCTCTAAAAGTAGTTAAAGTTTTGAGTCTTGTATGATTGGTACTTCCAAATAGTAGGTGCTTGTGGTTTGTCGCTAAAGTTGGAAAAACTGATACTTCTTTTGTTAAACTGATTGGCGTTATAAACATTCATTTCTAATCTAAATTTTTTGTGGGGTTCACATAATGATGACCGTTGTTTGTTTTGTGTATTCTGCAGGGCTATGTGGACAAGTATGTTAAGGTATAGATGCATTTGGGAGATGATGTTCATTTTTATTGCGGCAGAACATTTTTTGCATTGCTCAATAGACACATATATTGAACATGAATTGTGGCTATTCAAGTTAAGAAATGAGCTTCACTTTGGAAGATGTTCACAGTAAGCAGGTTGGAACGTGTCTCTGCTGCTGTTCAACTTCGGGGCATATTTGAGTGTACCTGATGATCCACTGCTGAGCTAAGAGTGTCTGCTTATTTTGAGCCTCGGATTAGTTTGGCCAGGTTTCATAGCCATAAGCTTCGGTTTGAATGCTTAAATCATCTGTACAAATCCTCCCCCGCAAGATTCTAACACTTCGGCTTTATCATGCCGAAATTTTGGTTTTACATAGAGAAATGCAGAAGATAAAAGCTCGTTTCTTATTATGTGCTGATGCCCTTTTACGTATTCATACATATGTTTCGGTGTATAAAACCTGGTGGATTATCGGGCGAAATGGTTGTTGCAAAGCTCGGCCGTTGTCAGCGTCTGCTTTTGAAGTCACTTGCATTCATCTGAACTTCCTATTCAGGCTTGGTGATGAAGAAGGTGAGGTTCAAATTTGTAACCCTAACTTGGCGCATTCTGTACAGGAGGATCAAGGGACACAACTTGGGTGATCTCTCGTACCTTTTTAGTATTTTTCTTTTTTTGTTGAGAATTTCTCATGTGTACAGTTGAGGGGCTTGAGGTGTTACTGGCCGATCGGATTTGAAGTTTTTGATCTCCAATTAGATGTCTAATGCTTGCCCTTCCCCATTGTTGATCTTCCTGTAGGGCTTTTGAGTTGTAAAGAGCTTTAGATATCGAAAAAGTTAATCCTTTTTTACTTGTTAATCCATTATTCATACTAGAAACTTAACAGTGACAAGCCTGATGATATTATGAAAGAAAACGGTAAAAATATACAGTGACATCAAGATGAAAAACCAATAGCCATAATCATATAACGATGAATGCTTTTTTTTTTTTTTATTGTATAAATTAAGTGACCTTCAAGTTGAAATACTCATTGACCTCTCAGTTTTCCAAGAAAATTATGATTTAATTCCTATCCGATTTCTAACCCCTACTGTTACTACTCCCCATGAAGCTTTTAATTCATACGAATTTCCAGAATGGCCATTGAGTTTCTCTACTTCCTTTCTGCCGTTTGATTTTTTCGGAAAGCCGCACAGAAAAGTGTAAGTTTTCATTAAATGTGAGGGAGAGTGAGTTTACAGGGGCAACTACATCATTAAATGGGCTATTAGTAATTGAAAAAAAAAAAGAGAGCTATTAGTAATTGATAGTAAAAACTTGATAAGATGAACAAGAGCAAGTAGACAAACTTGTACTCCTTCTTTGTGTCCTAATTATTTAGGTATTTGGTTGTTCCAAATATATATAGGTATTTGGCATTCTTGTGGCATTTGATATCTTTTAACTTTAAATTTAATCTTTAATTTAGTGGTACTATTGTTAATCAAAGTTTCCAAAGGGATTACATAAGTTTGGAGAATAGATTTTAATTGGAGGGTGATATGGATAAGTTGGTCACAAATAACTAACCAACTTTTTTTTTTAATTTTTTAATATAGGAATAGTTAATAATTTTATCGTTTCAAAATGATTTTTTAATTCTGTTACAAATTGAAAATATTTATCATTAAATTCACCCATCCTTTTTTATGATAACCAATATTGATGATAACCAAAGAATACTTTAGAAACGCTAGAATTAGCCAATATTGATGATAACCAATCTGGGGGAGACGGAGCAAAAGGTGTTCCTCAGGGTACAAGATTTGGCCATTTCATGAACAATTACATTAATGTAACATATCTTGAAAATTGAAAAACCCTGTCTTTTAAGTTTCCTTATATTACAATATAAGGTGAAAATCAGTACTTCCAAAAAAAATAATAAAACAAAAAAAAAAAGAAGTTGAAAATCAAAGAACCCTTGGTTTTGTCCCGAGTGTACTACTACTACTTTTTGCCCAGTTGCACCCAAAATACTCCCATCTGCTATCTCTATCAAAGGTATCATCCCCGGGGAGTGGTCTTTCAAAACAGGCAAATCCACATTGCCAAGGATTTTTGTCCAAATCCCACCAATTGAATCCACCAATTTTGTTTGGCTCTCCTGCTCCTCCTTCAATTTTCGCTCCCAGCAAGCTCCGGGATTCAGCTGTAGAAATTTCCGTGCTTCTCTCTTCTAATTTGACGTCCCTGATTTCTGTCTCTGTTATCTCCGATTTTCAGCTTCTGCTCTCAAATCGCACAAAAATTTTGAATGCTGATCATCTTGCTCATGGGTACGGACATTTTTTTTTTTTAAAAAAAATTTACTCAATTGCTTTTTGATTTGATGATATAGGTACCGTTCTTATTCATCAGTTACAGTAAATTTCTCAGTAAAACGAGTGATTGTAGCTGGTTTCGTGATTTTTTTAGATTTGTTCTGTTGTTTTTTAGTTTGCATAAAGTTTCAATCTTTAAACTGTGCACCCATGTTTTCCATTAGCTCGATCTGTGAATGTTTACATTTTGCCCTAATGGCATAATTTGTTGGGGTGGGGAAGGACGAGGGATTTCTGGGTGTGTTCCTATTATGTTTTTCACTGGTTTTTGGGTGTCTGCGTTAAATTTCTGATAGAAATCCTGTATCATGGTGTTGGAAACAGAAATTTCTGTTAGATGATTTTCATTGGCTTTTGTAAACGGATGAACACAAATTTTCTTGTGTGGCAATTTATTGAATAGCTTCCATGCCTGTATGTCATCCAGAATATTGGTTCTCTACGTGATGGTCTGTGAATGAGCATATAACAATGTAGAGATTGGCTAAGGTCAAGTCTATGGTAGGCAAATGTGGTAAGGTGGGCTGTACTTACAAAACAGTTTCTTCTGATGTATGGCCATTGTTTAGGGTAAAAATGGGTTTTCAAATTTGAATTTGTGTTGTGAGATGGTAGAGACTTTGTTTGTTGATGAGATTTGGAGCTAGATGATTGTGCCAAAAAAGTTAGTCGAATGCCTTCGAAAATGTAGTGAGGGAAGCAAAACCTGAAAGAAGAATCGGCTTATGGTCAGCTCATGTTGAATTTCAATTTGAGTTTTCGTGTTAACAACATAAGGTTTGTGGATAAAGAAAAATCTCCTTTCCAAAGTTCTAATTTAGGCTGCTCTCTCACCCTAAAATATTCAGGGTTTTTTTCTGTTTGGGGGAGTATGTGTGTGTAGTTTAATTGAGTGAAAGTGATAGGTTAGCTGTAATAGGAGTTACAAGAACTTGGGAGTCACTGGAAGTTTATTTTATTTGTGGAACTACATTTCTTTGGGGTTATTCTCTTTTCTTTTTCTCTTTTCTTTATTGGAGATCTCTCTCCCTTCTCTGCTCAATCGCATGTTTTTATAGCCTAGGTTGCAGAAATCAAGTATTGCTTAGGTATAATAATGCATTTAACAGAGATCTTTAACTTTTTATTTTTCTATAATAAATATTCTCCACAAACGTAGCTGTTTTCTCTAATTCAGAGCTTCTGGGTAGTGGTAATTTTGTCGGCAGAATGGTACATGGACACTATGAATTAAGAGAAAAAAGCAATGCTGACACGTGTTATCTTGCCTTAGTGAAACGTGAAATGTTTTGTGTGAGGTTAGG
Organism: Oldenlandia corymbosa var. corymbosa; assembly: GCA_949775105.1. NCBI lineage: Eukaryota > Viridiplantae > Streptophyta > Magnoliopsida > Gentianales > Rubiaceae > Oldenlandia > Oldenlandia corymbosa. Next base: position 516,266 of record OX459124.1, on the reverse strand, counting down.
ATAATCAATGTTTGAAATACTGTGTAAGTTTTTTGGTTCCCATTAATTGGATTTGGTGATTATGACCAACAAAAAACTATGTTCAAAGCATAACTAGTGTTATTACTTAAATTTGGGCAGGTTTTAAATGGTGATTTTAACTGTTGAAGACTTGAACGTTTGTTCATCAATGGGTCTTGGATAAGGAAGAATTTCTCAGCCAACCGTAGATGCTTGTTTGGAGTTCCGGAATCAATACAGTGAATTATGTACTTCCGAAAAATAGGAAAAGTCGAGTAACCAATTCTGATGCGTCGCCTTCTATTGCTCTCCTGGCTCTGGCTGTAAATCACACAGAGGCTATGAGGATCAGGAAGCGGTTTGAGGCAGAAAATGAGAAAGTGGAGGGTATTGCTGTTACTACTCCTGCAAGTGGAGTTATTAGCATAGAAAAGGATCCTTATGCTAAACAAGTAACTGAGCTCTCATGGAAGAGGAAGAAGAAAAGGAGGACTAAGGCAAGGAAAAATCATTTTGATGGCGTAAAGCATGATTATGAAATAGAAATTCTAATGCAGGATAAGATGTCCCGGCCATCACCAATAATGAAATCACCTTCTGGCAAACAAAAGAGGAAGACCAATGAGGGGAGCCATGAGGTGGCTGCGCAATCAGAGATGAAGAGTGATATTGCCACGGTTGCGTTATCTAGGGATGCAAATGATGTAATGAATATTTGTTCTTCTCCTCAATTAGATGGGAGCTGTTTCTTTATTGGTAATGGTATAGTAGATTTCAATTTGATGGCTAAACATAGTAAGGGTGATATGGTCACTAACTCATTGGATATGGGAACCCAAAGAATGAGCGAAGCAAGAGGTGTAATAACATATGCCCGACGGAAGAAAAATGTAGTTGATGTTGTTGATGGCTGTAAATGCATGATTGCAAACACTTGTTTTGATAAGGCTAAGCCTGCAGACAAGTTGGACGATATCGTTGGGCTGTCTCAGAGCGAAAATCCGAATGATATGCTGACAGAAAAGGCCGGTGAACATGGTGCATCAGTTCAAGACAAAACCTTTGATGTTGAATCTGGAAGAAGTTACCCGGAAGAGCGTGCGGATTGTCAATCAAGTCTCCTGCTTTCTGATTTGAACGCTTCAAGGAATGGTACCTCTGAGATTGATAGAGATGGTAATAATTTGTCAGAAAGATCTCAGGTTGATAAGGACATGCCTATTGTAGACGCCTTGGAAGAAATCGTTGGGCTGTCCAAGAGTGACAATCCAATTAATCTAGTGACTGAAAAGGTCGGTGAACATGAAATATTAGTTAACGATAAAGCCTCTGATGATGAATGCGGAAGAAATTCTCCAATAGAGCATAAGGATAGTCAATCGAGTATCCTGCTTTCTTATTCAAGAGTTTCGATGAATGACACCTCTGAGATTGAGAAAAATGGGTCTGCTTTGTCTCTTGAAAGAGCTCAGGTTGATAAAGATATGCCTATTGTAGATGCCTCGGAAGAAAATGTTGGGCTTTCTAACAGTGAAAATCCAATTAATTTAGTGACTGAAAAGGTGAGTAAACATGAAACATCAGTTAAAGATAAAGCCTTTGATGATGAGTGTAGGAAAAAGTTTCCGGAAGAGCATGTGGATAGTCAACCAAGCCTTCTGCTTTTTGATTCAAGAGATGATACCTCTCAAGTTGAGAAAGACGGGAATAATTTGTCTCTAGATAGATCTCTGTTGGCTACTTCCAGAAAAAAGCTTCTTGTCCTTGATTTAAATGGGCTGATAGCTGAGATTGTTCGGTATGTACCAGAACGACATACTACGCCTGATGTAGTGATATCAATGAAAGCAGGTGAAATATCATATTAAATGTTTTCTTTTCTGGCCAGTTTGCCACTCTCTTGGTTGTTGGTCAAATGTCTAACTTCTCTTATCTCTTTATTCAGTTTTTAAGAGACCATTTTATGAAGATTTTATGAAATTTTGCTTTGCTAGATTCACTGTTGGCATCTGGTCGTCAAGAATGAAGTACTTTCTGAACTTTATTAATTTTTATTTCCTTAATAGACATGTTCCTGTTAAAGTTGATTCTTAGTGCACATCTTTCATCTTTTTCCTCTTTCCTCTTTCTATTGTCACCAGGAACAATGTGGATTCCATTGTTGATTTCCTCTTAGGTGATTCTAAGCAGAATTTACTCTTTTGCTGGGTAAGCATCTCAATTCATGTTTAACCCCTTTCAATTGGCATCAACCATGCTAATCTTCTTCCCCAAGTCCAGAATCTTTTGCTACAATTCCTTGGAAATGAATGAATACGTTTGTGTTAGGGAAATGACGAAAATCAAGTGATTATTTTGTGAAACGTAGAAGCAGTTTTATGTGAAAGCTATACCTATACTTGACAAAAGTCCCCTGTTTTGAAATTTTCATTTCGAATGGAATTTTATTCCAGAATTCTGCTATGAAATGCATCGGCTATCAACTTCATAGATCCATGTAAAGGAACAGTTGAACAAAAGCTCAGGCTCATCATGAAAGAGTCACATATTATGGCATAAGTTTTACAAGCTCAATATGTAATTACTATTATTTTTAGTCTTTGATTGTTTTCTTGCAATTATACTGGTTAGTTAGAAAATTTTAGGTTAAGAAATGTGACAAGATTGGGACAGGCCACAGTAGGAAAATACGGGAGAGGGAGTGATGACATAGTAAAAGCCCAAACAAAAGTGAAAACCGGTATTGATTTTCATTTTTGATCTCCTTCCATAAAGTGGTCATTTAACTTTTTCATAGTTTGATATGGAAACAGAATTCATAAACTTTAGAGTCTCCTTTTCTAGAATTTCCATGTATAAGATCCCCTTAACTTTCTTTTGAAGTGGGTCATTCAATCCTGGCATGTTTTCTTGAAAACGTTCAACCTCTCGCAAATACTTTATGTTTTCTGGAGTCTGCTAGGTTTAGTTTTTTGGAGAGATGTGGGATTGCGAAGTGTAGAATTATAGGACTTGTTGAATGTTGCCTTCTGTACGTCTGTATTGTAACCATTCTGATACTGACTTCTATGTTCCTCAGGATCAATCTCAATGTACTGAGACAGGTTTTTATACTGTTGAGAACAGAAACAAGCCTCTCCTTGTCAAGAGGCTTCAGAAGTTGTGGGAGAAGAGTGAACCTGGTCTGCCATGGGAATTGGGAGAGTATAATGAATCAAACACGCTTTTATTAGATGATTCCCCATACAAAGCCCTAATGAATCCTGTATGTTCCACTTAATTAATGCTCCCTCTGTTTGATATCGCCTCATTCAGTTTTAATTGATGACCAAAGTTCGTTTGAATTCTCTAATTATGTGGATTTGCCTTTCTTCCAGCCGCATACAGCTATCTTTCCTCCCTCATATGAACATACCCATAAGGATGATGATTCATTAGGTGTGTTTCTTGCCTTCTCCCTCATTATATGTATGGATGTGTATATGCATTGTCAATGTTCTTTGAAAAGGAGTATTGGCCCTTTTTTGGGCTTCAAACGGAAGCATCCCAGTGTGTTCGTACTGATATTGCACTATATGATTGTCTTGAGAATCTTGGTGATGTGCACAGATAAAAGAAATGGTGATCTCCTACTGGTGTATAATGATCTGGAAAGCCTTAAAAATTAAACACGATATTCTTTTAGTTATTTTATGCTTCTCGCGGTCTTCCTCTGTGGGGATGTGAATGTATATTATAAAGACACGCATGCATATGACATTCATCTCCTTCGTGAACTTGCTGGGGTTTAAGAACTTATCTAAAATCTTAAAGTTCATTCATTGCAGGACCAGGAGGTGCCCTGCGAAGCTATCTTGAAGGATTAGCCGATGCTGGTGATGTTCAAAAGTACGTTAAGGAAAACCCTTTCGGTCAGCGTCCCATCACAGAGAAAAATGCCTCTTGGCGCTTTTATGAAAAAGTCATTGAAGCAATCCTAAACACATCTGGAAATGCTCGTAATAAATGTTCCACAAATGCAGTACCAAAGTTGGGGCATCAGCTAGAAAAAATGAAAGGAGCCATAGCCCCAGATGAGTGCCCAGAATCACATGAGGAAAGGGCTTGTGATTCCCAGAGCCGGCATATGTCGTACAATACAGATAGACAGCTGCAGAGGAACAGGGTAGAAACGAGGGGAGGATATTGGAATTCCAATCACAATCATGCAAGGGCCTGTGATTCCCCTTATAGGCGTCCCTTGTGTGATACGGATGCACAGCATCGGAGGATGGAAATGCAACGAAGGGGAGTAAATTGGAATTCCGAGCATAACCACCGAAGGGTTATTTATTCTCCTCACAAGCATACGTTTTGTGATTCAGATAAACAAGATTGGAGGACTAGGGAGGCAGAAAGAACTGGAGGGAATTGGAACTCTGACAACAATCATAAAAGGACCCGCTATTCTCCTTACAAGCGTATGTGGCATGATTCGGACAGACAACATTTGAAGAGCGGTGCAAGAAGACAGGGAGGGGATTGGGATTCTGACTACAATCGCCCAAGGGTGAGTGATTACCGCGATCATCAAGATAGATATAGGTCTGGGGATGCAAAATTACAGGAATGTAGAAGGATGATACAAATATGGGGCAGAAGTGATTGTAACCAAGCAGACAAAGATTTGGACAAGCGACTAGTATCAGATGACAAAGTAGAGCCTAGTGGTTATTCGGTTGGACATTCGCCTCGTAATAAGAAGGGTTCTAGTTGGAATAGTTGGAACCGTGCCTCCCAAGACAGGGATAAGCCTCCTGTATCATATGAACAAATTGGACAGTCACCTTACAATAAGAAGGGTTCTGGTTGGAATAATTGGAACCTTGCATCCCAAGAACGGGAAAAGCATCCTGTATCATGTGACCAAATTGGACGTTTGTCTTTCAATAAGAAGGGTTCTGGTTGGAGTAGTTGGAACCTTGCATCCCAACAACGGAAAGAAAAGCATCCTGTATCACATGACCAAACAGGCAGTCGTTATTCCAATCAATCTTCGTCATTTAATGCTCATCAGGGTTCATATTGAAACTGGGAGACAGAAAAAGCAGACTGGAGAGTATGATTGGATAAAAGGGGTGGGTGGTTTTCCTGATAGTAAAGAGATCTGAGTTCCCCTGGCAAAACATATCAATCAAAAATCTCCTTGGTGTGAATTTGTGCTTTGCATGCTGCATCCAAGGAAGGTCAGTTTGTGTGCTTCAGATTTTGAGGAGGCAATGCATCCGGATCCACTGAGCAAAAAAGTTGCCACATCTAAAATGTTATACTTATCATATAATCTTAGCCTTAGATACTTTCTGTTTATTTATTTATTGATTTTTTCTTAATCTTACTTAGTTATCTTGCAATATGGGTGCGCGGAACAGTTTGTTGTACTGCCCTCACATACACTGGTAATATTCATCTATTTGAGCTAAGTGAAAGCCTGGGGAGACATAGAAAAGGGAACATTAAATATTGGCGATAAGGACTGTATGACTCTAATGAAGCATATATTTTTACACGTTTCTGTATCCTTTTTTATGCCTTTATCACTGTAACATGGTTCAGAAAAGCATGATTGCAATTTTCTGCCTGATCTGATCTCTTCCGTTACTGTTTCCAGTGTTAACTGCCATTCTTCTTCTGCTCTCTGAATTTGATGATTTAAGGAACTCATCAGGATTTATGAAGCTAATCAGCAACAAAGAATGATGGTTCTGTGGATGAGGAATTTTTTAAGGTAAGAACAAACCCCTCCCACATTTGGACAGAACATCCATGCTAGAGTTGAGATCATAACTCAGGTTTGAGGGTTTTCATTTATGTAAAAAATAGTTGTTGAAATCTTCCATATTGTTTAAGGGTGGTTAGTTTTTGCTGCTGTATTGGGTTATTAGCCGCCTGGTAAATCTGCTGTTACTAAATATGGCTTGGCAACTCACCCACCCTTCCCTTTTACACCAGCTAAGCATGCATAAATATAGAGCAGAGGAAGTAGTTGATACTTGATACTTACACAGGTACACCCCACCCCCACCCAAAACATTTAAACCAAGACCTTTTTCTTACCTTCCTCATCAGTGTCACCATCATCCTTATTCTCAAGTGAGGGTAGTTGGAATCAAGTCAATTCAACTTCCAAGAATAAGTTTTTTTAACCTAACCAGCTTATATTCTTCAAAGAGATCCAGTTTGCTTTGTTTATGCAATGGCCTTAACAAAGCCAGATACTAACCATGTGAGTACATGTGATTGCCAATAATAGCCTTGAATAATATCTTGATTACATGGTCAAAAACATGTAGGTTAGGTGTTTTGACTTGACTTTTCCTGTACTTAGAAGTACTTCTATTTAAGTTTATTGGATTGATGAGTCTTGAACCAAACTGTCTAACAAGCCAATAGGTCATTTATAGGCACCAGCAATTGTGCACAATGAGCCCAGAAAATTGCTTCTTTTTTTTTTTTTTTTCTTTAACAAACATTTTGTCCTGGTTCAGTGTTGGGAGCTTTGACAGGTAATCTGGATTCAATTGATTGAATGATATTTAGGTGAAAACGCAAAAATTGGAAAATAAATTGCATGTGCATAATTGTAATCATGTGCAGTATGACACTGTGTGATACCAATTGATCTGGCACTTCAAAAATTTTCTGTCTTTAAGGGAGGAAGAAAGGAAGCTTGCGAATTACAACAACAGCAACAGCATTTTTCATATTAATTTGTTATGATCTTCAACTTCAAGAGAATTGGTGTGGAAAATGACTAACTGCATCAATTTCTTGAACCATAAGTATGGTTTCTGTTGATGGATCAGTTCAGTATGGGCAAAGAAAACCTTAGGACTATGTTCCTTTTTGAGTCCCAAAGTTAGCTGTCTATCTCATAAACAATGTGGGTAGATTTGAAATTTTTGGAAACACCAAACCTTCATTTCTCAATTTCTCATTGAATTGCACAACCAATGTTTTTATTTTGTGTTGGGTAACCATGATTAATGTATTTGCCACCACCAACAAAATTAAATGAGAAATTGTCCATTGGCATTAAAATAAAGGATCATCGACCACAAAAAACAATGGAAATAAGGTTGTAGAAGAATGATTTCCATTAAATTAAATATGGCCTCTATTAAATTAATTCCCGGGGCTGCCTCAGTTCTTTTCCACAGTCTTCATCACTCAATTCCATTTGGGTCCTCCCTCGTTTCAAAGTAAGACGGTACACAATAATCATTTCAGAACAGAAGAAATATCGCGTACTAATTGAGAGGCAATAATCACACAACAATCATTAATTCATGATGTCCCCAATTTACTTTGTAGCTTTCTATATACATGGATTTTTTTTTTTTTGGTGGGATGTGGGGATGTGGAAGGGTGGGAGTTGATGTTGAAATGAAGCAAAAGGGAGAGGGTTTACTTTGAACATGGGCTAAGATGATTGAGATGGTTAGTTGTTAGTATTTGTTTTGTTTTTGCCCAATTCAAAAGGGAAACACACACACACACACACACAGAAGAAGAAGAAGAAGAATGCTGTAGTATATAGTACACAAAAATCACTACTTGATCCATCCAATCTAAATCCAACTCCCCACCCCACATGTGCAACCCTTTCCATTGCCTTTTTGCATGTGATATGGTCATTATCCAACTTATTTATTCACTGATTTTTCTCTCTTAATCAAACTAGAAAAAGAAATAAAAAAAAAAAAAAACACTTTCCCTATGATTTGAGTAAAAAAGAAATAAAAGAAAATGAAACAAATCTTTTTTTGCTTATCTTTATGTCTCTTTACATATGACATATTCTGATATCCATCAATCATCTTACAATACTTTATCTAACTATAATATAATACTACCATTAGATCTCTCTCCTTTTTTTTCCCCCCAATATTTTTTGCGTCCTTTGTACATATCTTCTTGCTTGCATGTTCATAAAGCCCATGCATGCAGGGTGTTACCCTTAATTTTTTTTTTTCCCATGTAAATGAACCAATGATGAGGGTAGGTATATTAAGGAATAACAATATTACTCTTTATTCTAAAATAAATAGTTTACATGGAGTTTTGATATTTGTAAATTTTTTGAATTTCAAAACATAATATAATTTTTTTTCCAAAACAAAGTGAATATTTTACATGCAATTTTTAATTTTAATAGCCCTCAAAAGGCTCCAAAATTGCCCAACTAAAATGGGTAGATTGTCTCCCACTGAAATTAAAAAATTTATAATAATCTTGTTTCTTCTTAACAAGAGAACAAAACATTAGGAAGAGGAACTATCACGTAAAGTTGATGGGGCAAAAAAGGTGGAAATAGCGAGCTCAAAAGTTGAAGATTTTGGTGACTCAAGAAAACACCAAATATTATACTCCTCCGTCGTATAAAAATAATCCACGAGTTTTGAATTTTATACTGTTTTTAATACATATTTGAAAACTCAATGTGAACTATTTTATTAGGACGCAGGTAATATAACTATAATGTTGTGGTAAGAAAATAATAAATAAAAGAAGAGGTCCTGTTTAAAAAATTTGTTTATGAAAGTGAACTAATAAGGAATTTGGATATTATATATGGTTTGATGCTAACCAATTAGGAAATGGCTTATTCAAACCACAAAGAATAGATAAACTACAAGGTACAAATTAGATTAGTGGAAATAATTCCTTTTTTAAGGAATAATAATAGGGGGGGCGGGGTGTTAAGCAAAGAATGTCCTAATTTAATGCACCAGGTCTAAACTCAATTGAAAAAAGAAATGGCCTACATAGGCCACATACTACTATCCCACAAGAACAATGGTCACTTGGGGGAGGTGGGCTTATTACCCACTAAATTAAAAGAAAAATAAAAGGTCATATTGATGGAGAGAAATCAATCTCAAAAAGAAACTGCTCCCCCAAGTCCTTATTATAAGGCATTTGACTTTTCCTATATTTTATTTAGTATGCTTTTTAACTGACAAAAAAATAGTAAAAATATTTCATAACAATTAAGAGAACAAAAGAAATGTGAAAATATATTTTTAAAATTTTTTTGTTAATTAAAAATACGTACTAAGTGAAACATAAGACAAATCAAAATGTCTTATATTAAGGACCGGAGGGAGTATTAGGTTTGAATCTAGATTAATCGAACTAATAAGAGGTTCCGAATAACAAATGTACGTTATATATAAATCTTACAAGAGTAACGTTATAAGAGGGAAAGGAAATATTGGCAATACAATGAATGAAAATAAAATAATTATTTTTTTTTTAAAAAGGGCAAAAGTCATATAGGTATAAGAAAAAAGAATGGTTTTGATCTTTTTGTCATGTGACTTTTCACAAGAAACAAGAAAATAAAAAGTTAGCAAAAGTTATGGTGATTCCTAGTTAGCTAAGCTAGCTTCCTATACTTTAATATATTGCATCATGTGAATTCTTTCTACTTTGCCATAAAAAGAAAAATACAGGGAAAACAAAAAAAAAAATGAAATGAAGAAAATAAATAATCCAGGTAGTTTAATGTGGTTGTAGTGTATCACTTCAACAATTGGGAAAAGGGCCAGAGATTTTCTAAAGAAAACTATGGCAAACAATGTTGAACAAATAACTAAATTCCATCAAGGATTTTAAAAAAAAAATTCCTTAATGCTTTTCTCAATATTTCTTTGCCCAGAACCAGATATTGTTTTCCTTAACTTAGAAAAGCAAAAGTTTATTGAATTTGTACATATGACAATAAAATTCATTTAAATATTTTTGAAAAGTACTCCCTATGGTCCTTAATACAAGGCACTTTGATTTGGCTTAGATTTCATCTAGTAAGTATTTTTAATTGACGAAAAAATTTTAAAAATATATTTTCGCAGTTGTTGTTTACCCTTGATTGTTAGGATATATTTTAAAGATTTTTTTGACAATTAAAAATGTATACTTGATGAAACATATGATGAATCAAAATGCATTATATTAAGGACGTGGAGGGAGTATATAAAATGGTACTACTATTATTGATGAATTGGTTGATAAGAGCCACTCCACATTTAAGCCTAATTCTACACAAACAAGAGTCACGCAAAAATGCAAGGAAACATTAATCATAAAGGCCAGAGTACCCCTGTTGTCCACAACTTTTCACTTATTTTTCATTGTGTTGTTTAATTAGTCCACCAAGTTTCCATAAAGCCATTATATATAATGTTGGCTGTCATTTCATGGTTTTGGATATCCTCTTTTCCTTTTTACCAAATCTAATGAGGTCATTGAGGAACTTGTAATCATTGGTTAAATCATTAGGTGATATTGTTGGTCATTTTACAACCTCAATTTTGTTGCTCTTCTTCCTTTTTATAATCATCAAAGCAGCGCCATATTTACAAGAAGAAATTGGAATTGCAATTCTAGGTAACTTACTATCTTATAACCAGGTTGGTCTTTTTGTAACAAAGAAATATGTATATTCAGTTTAGAAAAATATAATAAAAAAGAACTTGTGTTATTCTCTTTGGTTACTAAATTCTAAAAAGAACAAAATAGAAATCTCTCCTTCATTTGGTGACAGGAATCACATGTTTGATTCAGACAAAGTTTTATAGTTTTGAGACCCCACAATCCAACCCATGTTTGCCCCCATCCCACATGGAGTTGTGTGAAAAAGAACACAATGGCTACCTAGCAGAGCAGAGGTTTCCCTTCCTCCATCCCATCCCCTTGACCTCCTTGGGAGGATAATACAAAGGAAAAAGAAAAAAAAAAAAAACACGCACACACACAGTGACATACATTCTGACATTTCCACACTAGGGAGAAAAACTCTTTTTTAGTCATCCCATAGTTTAAGCCAGCTATTCCCACTCTCAGATTGGTTAGAAACTTGTTTGTTAGTACTAAACATCGCTGCCTTTGACATTAAAGCCTTAAAGGGCTCATTAATCAGTACCTTGTCTTGTATGGAATAGTGGGAAAACCGGGAATGTACTACTGCAACATGAAATTTTTAGTAGTTTAGCTTATGTTTGTTTTAGAAAGTTTCTGTTTTGGAATGTTTTGAGGGTGCATTTTGATTTTGCCAAATTTGGTCTTCTCTTGGCAACTGAAGTCAATGGTGCAGCTGAGCTTGAGGAATCTCAGAATTTGGTTTGCAGAAATTCTGGTGAATGAATTTGGGTCTGCCCCTTTTTTCTAGCCTGAGCTTGCTTCATCTAATTTACTGAAAAAGAATTGATTTTGCTTCCTTGGCTGCTTTTGCTTCATCAGATATCCCATCATTGGTAGAACCATTGTTGGAAAAAAGAGGAATCTTGGATTTGATTGATTGCTGGGGTAAATGGTGCAGACCTGGTATTTGGTTGATTTCAGAAATGATGACTGATTGATTTGATATGAGTTGCTGTTTACAAAATGGGGCTTTGAGAATGCTTTGTTAAGCACAAGTGAGATTGAGTATTCATCTAAGCTTCTGGAGTATGAGGATTATATCAATACTTTAGATTTTGAAGAATTTGTTGTTAGATTTCTTCATTTGTGCTTGAGCAGCTTAGCTGGTGTCTGATTGAAGGGAAGGAAGGAGTTTATAGCTGTATACATTGATTTCTTACTGTTTTTAAGGAGTGAATTCCACTGATTGTGATAGTTCTCCTGCCCAATTGTGTGCCATCAAATCACTGAATTTTGTTGAAGACGATGAATGAATAATGGATATAGAGACTTAAAAGAAGATTTCTGGTTCTGCTGCTGCTTTATATTTGTGTGATTTGCAGAAAGTTGATAAGAGAAGAATGGCAACAAAACTTTTACAATCACTGACTGATGACAACCCTGATTTGCAAAAGCAAATAGGATGTATGACTGGGATTTTTCAGCTCTTTGATCGTCAGCACATCATTACTCCTAGGCGCATCACCACCGGCCCCATCAGCACCGCGAAAAGGCCCCCTCCTGGTAATATTTTTGGAGCTCCTCCTTGTTTTTTCACTTAGGATATTGATTCATTCTTTGTGGTAAAGTAAGTTTAGACCCGTTTCACTGTATCTCCTATATTGTTAGCTGCATTACTTAATAAATAAATGTACTAGTTAATCAGTAGCTGGTTCTAATGAATGCACTGATTTGAACCTTTTCGGGTCTGTTTCATTCTACTGATCATTTGTAATTTGAAATTTTCTGGCATTCTTTTTTTTTTTTACTCCCATCTTTTTAGCTGCATTCCTTTATTTAGTTTACTGCTTAATCACCTAGTGCCTTTGATCAATTCAATTGTTCAAGAATAAGATCATTTCTATACAAAGGTATTCAAGAGTTTAGTTGTTTACATGTCTTAATCAAACTTTCTTTCTAGCTGGATGGGGTTACATTCTTTGGCTCTTTGCAGATATGAGATCCATGCTTTGCTTCATATTGTGGCAAAATAGTTTTGAGCTTTTTATATTGATCGGGACATAGTCTGTTTTTTGAAATGGTTATGGAGATCAACTTAAACATTCCCTTCCTTCGAATAGAGCACACCATATATTTTAAAATTGCCAAATGATTTTCCAGGTGCTGCTGCATTGGACAAGGACTCTAGCAATATCTACAACAGATCTGCAGCCTCCGGGGTAAGAATCATCTGTTATTTGTTTATTGGTCTTCTCGTAGCTTTAAAAGCTGCCAGAGGGGCTCAATATGAGAACCTAAAAAGCATTTCTGTAACTGGAATCCATAGCTTTCGTATAGTCTTTATTTCTTTTGCCTAAAGGGAGGGCAAAGTTTGAGTCATATTGCGATTGCATTATGCAGGAAAAGCAGTCAACAACCAAGTATGCACACGAGAGACAGAGGCTTTCAACGGATCAGTCATCAAGAACCTCATTTTCATCCTCCTCTCGCTCTTCTTCATTCTCGTCTCTTGACTACAACAAGCCTGCACAACCTGAGAGCTTGTCCTTGGACCGGATAATATTCCCGGACACTCCTTCAAGGGAGCATCCAGCAATGAGCCAACTACCTAACAATGGATCTACACAGCTTGGTAGCCGGCAAACCCTTGATCTCCGGGATGTAGTCAAGGACTCGATGTACAGAGACTTAGCCCATCATGGATTGCCTGCTAAGAATGCAACAGGCCGAGATGAAACATCTCCCAGGCCTGTCCAGTTCTCTAGATCAGGTGATGACTCTTATGGAAAGCAGCAAGACTTTCCGGTTGATCTCAAGGAATCACTGAAAGTTCTTGCTAAACTCAGAGAAGCGCCGTGGTATGGCAACAATGAGCCAAGAGAACTCACAAGGTCGTCATCCTATCATTCGAAAGACGGATCCTTTTATTCACTCGGCAGAGAGACAGCTCCTCCTCGTCTTTCTTATGATGGCCGGGAGATGAGGAATAATGCTAATGCAGGATCTTTTGCATCATCACGGGACAGTTCTATATCCTCATCCCTTAAGTTTAAGGAGCTTCCAAGACTTTCTTTAGATAGCAGGGAGAGTTCGATGCGCAGTTTTAGCTCTGAGAACTCATCACAACCTGATCTATTTCTAAAACTTTCTCAAAAAGAAAATGGCAGCTTTCCAAAACCTTTTTCTAGTGAACAGCAAAAGACGGGAACTCAGGTCTCCCGGCCTCCAAGTGTTGTTGCAAAGCTGATGGGCTTGGATGCTATACCAGATTCTGTATCATCATCCTCTGAAGTGAAAATGAATTCCAGAGACAGCCCAGCTGAGGAATCCAATCATAACCTCTACAGACCAATGCAAATGTCCAATAACTTCTCAAAAAACTTGTGGAAGGAACCAAAATCACCACGTTGGAGGAACCCTGATTCAAGTATGAAGCCCATTTCAAGATTTCCCATGGAACCGGCGCCATGGAAGCAGCAACCAGATGGAAACCGGAGTTCTCAGAAGGCTGCTTCTTCCAGGGCAGGTACGAAAGTTCCAGTTAAGGCGACTAATAATAGCTTTCCTTCGGTTTACAGCGAGATCGAAAAGAGGTTAAAAGATCTTGAATTTTCGCAATCTGGAAAGGATCTCAGAGCCCTTAAACAGATCCTTGAAGCAATGCAGGCAAAAGGACTGCTTGAAACCCCCGATAGCCAGGAACAAAGCTTTGGTAATTCTATTTCGAATGCAAGATCAGGAAATCAGCGAAAGCAGCAGCACGGTGATATGGTTTCTTCCACCTCTACAAAGAAGGGTGCTGACAATTCCAACTTCACAAGGAACTTTGAATCTCCGATCGTGATAATGAAGCCGGCAAAACTTGTTGAAAAATCTGGCATTCCTTCTTCTTCAGTGATTTCAATGGATAACTTGTCCAGTCTCCCGAAAATTCAAGGTGCCAACTTTATTGTCGACAGCAGAAAGAGTACTGCTAACAGTAATAAAATTCAAGGTGCCAACTTTATTGTTGACAGCAGAAAGAGTGCCGCTAACAATAATAAAACGGCTAGGGACCATCAGATTCATAAATCCGGGGGCAGCGACCATTCTACAAGTAATACCAAGGATGTGAAGATCAACAACAATAGAGTTGCGAAATCTCCACAAACATCAGTAAGGTCTCCACAGTCAAAAGAGGGGATCCAAGGTTCGCAGAAGAACTCCGGTTCCATCAGCCCTAGAATGCAGCAGAAGAGACAGGAATTAGAAAAGAGGTCCAAGCCTCCTATGCCTCCTTCTGATTTGAACAGAACAAGGAGGCATCCCAATAAGCCCGTGACCGATTCAACCTCCCCAGGTGGCAGACGTAGACCAAAATCTTCCAACTTCCAGCAGCAAAGTGATGATCAGTTGAGTGAGGTTAGTAATGAATCCAGGAACCTGAACTACCTTGAGAATGAAACTTCGGCTCAATCAGATGGAAGTGTCTTATCAGATTCAAGAATAGATTTAGAAGTCACCAGCTCTCAAGAATCTCCTGAGATGATGGCTAGCAGTCAAAATGCAATCTTGAGGGTAGGTTCTCTCATGTTTATATTTGTTTGCAGCTTGCACCTTCAGTTAATTTGTTATTGATGGCATGTTTACTGGTTTTTGGCTTATTCTAGAATTCGAAATTACTGTCAAAAGAAGAAGAAGAAGAGTCCGTGATGGAACATTTAATTGTTGCACCCGAATATCCTAGTCCTGTTTCAGTTCTTGATGGTGCTATTGACATGGATGGTTCACCCTCACCTGTGAAAAGCACAAAGAAGAAGGCCATCCGAGGTAAAACTCCATTTTCATGTAGTAAGTGGTCAAGGAGATGGACTCCTTCAGCATGACATATTTTTGGTTATAATGACTCCAAATAGTGGGATATAGGCTAGGTAGTACTGGAGAACTGATCCTACTCCTCAAGATAATACATCTGTTCACATATGCATTACCTTGACGTGGTTTTCAGTAAACTGTGACTAAAGAGATTGAAATTTCATTGTTTTCAACAGGTAATGGATTGGAGGAGCATGATATTGTATCACTTAGGGAGCAAAACGATTCATCAGAGCATGGAATGTTTGATGCAGTTGGATCTTCTCCTTCATCTGAAATTAGCAGGAAGAAGTTACAGAACATTGAAAACCTAGTTCAGAAGCTGAGAAGATTAAACTCAAGCCACGATGAAGCCCGCACAGATTATATCGCCTCTCTTTGTGAGAACACAAACCCAGACCACAGATACATTTCCGAGATCTTATTAGCTTCAGGTCTTCTCCTTAGGGATCTGGGCTCAAGCCTTGAAAATTTCCAGTTCCATCCATCAGGTCACCCTATCAACCCTGAGTTATTTTTGGTCTTGGAACAGACCAAGGGTAAAAGCACAGGTTTAAAGGAAGAATCTGCTCCTGAAAAGCCTATCCAGTTGAGCACAAAAGAGAGAACTCACAGAAAGCTCATTTTCGACAGCATCAATGAAATTCTAGCCAAGAAGTTGGCAGTATTTAAACCCTCTTCCGGTCCTTGGTTGAGGCAGCCTTGCAAACTGGTGAAAAAGACACTCAATGCCCAGAAACTTCTTAGGGAGCTCTGCTCGGAAATTGAAATGCTTCAAGCTAAGAAGCCGTCAGAATGTAGTTCAGAGGAGGAAGGAAACGATGAGATGAAAAAGGTACTGTGGGAGGATGTGATGCTTCGATCAGATAATTGGACAACTTCTGACAACGAGACCTCAAGCATGGTCCTGGATGTCGAGCGCTTAATCTTTAAGGACTTAATCAGTGAAGTTGTCATTGGAGAGGCAGCCAGTATAAAAAATAGAACACTTAGGCGTAGACAACTGTTTTCAAAGTAAGAGCACACTCTCCAGTCTTCTTTTTTTGTGCATGGTGAGATAAATTGCATCTATTTTTGACTTGAACATCATAATTGAGTTGCTTTGTAAAGGAATCTGCTATATTGCCAAACTATATCCATATAACTTGACGTTACTTCGTAGTACACAGTTCGTCCTAAATGCAGAGATCCCTTGTAAGCATTATTGCATCAAGCAAACTATGCAAGATCTACTAGTTTAAATGTAAACATAGAAATCAATGGCAACATTCTCATCTTGTACAACTCTTAAGTTTAATGCAGTAGTCATCTAGATAGTTCTTAGTACATGACTGAAAGATACTTAGCAGGATTCGGACGATTTCACTGAATTCTGCATGAAGTGAAGCGTTGCAGAATGCGCACTTTGACCACAGATTCTCTTATTCTAAACAAACATGTCAAGCTACACAATGAAGACTTCCTCTTCCTGTACACATAATGGAAAAACAGATAGGAAAAGAACTAGAGACCCAATGAAGTTGAAAGTCCTCAAGCTCCTTATTCTGTAAGCACACTCTTTGAATCCGCTACCAGCAAGGAAGGGCCTTTTCCCAGTAGATCCGGTACTTCTCCAGAGTATATATATATAGCTTTCATATTTGCTACCACTGACCTCAGTTAAAATTCCCTTTTTCAAACCCTGCTAAAGCTACAGAAGCCTTTCTCACTCCACATGTGACTCTATATAGTTAGACCCCCCGCAAGAGGTCTTCTAAATTCATCAGGATATTACACAGAATCAGAATGTCCAGTTATTAACGGGATTCCCCGGTCAACTTTCTGTGAAATAGTCTTTGGCCTAGGAATACGGAAAATTCGTGTGGCTGGACCTGGAGCAGAAGCTGAAGCAGCTACATGGGATGTGGCCAGTTTTTCTCTTTTCAGTCATTTCCCATTAAGAGAAATTGAAGGATTACTTTTCCAGACAGCATCAAAAAAATCCCGGTGATATTTGCTCTTCCAGAATGTTTGCATTGTCTAATCTATATCTATTCAGTCAATAAAAAACAAATCCTCCCTATTCCTCTCTAGTCCTTTCTGGATGAAAATCCATCATTATATAAAAATCTTGATTTAGTAACTCAATTAATGCCAATGCAGTACTATGAATGTACCTAGCTTGGAGCACTTCAGAAGTTCAGAACTAAGATGATTGATGTTGAGCAACTGGAACCAATTGATATGCACATGTCTTAGTGGGATCGAACCAAAGAGTGTTTTTTCCTGCGCGTTCGCGATAGACATGTAAACTGTACAATGCAGCTGCATGAGTTACCACCAGCAAGGATATGAGTATCAGCTTCCAGAAATCCTTTGGATCAGATATGATCATACCCATGACATAAGTTATTAGGTCAAAAATAGACTGCAGAGAGTTCTGAACACCTCCAACTACACAGCGCTCGGATTCAGGTACTTGATCCTGCATTTGCTGAATGACTGACAAATCAAACATCCAAAGTCCAAGTCTCGATAGCGCCACACCTCCCATTAGAGTACATGCCGAAGCAAACCTATCCGGGATCCAAATAGAAGCTGCACATATCAAAAGGCAGGTCCACTGAGACCAAACAGACGAGAAACCAGCAGGAACTGAACTAGAGAGCCGAGATTCCAGAATCGGATACAAGAAGGTTGCGAGAATGCCTATTATAGCACTGATACCGCGCCCAATCCCAATGATGTAAACTGGGATTCTCTCCCATTCTAAAGCAGCAGTCATTAGTGTTCCAAAACTCAGAACATTGAAGTATAGCAAAGCAAGAGAAACACCTGAGAGAACCACATCTTGCTTCAAGTAAACCTTCCATGCACTTACACATGAAATCCTCATTAATTTCCTCAACAAATTAGTACATTTCAACTCATAACCTTTATCACATTCTTCTTCAGAATGATTCAAGGGGATCATTTCGATGTCTTCTGTTGATGATTTTTTTATAGCCCTTTTTCGGCTGCAGGTTTCGCTTAAAGCTGGAATACCATAATACACAGACATGAAAAGCCAATACTGCAAGCAAACAGATAAAACATTCCAAAGGGCTAAACTCAAAGCTGAAGCAATCAAAGAAGCAAAACTGATGATGAATCCTGAGACTACAGGAGCTCCCAACTTACAAAACAAATCAATCCTCCTGATCACTGAATTCATCCTTGTCAGAAATTCTTCACTATGAGTTTGGGATATCACAACCACCCATTCCCTCTCAACCAGGATAGTGCCAGCAAGAGTGGACAGCACCCCAACAGCACCAGAAACGTTAATCACAAAAACCATCAATAAAAATGCCATCTTTTTTCCTTCTCCAACTTTTCCATCATCATGCAGGGCCAGAAGCAATGCAATGACAGCCCCTCCAGCAATCAAAAAGGAGAGATTTTGGGCAAATAACCAAACCTTAACAACTATAAGATAAGGGTAGTAGTCAACCCAACTCCCAATTAAAGGGCCAAACAGAGCAATGGAGGCAGAGTCCACCATACCATAAACTGCAGCAAGGAACAGAGAATCAGGCCAGAGATTGATCATGTAGAGTGCTACAGAAAATTCCCACATCCTGGTACCCCATCTTGATAAGAAGTGACCAATGTAAAGATAACGAATTGCAGCATCTGCATGTTGATCAGAATTTTGGTTTTTGGAAGAAAGGGGTGATTCTGCAGGGGGTGATTCCATGGTCACTCGCACTAGCTAGTGCTTACTAAAAAGGGGTGACAAATTGTGACCCGAACCAATCTATTTCGTTTCATATGTAACAAACAACATGCTATAACATGAAAATTGAAAGTGAATATAAACGTATCATCAAATTCATCATTTGTGAACATTAATCGATTCCATCACTGATTTCTAGTTCTTTCCTTTCAGGGTTTTTGTGTTGTGGGAATGTTGGAGACGATTCATGGTTACCACATTTATTGCATGAACGGTGGAAGCAGTTTCGAATTGATTCCAAAGCTCCACGTCAAAAAGTGCAAAAAGAATAATAGATTTAATTATATATATTTACGAGTAACTGGCAGCTGATGCTTCCGTAGCATAGTGGTAGTGCGTTCGCTTCGTAAGCGAAAGGTCGCGAGTTCGATCCTCGCCGGGAGCTTTTTCTCTTTCAAAATCAAAACCCATTTTTTATTTTTAATCTTTCCTCCTCAAACCAAAAAAGAATATCCGCCTCTGTCACTTCTGGAGTGTTTCAGTAAACTTATTATCCAAAAGGGACGAAAATGGCGTATTAGCTCCCAGCAAATATCTTTGCATTTCAGGTATATCTTATCTTGGTCTTCATTTAGTTGCTTTTGTGTTCGAGTGATTCAGATTTTCATTTCACTTTTCAAATTGAATTTTTCTGCATTCCGACCGGACATTGTCGCAATTAAGATATAAAGTTTTGATCTTTATGGCTGGATTTTGCCTATATGACATGAATATGCTTTGCCTGATACAACTTTATTACATACTTTTTTGGTGAATCGAGATTTGTAATTTTCTGGTCCAAAGTCCAAATATACATTCGGTTTTCACTCTCTGGATGGTGGATAAAATGTAAGAACTTTTATTTTATTTTATTTTTATTTTTGTTTTTCTGGGGTGTAAACAAATACCATTTATTGAACAGTTTGAATTGCAAATGTTGGGTTTCTTCCTGATTATGTAAATGTGAGTTTGTGCTTTTGGACTGGATGATAGATACAAGTAGAAAGGCTATGATGGTTCTTGCTAACCGAGGTTAGGTTTTAATTGATGGATTTTCTTTTTGGAACATTGGTAAACTAGTTCAAACACTGATGCATCAATTTTTGGACTCTGAAGCTTTCTCAAGAGATGGTTTAGGATCAGAGTTATGGATGCAAACTGTGGAAGCATGATTGTTGGATTGAAAATTGATAATTTCTCTAAATTTAAGAAAGATATCAATCTTGTTGACATACTTTGTTATGTTAATCTGCGGCTTTTTGTCTGTGTGAAAGCCTTCGCATTTCCATTTTAGCTTATGTTATTCTTTATTCTTGATCTAATATTTCAAATTATAAACAGAGAGATTGCATTGTTTGGAATTGTCTCGATGAGCTTTTCCTTTTGGACTTGTTTGATTGCCGCGTTATCATTTGGTTTGTTCTTACACTTATAAAATGCTTCTGGATTGATGCTTTTTGATGAATTGAAAAGGAAAATATTAATCTCGGCTAATGAGCAGTAACCTGCTGGTAAATATGCAAGCTTGCATTATGTGTGCGATTATCTTGCATTAAAAATCAACAGCAAACGGAGAAGTTGCATTGCTTTGAATTTGGAATTGTCTCAATGGTCTTCTTGACAGTGTGTGTTGTTACACTTCTGACTGAAACTGACCTGCTGCTTTTTCAATGCTTATATGCCTTTGATGTTATTCATATAACTCTTGTATTCGGACATGTATTAAAATAACTCGGATTCCTCATTGTGCTCCTTTTCTTTTTCTTTTTCCTTTTTTTTTTTTCAATGTGAACTCTGTATCCCCAGCAAACAGTTCTGGGATTAGGATTTCAGACCAAGTTATTATGATCTTTATGAAACATCTAAAGCCTGCCAGAAATTCTTCTCTTTGTGAAATGTACTTCTTCTCTTTGTGCAAGAGAGAGATTTGAGCTGTAACTTCCTTTCATTTGTTTCTCTAGTTATTTTGAATTCTCCTGTCTTGGCCTGGTTTAAGTTATCTTCACCATTACAGGCTGCAGTTAATGTAGAAGAGATATACGAGTACTACTCTTTAGGTATATGGCGGCGCAAGTTCCTTTGTCTTATTTTCCAACCTCTACTTTCCATTCTAGGCACTTTTTCCAACAAAGGACAAAGTCAATAGCTAAGAGTATCATTGTCCAATGCCATATGACCACGAGAAGAGCTACAACAAACGCCACTTTGGCTGCTCTAATCACTACATTAGTGATGGAAGCTACCTTCATTGGAAAACCCGCGAATGCCCTTGATTTTGGACTCACAGCACCGAATCAAACACTAGAACAGGCCGAGGGTGGGATCAGAGGCCACGCCCGGAGTCTACTACGAGTGAAGGACTTGTTGGAAGAAGGGTCGTGGAAAGCGGCACAGAAGACACTGAGGAAAAGCTCGGCAGAACTGAAACAAGATATGTATACAATGATTCAAGCTAAGCCAGGGAGTGAGAGGGCTGAGTTGAGGAGAATGTATACAAAGCTATTCAACAATGTCACTAAGCTAGATTATGCTGCTGAATCTAATGAGAATGTGGCTGTTGTATGGGAATGCTATGACAATATAGTTTTAGCCCTTAATGATATCATGTCAAGATTATTATACTAGTTCACAATAGTTCAAACTTTACACTTTTATTTGATCGAGGAATGAACTACAGGTTCGTATACTTCTTGCATCTTGAAATTATTGTCCAGTTTAGATTTTCATTTTTAGTTCAAATTATATTACAACTGAAAATGCAAACTAGACTATAATTTGAAGACAGAAGGAGCATCATTTTTATCGTATTTTCATTTTTCCAAAGTTTAATGAAGTTTGGATTTGTTGTAGAAAGATTGGCCCATGAGTATGGGGATTTGTAACTTCTAGAATGAGGAATTAATTTGAGCAAATATATGAAACACATAGCGGGTCCGGAAATGAAAGTTAAAGAGTTCAGCAATAGAAATCCCCCGCCATGTGATACAATAAAAACTTATTAATACTGCCTCTATTTTTTTTTTTAATATGTCGTTTTAGGGTTAGCACAACTATTAAGAAAATAATGATTGATAATTTAGTTTATAAGGGTATTATCTTTTTTGCTCTTAATCAAAAGTATTGAAACTCTAAAAAAATATGAAATTGAAGTAAAAAGTAGGTAGTTGTCATTAATATATGTTATTAAAATAGAGAGAGATAATGGTAAAATTGGAAAAATCGTATTTAATGCTGTATTAAAAATGAAGTACGACAGATAAAAAAACACTTTGGGTTCACCCTAAAACGACAGATAAAAAAACCCTAAAACGGCAGAAAAAAAAAACGGAGTTAGTAAACCAATATAGCAATCATTGATGCTCAAACATAGCTATTCCTATATAGATTCAATTTTAATAGGAATTTCGAAGTGATAAATCCAATATAAGGGTAATATTGAAAAAACTGACACATGAAAGGTTGACCGTGAGGGTGATGAAGGAAATGAAATCCACCCATTTCGATAACTAGAGCTCATGTTTAGGTGATCTTCAACTCCAACGCCTTTTTCCTCGATGTGTAACTAAGTATCGTCTGGCTCTTGATCTCCTTGTGTAGAAATAAGGTTGTTGTGCAATGTTGGAATGACCAGATCCGTGTCACGGCGTTCTATTAAAAACCTAGGTCTATGTAGTTTAGTTTATTTTATTAGTGATGAAAAAGTTTATATGGTAAACTTCAAAAACCTTCGGGGGAAAAAAGATTGTAATGACACTGCAATATTTTGTACTAATATGTTCAGTAAAACTTTATTAATAGTGTTGGGAACACCAAAATTTGTTAATTTATTATTTATTAAATAATCGATAAATTAATAAATTATTAATTTAAAGAGAAAATCCTTACATTACGTGATTTTTTGCTCCTTCTATTCTGAATTATATTTCGCTGAAGAGATTTTACAAAATTTAAGAAGACAAAAATTACATTATTAAAATATCATAGTTACCCTTATTTAATCTCAAATTCAATACAAGGTCCTGATAACATTTTGTTCTAATACAATTATACATTAGGAAAACAACAACAATTTCTATTGTAAGGATAATATTAAAAAATTGACAAAACATATATCGATTTGTGAGAATAACGTTTGTTTTAGAAAAGTTAGTTTTTCCTCCTACGACAACTATGTCAGAATAGAGTACCATCTTTACCATATGAATTAATCGGATATTGAAAATTTTCGCAATACTAAAATCTATACATAGTTTACATATTCTTCAAGGACTAAAAAAATAAATATTAATAGTTCATATCTTACTAAATAATTATAGGTATTATTATTTTTATTTTAATTTTGGCTAATTATTAATTTATAGTACTTTTATGGCCTATAGATATATAAAATAATCTGAAACATTGTTATCTTATCATGTTATTAATTTTATCACTTTCTGTAATGGTTTCAAGTTGGAAAGAAAAAAAACTATTAATTTATAATTATTATTAATTTGAGAATTAAATAACAGCTTAATGGTAATTAGAATTTTATACTTCCGGAGATTATACATTCGTTTGATTCCCAGAGATTTTTAAGGGGAAATTGGGGGGGGGGTTTTCACATTTAAGTGGGGTTTGTTGGGTTTTTTTTTTAAATATTAATTTAGCAAGGTTCTACTGTAGTGTGTAAGACTATTCTTTATGATTTAATTTAGTCTAAATAATTATGTTTGACTTAATTGAGACAGTGCAAAACCGTGTGGAATCTCACTCATTAGGAAGCCGTGATAGTAGAATATCTATGTGGTAATTTTCCTTCAGCTAGAACTCGACTGAGTTTGTTTACAAATTTTTTATTCTTATATACTCCTTCTGATTCTTAATATAAGCCATTTTGATTGTTTTAGCTTTTACCTAATATGCATCTTTAATTGAAGAAAAAATTTTAAAAATATATTTTCACATTCTTTATATTTTCTTGACTGTTATGAAATATTTTTAAGGTTTTTTTTCAATCAAAAATACATAGTAGGTTAAATCTAAGACAAATCAAAGTATCTTATATTAAGGACCAGAACGAATATATTGATGTAGAAATGATCTTATTTAGGAGCGCCACTCGAAGTCTCACCAATCTTTGATTGATGGCTTAAGAAAGATTAATATTTTTTTTTTTAATCACAACTTAATTATATTATGAAGTTAAAAGTTAAAAGGTTGTGTAATATGTATGTATATATATGTACCCCTCTAACTCAATATTCACATTTCCATAAAATATTGATATAATATTATATATGGTCCCTTGTCTAAATATGATGCCTATTATTATACCTCCCCTCCACCCACTCCCCGCACGCTGAGAAAATTAAAGGGGCGGACCACAAGCAACATTAATCATCAACATGCAACACCCAACATGACAACTACACTGTAAATACATTTCATTCTCCCTAAAATATTCATCGAATTTTAAGAAATAAGTTCATACATTTCATCCTTTTGTTTAATCGATTTCTTGCTGAATTAATGCTGGTCTTTTTTTTTTTTTTTAAAAGAAAAATGAGAACTTATGTACTCCCTCCGTCCCATAATTATTGTCCACTTTGCCCAAAAAATTTTGTCCCAAAATTATTGTCCAATTTGACTTCTTATGGATCAAGTTACACATTTGTCCTTAGTAAAAAACATTATCCATAAAATCTTAGTGGTTAAATAATTACTTATATAGGGGTATATCCGGTTGTTTAAGGTAAAATATAGTTAAATTTGACCAAAAATAAAATCTTTCATTTTAGTAAAACTGGACAATAATTATGGGACGGAGGGAGTATCTAGGTTTATCTATTATCTCTTCCATCTTCTTCCAAAACTACTGTATATCCATCATGCACTTAATTTTTCGTAAGTTAATTACGTTTTAGATTTATTTATGTAACTAACTAATAATACATGAAACTGGAGTTATATGTCGAGGTTTTGCTGAAAATATTGTACTACTATAATGATTGTAGCATGCATGATTTACTTTCCTTTTTTTTTTCTTTTTTTTTTTCATTATAAACATTTTAAAGTATGACGTATGTGTATTCCTAGCTGTGACTTGACGTTGTATGGAATTATAAAAAAGTCTTACCTATAACGATACATTATCCAAGATTCTTGTAGAATAATGTTTATTTAAATAGTAAATTGACAAATACTTTTAGAAGCTTTTAATTCAAGAAACATGTACATGTATTCGAACTATTAAGAAAGTAACTAGCCTTTTTTTTTTGCGTTTATAATTAAAATCCTTAAAAGTTTATATACTAAAGACCCCATCTTAACAATATCGGGATTGATCTTTGGTTATGAAACGAAAATAAATAATAATAACAACATATATACATTCAAATCTTAATTTTACAGGCTCTTAAGATTAGTTGGGATTAATTGGTATTTGGAATGAATTTAAAGGCTTTTATTAGTATGGCCTTTGATTCATGATTAATTTTTGTCTAAGAAAATGTAAAATTATGACCAGCACCTCAATGACAATCATTACAACTTACAAGTTTACGGAAGAAACAAAAAAAAAACAAACCCCAAAAGAAAAGTTATGAAAATGTTGCTTAAATATATCTTCCAGTGGCGGAGTCAGGATTTTGGATTAGGGTGCAAAATAAAAATTTTCATAGCAAGAATACTAAATACACTGAAAATAAATATTTAGTGCTAAAATAAATATATGCTACAATACATTTTTGTTTCCTCATTAAAAATCTTTTACCAAACAAAATTAATCTCTTAAAAATTATTTCAAACCACTTTTACACATTTTGCAACTTGATGTCGTAAGATTGCGGCCTATGGAATTTGAATTTATCTTTAAGATGTATTTAATATATTTTTAAAAAATATATATAAATTAGACAAATTTGATATATAATAAGAAAATTAAAAAAATACTTCTATTAAACCATTTAATGGATTGTTTTTCTGTTTTGAACAAACAAGAATTTAATGAATATATTAAACCATTTTATGTTTTCTGTTAAATTTTTGTTATAAACCTTTGGACTT
The DNA here is from genome assembly GCA_949775105.1 of Oldenlandia corymbosa var. corymbosa. Classification (NCBI taxonomy): domain Eukaryota; kingdom Viridiplantae; phylum Streptophyta; class Magnoliopsida; order Gentianales; family Rubiaceae; genus Oldenlandia; species Oldenlandia corymbosa. Next base: position 490,228 of record OX459124.1, on the reverse strand, counting down.
TTATTTTGTGTTGAATCTTAGCTTATCTCAAATGTTTGATTTGGGCCTTGACTTACATTGTTTTTGTTATTTTTAATGGAGTTTACGTAATTACCATTTACAAAAATAGGAAAGTCACAATCTTTTTTTTTTTTTACAAAGTTCTTATAATTTCTTTAAAGGGGGTGCGAAAATGACCCAATTTGATTTTCTACCTAACAATTATATGATAATTATTAAAAAAAATTAAAAGCGGAGGGTTGCTGCCGCACCGGCTGGCCACCCCCGTATCTTCGAAGCGTATTTTAAGTGCTAGTTAATGGAATACCATTTCTAATTATCAGGAAAAAAAGGATTTTCCACATATTATATTTACCTAGATCCTCATTCTTTATAGTTTTATTTATTTTAAAATTTTACTGGAAAAATGCAGTTCAATTTATTAATTAAACACATCGGAAGAAAGATAGGGGTCAATACGTGGATTACCAAATTTAGTATGTGATTTATAGTAAAGAATCTATAAATTAATATAGATATATTAATAACATCTACAAATTAATAATTTTCTCCGGTCCTATGTCGGGACCAATACAAAAAACAAAGATAATCTCTAAGATAATAAAATAATAATTTTTTAGAAACCTCCTATATAGACATAAGTCTCATCAATATTATAAATTAATAATGACTTGAGATATAACATATATACATATATATATGTATATATAACTAGGAACTAGTAAAGTATGAACATAGTGATGTATGTTTTTTTTGTAGTAATTAAGACTAAAAATATTTCATCTTTGATTTTTTTTCATTGCTTGCAAAGTTTTTGTGTACGTAGATTTCTCATATAGCCAAAAAAATTTTGAAAAGTGATTACTGAATTAAGTATTTCTTTTTGTGCGATTAGTTTCGAATATACTTAATCATCATCATTTTCATTTTAAGTCAACTTTTAGTGACACTATCTATAATATCTCTAAAGATATTATAACTAGCGGTAAATTAATACATCTATAAATTAATAATTTTTAGTGTCCCAACAATATTATTTTATAGATGTTTTATTGTATGTTCCTGATACATAAAAGAAAAACCGTAAATATATATATATATCTGGTACTCCCTCAGTCACTAATTGAAAATGAATTTATGATTATTATATTATCCACGTTGAATACATATAATTTTTTTTTTTAAACCGAAGGATTATATACAATTTTTCTCAGGTACTTTGTTCTATATGTGAGAGGAAAAAAGAAAAGGAATAATAATTTGTGCAGGAGAAATTTAAAGAGAATTTTTACAGGGAATTAATTATAAACATTCATTTTTAACACTTCCTATTTGAAGTTTAACCATTTAAGATTAGTACATAGTTTTGATGATTAACACATCATCTCCGATAAGTTTTCCCTCCATGCATCACTACTCAAAAAGAGAAATATACAAAGAGAAAGTCATTTTAGGCTTTGGCTTTTGGAGTACTTCTCTGTATCGAAATACAAATGATTGTTCAAACTAGACAATCATTTCATAGCAGAGGAAATATCAACTTCATTCAAATTCTAAACATCTTTTAAAAGATATCATCTCACTTTATTTATGAACCTCAAAATTTGGTATTAGATTTTTCTGATCTCGCTATTTGCTTCTTCACACTTCCAACAGATACTTGTTGATTTCTAATATTATACATAGAGGAATCAATTACATAACTCTACAAATGTTATCTTCATCAGGTTATTAATAAAGTTACTAAAACAACCGTTTTAAGTGTGTAATGATCAATCACAGCTCTTAACAAACGTTGGTAAGATAACTGCCCTTCATTTATGTAGAGACTCAAAATTAACATGTTTCATCCTTTGCTCTTTTCAAGGATTTGGAAATTCTTCTCAAGAAAACATTTTTCTTCTCCTATTTTTTTTTTTTTTTAAAAAGACAATGCTGAATGCTGTCGGAATATATGGTAAGATTAAAAACAAAAAGGAGTCAGCCTTGCCAGTGAATAACCCCCTTTTCTCTTAGAGCTATATGAATGACACTTTGTAGCACAATATATGTATATATGATGAATCCTATGAAACATACAACATATATATATGTAGAAATGTCTTTGTGGGTCATATACATACTATAATCTATTCAATCCATCCTCTATATATAAATCTTTGGCATACCTTTGGAACCTTGGAAAGTACCCTTTCAAAATATCTCATATGTGTTGAAGAAACGAAAGCAAACCTTAATTCTTCCAAAGTCTGAGCTGACGATTGATCACATGCATGGTTTTTATCTTCCAAAAAAAAGAAGAGAATGCACCATATTTCAGCTGTTTCGTCGTCCTTTGTTGGGATGGTCATCATTGTTGTTGTTCTCTTGGGAGTGATTAACATTCAAGCTGAGGGATTTTAAAGGAGAACTGATGAGATGGAGTGTTGGCAAGTTGAGGTGAGAATTTGGTTGGGTTGAGCCAGCCAAGAATTGGAAGTGGTTAACTTGTCTTGGATCATTAAGCTCTACCGCCGGCGCAGCAGCAGTTGCCGCCATGTATGTAGGTAATGTAGGAAGATTGATGGTTGGTAAATAGAGTTGATGATGATGATGAGAAGTACCAGCAGCAGCTATTGAAGAAGAAGAAGCCAAAGTCATGGAGTTACTATTATTAGTTGTACTGTTGTTGGAGTCATCTGTTTGCATTGGAACATGATCATTTGAATGGCTTCCTATTTGGTGAGATAAAGACAGGTTTGAAGAAGCTGCTGGTTCCCAATGGTAAAATGGATTGAATGGAAATGTGGGATTATTGTTGTTTAACAAAGTAGGGAAAGAAGATTGATTCAGGCCTATTGGGAAGAAGTTTTGAGCTGTGAGTACTTGATTAGTACCTAATTCCAGTCCTCCTCCTTGTCCTTGGCTTTCATGATGTTGATGATCATTTGATGCATTCATAATCCACTTATCCTTTCCACCACCAACAGCATGATGATGAGCATGAGCTTCTCTTAATTCGGCTTCTTTTCGATCTGATGAGGGTGATGCATCCGGATCCCAGTGATACTTTGATCTATCCATCAACAATGTTTGATCATTACTGAAGAAAGAAGGGAGGTGACTTGGCTGAGCAGCCAGTGCCATTGCCTGGTGGAAAGGGGAGAAGTTTCCAATTCCTGGAGGGATTTGGAGAGGTGGAAGTTTGTCTATGTCGGTTTTGGTAGCATCAAGCAACCAATCTACGACCTTGCTTGGTTGACTGAGCCCAAGCCTATCTTGAAGATCATACAGTTGAATTGCTGTTGGAACTGAAAGCCTAATCCTCCTGTCTCTCAATCCCCTAACTGTGCACACCTTGCTATGCCTATCTTTCCCTCCAAACGTGCGCGAAACCCGAACTATTCTTGGATTCCGGAAGCCTCCCCATTGTCTAGAAGATGAAGTTGTAGAAGAAGATGCATTTGTATTAGTCCTGGAGTACTTTGCGCCATCCTCTCCTTCTTGCTTTGTTTCTGAAATTTTTCCCTTTGAATTCATGATCATGAGCTAGTTATGAACTTCTTCATGATCATAATCTCCTGCAAGAAACAAATCAAACTGCAGGTAAAACGGGTTTTCCTCTATTTTCTAAGAAAATGAGCAAATCAAGAGATCATCAATCTCCATCATTTCTGGGAATATAACCAGAAACTTTAGCAGAAATTGCTCCCTTATATATATACTGCTAGATTCTTTGCCTTCTTTAAGCAAATCCATTCCAAATATGAATGTCTTCAAGGCAGCTTGATACATGCATATGTATAAACAAAACATCCTAAACAGTCAATATATTCAACATGACAAACCATTAGCCTTTCCATCCAAGGAATCTTTAAATTTGGTTGGTTAATTAGTTAGGGTTCCCAAGCGAGAACATACAATGTTTGAAAAGTTTTGGAAGAATCGTATAATATAATCCCAAAAGGCCAGTTGAGGATGATCGTGAAGAACTTATTAGAACTATGGAAGAAGGAAAGAGTAGTGGAAGTAGATGGTTACTTGTGTACACTTTGCAGATCTGCAAATGAAAAACTAAAATCATCAATCAGATGAAACTCACACTAGTTTGGTGTTGCAGTTGAAGATCATCATCAGCTTGATCTTCTTAATTGGTGAAAGAAGAATGATGGAGAGCCCCTTGTATTATGACATTGCTATCTCCTGAGAAGCACAAGATAGTTGCCACAGCCAAATCAGCTGAAATATGTTATGCAAAGAGAATAAGTACTTCCAAAGGATGGAAAATGAAGTTTTAATTCAGGTAAAGAAGGAAATTAAGACTCTAACTAGAATCTTACCATGCCATGTTGCATAGTAAAGGTAAAGAAAAAGGTATGGCACAACAGCAACCATGTGGCATCCATATATGGCGACACGTCGTTGACCTCATGTACGATTAATTAATCGAGTATTTTTAAAAGTATTTATTCTTAGAAGAGTATGACGATAGAGAGAGTGAATTAAGCTCGTGAAATGAAAGGATAAAATCACCGATCTTTATAAATCGCCGCGTCATGAATGAAACTTATGTCTTAATCTGCTTCTCCTATCATTATTCTTTTCAGAAATATATGTACTGAAAATTCAACTGTTTTTAAAAAAAGGAGAACAATGACAAAAAGTTGAGGACTTGAAATATATGGAGAGTCATCCCTTGAGTTCACATTCTTGTATGTTGATAGTCATACTTCAAAGAGGAATCAAATCTAAAGGTAAACCGTTTACCCCAAGAGAGGGACCAATCTAGCTATATAAATTTCCACCTCATGGAGAAGCTAGATTTAATGCTTTATTGCTTTTAGTATGTGGTAATTAATTTATGGGCACAAAATGCAGGTTGCATGCCCTAGCTTGGTGTATGTGTATGTGTATGTATGTAACTCCATGTATAAATTAACAAGATCAGCAAATTTTTATGCAGTTTTCCTGATAAATACGCACACACACACACACACATTATTTTTCATTCTGACTGGAAAATTTCTTATGAAGCCATAATTAAAAGGGTAAGAATTCTACTGAAAAGTTGTGATACAGATTGTGGCTGCAAAGGGGTTTTAAGGGGTGATCTTAGCAGTGCATTAGCTGGAAGAGATTATTGGCATCATCTACTTCTCTCTATCTCATAGAGGATGGACCAATTGTAGGTTCTTTAAAGCTTACACTTAGTACAAATTGGACCACTTTTGCAGCTTATAAGTAAGATTTTCATGAAGCCAAAGATGTAGTATATAGGACTTTTTTTTTTTCCCCATTTTTTGCTCTTTTGGATCTTATTCTTAATTTCCTTAATCAATGTAGCCTAATTCATTGAATTATTTTAAGGTTAATTTTCTTAGTTTTATATCTCTTTCTCTCTAATATAGTGAAGTGTATGTATCCATTTGAAGATGCTTCAAGGAAAAATCAACTGCCTATTTCTATACATGAGGGTTTGTGCTGTGTTTGCTAAAGAGGGAACTAAAGTTATGAAACCAAACAGTTGATAATTCAAGTTCAAAAGTCAGAAGTTTCAGAACTACTTTAAATTCCATTTGCTTTATACCCATTCATTAATTCAAAATCAGAAGTCAGAAATGACAGCAACAATTACAACTTAAAGTAGCAGCAGTGCCATGCAACCCTTTATATAACTGATGACTGCAAGTAATATTTAACTCCCTGCTAGTATACATACATATATATATATATATATATATATATATTACTGTCCATCCAAAGTAGATTGTTGAAGTATATTAGTTGAATTCAAAACAAAAGAAATGAAGATTTCAAAAATAATTTGCATACTGCTTAACCTTTGTAGGAACAAAACTGAGGGCTGCAGCTAAAGCAAGACTAATGCTACCTACACATTTCGAGCCAACTGCAATAATTAACCAAACTGCTAATGCATAAATTTCTTTCCACCAAGTTATAGCTAGTCCAAGAAAATTTTTTTGTACTCCCTCCGCTCCATTACAACAAAATGGACGACTATTAAAATGGGACGGAGCTAGGGAATATATAAATGTATTCAAGACCAATTCTTTATGCAGTATTAATGCTATATATATCCCTTGTTTCCATAATCTGGCCCTTTGGAAACCCTACAATCCGTGCTATAACTAATTGGTACTGTGTCTCTTGTGGTGGACATCACGAGAAGATTCAAACTGTCAACATTGTTTGTAGGGTATGTAAAACTGAGGCAGCAATAAAGGGACCCCAGATCCAAGACAACAGTACCCTTCTCTCCTCTTTTTTCTGCAAAGATCTTACACAACCATAATACTGTATATGAATAATGAATATTGTTTGGTTGATCTGGAGTTATATGGCATCCTTTTCTGATCAGTAAAATGACTCATTTTGGTGATCCCTAAATACCTTAACTACCAAAGAACCTAGAGAAAGAATAATCTTGACATCCAAACAACCAAGAAATTTACTGTTTTCAAAAACTGTTACAAACCAGCAGGCCTAGCTTTAGCTAGATATAGCTAGGGTTTTTCTTTTTCTGATTTTTTTTTTAAGATAAAAAGTGAGATGATGAATGAGGTTATCTAACATTTCTGAGGAAACAATAAGGACCATATATGCATACAGTACAAGTGAGTATTTTTATTTTTATCTTGTTTGCCCCCCCACTGACACCAGTGGTCCTTTGGATTATTTGGGGTTCCAAAACCCCAACCAGATAGAAAGTCAAGTTCTTGATTCAGCTTAGCTCTTCAGCAGAGAGCTGGAAATGGAATTCATATATAGTACACACTGTGGCTCTCAACTTCTTCTTTGTTTTTAATCATTTGCTTTTTGTTTCTTTGCCCAGAAAAGAAACCAACCAAAGTTGTATCATTTGGTTTTCTTGAGATCATCATCTGCTTCCATGACCCTAGGGACAGTTTACCATATCTTATTCTTATTAATTGATGTTCTTACTAATTCTTGATGGACTCAAGAGAGAAAGCCACAGATGAGAGGATATCCTTAATCCATTTTACACACTTCCCACATAGATCAATCTCCCTCAAAAAGGGTGCTCAGTAGTTGTATAGTGCGATTTTAATATCTATCTGTCTCAAAATGATTGTTTAACCTTTATTAGTTTATACTAAATATGTGTGTCTCCAAATTAATATGATGATGCAAAAGGTTCAATAAATGGATATGGGACTGGAGTAAGAGAAAACCACATATTAATGATGCCTTATAAGCAAGATGCCAATGTTAATTAGATACCCACAAAAAGTAAGGAAATAAATGACAATATGAAAGTGGCCCCAAATTAAAACAGTCCTCTCTGCCATCTACAATATACTATCACCATCACCAAAATTACATATTCAGGCCATCATCATCATCATCTCAATCATCAAGCCCTTTTGCTAAAGACTAAAGAGAACAGAAGGGATGGAAAAAACAGTGGGATATGGGGAAACAGGTCAAAGGGATCGGTTTCAGAAATTAAGAAACAACAGAAGCACAGGAAATGTGCATGATTAAATCTGGCCAATATACATACAAGAAGGGAGGTGTTATCATATATATTGTAAACAAAACAAAAAGAGAAGATAACAAAAGGTATCTTATTCAAAGAAAGATATATCTTAATAGAATCAGAAGAAGAATCTAAAGTTGTTGTGTGAGTTTGTACTGTCATTTTCGGTTTCATGTGTGCATGCATGCATGCATATGCAAAATTATTATTATTAATTATTATTATTACAAAAAAAAATGTCAGAATGTTTCCACAGTCACTCATACTGATGATCGTCAGTCTCTCCCCCTCTCTGAAGGCAATAGTAATAAATGGATTAATCCCAAGAAAGAAGAAAAGGGCAGACGTGCGGGAAGCCAATGATAAATGCGTGGCCTCCAATAATGCAAAAAGTTTGACAGAAGAAATTAAAGGAAAGGGCGCAAAGAAATAAAGTAAATGTATGTCACTGTTATGTCCTAATCCTTTACTGCATGTGTGTGTCTCTTTTTTCTCACACACACACACACACTAAATTGATAATATTCCTCTAAGATTGCATTTTTCATATTTCAATTCATCAAGATGATGATGCATCGATCATGCATGCATATAGCTATAGCTTCACCTTACCACATAGCACAGCATTGCTTTTCTCTTTTTGATTCTTGATTCTAGTAGCCGACCTAACCCCTCCCCACGACTTTTATAGTTTTTCATTTTCTTTGGTTATGTGGGCTACATTTACATATGACTCATTTGAGACTAGGGTTCTAGTTGGAGTTTTGGAACTAAAACCATGTACGTATAGGCCCCTAAATTTGGATGGTCTCAAATTTTCTGGCTGCACTTGATCAATACTTCTCCTCCCCTCTGTATCCCTGTACAAATCATTATATATGTCTAGGCTGAAAACATCAAATTGAAGGTCGAAGTAATAATGTTTAATTTTTGAATAAACAAGTTTCAATCCGCGGTATTTATTAAGTGATTTGTTTATATTACTTTATAAATCTGTCGATTCACAACTCCAATTGTGGGAGATAATTCTCGACATTATGCATTACTCTGTCTGTCCCAAAAAAAAAAGTTCATAATGAGTGTTGAGATTTTTTGAAAACTCAAATATGTTACTTTTATTAGACAGAAAGAATATCTCTCTAGATGGAAGAAAAACTAGAAATGCAGCTTGAACAATGTCAAATTAAAGATCACTTCAACCCTGATGAGGCTAAACTTTGTGGGAATAATGGGCAAGTAAACTTTCCCGCCGATTAAAGAGATTCTAGAGATGTATATGCATGTCAAGTATGCATTATTAATGATGATTAAATAATTTCAAAATTGATCCCGAGTTTGAACCCGAATATGGACATGTATCAGTAATTAAAAAAATTTATGGGAGAGAATTTTGCTATTAAAAAAAAAAAAACTTTCACATATCAAATTTAAATTAGTTGAAATAAGAATTTCAGACGCATGCGTGATATATGAAGACAGAAGAAATGAAAATTTTGTATTTAGCAACGATGTATAGCAAGCCAATTCTAGGTAGGGATATATATGCCACCTGCAAATACAGTATCTGCATATAAGCACAAAATCCAAATTCATTATTAAGTCGTATTAACCCTGACCGTGCCCCCAGTACAGTTGCAGGCATTATATATCCTCTCTGTACACAAGATTCCCAGCATCTCGCATTTCAACGTTTGGAAGTTCCTTCTGTTCCAAACTCCCTCCATACTTCTAATTCCTTTGCTCTTTACCTCCTAAAGAAATTAATATATATATATATATATATATTTATATACATATACTCCTTCCCTTTCATAATGATCGTAAATTTATTACTCCCTCTGTCCTAAAAATATTGTCCAGTTTGAGATTTCACTTTTAGTACAATTTGAACTAGAAATGAAAACTCAAACTGGACAATAATTATGGGACGGAGGGAGTATATTTTTTTATGCAATAAAAGAAACAATCAGTTCAAATAACAAGAGAGTAACTTTAGTTTATTTTTGTCACTATTAAAAAGAAACTAAAATGTTATGGACTAGTGTATAGAAAGCTCATGGGCATCGGAGGCAGCATGTTGCAAAAGAGTAGTAATTGTAATAACAAAAGTACGTATAATGCAAAATGGACAGAGAAGGAGGTCTTGTGACTTTCAGTGCATTAATTGCGTATATATACCTTCTCCTCCTCCTCCTCCTCCTCCTCCTTCTTCTTCTTCTTCTTCTCTGTCTGATGGATCCATTGACTGCCACTCCCACTGTCCACTGCCGCTATCAAAGTCTCTGTCTCTCTTTCTGACTATTATGTATAGTACGTTTATGTGTGTGTGCTTTCCTTGCCAACTATGAAATTATATATATGCGTGAATTTTTAATTTCTTCTTTTTTTTTTTGTCCTTTTTTGGTTGACCTCATAGGTTTTCTTCTAACTGAAATTAATTTCTCCGTCTCAAATTATTGTCCAGTTTGGTTGGATTTTTACTTTTAGTTTAGATTGTATTAAAAGTGAAAATTCAATTAAAGTGAGCCACAATGTTGGGAAAAAATAAGTAAATGTTTAGTTTTACATTATCAAATGAAGGAAAGAAGAGAGTATACATTTGTGTTGTCTCAATTAAACGGTTAGCGATGATGGAGGCTTTAAAAAAAACACACATTCTCGAAAACAAGAGTATCAAATCTACTCCTTGTGGTTTGATTCCCTAACAAAAATGTACTGTATCTTAATTTGGTCCCTCACGCTTGTGAAAAAAAAAAAACGTTTTCGAAAACAAGAGTAGCAAACCTACTCCTTGTGGTTTGATTCCCACTCTTTCCGTCCAATAAATATTTTCCAGTTTGGGTTTTCATTTCTAATTCAAATTATACTAACAGTGAAATATCAAATTGGACAATAATTTTGAAACATAGGGAGTATCTTAATTTCGTCGGTCACGCTTGTGGTAACGTATAGCCCTCTAACAAAATTTGATTGATTATTAGATATCCAAGTTAGGAATTAAATGACAGCTTAGTAATTAAATTACTGTTTTTTTTGGTAATAGACCAAGGTTCAATTCCTACCAGAGATTGTAAGGGAAATTTTACCCAATTCACTCCTTTCCTTAATTCGAGTTCTTCACTTGCTGCCTTGCTCTTCTATCCATTCTCTAGAAATCGCAGCGTGACATCAAAGAATGAGTTCAAGACTTGAAGTTCCACCACGTTTTTTTTTTTATTATTTTAATAGACGGAGGAAGTTTAACGCTTTCTTTATAAAATAACTCCGTAAAAAAAATAATTGGATTATCAAAATGTAAGTTATTTAAGTACTACTAATGTTAGAGGTGTTGCTAAAATATATAATTTTCGTAGGTCGCCCATTTTTGCTGATGAGTCCTTACTTCATTTCCATTTCGCCTATTCCTGTCGAGCATGAGGAGAATCCTGCGCAAAACATCGCGCCGCTTTGTTTCCCATTGTACTTGTCCATTTGTAATTGGAGATGAACTCTTTTTCTTAATTGTTGTTAGGCCTTGGGCTACTTGGGCCCCATATTAAGCCCTTTTATCCTTTTTCATAGTATTTGTTTCATTGAGTTATCCTATATTATGTGACTTTCTAAAGTGAAAAATGCACCGAGAAACTTACTCTTCCATCTCTATTGTTTTCTTTATGTCTTTAATTTATAAAGTGAATTTCTCTCCTTCTTTTTAAATTTCATTAGATATTTCATAATCTATAGTATATATTATACTAAGAGAGAAAGCAGAAAGAGAAAATCAAATTTTCTTCCCACGTTGGCACATAGAACAAAATCCTATGTGTCAGTTTCCAATTGGTTGCAACAAAAACTATTTTAACAATTACACCAAATGTCCTCTAAATTTTCAGATATTCATTTGTTACCAATTTGAAATTAATTGAATATACGAACCATTAATTAACAAACCCACTAAATCAGCAAAAACCATAATCAACAAAAACTTTCTATTTCATAATTGTGAGATGAAATAAAAATGGAAAATCTTCAAATCTTTCATTATGTGTCACCCAAAAAAGATAAAAATTAATTTTATTCATTATACAATCTGATTTGATTTGAAATTCAAAAACAAACATATCAAATCCACATATATAATCTTGATTAATTTGTTCCTATACAGGTTATAAATAGAATAAATATTATATAATAGAATTTTAAAATTTAAATTTTTTTTGTGAATTATTGTAAGCATTAAACGCTTCCAAGAGTTTGCTTAGGAAATCCCTAAAGTTGGGGATCGGAATTATAAACTTTAGACACCTCTCTTTTTTTCTTAGGAATCCTTTCATTATAAATTATTACATTATATAAGTTGGTAAAACTTCACTTAGTTTTTTTGTCTCGCCTCTCTCATACTCCTCCTCCCTCCTAATTTTTCTTTTTCCTTTTGGTTAGAAACCATAATCGGCGTGAAATTTTATGTACAAATTTTTCATAGGCAATCATTTTTCTTTATAGGCATGAAACTTTTATATACAAATTTTTATTGGATTGGATTTTACATAATCAACTACATTGATTTTCTGTGTTTTGATGTGCATATCATTGTATGGTGCAAAATTGCTTATTAATCTTTCAATGGTTGCTTATCAATTGTTCTTATTCAACATTATTTTGTTTTTTGGTGCATAATGGGATAAATTAAACGGAGCATTTGAATTGGATATAGAGAATCTTTTGAAAAATCATTTGATGAAGATAAGTGAGTTCAAATAATACTACGCCCATCATCCAGAGATTTTCAGATTTTAATACATTGAAAATTTTTGACTTCTAAAGAATTGACTTTTCTTTTAGTGGTTGGGCTAGGCGAGTGGTTATGATCAATATGTTGTATGAGATCTACAGTCTTTAAACCATTTCAATAGTGCAAAATTATAATTACCATCTTGAATTATCAATGACGATCTTCCAACCCCTATAAAAAAAAGGTAATTTTACTTCCTCTATTTTTTTTTAATGCTCTTGATTCATTGTTCTTATATTTCAATCTTCCATTTTTTTTATGTCTTTTAAGTAAGTCCTTCTTATTTTAGAAGACGTATATTATGAATCGTTTTACTATACAATATACATTTTAAACTACTCTTTTTCATGATCGCATCGCAGTAGGAAACACACATAATAGAGAGGATCTGCCTTTGGATCGATTAGCCGTCTTTGTGATGGCCGATATTTAACATATGTGTTTTTTTTTTCTTTTGTAAACAAATTGGTTTTGCTACTGCAGGGGAATGATGAAAAACGAAGTGTTGAAGCTGCTACTTGATAACATGAACATGACTGTCAAGGTTTTAGTTTTGATGAATACACAAGGGGAAATAGACGACCAAAGCATTGTCAAGTTGAGTTGCGCCTCAAAAAGGACTCAAGTTGTCGTGTTATTAGGCAATTTGTGCGTTGAAATGGAATATATTTATCAACTTAACAATTTTATTGGGGACTATATGGAACATGTTTTGTAGTACTTTAAGCTTTATAATTATGCTTATATTTATAGACTTTTTTATCCAAAGAAAAATGTTAATTAAAAAAATGAAAAGAAACAATAACAGTTCACTGGTAAAAAATGTTACATATCTATGATCTTTTAATTTTAATGAGTTTTCTATGACCATTTTTATTGATTAGGATTTAGAGGGAGGCTTACACCTCTTATATAGCAAACTAATAAGCTAAAACATTTTTGATTAGTTTTGTTTTTTTAAAAAAGTTTTGTTTTCTTTTTCTTTTTTTTTAAAAAAAGTATTGATAGTTAAAATTAGTTTTGATTAGTTTTATTTTTCTTTTCTTTTTTAAAGAAATGATAGTTAAAGTGATGAAATTTAAGGTGAATATCATTTTTATTACAATTACTATTATAACATAATTGAATAAAGTATGAATTCTTATACCCCGCACATCGTGCGGGTAACATGTAGTATTTAAAGTAGTAAAAAGTTATAATAATAAAGTCTCTAGTATAAAGTGAAAAATGCACCGAGAAACTTACTCTTCCCTCCCTATTGCTTTCTTTATGTCTTTAATTTATAAAGTGAATTTCTCTCCTTCTTTTTAAATCTCATAAGATATTTCATAATATTTAAAGTAGTAAAAAGTTATAATAATAAAGTCTCTAGTATAAAGTGAAAAATGAACCGAGAAACTTACTCTTCCCTCCCTATTGCTTTCTTTATGTCTTTAATTTATAAAGTGAATTTCTCTCATTCTTTTTAAATCTCATAAGATATTTCATAATATTTAAGGTAGTAAAAAGTTATAATAATAAAGTCTCTAGTATAGAAGTTAAATAAATCATTCCTAATTAGATACTTAGTTACCTTTGCATTGGATCATTGTCTTTAGACCTTAGTTTTATAACACGTTATCAGCACGACGTCTCTACAATCTACAAAGGTATAAAAATTGTTATCCAGTATTTACATTTCATATGGATGGTTCTATAACACCTCCTAATTTATATTCAAGTCATTTAATTTCTTGCAATTTATTTAAAGACTTGTCCTTACTCAGGTCTTGAGTTTTATTTTTATAGTGGGATGCTTTAATATATCCCTACGTAAATATTTATATAATTTACATTATTGTGGGATGACTCTCTCTATATATATATATATCCCTAATGTATTTATTTTTATATCTTTATTTAAATTTTCATGGTGGGATGTTTTTCTATGTCCCTATATACTATATCTAATCTATGATGGGATGATTGATAAATCCCTATTACAATTATTTGTCTCTAACAAATTATTTATTTTTAATTTAATTAATTGAGTGTACGATAAAAATATATATCCTCATTTAATTATCACTTAGTTGTTTTATCTTGATTTTAACAATTATATATGTATAAATATAATCATACTTTTACGTATAAAACATGTATATAACAACTATTTTTTTACGGATATATTAACGGCTATATAACGACTGAAATCTCAAATTTTCTCTATAAATAGAATATTTCTAAATCTCATTTACACACCTTGACAATATTCTCCTTCTTTCTCTTCTTGTATTCTACGGAAAAAGAAATGTCTTTCCATTCTCTCTTTAGCATGATAATAGTTAGTATATATATTGTTATAATATTTTTTTCTAGAAGAATTCGATGATTTTATTTTTCATTTAGGAGTTCTTATGATATGTATTTTACCATTGTACTTCATTGCTATATTCACTGAATAAATTCTTTTTAGTAGCTAAAATTATGTTTCTTTGGTGTTTTGTTTAGCTGCGAAATGTCTTCCAATTTGTCAAAGCTCGAATTCGATGTTCTTAAAAACACAGGAACAAACTACCTGTCATGGAAAACAGATGTGAAAAGCCATCTAAAATCAGAAGGACTTTTGGAAACTATATGTCCCGATAATACTGAATCTCCACAAGATAAAACAATTGCGATTATATTTATTCGCAAACATATTGATGACGGTGTGAAATTCAGTTATATAAATGTCACATATCCTTTTGTTATTTGGAAGGATCTTAGTGCGAGATTTGATAACAGAAAAGAAATGTTGAATATGGCTGATGATGAATAGAGAGCACTTAGATTTCAAGACTTTAAAAAAGTCAACAATGTTTAAAATTGTTTCACAATTGAGATATTGTGGACGTGAAGTCACCGATGCTGAAATGATATATAAAACTTTATCCACATTTCATGCTGCTAATACGACTACGGCAACTACACATAGATTGCAAAATATAAGACTTATTGTGATCTATCGTATGCACTTCAATGCAAAGAACAAGCTCAAGAGCTTCTCATGAAAGATCATCAGTCTAGGCCCATAGGTTCAATGGCATTTCCAGAAGTAAATGCTATACATACTCATGGACACAAATCATACAATAACCGTGGGCAAGGTCGTGGCCGAGGCTGGGGCCGTGGTCGTGGTCGGGGCCATGGTTATGGTCGAGGTCGTGGCCAAGAAATAAATCAGAATTCTGTCCATTTTAATGGAACTAATAATTAGAACCAAGAACACAAAAAGTCAA
Source organism: Oldenlandia corymbosa var. corymbosa (assembly GCA_949775105.1). NCBI lineage: Eukaryota > Viridiplantae > Streptophyta > Magnoliopsida > Gentianales > Rubiaceae > Oldenlandia > Oldenlandia corymbosa. The sequence goes on along the minus strand of OX459124.1, from coordinate 474,696 downwards.
AAGTGGCCAAACAAAACGCTGAGGAAAAGCCACAGAAAATGGATAATGCATATTACCATTATGGTAGCACAGATCATTGGTCACGTGTTTGCCATACGGTACTACATTTGGTTGAGCTCTATCAAGCATCAAAAGGAAAGGGAAAAGAAAAAGAAGTGAATTTTAATGAGCATTATGAAAAGGAAGATGGTGAAACACATTTGAATGCTTCTGACTTCATTGATGATTATGCTGATAATTAACACATAAGTGATTGTATGTCTTTAAGTTGGGTTTGTCGATGAATAAATGTATTTATGATATATGTTTGAAAACACAAGTGATTGTATGTCTTGTCGATGAATAAATGTATTTGTAATATATGTTTGAAGATTGTATCATTAAGTTGGATTGTAATGAATTTCTATAAAATGATTCATATTTGTGGTTACATTTGTTTCCATTATGATAAATATTAATTAATTATATTTCTAGTTTGAAGTTTTCGAAATGGGTCATAGTGGAACTCAACTTGAAAGCAGCTTTGGTGATTTTTGTGTACCTGACAGAGGCACTACACATACTATCTTTAAAAATAGAAAGTATTTCACTGAATTTAAATCAACAAAGGCAATTGTGTATACTATATCTGGTCCTGCTGACTTGATTAAAAGAATTGGCAAAGCCAAAATTACATTGCCTCAAGGAACCAAATTTGTGATTGATGAAACTTTGTTCTCACCAAATTCCAGAAGAAATTTGTTGAGTTTTGACGATATATATCGAATTGGGTATGATACACAATCTATGACAATAGATGGTGTAAAATACTTGATAATCATTTAGATATGAGTCTGGAAAGATTCAAACACTTGAAAGGTTACCGCTCTCTTATGGTTTGCATTATACATACATTGAATCAAACATGACAATGAAATCAAAATCCTTCGATCATTCAATGTTAAATTTATGGCATGAAAGGCTAGGCCATCTAGGTTCAATAATGATGTGAAGGATAGTTGAAAACACTCATGGACATCCGTTGAAAGGACAAAGAATCCCTCAAAATAATGAATTGTCATGTAAATCTTGTTCTCTTGGAAAATTGATATTGAGACTTTCACCGCTAAAAATCCAAAATGAATCACCTATGTTTCTTGAGAGGATTCAAGGTGATATCTGTGGACCAATACATCCACCAAGTGGAGCATTCAAATATTTTACAGTTCTAATAGACGCATCCAGTAGATAGTCTCATGTATGTTTATTGTCAACCCGAAATGTTGCATTTGCAAGATTTTTAGCTCAAATCATTAAATTACGAGCTCAATTTTGTAATTATACAATAAAAAGGGTTAGACTTGATAATGCTGGTGAATTTATGTCTCAATCATTTAATGATTATTGTATGTCTACTGGAATTATTGTTGAGCATCTTGTTGCTCATATACATACACAAATTGGTTTAGCAGAATTATTAATTAAAAGACTGCAACTTATTGCTAGACCATTAATTATGAAAACAAAACTACATGTTTCTATTTGGGGTAATGTAATATTACATACTGCTCCACTAATTCGCATCAGACCTAGTGCGGATCATAAATACTCCCCACTACAATTAGCACTTGGATATGAACCAAATATTTCACATCTTAAAGTTTTTGGTTGTGCAGTATGTGTGCCTACTGCACCACCACAATGTACAAAGATTGGATGTCTGAATCCAATTGATTTAGATGTCACGTTCTACAATTCTTAAAAACAATAACTTCTTCACTTAGATTTGGCTTCTATAGAATTTCAAGGCACTTTACCTTCTTGTTTCATATATATATATATATATATATATTTCTTAAATCAGTTGTATATCTATAATTAATATATTTGAACAGAAACATCTAGTGTTGCATCTTGACTGTTGGTTGAACCACTTGCATATTGCATGCACTGCAGATCGGTAAAGACTTGGGTGGTCTAGGGTTTGGGTACCCGTTCAATTGACCGCGGATTCTTCTGATGGAACTTTATCTAAATGAAGCTTCTGATGCATGCTTCATTGGCCTCAATCATTAGAACAGCGCAACATGAGTTGGACTCAATCTACAACCTCTGGCCATTCTACAAGTGGGGAAGAGACATTGTTGGTCCTTTTGACTAGGATCTGGAAGGGCCTGGTTGTTGATAGTTGCGATGGACTACTTTACCAAGTAGTTTCCCAAGAATACTATTTCCGTTCTAAGAAAAAAATCACTTAATACTAGAATTAAAATCTCAAAAATCGAGTTCTGACATGTAAATCATCTAAAATTCGTTACACAAATAATAAATATACATTACATTCTATGCAGTTTTCCTATTTTTTCAATATGTAAGATTAATAATCCAATTTACAAATTTTAATTTTCAAATCGGACTTCTTATTTTTTCGGGACAGGATGAGCCTCAAGTTTGAGAAATTGTAAGTGGAAGACAACATGGCAAAGCACGTTTTAGTAATTTGCACCTTTCCCTGGTTTTTTACTTTCTTAAAAGATATTATCGTCCAAAACCATTTTGTGGAGACTAATCTAGTTTGAAGCAAATTAATTCTATCAATTGTTGTACGTATACTCATAACCAGGAATTTCTTAGAACCATGATCGTGCTAAGCTGATTCTGCACTTTTTAGTCATGTAGTCCTAGTGTATATTGATGCACATTTCTCATTTATCTTTGGTAGGATTGAAACCAAGTTCCCAAAATTCTGACAGGGAATAGATAGTACACAAAGTAAAATACTGAAATAACATCCAATACATTGCTTCTGATGCAGCTTGAATTTTTGCTACTAACAATCCAACACCACCCCTTTAAAGCAGCCCATTTTATAAGTATCAAGTTTGTGCTTTATCATTACAATACTTTCTTCTTTCTATGTTCTTCTTTCAGCAGGACAAATCCATTTTTGCTTGTTTGAATCTATATCCTCAAGCTTTGTTCTTCTTGCTTCTTTTATTGAGCTTTGAACTAATATCGATCTGTAGTTAATTAAGTAATTATTCTAGCTCTATATATTGAAGCTAGGAAATAAAGAAACATCAGTAGTACGATTAACTGGTCAAACTTCAAGGAAGCTTAGAAGATTTTTATTTTTAGGAAGAATGAAGAGGAAAAAAAAAATCAAGGATGCTTTCATCACATAACTTAAGCTCTCTTGAGTTTCTTGCTACATTGCAGGATGCAACTAAGAACAACATAATCATTCCCACATGCGTTAATTGATTGCCATAGACTTATCACAACGTCGTCTGTTTATTGTTAATCATAAAATCTTAGTCAAACTATCATTTTTCATTTTGCAGATATAAATCGTATTAAAATTGGCAGATACCAAGAGAATTCTACTAGTGTTTTGTTCTACTGGAAGTTTTAATGTTTCTTATCTGATCTAACATGCATGAATACAATGTCCCTATTTCTTTTGTATATCCCTTTTTGGATTGGCTAACACTTACGAACTCATTTTGACGCTGTCAACTAAATTCTTAGCTCGCATTCCTGGTTCTATATCAATATTTGAAACTCATCCCGGTGATCTTCTCCTTTAAGATAGGCGTTGACAAAAGTAAAGATCCGAGAAAACTAAGTCAACATGCGGCTGCAGAGATACAGGTCAAATTTACAGACAAAATCCCCTTACTGGCAGAGTGGCAAAGAAGTCCATAAAAAATATCTTATGATTGTTCAATTCTGTTGAGAAAGCTATCATTAAACTGAGTATTGAAAATGGTGAAATTTACCTTTGCCCCCATTTATGCACAAGTTTTGTCAATTTACAATAGTACTAGTCATGTATGTATCCACTAGAGAAGTAATTCATAGATTTAATGGAAGAATTTTTTGGAGAGCAATGTGTGGTTGCCGATGTGTTTGATTAAGAATGATGGGAAAAGTTATCCATTTGAGATCATATGGTGAACTTGGGACAAATCAATCAAATCTTTTCTATCGTTTTAATATAAAGGTAATTTATTAATTGCACACTTCAAACTAAATTCAGCTTCTTATGAGGATTGATGTTTGTGGAATGGAGAAGAAGGGCACATGTTGACCATTCATCACCCAAAGAGGTAAATATTGCTATTTGGAAATTGACATCAAGCTCACTTGCAATTTCTTATGGAAGTATTTCCTCTTTGATCGATACTTAATTAATTCTTTTTGTTAAATGCTTAATTAATTTGTATTGCTTTTATCTGAAACAGATGAATAGAAAATAAAATTTGCATTGGTAGATTTGGCAACGTATTGTAATGGACGAATATGGTAATTATGCTATAGATACTTCTAGACGAATTTTTTTTTTTGAGCAATGTTTCTTCATGTCATTGTTCCTAATATAAAAACATAATGTTCCAATAAATATTGATCTAGTAGAAGTAGGCATGTCCACGATTTCAGTTTGAACCGAAACCTAACCAACGGTTATGGTTTCATAACCCTAACCATAATTGACAGTTTCAAGAATCATAACCGAACCACATGATGAAGGTTCGGTTATGGTTCTAGTTTTTCGGAAATTGGGAACCGGCGGTTCGTACTAAACTATTGTTTAATACTAATTTTATAAAAAAATTAAAAAATTGTAACTACATGTATGTGTTTGACATATCTTGTGTCTAATTCTGTATACAATGATTAATTATTATTTTCAATGAAAGGAATAAGTTGATCCAAAGATAAGAAATAGTGTCATTGGTAATTGATCATTATAGGTTAACAAGAATTTTCTAAAAGTTTTTTCATACATTTGTAATTTAATTAAATTCTCTACGTTCTATAAGATATTTCATTTAAAAATGTGTCTTAATAATTTAAGATTATAAAATTCTTCATAAAATTGCATGAGAACCAACACCAAATAAAAAGTTAAATGGAAATCTAAACTTTTGGTTTCAAAACTCAACATAAAACTCACACGAAAAACCGTCACATGTTAGAACCAAAACCGAATCGTAACCAAACCGAAACTAGCGATTCCAAAACCAGAACCGAAACTGCAGTCTCAAGGTTCGGTTTCGGTTCCCATTATTGTGGCTTTAGAACCGCCGGTTTTAGAACCAAAATCGCCCGTTCTAAAACGGTGGACATGCCTAAGTGGAAGTCCATGCATGCATCTTTTCCTAAGTTTAAGTTTAATTTCCTGGATAACATTTTCATTAAAATGTATATATTTTCTCATCTCCATCAGCTCTATGTATATTTTCAATATTGGTTTCATCTCGATTTACCATTTTGCGTTAGGTATAGTAATGAATGTTTATAGGCTACAAAAAATATTAAAATTTAAATTTTTTTTAAACTGACTACGTCTAAATATTTGATAACTGTTTTTATTTGAAAATTAATAAGTAAACATCCAATGAACTTTATGGACAATTGATCCATTTGTAGTTAGATACAGAATAGAGGAAACCATTCAATCAAAACTTGAAATTGTAAACACGTAGTGAATGCTAATTTACTCCAATATCACAGTAACTGTATATTTTCATTTTGTTTTCAGAATTTCAAATGCTCCCAAGAACACAACAATCTCATTTACTATACCAGCAACAACCCATCATCACTATCCGTTTTAATTGCTCCATTTTAGTACTACTACCTACTATATATTGTCCTTTGTTTTCAGAATTTAAATCCTCGCATTTAGTTAGAACTACAAACCATCATATAATACCCTATTATAATAAAAGTTCATCCAAACATTTCTTGCTCATTAATTATATTTTTAGAGCTATTGATGGAGGAGTAGAATTAAAGTAAATTAGGGTTAATTAGTTAGATATTTTAGTAATTTTGTTATTTATAATTAGGGTTGAATTTGTGTCTTCTCTATTTAAGGCCTTTGGCTGCTTCTTTGTACATTGATTGCTGATTTTTATAAAAAACTTGAGAGTTCATCTCAGAAAATCCCGAGGTATGTTGAACTTTGGTCCATATTTCTGGTATTCTCATAATCCACACATTTTGGAGGATTGTATTTCCGGGTATTCGCAAAATCAATGGATGTATGACAGTTACTTGTTAGGGTTCAAGATCGAGGCATCCGCTGTCTACATCAATTGGCATTGAAGACGAGTTCGTTCGTGGTGGTTCAGTTGGTAACCTTCGGATATCTTCGCATCTTTTGTTAGTGTCTTTTTTATATTTGAGTGATCTGGTTATTTTTCACCGTATTGGCACATATCGTTGTTGGGATTTACCTTATAGCTTTTGATTTGTGGATCGGCTGGCAAAAATTGGTGGGGATTGGGCAATTATATTACTTACGATTGGGTCTACTTATGTTAGTTTGTGTCTGTCTATTGGGTTTCATTTTGCTTAAGCATTAGTGCATTTAGCCGATCGAAGATTTGGGTAGTTAGAAATAATAGAGATCTCTCTTCATTGATTGAATCATACACGTACAAGGCATATACATATACATAAGATAAACAATAATCCATAATTACTATCTTTAATACATATTTACTACAATACGCCTCCTCAAACTGATGGCGAAGAAGCAACAAGCTGATGTTTCTCTTGAAAAAGAAAAAATAAATCCTTGGATAAAAACTTGGTAAGAATATCAGCAACCTGATCAACAACAAACAAGGAGTGAATCGAAACAAACTTCCGAGGAACATGATCACGGACAAAGTAAAAATCCACCTCAACAATGTGACAAATTTTCCTCTCAGCAGTACCATTTTGCTCATGAGTATGAGGAGAAGCAATATGATGGACAATACCAACATCTTTGAAAAACGAATTCAAGAGACGGAATTTACCACCCTAATTAGAGGAAGCAACAACCTTGGTGCGTTCAGGGATGGAGACACAAACTGAGTGTAAGCTGCGGATGGCTGAGGAGGTCGAGAGACAATACTAGAGTCAAACCAGTGACGACAAGTAGCAGCAGTGTGATTCAAAATGCCACAAATTTGACAAGTTTAACTGCGAGACAGAAAAGAATAGTCACGACGACCACCACCACGAGCACCGAAAGGAGAGCAGCGACCACCACAAGAGGCCGGTGGCTGTGCGCCGGGTGGCGAATACTGCACAAGCAAGGCCGTCGGTGAAGAAACCGGTTGCTGGGCATGAAGGAGAACTTCATAAGACATCTATTGACCCAACAAATCTTGAAAAGAGGGATACGATTCTCGCTATTGCAAGGCACCAATAATGCCATTAAATTCACTCCCGAGTTTGCGAAAAATAATGGTGTTGAATTCAGCCACCAAAATTTGATGACCAGTAAGATTGAGGGAATCGACAGGTCCCTTGGCTTTATGAAGAAGAGAAGACATGGATTGATCTCCTTTCTGAAGGGTATGGAGTTCAAGCATCAATGGAGTCTGATGGGTGTAGGAAAGAGTCTTGTATCCCTTTTGGATTGCAGACCACGCAGCTGCTGAAGTCGTGGCTCCCTAAAGCGCGGGGAAGATTTCGTTGGTGACAAAGAAGAGGATCCAGGAGAAGACCATCTGGTCCTTCTGATGCCACACGTCGAAGGCATGGTTTGGTTGAGACAGCGCTTCACTAGCAGGAGGGAGGAAATGCAGCGATGCTGGTTCGAAACCGTCGGCAATGCCGAATAGCTTGAACATATTAAGCAGCGGAGTAATCTGCAATCTCCACACTGGATAATTGGCCCTTGATTGAAGCTTGCCCGTGAAAGAGTGGTTCATGGGTTGAAGACTCGGCTGGAGATTGAGTGATGGCGCGGCAGCAGAGTTGTTCGCCGACTGAGAATTAGGCGGCACGGTTGAAGATACTTTAGACATGATGAATAGAGGGGGAAGAGAATAGATGCAGCAGCAAAGGAAGAAAGATATACAAGCCCGAGAGGAAGCAGAAAAAACGAAGCTCCGAGCAGGTCAAAGTTGGAGTTGCAACAGCAGGGAGGGAGGAGGGTTGGAGAAGATGATAGAAAACCGAGACTCCAAGAAGTTGGGAGGCGGCCGCCAGCAGAAAATAAAAAAAAGAGAGGTATCCTAGCTATGTACCAAGTTAAAAATAAAGGAAATCTCTCTTCATTAATTGAATCATACAAGGCATATATATATACATAAGGTAAACTCTAATTCACAATTACTATCGTAAATACATATTTACTATAATACGGGCAATATTAATCAAGTTATATTATCAATTCTATATTATACTGTTTGGATTTGGATGGCTGCTGGAGTATATTATCTTGCTCAATTGATCTAATAACATTTTTTGTAACACTGCTCGTGATCGGTTAGTGGTGTGCACGCACCTGTTTCTGCCACATTGTGCGGTCCATAATAGGTTTTCGTATTGGACACGATTTTGCTTCCTATTTGGATTTTTAAAGTTTTTATTTATTAAATATTTTTTTTATTTGATTGGGATGCCCCCCAGATGGAAATTGTCCACAAAACTGGAGGAAGCAGCTCGATTACATTCATTTAGTTAGTCTTAGTAGCTCTTTAAACTCTATTGGTGAAGGGTTATCAATTGTCTATCAATCCTATTCAGCAACATAGCCGGCCAAGAAAACCAATACAGACAAAGTCAAAGCCGCACCATTGTCAACAAGATTATGTCATTAAGCAGCAACATTGTCCCAAAATTTTGGCTAAAGAAGATAGCCGGCGAAGCAGACTGTGCACAAGAATGCGTCACAACGACTCCCCAATCACCGCAACAAAAAGCAACGGCAACAACAACAGCATCTGATGCAACGCCTAGTTGAAGTACAAGATGAGCTTGTGCTTTACTCTAGGCAACAGGTGAGAGATGGAATCGAGACGTTTCGGTTAAGACGGGAACGACTACTTGATGAGCGTTTCTTGACTTAGAATGATAATAAATGTGAGTCTGCTTTTGGTCACGATATTTTTGCTCTTGAATCTAATCATGACCAATGGGAGCGGGATATCGATTGGACAAAACCACCAGTGTTTGATATATATCCCGATGGCAAAGGTTGGAGAAAGTTGCCCGAGGTTGATTTTTCCCCACGTTCAATCAATGATATCTTTGATATTGTTGGTCACCATTCTTTTTGTTTATTTGTTAATACTAATGAAGCGGAAAATGATGCATTCTATTATAGAGGCAATGATATCCTGGAGCTTGCTAATTATGATGATTAGGGTAACAACCGCTCATTGGTCATTGGTTTTTCTCCCCTGTACATGAAGTTGCGGACACCTACACTTTTGTTCGATTTAGTCACCTTTCGGAGGTATACATTTGTTCTAAGCTCACTTGGTCTAAGCTCTTTGCTCGGGTTCCTATTATCTTCGGTGCTACCCAATTGCTTTGTCAGGGAGAACATCACCTTCTTGGTCCTTTTGGGCATAATTTTCTTCATCATCCTCGTCTTTCGGCAATAGAGCTTGGATGTGAAGCCCCTGGTTATGCATTTATTATTAATTCTGTATTTCATTTGAATGGGATGACAATATGGGACGTGCTAATGTTTTCTTTTGGTCGGTTGAAATCGAGATCATGCACCTGCCTATGGAAGTTTCTTGCTAGGTTCCCATTTGATCATGGCAAAGCTACTATTAACCTCGAGGATGAGTTTTTCTCACCATGGGAGAATCATGGAGGCGAAGAATTAAAGTAAATTAGGGTTTTATTATTTAGATATTTAAGTAATTTTGTTATTTGTAATTATGGTTTAAAGTAAATAAGTTCTTCTCTATTGAAGCCCTTTGGCCGCTTTTTCATACATTGATTGTTGATTTTTATAAAAACACTTGAGAGTTCATCTTAGAAAATTCCAAGGTGTGTTAAACTTTAGTCCTTATTTCTAGGTATTCTAAGAATCAACAGATTTAGGAAGGTTGTATTTTTGGATATTCGTAGAATCAACGGATCTACGACAGTTACTTATTAGGGTTCAAGATCGAGGCATCTGATGGCTACATCAGCTATTAAACGTTTGCTGGATATTACAGTTGGGATATTATAGTTTTAGGTAAAAGCATGTAATCAGTTTAAATGGAAATACTTTTTTGGGATTTCTTTTAACTCCAGGGTGAGATATCACTTATACATGGATTGATTACTGTTCCATTATGTGGTGTTTTGTTATTGATATGGTTAAATCGAATTGACACTAGTGTGATTTTCTTTACCTTTCGATTCTCATAAACTGGTGCATGGCCTTTTAAATGGATCTTGTAGTCTACGTGTGAAAAAGAATTCCCTGAATCATCATTTCTTGGCATAAGATAGAAATCTCCCTGAACCAATAGTCATTTCTTGATCTTCTGTCAGGATAGAGCTGCCTGTATATTTTTTGACTTCTCATCAGCTATTTCGCAAACTAGTTTCATTGATCATCTAGAAAATCTACTCATTACTATTGGCTAAGCTTCTGCATGTTTGACCTTTTGGACGAGTCTGTTTGTGGTTGATGTGATTATTTGTAAGCTAGGCTTTTGCTGAAATCATTAGTTCCATTTTCAAGTTAATTACAGTGCTTCCCAGTGCAGATTTTCATCTTGGTTCTCAGTCCTCTTTCCCTTATCGCTCTAAGTTAACGAATTTCCTCTGGTGTATTGCAGTAGAGGCTATAAAAGCGGGGTGAATTGATGTTTCTGGTCGAGAATCATCAATGGATCGCACCATATCGATAAAGGATTTGATTGCTGTTGTTGAAAGGGAGTTCCAAATGTTGAAATCAACCCTTCTGTATCGCTTGAATGAAAAAATATGAACATAAGGATGCCTTTTAAGTCGGTGAAAGTGTGGAGTTCCAAATGTTGAAATTACCCCTTCTGTATCACTTGTATGAAAAACGATGAACATAACGATGCCTTTTAAGTCAGTGAAAGTGTGCTGAGTTAGTAGGTCAAGTGGAAGCAAAGGGACTTGATTGAGATGAACAACTATCATTAACATTTCTATTTGGTTTAGATTAAATGATTAATCGACGAATAGTAGGATTCAGACTTTCAGGAAACTGCATTCCACCATCAGCTGCGTCTGCATCTTCTGCCTCATTCTGATATTTGCATAATCTGATGAATGAAGAGACATTTCCTTTCTGTTGTGATGAATTCAGTTGCATTTTCTTGCGGAAAACTTGCTGCGTTTTGTTGTTGGGTGAGATATGGAGTCTTGTGATCCAGTCTCTTCATCCATTATCTAGGGTCTAGATTTTTCAGACCAAGTATTGATTTAGTGTGATTTTAGCTATTGTAATAGACTTCCAGTTATTTTTAGACATGTACACTTGCTGGTATCTTACAGAATTGAATGTGAAATTTGCACAGTAAATACAACCAATTTCCTTTGATTTCAAACAGAGGTTGAGCTCCACTGATCTCTGTGTGCTCCTTTCTTATTTCGAAGAAAAGAATTAGGGAAAAGGATATGTTTAATTCTGAACTAAATATATGTGATTATATACAAATCTTTTCTATTTATAGATACATAGGTCTGTTATTTACACTAAGATGACTACATTACAAATCTAACTAATCACCGTCTAAACAAATCTACACAATGTTATAATCACTGCTTGGTGACTCTTCCCTATTTCAATACCATTTCTATTACAGCTAATGTGTAAAGAAAGGTCCCTATAGTTTCCAGAGGTAGCATAGAAGGATCAGTCTTGAAGCAACACGTGTGCACGTGTACCATTGTTCTGGTGCACCTGTTGCTGATGATTTCCTGGTGTGGAATACCGTTTTAGATCATGCCTGCAAGTGTAGTAGAGATCATATACGGGGTGAAACTCAAATCCAATTACCAAAAAGATTACATATTGAGTAAAAGAATGTTCTGATTAGTAGAGTTGTTTCATAGTTCATAAAAATCCTGGGTGAAGAAACACCAAAAGCATACAAGACTGACCCATTGAATTAGCCACATATTACACAGTGCCAAGCTTGAGAAGTTAAGTTCTCCCTTCAAGATCTTGCTCCAATTAGTATTACTACCGTTCTAGGATGAAAAGAATTAACATTGTACACTTCGAAGATGACTAAAGAGCATACCTTGTTTTCTGAAGTCATCCATACACCGTTTCTCAAAACCTTGAGCGATCTTACCCTGTACAGGATTCGAAAGGGCAGACCCGTTAGATATGGGCAGCCATTAACAAGAAGTTCCATCAGGTTTTACATCACTGAGATTTCATGAATGTTTCTCTAATCATCTTCACTAGGGTCTTCCCATGTTTCCCACTCTTGTAGATGTTAGATTCGTAATGTCTTCAAACTAGAAAATGCTACAATTCCCGTATCATATCCTGTAAGGTCTATTTGTTTCTTCCCCTTGTCCATTTTCATATTAGGCAGACCAAAGAATTCCAGACCTAAATGCCTTAATTTCTAAAGGTCATACAGCCAAAGAAATTCAAGTGATGTCAATTTCCACAATTCAGGCAAGAAGAAGAGTTTTAGAGCTGATTATGGTCAACCTTCTTAAGAAAATGTATCTTGCGTAGTTAAACTTCAAAAAAGAAAAATGAAGAATCCCCATTGCGCTTCCACGAGTCACTTGCTCTCAGCATCATAAATATCAGTTTTGGATGTACATTGATAACCATGCACTGTGTATCAGTTACAGGGAACTTCCAACTCATGATAGCATTGACTATGATGGCATTGGTAGCATATTCCTTACCATAAAACACATATTGGGCCTGTGAGAACAAAAGAACAATACACCGCAATATCTATTGAATAAAATGAGCATAACTTGGGACGGATGAAACATGGTTCGTTGCAGCTGAATCAATTTAATAGAACTATGTTTAAGTACTAAATGCAATTAGTTGACTTCAACTTGAGTACCTTATTGAGACAGAAAAAAAAAACTGAAGATCTTTTAGGTAGTTTCAAATGGATTTCCACGAAAATCAACAAACTAAATCATGGTTTCCATCAAGTCATCATTGCTAAGCACAGAAAAAAGAAAGCCAAAAAAAAAAAGGAAGTCCTCGCAACTATGGCCAGCAACTAACATTCAAACTACAAAATTTTCTTACCATTCATAATTATAATAGAAGGCGCTCTTGTTAGAAGCTAAAAGAATTCCTGAAGTGATTATTTCTATGTGTACAAACCCAATTATCCTATTAAAAATTCAAGTGAAAACGTAAAAATATCTCATTGAGAAAAACATTGTACTACTAGTAAAACGTTTACACGAAAACTAGTGTGTACCCAATGTCTAGACATCTGTTGGCTGAGAAGGTACTAAAAGTATCTTACTTATATACGAAAAGCTGGTTTAATACTTAGGAGTCGACTGCAATTGTTCATTAGTTGGACAAATATGCATTCATACTCACATAGAGCTTATTAAATCCGAAAGTTTGTTAAATCCTCCATAAAGGACGCTACTGTCATCAAATTGATGAATTAGCACGAGGCCCAAACGATTCATCCTAAGTTAATACCTCAAGAACTCTAGAAAAAGAGGAGATTACACTAATCGAATCCACATTGAAATCAAAATTCCAAATGACTTCAAAAACAAACTTTTCTTTATCAGAGCAACCCAAAAACTTGATATTAATTAGAATGACAAGGGGAAGAAAAAAACTAGGGAAAAACTTGCCCAAAATTTCTTCAGTATAATTAACAATTCAGTGATTCCAACAAAATATAGATTTCATATGCAAGACATCATCTAAGAAGATTAAAAGAGGAAAAAATTCGAAAATTAGTGAAGACCTCGGAATCAACTTTTGTGGAAGGTCTTGACAAAGTCAAGGACTCTTGCGATGACTTTTTCTTTCGCCATTTCATCCTCTCAATTAACAGTTGTTGGAGGTGCAATTTCGCATTGGGCCGACACCCATTCATGGGTCCGATAAATATTTCTTTATGGCTTATTGGGCCGGCTAAAAGCCCTAACAATGGCCCAAGCCCATCATTGAAATATTTATTCTCTATCTATATATACCCCATTTTTGGTGGTGAAGAGTAAGCTCATTTCACTACTCCCTTCTTGGCTCACATTTTATACATTCACTCTTGACACTGACTTGCTCGTCGGAGTGCTAACCCTTGTTTTGCAGGTCTCAGTTCCATAGACATCGTTGACCCTCATCCAAACGGATTTCACCCTCAACAAATGGCGCCGTCTGTGGGAACGTCGTGTTCCTGGTTGAAGGTGAATCCAAAGTCTCTGCGTCTATAGATCAGGACCAAAAAAGGGTTTTGAGCTGCCAACGTGGGTTTGCAAATTTCACGATTAACAATCTGGTTGTTTGGGAGTTTTGAGCTGCGCCTTCACGATTGCAATCTGGTTTTCCTTTTCTTCGTTTGGCTCCAAAATCCACTTCAATGATCCAAGTTTCCGAAAATCAAGCATGGATCTCATCTAAGTTGTGTGAACGACCCATGGTTTCAAGTAAAGCCCTCATTGGCAAAAAGGTTTTCGTCATCACAAACCTTGTACGGACGGAGCAAACGTCGGCGAGTGCAGAGCTAAAGTAGGGCTGATAAAACAAAACGCCGGCAACGAATCTACTCCGGCGGTTTCCATTCTTGGCCATGCAACTGACGTCCGCATCTCCTCTCATCCCCGGCTTCGTCGAGAAAGGGAGAAGAGGAGTCGTCCTTTGGTTGCCGTGGTCATCGCCTAACTGCAGCCGGCGTCTTGACTCCAACTTCAGTCTTCGATTTCGGCGTCGTCGTGGCAGTAACGGACAGTGGCAGCGCCTTCCTCTCCCTCGTCGGATTCCAAAGCAGCGGCGTCCGACCTCACGTTCGTCCATGGCAGCCGCGGCTCAATCCGGGGTCAGTCATGAAGCAAGATTGAAGTCGGAAGTGGCCTGGAACTTTAACCGTCGGCCGAAGCTTGGTCTCAAAGCAACACTGGCCTCAAAAGTGGCGGCCTCGAAAACGAGTCGCATCCGATTTCCGTCCCCGATGTTGGGCAGCAGCAGTCTTCGTCTTCGTCTTCATCTTCGTCCTCGTCTTCATCTTCGCCTCCCATGATCCCCCCTTCTTACTTAATTGTCGAGTCACCTTCGTTAACTTGTCCCTGGAAGGTCCAGTGTTGAAAGCGGCGGCGTCGGCAACAAGCTCCCCCAATGTTGGAAGCATCAGCAGCCGCCTTCAAGATCATCTGTCCTCTTTCTCGACCCAACCGGAAGCTTCATCCACTGAAACGGCAGCCGCAGTTCAAAGCCATCGCCAGCAGCCGCGGTTCAAAGCCAGTAGGGTTCGGCCCACCGTCCGCGGCAACAGGAGCTTCACCAATGGTAGAAGCTAGACCAACGAGTTCGGGTTCGGGTCTTGGCACGGCCTCATCAACGTCGACATCATCAGCCGAAGACGGCCGGCTTCACCTTCGGACAGATTTGTCATCGACATCCGTGAAGGAATCCGACGCCACCAGCTTCGTCCGTAAGCCTCCATCCGGAATGGCACCCGAAGACCGACCCCGAAGGCCATGGCGTCGACAATAAAGGATTCCGGCGTCGGTCTTCGTCCAGGCTCGAAGCTCCAGGTCGGGGAAGACGAGCTGGACGTCGGGCAGGAAACGTGGGGCAGAATTGCAGAAGATTCAATATTTTGCAATTAGGTCCCTGCTATTTCAAAAATTTACAAATCGATCTCAAAAGTTCAAAAGTTACCAAATCGACCCTAAAGTTTGAAAACGGGGCAATCAGACCCCTGACGAGGATTTTGGGGTCCATCCGGGAACTTTACAAGCCAATTGCAAGGATCTCGTGCATAATTGGGAGCTCTCCGAGACTATAGCCCCTCGCCACAACCAAGATAAGTGTTCTTAACCACTTTATCACCATTCGAGGGTCCATTTTCTTAAATAATTTTATTTGGGGGGAGGAGTTGGATATGTGTTGGATATGTGGTTATACATATTTCCTCCTTGCTACTTGATTATAGATTCAATCAAATGCTTAAAGCGGCATAGCCAATATAAATACACCATTATGGCATGACATATAGAGAATAGAGCTATCGTAGTTCATACACTCTTTGTGCTTTCGAATGTAGTTCGTACTTGACTATGTGCTATGTGCCCCGTTACCCTCAGAAACATGAGGAAAAGGAAATAAAACTATTTAAGAAAATATATACTTGTTCTTGGGTAATATATCTACGATTGGTGGTTGGAAAAGGTGGGTTGTTTTTTGAAAATTGGTCCGAAGATGATCTACCCTTCACTTTGAAAAACCATTTTGAAAAGTAGATATAATATCCTTTCCAAAGTTTTGAGTTATTGAACGGGTGACACGTCTTTCATCTTGAACACTCGCATTTGTGTTGTAAACAAAGATGTAATCCTTCTCTCGAAACTTTGTTAACAAGTGTACGGGGTTAGTATATAACATACTCTTAATTGCCTTTGTGTGTACTAAGAACAAAAGAACAACCCCTTTGGAAAATCTGGACGCCATGCAGGGCTTCACAAATCCGAGGACGTCCACATGTCCGAGGATGCCATCTCCGTCCGTGGATGCCTACATGTCCGAAGATGAAGGCTCATCAGTCCGAGGACGAAGCTCGTCTCGATCCCCGTGGTCGACGGCACTGTACGGCCTCCGCGGTCTACGGCACTCCTACGGCCCCCGCGGTCTTGGAGCTTTTATAAGCCCGTCTCGATCCCTGTGGTCGACGGCACTGTACGGCCTCCGCGGCCTACGGCATTCCTACGGCCTCCGCGGTCTTGGAGCTTTTATAAGCCCGTCTCGATCCCCGTGGTCGACGGCACTGTACAGCCTCCGCGGCCTACGGCATTCCTACGGCCTCCGCGGTCTGGGAGCTCTTATAAGCCCGTCTCGATCCCCGTGGTCGACAGCACTATACGACCTCCGCGGCCTACGGCATTCCTACGGCCTCCGCGGTCTGGGAGTTTTTATAAGCCCGTCTTGATCCCCGTGGTCGACGGTACTGTATGACCTCCGCGGCCTACGGCACTCCTATAGCCTCCACAGGCCTTGATGCGTTGGAACCTGTATTGCCTTCCAGAAGGCACAAGTTCAAAGGCAGACGCCTTCGACCTCCTGGGCACGAAGGTCCGATCCCGCCACACTTAATCAGGTACATGACATCTTTCTAAGATCTTTTGTGAACGTACCATGTTTCCTGTCTATCTTGAAGATCTAGCATACATGTGAATTGTGCCAACTCAAATATTATAATGATATAACCCATCTAGCCCCAGCCGCTGATGGGCACTAATTACTCCTTGAAACCGTGTCAGTAAGCTTATGGGTACGAAACTCATATGGTCTTGATTTGCCTTAGGGTTAGAAGCTCACATGGCATTGATCAACCTTTGAGTTTCACACTCGTATGGGTTTGACTTGCCTTCGAGTTGAGCACTTACACGGTGTCGATTAGACTTGGAGTTATACGCTTCTACAGTTTAGATCCACCTTTGAGACAACAGCCCCTTACGGCATCGGCCATCTTTTGAAGTTCTATGCCCAATAAGCTTTCGTTCGCTTGTGGGTTACTTACACCCGTAGTCTCGATCAGCCCTAGACTCGGCCTAACTTCGTCCGTCAAATCCTACTGCTTCCTTCCCAAGTAGGGGGGGAGGGCTCCTAAGGTGGACGATGTTGCTTTTTATCGTAACCTACCCAGGCGACAAGCACCAAGGCTGGGGTGAGGGGCAAAGAAGTTTAAATAACACCTTTACTTCAAA
Source organism: Oldenlandia corymbosa var. corymbosa (assembly GCA_949775105.1). Classification (NCBI taxonomy): domain Eukaryota; kingdom Viridiplantae; phylum Streptophyta; class Magnoliopsida; order Gentianales; family Rubiaceae; genus Oldenlandia; species Oldenlandia corymbosa. Next base: position 457,050 of record OX459124.1, on the reverse strand, counting down.
ACCCTCTCAAACTTCTTCCATTATCATCACAAAAATGATAAAGTTTCATGTGTTCACGTTCATTCAATCGAATGGTAACGGAATGAACATTAGAAAACTAACACTGACTCGACTAGTCTTCGAAAAACTCACACGGTGTCGGTCAACCTTTGAGCTCTATAATCATACGATCCTAACTAGGCTTCGAATTATACGCTCTTATAATTTTGACCACCCTGAGTTAAAAACCTTCACGGCCTCAATCAAGCCTCTTTATCTCATACTCTCTCGACTCTAGCTCTATCTTGAGAAAGGTACACGCACGTACTTGATCAGCCTAGGGGTCGTACGAACTCTGTATTGGCTAAACACGGCCAAGGGACATTAATCACCTACGTAACTCCAATCGAGTAATTAGTCAACTATACTCAAACACGTGTCTTATTTATGGAAGCAAGCTTATCCCAACAAGTACGCCGTCGACCCTGGTGGCCGATGGTGCTCTTGTACTCGAATAATTAGTGCACCCCTTTACTTGAGTGACCTTCATATTACCAGGCGGTGGCAATACCTTTCATCCTTTCAACTCTCGCCCCCGAGAGAGAAAGCAATTCTTATTAAGGTATCATTCGGGTCGAATCATAATCCCCGATGATGCATTGTTGACTTCACACGAATTTAACGATAGTCTTCGATGGTGCTATTCGGACAATACTTTGTTATGTTCCGTCGCCATCTTTCTTATCAAAGCATGACTTCTTCTCAAGAGTTTTTTTTTATATATATATATATATATATACTAGTGATGTCTGGTCGTGCAATGCGCGACCCTGGCCCAGTCTATCTGTAGATCTTAGAAATGTTTATATTTGAAAAAAAATAAAATTTCGTATTTGGAGCGATATATTTTAGAAATATTTGAAGGATTTAGAAATGTTTTATACCTGTGATCATAGAAATATTTGTACTTCGCAAAAAAAAAAATTGTATTTCGCCATGTATGTTTTAGAAATGTTTTATAAGTGTTACTTATTAAATATAAATAGCCTTAATCGAATATATGTGTTGAAGTAAATGTTAGATAAAATATAAAAGTATTCTAATAAATTTAAATATTAGTAAGATGATTTATTGATGTTCTCCATTGGTCGTGCCAAATCAATACTTAATTTTGGAGATTTTTAATAGATTTGTAATAAGCTTCATCCGAAGGGTATACGCTTAAAACAAAATTGACACTTTGTAACAAAAAACCTAATTGATCAATTCAATTCAAAAAACCACTCTAGTTGAATGAAACATAAAAAAAAAAAAAAAACATGTTACGTAAAGTGCAAAGGGAGATTTAGTAATTTTGTTATGGTTAGACAAAAGGGCAATTTAGTACTTTCTACATGCCACGTGGCAATCATATGAGGTGTTTGAAAGGGAGGTTTTTGTTTCTAATATAGTAGGATATATATATAATATACTCGGCTTCGACGACCAATATCGCGCTAATCCTCCTGGCTCAGCCCATCATGACGCAGGCCAATGTGGGGGTCTGTTTATTGACTCGTCTAAAGTTTAGGATAAGACTCCTCCTGTTTACCTACGCTTGTGAATATTTTTCTATCTTCGAAGATGAAAGGGGCAACCTGTTTGCCCCACCTCCTTCGAGTACAAGCGTGCACTAATTATTCGTCTCAACAACATCCCTAGGCTTACTACAGGCCGCTGAGATTTATGTCTTCTCAACGACGTCCCTTGGTCCGTCCGATCGCTTACACACTTGTCCAAGAGTGCTAGCATAAGGATTACTCCTCTTCGCTTGTCTGTTGATTATCGCGAGTGTCCCTTTCCGAAAACATCATACGGGGGCAACTTCTTAGCTCTAATCACCTCTCCTGACGGTTGAACCTACCTACCAACTATTGACATTCCGATGATCATTGTACGCCTCTTCACTTACCGTCGGATTTCACATCTTGCTCACGGAACGTCCGTGACACCTTCGGCCTTTATTGAAGCCATCACTGTTGGTTTTCGTCACTTGACGCCTTAACCAGCGTCAACTTATTCTGAAGTAAACTTTTGACTCGTCATTGGCCGTCTTCGGCTGATGATAACCTAATTCAGTCCAGTGGACCACTATAATCCACTTTTCATTGTCTCTCCCTATATAATCGAAGCTTCAGACCTCTTTTGTGTCTGCAGGGACCACAGATGCCCTTACTATGTTATCCGACGTATCAGACAATGTCGGACACCAAACTCCGGCTCCTAAGCAATTAAGTAATTCGATGATGATTTCCCTCGGTCTACCTTGGGCCGACACGGGTTGTAATGGACTTACGTTGTGTCCATAGAAACCTTTTGGCCCTCCTTGGACCATCATTATTAGCTTTGGCTACTCGGCTAATTCATTAGCCTTGGTCTATCTCCAGTGAGCTCTTAGCTCCTCGGACGTTCATCCTCGTCTATTGACATTCAGATAATGATTCTTCTACCGAGTCTGTCTGCGCTGTGTCTTGGGTTCAGACACAAGGCTGGGTTCACCTGGGATCGAACTTTACCTTACATACCCGCTATTGACCGATCACGCGGCAGTTACAAATTTCTTTCAATCATGCCCCAACGAGGTCTAACCGTGTTGTTGTTCCAACCTATCACGTGCCGTCACAAGCTTGGACGTCACCTCTCCGAGAAGAATTCTTTGTCACCTTCCTTCTTTCGTGACCTCTTTGTTGGATCGGGAATAAAATCCTCAAACGATTTGCGCCCGCACAAGCGGCACACTCGGTTTCAGTTATCTCTGGGCATGTTCGGTAACTAAATGTGACGGTTCCCTCGACAAGGGTTCGACGTGACAATATTTTGCACTCCGGTTATAGTTACCTGTTATTACTCTTCAACCATCACGAAGGGTTATGGGTTTATCCGATTAGGTGGACCCTTGAAGGGACGGATCCCCCGCGAGTCCGTACGACAGCTCCATGTTATTATTTGCCAAGTATTGTATTTGAACCCTGTTATTGCATATATGTGCTTCTCTACTAATACTTGGCAGGGGCATTTGTTGGAGGTGCAATTTCGCATTGGGCCGACACCCATTCATGGGTCCGATAAATATTTCTTTATGGCTTATTGGGTCGGTTAAAAGCCCTAACAATGGCCCAAGCCCATCATTGAAATATTTATTCTCTATCTATATATACCCCATTTTTGGTGGTGAAGAGTAAGCTCATTTCACTACTCCCTTCTTGGCTCACGAAGAGAATCGGCACCAAACCTTCTCCCAAAGTAGCCGGCTTTAGCTCCTAAGGTCCATCTCTAAATTGCCCTCTTGTGTTGAAACCTGATATCTTAGCTCCTGGAGAAAACATTCTTGCTTCTTGGAGTCCATACGATTGGGCGGGAGACGTTGAGTCCATGGAAACATACGGTTGGTTCATGTTTAGCAGTGGTACCTCAATGGCTGCTCCTCAAGCCGCAGGGACTGGGGCTATGTTAAGAGTGGCGCACCCGAATTGGAGCCCAGCTGCAATTAGATCAGCCATGTTAACCACGGCTGATGTTGTCAATAATCTCAGCGAGCCAATCAAAGATGTTGAATCTGGTGGCCGCAATGCCAACCCTTTTGAAATGGGTTGTGGCCACCTCATCCCCAACAGAGCAGTTGATCCCGGCCTTATCTACAATTCATCTGTGCAGGATTACATCAATCTGTTGTGTGCGATGAACTACACAAGGGATCAAATCTTCACGTTTGTGGGATCGTTTGGCTTCGATTGTGGAAACTCCTCATCGGATTTGAATTATCCATTGTTCATGGTGCTATATAAACTCGATGACCGAGTAGATTCGCTGATTTGGGAGTTCAATAGGAGGGTCACAAACGTGGTCCATGGCGCTTCCAGGTATAAAGCTTTCATGACAGCACCCAAAGATTCCAACGCGACCGTCTCACCTAATTTCTTGGAGTTCAACCACAAGAATGAAGAACAAGCCTATACGGTGATCGTTACGCATGCAGGGGCTAAGAATGGAACGGTAACATTTGGTCACTTAACTTGGGTGCAAGAGAACGGTAATCACACCGTTTCAAGTCTAATTGCTGTCAGCCAAAAGAACTACCCATCTGGATAAAATTTCATTTGGCCCTTTCTTCTGCATTTATGCTTTATATTATATGATTTACATGTTACTGTTTTTTTGTTGCATTATATGTCACGAATCATGTCTCCTAGTTGATGATGATCATGTGTTCTGTTTAGGGTAAAGATTTGGACTACTTTAGATCATAAAGTTATGTTTGTGTTGCTTCGGCTTCCAGCCTTCAACACTTATCAAATTTATATATTACTCTCTCCGTCCCGTAATTATTATCCAGTTTGAGTTTTTATTTCTAGTTCAAATTGTACTAAAAGTGAAATCTCAAACTGGACAATTATTTTGGGACAGAGGAGTATATTATTGCAAGTTAATTATGTTTAGCTCCAGATTATTCATCTGAATTCTGTTTCCAAGCACAAACAAAATTAAGTGGATAAGTGATCGGAAGTTTGGCCCTTTGATAGATATGAAACTCTGAACCATCTATTAAATCATCGAAGATGTCCATAAATCATTAACTGAGATAACCAATTACATGAATTTAAGGATGTTGAGGAGGAGAAGGAGAAAGAGGATAAGGAGAGTGACAATGACGAACAAAGAATTGACAACCCATCTTGCAACGTTTTAAAGAATGATGATAGCGTTCACAACAGCACCAAAATTTTCTCCCTGCTTTGATCCTTTCCTTGCATTGAACCATTACACCATTCTCTTCCTTTGCCTCTACAGGCCTTGCTTCACCTGCAAAATTAACAACATTTTGAAAACATAGAAATCTTTGTCATGTATAGTGTTCTCTCATCCCACAATCCGCAATCAACGTTAGCTAGTAGACATCATTAATGTGTTTCAGGTACATTGGAATTAAAATAATTATTATATATAACAAAAAACCATGGACAAGTTTTTGATTTTACCATAACATGCTCCTGAATTAATTGTATAGAATTGACAGGGTTATGAAAACAAAAAATGAAAAAGTTTACTAAGAGAACATGATGCAAGTTTACATGGGTAAGAAGAACTCAGAAGAAACAAGAAGATAGCAACAGAAAATAGAGCCAAGTACACAACATTGCATATTTGGAAGATGCCATGTCTAAAGGAGAAATTGGACACACTGCAAATCTTCTATGCCATTGGCCCCCAGGCCCCAACTACTACGGTATTTAAATAGAAACTTTAAAAGCTAACAAATATTTTCAGTCAACAATTGTAAAATATCACTATTGATGATGGGATTGAGGAAATCTTGACTTTTCGTCAATGCTGACTACTCAAACACGACATGGATTGTTACTGATTATTTATTGAACCATTAACTAATTCTCCTCAATCCTTCTCCCCATTTCCCTTGTTTTCTTACCAATGAAAGAGATTGAATCATTTCGAGAAGGACAAAATGCACTACGCACTTTTGGTCCCCAAAGTTTGGAGGATAGCGACTTAGAGTCGTCATAAATTTTCGATTAGTAAAAATAGTCCCCTAAAATATTTTTATCATCAATTTTGATCGAAATAACATGTTTTTTACGAAATTAACAATGAGATGTTAACTCTCTATTAATTACAAAATATTTTATTATAATGCAACAAAAATATAGTGACATGTAAATCTGTTAATAAAAAAAATATTTTTACTGCTGTCAGACAAAAGAACTACCGATATGGATAAAATTTCAATTAGCCGTTTCTTCTGCATTCATGCTTTATATTATATGATGATTTACCTGTTACCGTGTTTTTGTTGCATTATACGTCCTGAATCATGACTCCTAGTTGATGATTTTTTTAATAACATGTTTTTGCAAATTAAGAAATTATAAAATATTTTACTATAATGCAACGAAAATACCATAACTGGTAAATCTAATAATAAAAAAATATTTTTGTTGCTGTCAGACAGAAGAACTACCGAACTGGATAAAATTTCATTTGGCCCTTTCTTCTGCATTAATGCTTTATATTATATGATTTACCTGTTACCATATTTTTGTTGCATTATACGTCGCGAGACTCCTAGTTGATGATTTTTTTATTAACTGATTTTTTTTTGCAAAAATAACAGAGATGTTAACTCTATGTTAATTATGAAATATTTTATTACCTGTAGATTTTTTTAGAAAAGAAAAAAAATTTCTGGGTCAAAATTTTTGGGTGCCACAGTCAGGAGGAAAATAAAAAAAATAAAAAATTAATAGAGAGAAGGGTTAACCCGTTAGTTAACTAAAAAATCTGTTAAATCAACCAAAATTGATGAAAAAAAAATATTTTAAGGAACTATTTTTGGTACTTTAAAATTTATAGTTAGCCTCACCTCATCTTAAATGGATTAGATCCTTTTGATTTATTGAAAGTCGACTTAGAATTTTACGATGAAATTAGAATTACATTACCCGGAAATACAATCATGTATGAGAGATCCCACCGAAATAATTACACACAACTAAAAACATTTACTTTTTGTTGCTAACATGAAAATCCTCCATGGCAAGTCTGCGATGTATCTCAGGCCCGATTTCTATTGAGTCCTTGGATTAAGTTGTATAGTATCATGATCACACTTTACTATTCCTTTTATTTGATCACATGACTTGTTTCATTTGTATGTTTTTGACAATAAATTTACACTCCTATATATTGTTAGCCTAGAGGAGATGGAATCCTAGATACCATCTTTGGGCAATGGGAAATTATAGATATAAGGTCTTTGAGAAATGTTCGTCCAGGATAAAGTTATACTTATGAATAGAATAATCAAATGCTGACTACGTCTTCCTGAAGATGATTTTTTATCCGGCACAAGTTATGAAACTATTACTGGAATCAAAATAGAGGTCAAGAGTTGAGGATGGTCTACATTAGTGTGGGTTGAAGTCGACTGATTACCTATTATCGAAATAGATAAAGTTGACTAATCAATTGTAATTTGATCAAATTGGCGCCTAGAAATTAAAGAATTCGTCCTTCATGGGATTAATATGACTTGTACGTGATGAACTTGTACGTGATGAAAGGATGGTTCTATCAAATCATTTTGGAAAAAAAAATTTTGTTACTCAACTTTCTTTTTGCTCATTGTACACTTTCAATATTAATTTCAACTTAATTTACGTTGGGCATAGCAACGATTATCAGTTAGGTTACAAATGTTATCAATGTTGATTGTGAAGAAAACGTAATGCCTTGTTTGAAAATTTATACATTATTATACAGTACAACTGCAAATGAATTTTAACGGCCATTTATCAATTTTTAGATAGAGAAACCTCTGGTCATATACATGCAATATAAAATGATTTGGTTAAAGCTCAAATTAAAAACTATATATATTGTAGAGTAATTTACTAACTTCACTCCATTGTGTTTCAGTAACCATGGTCATTTTGTCTCCGTAATTCTTCAAAAGTGTTAGATTGGTGTAATAGGATTCACTTGTCTCCGATGATAGTAAGTAGAAAATGCTAAAATTTGTGATTTTGGCGCATTTCTTTTTAATGTACTGTGATGACAGAATTTTAAGGGCTCACATTTACTTTTAGCCATCAAAACTATCCCTTTTATCTGCTCCATTTTAGTAGCATTGTCCTTTGTCTTCAGAATTTTAAAGGCTCGTATTTACTTTTCAACACAACTCATCATACTCGACTGACTATCCGTAATCTCATATAATGATGCAGAGCGTACTTGATACTAAGTGCCAAAATTTTACTATTGTTTCAACCATTTGTTGCTCGTCAGTTGTACCTTTAGGATTATTAAATGTTTGATGGATGTATTTATTGGATTTTATGACCAAGTAGTTGGGTGTGGTTGATCTTCATTAATTTTAGAGAAATAAAAACCTAACTGTAAGGCTATCTAGAGTTCCATACATATATATAGAGGACAATGCATCTAGGACAATAGGAAGTAATGAACATATATATAGCATTAGTACTTTATTAGTTCTAGCACTGTATCTCATATTAAGTAATTGTATAGAAAGAGAGGTTGGTTCCTTTTACATTTACAAGTTTATTTCAAGGAAACTAACAAGGAAGAATGCCGAGAAAGAAAAGGGGAAGAAAAGAAGGAAGTGAAGCTTTCAATATGGTGCTTAAGCTTTCTAGAATTGCTTACTAATTTAAAGGTACGTCAGTACCACAACTATTTCATATTGCATTTGTTCTCCCATGTTCTGTTTTCTTTTTTTTTTGTTGATTTAGATAGTGTGGATCGTTTGATTAACTGTTATTTCAATGTATTCATTTTTCTAATTTTTTTCCCTTCTTCAAATTTATTTTTATTGGCTAGCTAGTAGTGTGGTTTTTGATAGCTTTGATGACTTATGAATGGTTTCTTAGGCTCTTAGTTTAATTTACATGTATCCTAATTATGGCGTTATGAACAAATTCTTGCAATGGGAGTTCATATAGAACTCTTTTTTGCTTTCGCTTTGGTTGTTCTTATTTATAATCTGAGGTTCTTAATGTTTCGGATTTATGAACTTAATTTGCATGAATACAATGTCGATCCCTTTCCTTTTTGTGTGTTAGCTTCGTGCCGTGAACTAAAGTGTTAGCATAAGTTCCTATTTCTTATTGCACACTCCATATCTGAAGCTCAGCCTGATAATTATAATGGTTTTCTTTAGATGTGTGTGATGGAACTGAAGCAATAGAATTCACAAACTTGTGATGCTCTACCGGAGGACGGAGTCATTAACTCCCACACACCCACAATGGCAAATGACCATCACGGCAATAACTTTCTTTGGTCTTAGTATGGTTAGACATGCTCCTGACAGAATTGGTTCCTGAATAAATCATACTACATCTATGCTAGAAAAATAGTCAATTTTGTAAATGTAAAAAAATTGGACTTATTAAATTGGTATAACCTAAAGTGATGATAATATTAATAAATGGTCATGAAACTTTATTCAATTTTTCATATTAATTTTTTTTAATTTGCATGATTAAGTAATCTAATTTTGATATTTTAATTTTTTTTAAATTGGAATAGACTAGAAACTATCATGATATGTATAGTTTTATCTATATAAATTGACACGAATATTTACCAGAGGGGAATTTTGTGTTATGTAGAACTTAAGCAATATATACTAACTCTATTATACAGAGAGAATATGATATAATAAGGGAACATAGTGAAACGTCAACCTCAGCTAGTCGTTTAACCTTTTTTTACCGTTGCTGTGTCACGGGCTTACTTTTTCAAAGTAACGGCCATGCGGTACTAGCACAAAACAACTAACGATCAAGTGCTAGCTCAGCCTTAAGACCCCCAAAGCGTGCAAAGCTAGGCAAGACTTTAAAGAACGGAGGCAAAGAAAAACTTAAGAAATGTTGAAAGTGAAAGAACGATGAAGGCACAAGAGAGCTTAAGGAATGCTTGAGAACTCTACTCAAAGCTTGGATGGATTACAAATGAAGGGGGCATGGGGTATTTATAGGCAAACCCCAAGTCCCAAAGAATTCAAGAGAATTCTATGTACATAATAAAATAATGGAATTCTAGAGAATTTCTATCATAAAATATTCTAAGTCCAAAATATTTACAAGTCTCTAGAATCCTCCACACGGTTCTACCCGTTTCTAGAGAGTTCTGGGCCTCTCTAGAGAATTCTAGAGTCTTCAAGATTTGACCGGAAAATTCCACAAGGCTCTAGACCGTTCCGTCCCATGTCCGCCTACGAAAATAGCCTGTTTCACAGCAAACCACCTGAATTCGTGGGGAAGAAAAACTGTCTGTGACATCCTCCCCCACCAAAACGGTGCATCGCCCCGATGCACCTAAGTCTCGAAGGCAATGTTGATAGGAACGGGTGCACAATTCTCCTCAAAGTCCTCGATCAATTTGGTGAATTGCCAAAGCTTCTCGATTGGCTCCCAACTCGTCTCACTCATTGGCAAATTCTTCCATTTCACCAAGTATTCTTTAGTCGCTGCCCTGCTCTTGCCTCAAACGATCCTCTTAGAAAGGATGTCCTCTGCGGTCCGTTCCTCGTGCTCGCGTACGCCAGCTGGTGCCCTTGAGGAAACGTTCCGTTCTTCATCCTCTAGGTCCTTGCGGTATGGCTTAAGTAGGTTTACATGAAAGACTGGATGAAGCCTTGAAAAGGCCTCGGGTAGTTCCAGCTTGTAAGCAACCGAACCCACTTTCTTAAGAACGGTGAAAGGACCCTCATATCTGCGCATGAGACCCTTGTGTAGACCACGGCTCCGTCCATGCTCATAAAGCTTCACCAAGACTTGGTCACCTTTTTCAAACTCGCGACAGATCCGTTTCTTATCCGCCCATTTCTTCATGCGCGCGGCCGACTTCTCCAAGTAGAGTTTTGCCTCGTCGGCCCGTTCTTGCCAATCTTTGGCAAACTTGTATGCGGGTGGGCTATTGCCCTTGTAGCCCCCAAGAATGTCCTTAGGCGTAGTCGGTTGGAAAACAAGGACAATCTCAAACGGACTTTTGCCCGTGCTCTCACTCCGCATCAAGTTATAGGAAAATTGGGCAACGTCTAGGAAACGTACCCAATCTTTCTGGTTGGCTGCCACATAGTGCCTAAGGTACACCTGCAAGAGGCCGTTGATGCGCTCCGTCTGCCCATCTGTTTGCGGGTGCAAAGATGTAGACATCTTGAGCTCCGTCCCAAGCAAACGAAAGAGTTCTTGCCAAAAACGGCCGGTGAACATTGAGTCCCTGTCGCTTATGATCGATGTAGGCAGCCCCCAATATTTCACCACATGCCTAAGAAAGAGTTTGGCCGTTATCTCTACGGTGCCCTCTTTTGGGGCGGGTATGAAGACCCCATACTTAGACAAACGGTCTACCACAACAAGTATGTTGGTGCAACCCTCGGAAACGGGCAGGCTCACGATGAAATCCATCAAAACACTATCCCACGGGCGTTCCGGGATAGGCAAGGGTGATAACAAGCCATGCGGGTGGTCTTGCTCGGTCTTGTCTTGTTGGCAGACTAGACAAGTCCTTACATATGTCTCCACGTCCTCCCGCATGCGAGGCCAATAGAACCGTTCATGGACTAAGGCAAGCATGGGATGCGTACCTGGGTGACCCGCATAACGGCTATCATGGCAATCCCTTAGAATCTCCCTTCTAAGTCCATCCCATGCGGGCACGTACAAACGGTTCCCCTTGGCATAAAGTATCCCATCCTCAAGCCAGAACCGTGTTGTCTTGCCTTCCTTCACGAGCTCATGAACCTTTGGGCTTGACGGTCGTGTTCAAGACCCTTCTTGATGCGATCAACCAACGTCCCTTCGGGTATGCTAACGATTGGCGCAAGACACGCCTTTTGGCTTAAGGCGTCGGCCACGTGGTTAGTCTTCCCTGGGCTATACTCAAGCTCGTATTTAAACTCGGCCAAGAAGTCCAACCAACGTGCTTGCTTGCTTGAAAGCTTAGGTTGGCTTTGATGGTAGCTCACTGCCCGATTGTCCGTCTTGATCTTGAACGGTGTGGCGGCCTTCAAGTAATGCTCCCAAACTCTAAGGCAGTAAACTATAGCCAACATCTCCTTCTCGTGCGTCGGCCACCTTTTCTCGGTCTCGTTCAGCTTGCGACTTTCAAAGGTGATCGGGTGACAATCTTGCATGAGAACGCCCCCAATGGCGAAGTTCGAAGCATCCGTGCACACCTCGAACGGTTTCTCAAAATCAGGGAGAGCTAGGACTGGCTCTCGAGTGACGGCGTCCTTTAAAGCCACGAACGCTGTTTGGTGTTTTGGTGTCCAACACCAAGCTTGCCCCTTTTTCAAGAGATCCGTTAGTGGAGCGGCTATGGCGGAGTGCCCTTCAATAAACCGCCGATAGTAATTAACAAGCCCCAAGAATGATCTCAGCTCCGTTGGCCTGGGTGCCTCCCATTCTACGATAGCCTTGATTTTGGCCGGATCCATGCGGATTTTTCCCCCACCGATGATATGTCCCAAGAACGACACCTCCTCAAGGCCGAAGGAACACTTCTCCCTTTTAACATAGAGCTGGTTTTCCCTAAGGACTTGGAAAACGGCTCTAAGATGCTCCACGTGCTCCTTTATTGTGTTACTATAGATGACGATGTCGTCCAAGTATACTACTACAAACTTGTCAATGAAATCGGCTAGCACGAGTTGCATCAAGGTGCAAAACGTGGCTGGGGCGTTAGTTAAACCGAACGGCATAACAAGAAACTCATAAGAGCCATACCTCGTCACCATGGCCATTTTCAATTCGTCACCGGGTGCTATGCGTACTTGGTAATACCCCTTCCGTAAGTCCAGCTTGGAAAAGATCCGTGCCCGTTGTAGCCGGTCGAACAAGTCCGCTATAAGTTGGATAGGGTACTTGTTCTTTACGGTTAGCTTGTTTAACGCCCGATAATCGATGTACAAACGTAGCGTCCCATCTTTCTTGCGTTGGAACAAGGCTGGCGAACCCCACGGACTTTTAGACGGCCTTGCATGACCCGATTCAAGTAGCTCCTTGATTTGCACCTTGAGCTCCTCTAGCTCGCTAGGGGACATACGATAAGGTACCTTGGCTATCGGTTTCGCTCCGTCCACCAACTCGATGGCATGATCAACCTCCCTCCTTGGTGGAAGACCTTTGGGCAAATCGTCGGACATCACGTCCTTGAACTCAACAAGGACTCGCTCTATGGGAGGCGGGATTCGTTCCTCCTTTGCCGGCTCCTCTGTGCATGGTTCCTCCTCAAACACCATGGCGGCAAAGGTGTGTTCACCCCGTTTTAGCCCCTTGTTCAGCTGGGAAGGGCTAATCTCATTCTCCCGTCTAAACTTTACCACACAAGGCTTCTCGCCTTGGAGGATTACCATCGTGTCATTGCTAGGCACGATGATTGGCTTAACCTGGTCTAAAAACTCCATGCCAAACACAAGACCGTAATCGTCCATAGGGGCAAAGGAGAAATTAGCCGTACCTAACCAGTTGCCGATTTTAAGAGGCACGTCCCTGGCTTCGCCTACAAGACCCATCCATTCGCCGTTCACGCCCTTGAAACGGCCTTTGCTAGATGTCCAATTGACTCAAAGCGAACGGGCTACCTCTTCCGTGAGATAACTCGTGTCGGCCCCCGTGTCTAGCATGCCCCATCTAGACCCGTTTGCGAACGATGCCTCCATGTAAAGACGGCCTTGACGTGTCTCGGCCTTGGCATGCACGGCGTCTAGCCATTTCATTCAAGCGACCCGTTTATCCTCTTCTTGGCACAAACCTTGCGCCAATGCTGCCAACTTCGAATGAGACGGGCAATCGCGTGCCATGTGCGCTCCCCCGCACCAGAAGCACCCTTGAAACTTCTTTGGCTTGTCCCCCTTGGTCTCCTTGCTTGAAGACAGCTTTGTGGAGTCGGCTGCCGGTTTCGCGGGTGTGGAAGACTTCCCTTTGTCTCCCCCACCTTTGCCTTGGAACGGCTTCTTGCCCTTATCCTTGGAGCTATCCTTCTTTTGGAACTCAACAAGCGACTCGGCCACCTTTAACGCCTGATCGATGTCCTGAACTTCTCTCCGTTGTAGCTCAAGTTTGGCCCAACGGTTGAGACCGTCCATGAAAGTAAAGAACGCCTCCTTGGGCGAGAGATCCGGAATTTCAAGCATCAAGTCTGAAAATTCCTTAATGTATTCCCGGATTTGGCCTTCCCTATGGTGCAGACGCCGAAGCTTGGCCCGGGCTTCATCTTCCGCATCCACGGGTGGGAAATATTTTCTAAACTCTTCTTTAAAACCATCCCACGTGATGAAGACCGGGTCTCCGTCCCCCACGGGTTTCATCATACGTTTCCACCATGATAAAGCACTATCTTTAAGATAAAGAGAGGCTTGGAAGAGTCTTACCGTCCATGATATTTATAGCCCCAAAGTACCGTTCCATGCTGTAGAGAAAGTTCTCTATGTCCCTCAAGCGACGGCTGCCCTTGTATTCGTCCGGCTTGGGCGCTTCAAGCCTTGGAACCGTCCTCACGGCTCCGGTTGTCCCTTGCATGGCCACGGCATCAAGCCGTGCCTTAAGACGCGCCGATTCTGCCCGAAAAGTCTCCAGCTCCCCCATAAGCCGGTTGACGTCGTCTTGGAGGGCGGCAACACGAGCAAGGCTTTCCTCCTTCGACTTGTTGCAACGTTCCACCATTTTGTTGAGCGTTCCTAGCATGTTGTCCTTCATTTACTCCATGACCTCTTGCAATTCCCTTGCGAATTGCTCCATGCGAGCTTCGACGACCCCTGCTACCACCTCAGGGTGCTCGTCCCAACGGTCTTGGTGGTCGGCCACAGCAAGCTCTAGCTTGGCAAGCCGTTTCTTGAATTCCACCATCGGCTCCCTAACGACCGACTTCTCCTTGCGGCTTCCTTTGCGGGTGGTCCTCCCCACCTCGCGGGAAACGTGATCCCCCTCAAGCTCCGACCCTTGAACGACCTCCGAAGGATTGGATATAGCTTATGCACAAAAGAAAACCAACAAACGGAAGCGTAGACAATGTAGCACACCAATATCGAGCCGAGGCTCTGATACCAACTGTCACGGGCTTACTTTTTCAAAGTAACGGCCGTGCGGCACTAGCACAAAACAACTAACGATCAAGTGCTAGCTCAGCCTTAAGACTCCCAAAGCGTGCAAAGCTAGGCAAGACTTTAAAGAACGGAGGCAAAGAAAAACTTAAGAAAGGTTGAAAGTGAAAGAACGATGAAGGCACAAGAGAGAAATTAGGAATCCTTGAGAACTCTACTCAAAGCTTGGATGGATTACAAATGAAGGGGGCATGGGGTATTTATAGGCAAACCCCAAGTCCCAAAGAATTCTAGAGAATTCTATGTACACAATAAAATAATAGAATTCTAGAGAATTCCTATCATAAAATATTCTAAGTCCAAAATATCTACAAGTCTCTAGAATCCTCCACATGGTTCTAGCAAACTCGGGTAGCTTCCACACGATTCTACCCGTTTCTAGAGAGTTCCGGGCCTCTCTAGAGAATTCCAGAGTCTTCAAGATTTGACCGGAGAATTCCACAAGGCTCTAGACCGTTCCGTCCCATGTCCGTCTACGAAAATAGCCTGTTTCGCAACAAAGCACCCGAATTCGTGGGGAAGAAAAACTGTTCGTGACAGCTAGCCTCCCATGGCCGCCACCACGGCGGCGGAGGGTAGGCCTGCGCTTTCCTCAATGAAGAACATACTGCTAATAGTATTATTTTCAATGAAGTTCGAACCGGATCTATCTTCAAAGGGGAACCGGCGCTATTCTACAACCCAGAGGAAATCGCTGAGGCTCTATTCGTTTGCTTGGCATTGGTGGTTTGTAATTAGAATTTGGGCCTGATCTATCTTCCAATGGCATGATTTCAATTCCGGGCTTCAAGCAATTATTTCGAATTCCAAAACTTTATAGAGTTGAACCGTTCGCGGGTCATAACCGGGTTAATACCGGGTCATAAGTTATCCGGATCTCGCCACCTTTTAACCATTTTACGGCCTAATCCCTTTTTTTTCTTCTCCTCTCATCGACGAGTCTCTGAGCGGACGATTTTTCCATCTCCACCGCAGCGCAACACCGGCAACGTCAACCTCACTGGAACCTAGATTCTTTACCCAATAATCCCTGATAAAAATATTTGGGAAATCATCCTCGGCCTTCCGTGAAATGCCACAAATGCTGCACTTGCAGCAAGGAATTGGACTGCCAGAATACCCTATTCTGAAGCAATTCGACCTTTTTCTCCGGCTTCCGACGGTTTCTTTCTTCACCATTCAGCATTGACCACCTTGTATCTGATCCTCTTCTCCTTCTTTTTCTTTTCTTTGTTTTGGATTTTGGGTTCCAATGGTTTGAGGGATTGATTAGGTTTTGATATAAATCTAAGCAAAAAATTTTCGATTCAATTCATTTGGCCTCCGGCTTCGACCTCATTCATATTGAGGGCATGAGGGCTTATTTTGCTCTCAATCAGATTGAGCATATTCTGTTTAATTGGTTTGTAAAGTTTGATTTTTTTAAAAAAATTATTTATTTATTTAATTTTTTTTTTTGGGTTTATCTTAGTTGTTCTTCCCCTTCCGTCTTTCAGATGAGTTTACTTTCTTCGGTGGTTGGTCGCCTTTCGTTTCTGCTAGGTTCATGATTTCTGATGACAGTTTTTTAATGGTTATGTTATATTCCCTCTATGTTATAATTCACAAATTTGAAACTCAGTGCTAATTTGTGCCTTATAGTTTAAACAGCTCCATAACGAGGTGTCAGCCTTTTGCTTGTTCTGTTTTGCAGTCGGCGGGGTAGGGGCAAAGCTCGTTAGACTAGTTTGGAATAGCCATAAATAGGAATAGCCACAATCTATGAGGTTCTTACAGATGGAGGAAATCATTTGGCCAATTTCTATGGATTGAAATGGACAGAATTAGTACAGAGAGAGACATTTATGTATATAGATTTGCATTTATGTATAACTTCTTTTTTTTTTTTTGCGTTTTTTGGCAAAAGTTTACTGGGTAGTCATCATCTTTTCCATACTGTGTGTTTATATTTTGTATCCCATTTTCAGTTATTATCAATTCATCATCATCATTCGGTGTGCATTTCACTCGATCGGGAAGTTCTGTTTATTTTGGAGATTTTCTACCGGAAGTCTTTGAGCATGCTTTGTGTACTGGGGTAAAGTTCCCTTCGGTTTTTCTATCTTGCTATGCATCTTTCTGGCCTTCTGGGATTGTCTGACACCCTACCTCATCGTTACATCGGCTTGAGTACAGATCATTTAGCCATTTTTTAATGGCCTCTGGTTCTCTTGGAATCTCTTATTTTGAGCTTCTTGCCCATTTTGTTTTTAGCTTTGCGTTTGTCATAGGATTGCAATTAGGCCTAACTTGGAGCTCGGCATATATCAATTGAAATATGTGTCAGTGCATGCACCGCAAAATAGTGGGCATAGCTCAATTTCCCACTTTTCACTGAGGTATCAGGAGCATGGGAATGATTATTAGTCTTCCTTGTTTAATGGTTAGGGTGATCAAGTTTGAAATTTGACTAAACTATGCATGTTAACTCTTGCATTTTCTGATTGAGTAGAATGCTCCTTATCATGTTTAATACTAGGAGAACGTACGGTTGTCCACCTTTGACCATGAGAAATTTTAATCATTGTTTGCTCTGGATAGTTGAAGGATATGAAAATATGTTATAGAAGTAGATAAAAAATTGGAAGAACAGACAGCAGCATCTGTTTTGTTGTCTAACAAAGGAAATGGTCTTTGTATTTCTGTATGTAGGCTAAACAGAAGGGCAACGAGGAATCTGATCCTGCAACTGATCTGGAACATGGTGCTGGGGAGGTAGCTCCTAGTTCTGTTTTCTGATTCTTGTACGCCTTAATTATAGCTTTAAACTGAGATTTTTGCTTTCTATTGCTCAATCCAGGCTGCCAATGTTGGATTTGGTAGAGTGTTTCTTCTGGTGAGTTTAAAGTTTATTTATTGACTGAGTAAATTTCTAATTTTGCCTGTACTAACATATTTCTGATGTACTTCTGTTTTAGGCAAAACCTGATGCTGGGAAGATAATTATTGGGAATATAGCATTGTTAATAGCATTCACAACAAACCTTCTCATAGTATGTCTTTCTATCATCATGCATAATCCTGTACTTGTAGCTTATGCCTCGGCATAGTATTGCTTTCTCATAGTATGGCTTTCTATACTCATGCATAGTATGGCTTTTATAAGGATTTAGTACTTGTAGCTTATCCCTCGACACATGCAATCTTCAGATAACAAACCTTACCTACTTTTTTGAATGTGGTGTTGCAGCCCAAATATGGTGGTATGATAATTGACATTGTATCAAGAGACATAAGGACTCCTGAACAGCAAGCTGAAGCATGGAATGCCATCAAGAACACAGTACTTCTCATTGTCTCTGTAGTTGTCATTGGGTATGTACACTTTCTTTTAACTGCTAATTCTAACTTCAAGCACTCGTGAAGATGTTTAATACGGTGGTTTTCTTAGTTCTGTGTCCACAGCATTTAGATCTTGGCTATTTGCATCCGCCAGTGAAAGGGTAGTTGCTCGGGTGAGGAAGAATTTATTCAGTCACCTTATCCAGCAAGTAAGACTTCCTTTTATTGGCATCGTAACATTACATCTTTGTATCCACTTTTACCTAGTACTCTGGAAGGCAAATGTTAGAGTAATCTGATGATGTATGCCAATATACTTTCTCGTAACTCCCTTGATAGAGGTGTAAGGTTGGGGAATTACCAATTTACCATATAACAATGTGGGAACACTTCAAAGATCTACCTTAAATAATGATTCTTCATAAGGCTGTTGACTCATTATTGATGTGAAAAAATCTTGTAGGAAATAGTTTTCTTCGATGTTACACGCACACGAGAACTCTTGAGTAGGCTATCTGAGGACACCCAAATAATAAAAAGTGCTGCCACCACCTATCTTTCTGAGGCACTACGTAATGTAACTACAACAATGATTGGCATTGGATTCATGTTCTCATCTTCCTGGAAGCTAACATGTTAGTGATTTGGTTTTCTCTCTAGGCTGCAGCACACAATCTATGTTGTGAGGCCTTCTAACTTATATATTCTGCTGGATCTTGTGCAGTGCTGGCTTTGGATGTTGTTCCTGTAATTTCAGTTGGAGTTCGTCAATTTGGTCGCTATCTTTGTGAGTTATCACATGCTACTCAAGCAGCAGCTGCAGTTGCAGCCTCGATTGCTGAGGTTTGTCTTTGCTGTGTATTCTGAAATTAATCTTGTTGTGCGAAGTTATAATGCACCACGATGAACAATTAATCCTGTAAAATTGTCACCAGATTTTATGTTTGATAAGAATATATAAAATGTTAGGTGGTTGTTACATTATATATAAAATTGGGTGAATACCGTCCCTTCATTTTATAATCAGTTTAGTTTCTTTGGTTTCAAAACAATCACTTGAACTAAATTAATTACTATATACGTAACCGATTTTTATAATTTTTTAATTATGTTAATGTAACAGTGTTGGAACTACCTAGATTGATCATTATAATGAATATATAAATAATTGATAAATTTAAAAATAAAAATAAAGAGATTACTCTTTGTCACCTTAAAGATGATAACAAAATATATTATTCTAGAAATGATACTATTTAAAACAAAAATTAAAAGTTGAAATAATTTCAAAATAACTTTTTTTTTTCTTTATTTTTGTAAAAAATAAGCAAAAGCCAAAACCAACTCAATTACTTGACTATCCGAACAGAGAATTTGGAATCCTAATTGAATTTGTGGCCAATGTCATGATTTTGTCAAACGGATAAATTGGCATTGAATTAAAATATCTTGAATGCCAATTGAACCCCAAAATATTCTAATACCAATTGAATCCCAAAAACATGTAGCCGAACACACCCTAAATTATCTTCAACCTATGAATTGGCATTGGTCGGCTATCTTCAACCTATGAATTGGCATTGGTCGGCAGCTTCTCGGCAAATGGCCATCGATGAATTTCCTTAGAAAAGAATTTCGAACAATTGGATTCAAAGGGAATTACACCTTAGGATTGATGGATTCAATGCATATACTAATCCAATTTGACCTCCATGAGGATTTCCACCGCTGTTGGCTACACAACTACTGGAATTTTGGGCAATTCACAATGAAAGTCTTTGGATGGACCTCTGGTTTCCGCCCAGATCGCGAACCACCTTTGGCACCGGTATGGATTTACTTTCATGATCTCCCTCTTTATATGTATCACCGTGGTCCTCTACTTTCTTTGGCAAACAAAATAGGTAAGCCACTTAAAATTGATGCTGCAACTGCTCAAATAACTAGGCTCTCAGTAGCTAGGGTTTGTGTTGAAGTCAATTTGATGCAAGATCTCCCCTCACGGATTTGATTATCTGAAGATGAATTTCAGCGAGTGGAATATGAAAATCTCCCCCGATATTGTAGGGGATGCAAACGAATTGGACATAACATCTCAAATTGCAGCCCCTCTCGTCCTAAGAATGAATTGCCAAACAAACTTCCAGCTAAAGGATTAAGGGATGAATCAGTGAAGAATATTCCAATAAATACTCCACCAAAACAGCTTTGGAAGCCTTAGGAATTAACGTCAGAAAGCCATAGAGAAAATTCAGAATCGTTGCTTCCTTCAACATCAGGTTTGTCCAAAAGTGAGAAGGACAAAATTCCAATTGGCATTCCAATGGAGGCTCCTCCATCAAATCATCACTCCTCCCAAGAAGAAATAGTTCAAATTGCTGATAATTTAGGCCGAAACTCGGCCTCTAATGTCCTCACAAGTAAAGTGGAAATAGCAAAAGAGGGGGCACCCCAAAATGTTGTTGATCTGATTTCAAGCCAGACCACCCGTCCGATCCACATCAATGAAGTAATAGAGCCTTCAGAAGCACAAGAAGACATTGACAAAGCTGGAATGCAGCCTCAAATTGAACTGGAAAACTCATATTTGAATGATAATAAGGATATGGATACACATGGAATTCAACATAGATCGAATCTCCGACAAGGTAAAACTGAAAATACGGAAGCAGAGCTAGCTGGGCAAGAACAGAATACATCCACGCTTTCATCCAAAAGCTCCAGCCGAGATGAGTCAAACAGGCCTTATGGTGGAAATGTCAAACTCCCTTGTAGATACTGATACTGAAGACAATAATTCCGAACTGGACAAAAAGGTGGAACGCAAGGGGGCTGAAGTGAGGAGATCATCATCAATGCAGAATCTTCAATGGGGAATTATTTTGCCAACCACTGAAAAAGAATTTCTGCAACAAGAGAAACATAGCTCTAACCCTCCATCTCCGAAAAGGAAAAATGAAATGAAGAGGAAAGCGGTCCAACAAGAAAGGTAGAGCGTACTGTAAGTACAAGGTCCGCAACCTCATCTTTTAATTTATCTAAATGATTAAGTCTTTAATTTGGAAAATCCGAGGGGTTGCCGGTAAGACAGCTCGGAGAGTTAAAAATTTAATAAAGTCTCATTCTATTAATTTATAGTTTTGATTGAGCCCCTAGTTAAAAATTCAAAACTACTGTAGACTATGGTTTGGTCTGTCTAATGCACTATGTTCAGAAAAATGGTAAAATCTGGTTTTTTTGGTCTAATGATTTCAATATAAGTTTGATTTCACAATCTGCTCAAATTTTAAGTTTAAGACTAACATATTTAGGTTCCTTTGAGTCGGTTATTTCCCTGGTATATGCTAAATGTAACAAGATTGAATGACGAAACTTGTGGAATGACATGAGGACCATCTCTGAGCAACTCGATGACAAACCTTGGCTGGTTTGTGGAGATTTTAATGAAGAACTTGGGAAAAATTCTAATGTGCTGGTTAGAGACTTGATTGATAATGAAGCTTGGAATCTGGACTCACTACAAGGAATTCTACTCCAGGATGACATCAATGAAATAGAGAGTAAAGATGTTACACTATCAAATGAAGCTGATGACTGGATTTGGCAGAATGATACTCTTGGAAAATTCTCTCTCAAATCAGCATTCAATCACCTGCGGAAAAGACAAGAATCATCCCAACAATGCACTTATATATGGGACAAAAGGCTTCAGCTGAAGATTTCGATCTTCATGTGGCGATTGCACAACAAGTTACTTCCTTTTGCTGATGTTTTAATGAAAACAGGACTGAATATTCCCTCTGTGTGTTCTTTATGCAGGAATCATGTTGAAAGCATTCGGCATAATTTCTTTGAATGTTCTTATGCTAAACATTGGAGACATTTTGGAGCGATTATGGTCTTTGCAAACAATGAAATTTTGGATTTTGATGATCTTTCATCTACATGGTGGACAAGAAGACAATCTTCAAAGCTGACTTGGAAGCTACAGATTCTCCTCCCCTCTCTCATTTGTTGGCACCTGTGGAAATGTAGGAATAAAGCTATTTTGAGTCAACAATAATCTCTCCACACATTGCAGTGAGGCTTATTGTCCAAGATCTAAACATTACGGCAAAAAGCGGTGCCTTTTAAAGCATCCTCAGCCAAGGATTCAAGCTTTGTAACTGCAGGACTCATTCCTTTTGCAAAAGAAGCAAGAAAGAGTACCCCATTATTTTTGACTTGGACCCTTCCAACTAATGGAATAAAGATCAACGTTGATGGGTCCTCAATTGGCAATCCAGGTGATGCAGGCTGTGGAGTAAGATATGCAAGGAAAAGTTATTCTAACTGAAGCAAAATTTATTGGCACTGCCTCTAATTTTCAAGCTGAAGTTGAAGCTCTCCTGAGAGGTATGCAACTTTGCCAAAGCCTTAGATTTACTCAAATTGAAGCATAAACGGGTTCGAAAACTCTAGTCAACATTCTAGCGAATCCAACAAGTTGGCCATGGCGATCAAAGCATTCTCTCAAAAAAATATGGCTTTTGGCACAAAATATGCAAGTCACCATTCGGCATGTGTATAGAGAAACGAACACAGTAGCGAATGATCTCGCTAAATTCGCAAGTTCGTTCCGAACCACGACACAGTATTCTCATGATGTATTGAATCAAAGTCAATTTTCATATGTTTGGAAAATAAAGTAGTTTTCACTACTTAAAAAAAAAACAAAACAAAACAACAAAACTTAAGCAATACTAATACATACGTTTTTTTTTTTAAAAAAAAATCCACCTTAGTGCACCTCACTTAAATGTGGGTAAAACCACTCTTACAAATCCTTTAATAGGAATTGAACCCGGGTCTAGCACGAGCAAGCACAACATACTAATTCATAGGTTATATAATTACAGAGAATTTGGGAGATGCCAGATGCCTGAGGTGCCTTCTCTAAAAGTAATAGGTGATATTAGATGTGTTGGATTGAGAAATAAAGAACCTTGCGTGGAGGAAAAACATTAATCTTTTTAAGATCATATGATTGAATTTCTTGGAATACGCATTTTCGTAAACATTGTTTTGATTTACTGGTAACTATTTAGAACAATATTTCAAACTAATAAATTTTACCAAAGGATTGATATTTTTTGTGGACTAAAGATTCAAAATGAGAATTTAAGAATACACTTTGTTTCTACTCCAAATAATGACGAAATAGAAAATATCATCATACTTTGTAACATTCCTATGAAAGCATATTTCTGTTCCAAAACTTAATTGGTCTTACTTCTACATCCAACAAATGAACTTTTTTAAAAAAAAACTTATAAAGAAAACTAGACGGTAGATTCTTGAACGTTATTCAATGGTCCCGGTGAATGGATGGATATAATTCAAGACAATTTTTTTTTTCCTTTTTTAATGCAATAGTGATTGAAGTGCTCGTTCCTAAGAACACAAGCTTCAATAAATTAACTCATGGCAGTCCACGCATCTTTCTTACATATATGTTTAATTTTCTTGGTGCTCATTTTCTTTTTTATTGTATATTACTCAACTCTTGATCAGCTGTCAAAATACGACCATTCGTGAGTTTACTACTTATGTATAGGAATGAATATTGAAGCTTCAAAAATTATACCTATGAAGAAAAACTAACTCCTTATTTGATAATAGTTTTCATTTGATACATAAATAAATAAATAAACATATACATATATATATATAAGTAAAACATCAAGTAACTTTATCGATAAATTAACTGATCAATTGAATTTGAAGTTACAGAATATTATGCATATAAAGCTACAGAGATTAATATTAAGCATTAGTGTAAATTCTCTTGGGTGTCCGTATAAATCTAATTGTACTTGCATCCCAAAATCGATTAACAATGAGGAAAGTAACAAATAGCTACTACTTAAATCTTTCAGTAATATTTGTCAGTTTGCTTTCAGCATTTTAAATATCCCACAAACACAGTCATATTTAATTCCTGGAACAAAACGTTAGGTGATCTATATACAACCATGTGCTATGATGCCGAACTAGAGGGTGTTGATGCCGGAGTTTTTTTTGATTAGGTGATCTATATACAACCATGTGCTTTGATTTCTATTCGTTAGCATTATTTAAGATGCTCTACCTCACATATAATGATTTTAGCCTAATTTTTCAAATAATGAGAACGTGAAATTTAGAGTTGAATGAAATAAAAGTTTCCGGCGGCGGAGGAGGGTAGAGAATGGGGAGAGCAGAAGCAGAATGATGTTGAAAGGAGGAAAGGATATGGGCTCGGGCTGCGGGGAAGTTTAGTCTTCATTAATAAATTGTCCCATTATGACTTATCGGGGTTAAAAATACACTACAAATCTACTTCTCTTCATTAAAAAAAACATATTAGTTAATTAAAAATTGATTTTTAAAAATTATAACTACTTAATCAGAGTGAAAAACTTGCAAAAACTTTATTGTGCTGCATGATTTGCATAAAACATGTTCTTAATAATTGAAAAGAAATAATAATTATCAAATACCGTTAAAATATTATTTAATTCTCTTCGCCACTGCTTCTCATCTTAGATCTACAATGCTAACCAATTTCTTCTTGTGCTGGGTCAAGGTCATTTCCCTATAGACTAGGGACTACGCCATAGCTGTAAAAATAACTTTTAGGCGTGAAACGACCTACAAGAAACACGAAACAAGTCCAAAAATTGTACAAGCTTGGTGAATGTGGAGTTATGAACCATATACACATACAACCAACTCCAAATAGTGGAGAGAATAAAGGCTCCTTCACTAGATTATATTGTCATGACCAGAAAAAGGGGAAAAAAAATCACTTTAAAAAAAAACGTTCTAGTCCTTTCTTTTGCCGGACCAAAATTGGAAATCAATACATTCTAGTCCTAAAGTTATGAAGATCATCCGTCACAATCTAAAGGATGCCTCTCTGAGTAGTAATACTAATAAAAATAAAAATAAAAATTATGAATGTGCATTCTTTAATCCAAAAAGCATAATGTTCCATTCATAATGTTCTATTAGAAAATGAAAAGCAATTTAATATTATCCTGATTTAACAATTTGAATCTTCCAATAGTCTAAGGATCTTTTATACCATAATCCTAAACGTTTCCCAAACATCTATATAAATTTTGTCCAGTGATTCTGCCAGGACATAAATTAGGATCTGGAGCAAAATATTACAATATTATTTTTTTCCATGTTACCATTGAATGGTCCAATTAATTCAAACCTCTGCTTGTCTGTCTCTTTCGCTACAACTTTCACAAAATCAAACTTTTCATTTTCCTAGATTCACAGCAGATGATTGGAGAGCGGATACAATGACTCCAAATTTGAATATAACAAATTTCTACTCGTTAGTTAGCAACTCCTTAATTATAATCCACAGTGAAAGATATCCAAAATTGTTGCTTATTGCGGCATGAATATGTTCAATATTGTGGCTTATTTGTTGCTTGAAGTCCCAAGAATGAATTAATTAAATTTTTGAAGGAATGAAAATAATCGAGATCATTCAAGATGATCTAAATTAATTATATATATATATATATATATATTTATTGATTGTTTTGCCTTTAAAATATATCATAAGGTATAGAACTATTTTCGAAAGAAAGAATCAATTTTTATTACTTGCTTCTGTCAATTCCCTTTAAGATTGATTTAGCTGTATGTACTTAAAAAGTTGGGCAAAACTTAGTATTGGTCCCCAAAGTTTTGGGGGTAACTCAGGTCGGTCACCATAAAATTTTTCTCAACGATTTTAGTCCTCAAGTTTAAGTTTATTCAACAGCTATGTATATTTGACGGAAAAGTTCATTAACTTTAATGGTGAATTAGAAAATTCGTCAATTATTAATATTTTATTAATATTTCATCAATAATGAGACCCCCTAATATTTCATTTATTTATTTATTTAGAGTTTTTCCTCCAAAGCCCAAACCACCACCGACGGCTCGCCCTTTCGTCTTCCTCTTCCTCACACTCCACCGTCGACACCACCGCCACCGTCCACCACTTCATCCTCATACAATATTTCAATGATCCTTTCCACTAGCAGAGCATCGCATCCGAAGATAAAGATGTGCACTATTCCAATGAAGATACTGCGCATCCTGTAGTCATTAAACTGTCACGAGCATTGCCATGTCAGGATACTTTGCCTACTCATTTCTTCCAAACATATACAATGACAGGTAAGCTGTTGTATAGATGCTCGCAAGGCAAGTTTTTCTCACTCTTAGGACCAATGATGAGTTTTGCAAACACGAAAACAACAACCTTGAGTCTTGAGTTAATGTTTGCACCGAAAAATAAAATAAAATACTAATAACTAAACAAATAAATAAATAAAATTGAAATAAAGAGTTCTTTGGAGTCTGTCATTTCCAAAAAAGAAAAAAAAAATTAGAAGCAGCACTGCAAATTGGCTCGAGTTTTGAGTTCAGATCTCACCACTGCCAACGCAAAGATTCTTTTGCAATTTAAAGAGACTTTGTTGAATTTTTTAAGATGTAATTATTGTATTATTACTTTATTATTAGTTGCATTATTATATCAATTTCGTGTAAAGCTTAATCCCCGTTTCCTTCCAGGCAACTACTTTTGGACAAGTCTGCTTAATGTCAATAATCTAATAGTAGTAGTAATAGGTGTACTGTTTCCAAGAAAAAGTAAACATCATAAATAAATAATAGCACTAGTACAAAGCTAATTAATGGCAAAAAAGTATTGTAATTTTAATTAAGGTTCTGTCTTGATGAAAGATAATGCTTAATTAGTCTTCTTGCTCTCAACTTCATTTCCTCATCTCTCAACTCTCTGTTTTGATCTGAAGTCTTAAGTTTCAGTACGACCAGTTATCTTTTGATATTTTTTCTTCTCTCAAGTCCCTCTCCACCACCAAGAATTCCTTGTTTTTTTTTTTTTTTTCAAAAACAATTTCTTAATTAATTGGATCAAGA
Source organism: Oldenlandia corymbosa var. corymbosa (assembly GCA_949775105.1). Classification (NCBI taxonomy): domain Eukaryota; kingdom Viridiplantae; phylum Streptophyta; class Magnoliopsida; order Gentianales; family Rubiaceae; genus Oldenlandia; species Oldenlandia corymbosa. The sequence goes on along the minus strand of OX459124.1, from coordinate 430,085 downwards.
ATCTGCGTTGACTTGTGCGAAGTTATTTAGATCTTGGGGCCGATCAAGTTTCCGTTGGAGATTGGAAGGCCGAAAAGGAGAAGATTAGCGATTTGGTCAATCACAATCACTTAAGAGTCTATCAACAAAGGTACGAATCTTTTGTTTTTCTTAGCTCAGGCGGTTCTACAGGATTACTGTTCGTAGGTTTGATGGAGATTTAGCAATATTTACACGATTGGGAACCAAAAAAAAAGAAGAAATGCATATCAATCTCTCTAAAACAATTATATTATTGTTGTTGTTGTTGAATCAATAACATATAACTCCAGCTAGTATTTTTACAAGCTCCCATAACAAAAAAAGGAAATTCTTTTTGGCAGTTACAGAGATGTATTCCAGAGAGTCTATTGTTCAAGATGCCTTAGATGAGCTCCACTCCATCAGCCAAAAATTATCTGATTTATTCCCATATAGGAAACTTAATCGTCTGCGGCAGTTGTTCGAATGGGGGAGATGGTTTTATTTGTGGGGAAGAAAGTGGGGCGATGAACAAGATGTGGGCTGGGAAACTGCAGTGTGTACAGTGGAGGAGACTCTTCACAGACATTCCCTGGAAATTCTGTTTCTTTGTCTCACGTTGAAGGAGAAATTGCTGAGGGTTGATGATTCTGATGAGAGATGGGATGCTGATTCGGAGGGATGGGATGTTGTGCTTAAAGATTTTCTTCGGAGAATTATTCGCTCACTGAAACCAGGAATTGAGGAATTGGTCCGCCGAATGTTGGGGACAGATCTCACATTGCAAACAAGATCTTCTTCTCGAACAGATGTGAAGCAACTGCTGGACAGCGTCGATTTCATTCTTCACAGTTTGCAGAGTCCTGAATCTCGCAGTGCCTGCACAAACGAAACCGTAACGTTCACGAAGAACTTCATTCGCTTTGCTACGCTTCACGGACTTGAGGATAGGCAGATCATCGGAGATCTCTTGACTCACTTTGAACGTGTATTTATTCAATCTGCAGTCCTACTTTTTGATGTTTGCGTTCGACGTGGTTATCTTTCATCAAATTCTCATCGTGAACTTAGGAGAAAAATTGAGCCAGTTGAGTCGCGTGTTTGTGAGATTTATGTTGGTGTCTTGCAAGATGTTTCAAAGTTTTCAGGGTCCTCCTTCCATCCCACTAAAGAAACTCATGCGTTGGTGTTTAGAGACTTTGTGGATTCTCTCATTTTTCTGATTTTGAACCTTTTCTTCCGTGATGCCATTTTTGTGGAAATGTTTCACCACGAAATGCATAAAGTGCATGAGGGACTCTCATTCTTGAGAACCACTCTATCAGAGCACCATGACAAGCTTGATGACCTCATTAGACCTTTGATTTGTGAGGCAGGCATCCTAATTTTTCATCTCTATCAAGAAAATGGAGAACAAAGAGGAAGGTTGTTTGCAAAATTAGAGCTCCTTTTTTCCAATTTCAAGACAAAACTCCAAATTCTCAAGGCTGCAGAAGAAGACGCACCGAGCTTTCCACCAACATCAGCATATCCCCAGACAAACTTGTTGGGTTTTATTGACTCTGTCTTGGAAAAAATAAAGTCATTCGTGATTCAAGTTTCTTCAGAAAAGGATAAGTTCCGAGCCCTCCACGATGATCTTACAGTTTTAAGATCTTTTGTATTCCATGATAATGGGATGACGATCCAAGATCTCTCGAGTCGCGTTGCAGCGGTAGCTTATGACACGGAGTTTGTACTTGATTCTTTGGTTGTTGCTGGTAAACCACTCCAGACGAGCCTTATTGTGCTGCTTGATGTTATCATAACAGAGATTGAGCTTATTAAGACTCAGGTCTCGGAGATTCCTTGGAGTATGGAGCCAACCATTGCAGTTCAAAAGATTAGTCAAGCTAACCTTAAGATGGCACCAGCAGTTGGTAAGATCCCAGATTCCAATGACAGAGTGGTGGGCTTGGATGACGAGGCAAGAATCATCATCGATAGACTCACTAGAGGGACAAAACAGTTAGATGTGGTTTCGATTGTGGGCATGGCCGGATTAGGTAAAACTAGTTTGGCCAAGAAAGTTTATCATCATTCCCACATCTCTCATCACTTCCAGGTTCGCTCTTGGGTCACCGTGTCTCAAGAATACAACACAAAAGGTTTGTTCATTGGGATTTTAAGCGGTCTGTACCAAGATTCAACTGAAGAGTATATAAATATGAGGGAAGATGATTTGGCTGAAAGACTCCGTAGACGGTTGAAGGGATACAGGTATCTTATCATCTTGGATGATATTTGGGATACTCAAGTATGGAATAGTTTGACAATGTCATTCCCAGACGATAATAAGGGTAGCAGAATTCTCCTAACCAGTCGACAGGAGACTATTGGTTTGGAAATCAATCCACACTCTGAACCTCACCGTCTTCGTGCACTAAATGATGATGAGAGTTGGGAGTTATTTCGGAAGAAGATGTGCTTTGACCAAAGCTGTCCATCGGAAGAAGTAATTGCTCGTGCCAAGACAATAGCAAAATCCTGCAAGGGATTGCCGCTGATGATTTTAATTGTTGCAGGATTTCTCGCTAATACAGAGCCAAGTAAGTGGGAAGAAGTTGAAGAAATGCTAAAAACAAGTACTGCAATGGCTGCAGATCAGTGCAAGGAGACTCTTGAGTTGAGTTATCGACATTTGCCAAACCATTTGAAACCATGCTTTCTTTATCTGGGAGCGTTTGAAGAGGACAAATCAATAGCTGTTCACGAGATTTTAGGGCTATGGATTGCAGAAGGATTCGTGCAGGAAACTGCAGGAAGAGAGTGCTTAGAGGATATTGCAGAGGGTTACATGATGGAGTTGGTACAGAGAAATCTAGTGATGGTTGCAAAAAGAGATCACCGAGGTCAGATGGAACGGTGTGTCCTTCATGACTTGCTACGCGATTTCGCCATAGCAAGAAGCAAAGAAGAACACTTTATGCATCGGCTACATGGTCACGAGCTTAATGGTTGTGTTGAGGCTAGCCAGCCGTACAGGTTAACTATTGATTTCAGAGGACCAGAGATATTCTCAGAATCGAGGTCCCTCTATCCTCGTCTACGCACAATGTTGTTCGTTAAAAAACCCGAAGTCCTCTATCCTCGTCTTCTAACATCTCTATACAAGTTTTTCCAGTTCAAGCTTATAAGAGTTTTGGTCTTCAGCCGAGAATTTAAGTTTGATAAATTTCCATGTGTGATTCTACTACTTGTCCAGTTGAAATACTTGGCTTTCGCATCTTTTTCAGAAATAATCATCCCATCGTCAATTCTCAATCTCTCAGATTTGGAGACTTTGATTGTTGATTGTGGTGGGAGAGTTTTGTTGCCGGATACTTTGTGGGGTATGAAAAAATTAAGGCATCTGGAAGGAGCTGGGGAGTGGGTATTGCCATCAGAGATTCCCGTAGCCAATTTGGAGAATTTGCAGACTTTCTCGACTGTATCATTCACCTGCAGCCAAACGATGGTGGGAGTAGTGAAGAAGTTACCAAATCTCCGGACACTAGACTGTGATCTCGATCTGGGTGGAGGAGAGTGCACTGTGGATTTCATCACTTTGAATCAACTCGAATCACTCTTGATCACTACTTCTGGTGGGACGAACCTTTTTCAATATCGATTTCCCCAGAATCTAAAGGATCTATCTCTGTATTCAACTTGCCTTCCATGGAGTGAAGTTTTAGCTATTGGAAGGCTACCAAATCTTGAAGCTCTCCGGTTGTGTAAGAATGAATACACGGGGGAAAATTGGGACATTGAAGAAGAAGGCACATTCCCCAAACTCAGAGTGTTGGAATTATGGAGGATGACCAGTTTGCAGAGATGGACAACGGCTTCGGATGACGACTTCCCATCTATTGAGACATTGATACTGAACCACTGCCATCGCTTAAAGGAAATCCCTTCTTGTATAGCCCAACGTTCAACCCTTCAGATGATTGCGGTCTGGCATTGTCCACGTGTCTTTGATTCGGTAAAGGAAATTCATGAAATGCAGATGGATAATGGAAATGAAGATTTACGGATATATTTCGACAAAAAACAACTAACAAAAGAGTAAGCCCCAGACTAAATATTTCTGTGATGTTTTATTTTTTAACTTTGCAATAGATATATACAATTTTTTTTATTCAACTGAAGAACGGTGCTTCTTTCCTATGAAATTATCGTTTGCTAAACTAACCTTCTTCTTTCTTTTTTTCTTGTCTTCCTCAATTAGTTTCCATTTTCAAATAAATAAATAAATAAATAACAATTGTATGGTGACAGTAACTAAACATATGATTGTAGGTGGCAGTACTGATATTGTTGTTAATTCAAGGTGATTTTTTTTCTTTTTCTGTTTTCACATCATTATTGTTTATCATAGTTCATAGAGTAATCAATGCAATTTTTTCCGTTGCCAATTTGATACTCTTAATAGGGTAGGCGAATATGTTCCCTGCTACTTATTCTTGTTCTAGCTGTTTTCTTTTTCTGTTTTCTTTTCTTTCTTTTTTCCTTCCCTTTCTTGTTTTGATGTGCTTTTTCTGGTTGGAATGTCAATGAAAAGCAGTAGTTTTAATGTTTAAAGTTAAAATCTTTTTACACGGGTTGTTTAATACTGATTGATTGTGTTAGTGAAATTATTTTAAACAATTAATTCTTATTATGGAAGGGAGGTTCAAAATTTCGGAAGTTAATTTGGAACTTAAAAGCTTGACATATCTTTCTTTTTCTTTTGGTTCAGGAACTATGAGGTAATTCAAAGTAAATACACCTACTAAAGGAATCTTCAATTGAGTCGGGTAAGTCTCTTTTCATCAAGAAGAAAATTTCTCCAAATATAAATATAAATTGTTATTTACTATTGATGCTCATGGCTGCTTTAAAAACATGAGTTTTTTAATTTGTGGTTAACAATTAATACATAGGATATCGTATCATGTACTTGTTCTATACAGTCATATTAGAAGTAGTAGTATATCTATCTCCGAGATATTAGTTCTGCATGATTGTGTACAGTTAATTTAGCAAATAAGACTCTATAAAGTTTTGGATGAGAAAGAGTTTATAATCATTTGAGAATGTTAATTTATATACTCTTTCCGTTTAGAATTGATTATCCAGTTTAAATTTTTATTTTTAATTCAAAATATATAAAAAAATCAAAATCAAAATAGGATAACCATTTTGGGACAGATGAATTATTACAAAAGGGGGCACATTAACCCGCAAAAATCCTATAAGACTTTTGATTTCCTGACCTACGTTTCAATGAGTATGTTGTTTTTGCAGAATCGCTATAACCTTACCAGGTTCATCTATTAATTTTCAGGGTTCTCCGGTGACGACTGACGCTTGAAACACTGATTCTGCTGCAATAGCTTCCCAAAAGTGTGTGATCATAAGGTAGTTGCTACAGCTAAACCTTCCTCACAACAAGATAAACTAGGAAAATTTTCAGTCTTCCCAAATACTACAAAGCTTTCGATGCTCTAACTGTCACATCTATATCAACACTACATTGATGGAAACCTATTCACCAGGAGTTGCTTACGAATGTACCTGTTGTTTATTTAATTTGCAGTGCTAATCTCATGCATTGTCCTTTCTGGAGGAATCCTTAATAATTTCCACTCAACGATGCATAATTCCATCAAAGAAGCTATATATTGCAGTTGATGCGGTAGTAACTTGATTCTTGGGAATCGACGCAATGTAAGAGACATGATATAGACAGAAAAATGTAGTGGTAGCATCGGTGGAGACTTAAGAAATTAGATTACAAGAATTAGCAAAAAACCAAAAAACAAAAAAAAAGAACAAAATATTTCATAGTCTAAACTTTGATTATCATTATTATGACATACAACCAATTATATATTCATCATTGATCGTTCCATTCATTTATTTTGTGAAAAGGATTTCTGTCAAATCTAGTCTTCAAATAAAAACCATCCGATATCACTAGCCAAAAGACAATATGACCTGGGGCGTAATGGCTTATTCTGCGATCGAAAACAGCCATATATCTAACCTTTCCAGTCCACCAAAATGTACAATAATATTTTGGATTTTTAAAAAATGCCCTGATTAAAAGATGCCCAAAAGGAAAGTATATGACAACCAAAATCATCACCGTTTTCCTTGTAACAATGGTATTCTAGAGTGTTGCCATCTCTAGGTAACTCGCTCTTAATGGTAACTTCCCAGTGATATCATAGATTAGGTTTTGTTGTACATAAAAAACATAGGATGAGCAGACGAAGAAGTGAAAGAAATGAATTTTCAAAAGTATGACTTATGTTGTTATTGTTTTTTCTTAGGGATGATCGAGTTATGTAATCTGGTGTGCTTCATTCAAAAAAAAAAAAAAAAGATTTATGTACTTTGGTGATTGAAGATATAGATTACACACAATCATTAGATTCAGTGAATCCGTCGAAGGAAATTGTTTGGTGTGTTTTATAGATATAATTGCAGAAGCGGTGTTACTTGAAATCAAATAGTATTTCCATTGGTTTTTTTTTTTTCCTTTTGTGGACTGATAGAGTAAGAGAATAGTTTTCAAAGTCTTCTACCATCAAGTTATAGGTTGTCAAATGTTAACAATTTAACAAATCAATTCATGAAGTGTAGAAAAAAAATTACTATTTTAGTAAACTATCGATTTTGATGAAGGTTAAAAATTGGAGAAATCATTTTTGATGCAAAAAATATATATAAATATTACGTAGTAATATACAATATCAAACATGTTTATTATAACTCTTATAAAAAAGACAAAAATTTCATTACTCTGATTCTAAACTTTTAATAGATTTCAGATTTTTTTTTGGTACAATAAAAGTAGGCTGGGTTTTGAATTTTTATATTTAGATTTGATAAGTCAGATTGCGTATAGATAGAATAGGGAGATTAAAAATCTAGAATATTAAATAAATAAATATTTAAATTTTAATATTTAGATTTCAGATTTTCGTTTTGTGTATTGTGTGTGAGCAAATTTTTTAAGTTAAATAAAATTGGGCTTGTAAAAATCTCAATAGGCTTTAATTGTTTTTCACATTCTTTTTGCGAAAGAGTTCATTTTTTTTTTGTCAACAAACAAGATTATTTTTTTAGACGAAAAGGAATGATATTTTCAGAATGGTCCTCCTTTTTTAATGCAGAAAAAGAGAGCTCCATTTGACAATTTACTATTATCCATCCATTATAACATTTCAAAAAAAAATAAAATTCAATCTATTATTTTTCTCCCACTCCAGCCCCCAAAAAGTCAACATTCTAATGTAATGGTCTTCTCCCCAATTTTTGGTCAATATTTTCTATAACAATCAGGCCATTTCTTAATGCAGATGAGAAACTTAAAGAAAACATCCGAAAGCAATGACTTATTGACCAAATTCTGATGGCGTAAAAAGCTAAGAAGTCAACTCTACTTTGTACGAAGGAGATGCATTTCTGGTACCAAAACGAACAAAAGGCAATAACCTAATTAAAAAATTGATAGTTCGTTGAAGTGCCAACAGCACTGAAATTCGAATGAGCTTTTGACGTTGCCTTTAGCATCTCAGAACCCCTTGATTCGTGTTTTGGTAATATTGGTTAAGTGACACAATGTGGATTATGTTAGTTCATCTGTCATTAGAGCAAATTGCCAATCAATAAACTACAAACTCCGAAACATTCTCCCCAACACAACACTATTATGTATAAGGGACTCGAAATCTATAACAATACTATTTACATATTTAATACTTATTTCTTCCATCACAAAATTATTGTCTAATTTAATATGTCAAGTTTAGTAAAATGCAAATTCAAAGTAGATAATAATTTCGGGACATAGAAAGTATCTCACTACATTTATATATATATATATATATAAACAATAAACAAATACACTTCCTCCGATCCTTAATATAATGCATTTTGATTTGTCCTAAGTTTCAACTGGTACGCATTTTTATTGACCAAAAACTCTTAAAAATATATATTCATTTTTGCTGTGTTTTCTTGAATGTTATGAAATATTTTTAAGTTTTTTTTTATAGATAAAAAAATGCGTACTAAGTAAAACCTATGAAAAATCAAAACGTCTTATAGTAAGTACTCAAGGGAGTAAAAAAAGGTTAAAATCATACTTCGGGGTTGTGCCTTTGACTTTTCACTGTGATGGGAATCCGAGTTCGATGAATGGCTGCATAACCATTATTCAAGTACATACTCAATGAGATGCTAAGATAAAAAGGGCTAGTTGCTAATTTAGCTTAATTTTTCTCCTAGTGAAAAACTGAACTCTAATTCCAAATGAAGTAACAACCTTGACATAGATAAACACAGTTTCAAAGCTGCCTCTTCTCTTTGATTTCATCTTTTGTCGCATTTGGACATTACATTACAAATTGATACTGGGACTTCCACATATACGTTTTGTCTCAAAAGAAATAGAAAGATAAACTAATGAATTTGCTGTTGCATTCTTTGCTTGGGTGTTACAACTTCCATTTCCCATTAGGCCAGCAGGTTTAAAGAAAGTTTAAGAGATTGAAACTAAAGGGAAAACCCAAAAAGTTATCCTAACCCAAATGAAGAAGAGAGAAAACTATCTGGCTAACTGAAGAAACATAAACCAATATTTAAGAATTTGCAAAACAGAGTGAATATGAAGTCCAGAAAGGATGATAATATGTGCCTTTTCTGTGAAATAAAAATGTTCTGCAGTATGAGAAACATGTACAATCTTTGAGTGAAGAGTGAGGTATATGAAATCGGTATTTTCTTTTACCTCTCTGTAATATGTATCTATGAACACTTGAGAGAAAAAAAAAAGGGCATAATTGCCTCCATTCATACGCTTGAATGAATTTGCAGCAGAAAAATACCCCTGTTTTTCCATCTGGGATGTATATAAACTAACTAAGGAAGTGTTTCCAATGTTTTCCATTTAGAAATGACATTAGCATCTTTACCTTCAAACTCGATCTGATATATCTGTTCTGCTTCGAACTCTATCGAAGAAGTTGTTGATTTGCAGCTTCTGTAGAAGATGCAACCGATAATGGTATCTAAGATGAGGAGAATTGCATATAAGTTGGCTATGAATATCCCTTCAAAAACAATGGAAGAAAAGGGAGATTCTGACAGATGAAGTGCTCTTACAATTCGGTATTGAAATAAGGCCTCAATTGCAGCCAGTGCAAGGTTAACATGCAGAGCCAAGGATAATGTTGTTGCTGTTCTTCCTCGAATCAGGACGCAAGCCTTGAGAATCGCAGTGTATCCGCTGGAATTTTCCATCCCTGAGACTATTAATGCAAGATTGCAAATGATGAGGGAATTGGCAAGGACTATGGAGTACAGAACAGCTCCTGTGGCGGAAAACACCAGCAGTGTTTTCGGGTTCACAAGGCCTAATCCATCGGCGCAGTTAAACCCGAAGAACAGGATGCAGAAGCAGGTTGCATTTGCCGAGATCATTAGTATCATGTTGCAAAGTTGAGTGTACAAAAGGGGACCGAAAAGGGAATTGAAAAAGGCGAAAGGGGTTCACGAAACGGCCTTATGGTTAGAAAAAGCATGGATTAAAAATGCCTTGGTGAAAAGGAAGAAGGTGAAGATGAAAGGGAAAATTAGATAAGATTCTGCAATAGTCTGAGACAGCTTGATGTTAAGAATCGCGAAGAAATCCGATGACCTTGGAAAGCCGGCAGCATCAAAGAGCGATTGCAGCCGGTTGTGAATCCCCTGAAGCAGAGCAGATGATGGAATTGCAGATTCTGACAACAGAACTAATGCTGCATAAGATAAGGCAAGGATTGCCGCAGTTGTAGTGTAAGATTGATACTTTTGCAGAAAAGTGTAAACTGATCTTCCAAGAATTCTGACTGTTTTCCCCATTGCCCATTGGGATTCTTGAATGTTCTTCCATGGATGAATCAAAGTGTAAAAATCTCATTCTTAAAACTGATATGAAAGAAATCAAGAAACACAAAAAAAAGGGTACTATATCAAGAGAAGTTTGGAGGAGTTTGGAGAATTTAGTATTCTTGCAAGAATGGATTGACCAACAACCTAAGGCTAAAAAATCCCGAAGGGATGGAGTCGTTGTTGTTGTTTGAAGTTAACTTGTGATCACCTAGGAGGGATTTGTTGTTGGAACTCACTGTGAGAAACTCCTCTTCTTTCTTGTAAAAATCTCCAACCTTTCTCCTTACAAATGAATTAGTTGGCTGACTTATTAGGAGAGGTTGGAAAGACTATCTATTTCATGATGATTAAAATAACATCATAACATGATGTATGAGTATGACCCTCTCCTCTTTCTGCTTTTGCTTGGTACTGAAAACTGTCCAAAGTTTTGGTGACTTAAAAGAGCACTCTAGGTTGCTCACCTTTTGATATACATTATATAATATTGCCATGCATTTTTTACATGGGATAAACTATTGGACTAAGATCCAATTAAAAGCAAAGTGGCTAGCTAATCATGAACTGGCAGGCTGTTAAACGCCCTAAAAATCTCCCTTCAACGCCCTAAATAAATACCAAATGACCATTTTGCCCTTTACATGAATTTATAAATAAAGAGTTTCAATTTCATTCTTTCAATTCCTAAATCAATCTTTCATTTCAAATTCTTTCAATCCAAATACCTAAAAATCTTAAATTTAATGGGGGATCGAATTAAACGGCTACGAAATGAGCTACGCAAACTAAAGGTACGTAAATTTGAATTTGAATTGTTTTAAAGTTTATTTTGAAAAAAAAAAAAAAACTCCATTTGCCCGGCCGGCGAGGAGAACCGCGCAGGGCAAACAGAGCTGGCGCACAGATCTGCGCCACTCAGAAGGAGTGGCGCAAAATCTTCGCCACTCCTTACAGAGCCGGCGCAGATCGTGCGCCAGCTCTGTTTGCCCGGCGCGGTTCTCCTCGCCGGCCGGCAATGAGGCGCGGTTTCTTCGCCACCGGAAGATGGGGTGGCGAAGAATATTCTCGCCAGCCGGTTGAGCTGGCGAGAAAAACTGCACGCTGGCTTTTTTTTTTTTGTTAATTAATTTATATTTATATTTATATTTAATTATTTAATTATTTAATTATTATTTAATTGTTACTATTAGTAAATGTTTGTCTTATGAAATTTAGTTTAATTATTTGTTATTAGTGAAATTAATTAGTTATTTTTATTAGTTTAATTTATTTTGGAATTCAATTGTAGTTTTAATTTAGTATAGGTTTAATCTTCAGTAAATAGAATAGTTATAATACTTTTATAGTTTTAGGAATTTAATTGTATTTTTAGGGAGTTTAACGGTTTGTAAATTAAATTGGATTATTATGAAAGTTATTATAATTAATATAATTATAGAAAATATATTTATTGGATTAGTCGGTATAATTGTAATTAGGCTAAAAAATTAAATATTTAGTATAGGAAAATTAAATAAATAAGTTATAATTAAAAAAATACAGGAGGTTAGTAGATAATTAGGGTTAATAAGAAATATTTATGTAGTTGTAAGAAAAAATAAATATGTAGATATTATTAATAAATTGAACACTTTAGATGTAGAGTAGATAATATTATAATTACATATTTGAATAATATAAAGCTGTATTAAACTAATTAATCTAAGTTACGTGTAAAATTTGAAACTGTTGTAGGATGGGATATCGCCTCTTCAGGGATCTGGGCATCGGCATGCAGTTACGCGCAATCTGTATGCCGAACATCGAGCGAAAAAGAAAAAAGTTAAAGAAAGTGAAAATGTACATCCTACGTTTGCCCAGGTTGGTGAGTCAGCCAACGTAGACGATGATGATGATGATTTTGAAGGAGAGGATTCAGCAGAGGATAGTTATGAGAGTGGGGGGGACGATGTGGCTGAGGAGGATGACACATCTTCGTTTTCCTCGTATGAGAGGAGGGATATACGGATTGGAGATACCTCGATCGAACCCCATTGGTCGTACTGTTGATCAGACTCTAGTTCACCCTACCCGGGGGAAGACCCTTGTTGGATTATCGGCCCAATTCGAGCTTACACTCCCGGTGGTTCCAGTGTTCGTCCCGGTCTACAGAGTACTCTTGGGCGAGGTCAGAGTACTACTCTTGGGCGAGGTCAAAGTACTATTCTTCAGCATGCATCGTCATCAGGTACGTATTTGTAATAATTTAAGCATTCATTACTGTTTGGTCAATTTCTTAATTGCATTCGATAAAGTATTTATACACTATTTGTTATTCGGGTTTCAGGTACTAGCAGACGGTCTAAGGTTTCTACCGAAGAAATTGATGATTGGGTTGTGACAGACGACGTACCTGGCGGGCCATGTGATGGGTCAGTGATTCCTAGTTTTCTTGGACACACTGCTTATCAGTTGTGGAATGGAGAACCACGAGATTACCTTACCATTAAGCCAGCGAAGAAGAGTTTGTCTAGATTGCATGGATGGTATGCGAGGTTGCCGGAGAACGCACAGTTGCAGATTCAGCATACCGGTTTGTATCATCTCATTGATACCATGTATGATGACATTGCCCTTGCGCTTGTTTCTGCCTTCATAGAGAGGTGGCAGCCCGACACAAACTCTTTCCACTTGCCGTTTGGGAGATGACCATTATGATGCATGATGTGGCACACATTTTGGCGATTCCCTTGATGGTGACTTGTTGATCCAACATGCGGAAGGTGAGATTTTGAAGATGCAGTCGCAGGATTGCTTGGGATGTCGTTGGTGAGTTAAAGCGTGCATGGAGCCACGGAGGTGTGAGCGACATATTGATTCGAGAGTGTTGTCGTAGGGTCCTCCCATTGCTCAGTGCAAGCTTGGGTGTGGATCTTGTTAGCCTCGACACTCTTCCTTGACAGGAGTGGGGGCAGGATCAGTGCTTCGCTTATGACTGAGCTGCACGGAGGTATTGACAATATTGGGGAGTACTCCTGGGGATCCGGTACACTAGCATTCCTCTACCGTCGCCTTGGTATTGCTAGTCGAGCGGGGTGTACCACGATGGCTGGTTGTATGACCCTTCTCCGTGCATGGATATATGAGTATTTTCCATGCTTCCAGCCTCCAAGAGGCGAGGACGTCGAGGTGTTGTTGGTTGGCCCAGAGCCCGAGACTGGACCCCTGTTAGCTATAAGGGGCCGAGGCCTATTCATAGTCGTCTCCAGCAGATTCGTACGCAGCTCGACGCGATGACTGAGCAAGAGGTACACTTTATATTTCATTTCCGTATATTGCGTAAGGGGTATTTATTTTTTTACACTATAATAAATGTTGCTAACGTTTGCGAGTCGAATGGGAGCCATTTGGTCGCGATCAGTGCAAAGACATCCCAGGACCATCTTCGGTGGGTGGATTATGTACCACGACTTCCGGGAGCCATACATGCGGAGAGAGTGCTACGCCACTCGGTTATGTGCAGACATACCTCGTGCGCCGCTCACACCGGTTACTCGGTTTCGCGGGAGAAATGCGCACAAGTATTTTGTTGAGCGTCCTAGTGCCGAGACATGTAACTGTTGGGTTAGATTTTCGGAGTCGGAGTGCATCAGCCTCAGTTATTGTGTGCCGGTATCGTCTACTGAGGTAGGACAGGCAGCTGTAGATTACCTTGACTGGTACAGGAGCCATTCACATCCATTTTTACTGCCGGAGTCCGTACAGTCTACATCACGCATCCCAGGGAAGAACTGCACCACATACGTAAGTTCAACTCTAACAAAATTACCCATTGTTTAATAATACACGTACTATCATTAAGGGATTAATTTGGTTTGATTTAACATTTGTAGTGGATGCGTGAGTGGAGAAGTTGACTCGAGGTTGCATCGATGATTTGAAGAAGCTCGATGTGGGTGTAGGTGAGAAGTGGGATACTCGCTGGATGATGTCATCTTCCGTGCAGTCGGGCCCCATGACATTCTACTTATGATGATTCTGTACAATTATGCAATGATTCTGTACTTATGAACAATATGCACTTATGTTTGTTTGCAATTTAAATTTTAATTTACGTCACCATCTGTGCTTCAATTTTCAAATATATATATATATATATATATATATATATATATACACAAAAGATCACCCCAGATCTTCAAATGCCTGTGTGGGTCTTATCCGAGGTACTAAAGTTCGCCATAGCTGTAGTCTGGACTCAAAAGGTTCATCCCAACCAATAACACTACTATCACGATCATGCCTCCAACTGAGGTGAATGGGGGAAATCGGGAAATCACCCTGTAGATTGAGTCGAATGAAGTGTTGGTAAGGATTGAGGTGGCAAATAACTATCTGGAACTCAGGTCTTGTTGCCCCGCCTCGTGCGCTCAGTGGTAGCACAGTCCAACATGAGCCGTTTAGATTTTCAGCACCGCGGCATCAAGTAGTACACAATCGCATTGAAATATGTAGCAAGGGGATAAAAGTCATCTGTCGACATCCAGTGACCTAATGCGGTGCCTGTCCACCGTATACGCTCTAGGCTCTCAGCCCATCTGTCCCACCTACACAAAGACACGGGTATGAAAGTTTTTTTAAAAAAATAACAGTAAGACAATTGCTCACCAACATTAAACTGGTTGCATACCCGTAAATGTTCCCATATAGGCCAGGGTTATTTATAACCTCATCATAACATATCTGTCTGCACAAAATGTGATTATTCTGCCCGCCCAACATGCAACTCGCAAAGACACGGAAACCACAATTGCCGTCAGGCTCGACATCAAGATATGACTGAACATGATTGTGGAGTACCTGCGGAATCCTATTCTTGTGGCTAAACTGGAAAAAATCTGTCTGCATAACATCTTTAACCACGTAAAATAATATCATTATTTCTGAATTATGTATTAGTAATTAAGTCTGAATTATGTATTACAATATAAATTATAAACTTACCTCCGACATGTGGTTCGGAACCCGACCTGTTGCCTCTACTGGAACTGCTGCTGTTCGTCTCACCTTGCCCAGTCCATGGACCTGTTGTAGCATGGGTAAGTAACAAAGTAAAATAATTTATCACACATTTAAAAAGAGAAAGTAATATCGGACCTCTGTTCTGATCTTCAGCTCCCGACGTATGCCCTCTACTGGAACTATGGGTGTTCGTCCTTGATTTACTGGAACCGCTGGTATTCGTGCCACCCTGATTGCCGTCCCTGTATGCCCACACATTCGGTTTGTCTTGCCTTTTTTTAGAGATGCCCCTCTTCTTCGGTCTGCCCTTGCCTCTCTTTCCAACCCGCGGTTCATTTAATCTGCTTGGCCGGGTGGAGTTTGTTGTACATCAATCTGGTGATCTCGCGCTGTATAGGCTCATCGCCAGCGTTCAATTCTTCCACTAACTCGGCTGAACAACAATCTGTGAGGAGGAACATCATCCGAACCATCCTTCTCTCGTAACCTCACCGATGTCAAGTGTGCTCCAAAATTGGTGTAAGTATTTTGGAGTTAAAATATCGTTGGCCTCCATTACACGCTTAAGTATACATGCACAAGGGATGGAATGAGTTTGTTTCGAGTAATGATTGCATTCCCAATATACATCATCTCCGAGTTGTTGCATCCTTTCTAATTCATTTTCAAAAGATCCAAGCGGTGGTGTGAAACATTGCATCTTAATTGGTAGAAAGGGTACTTGTTGTGTTGCCTCCTATTTTCTCGCCTTGATTCTTGCAATTTCTCCTGTACAGAATTCAAAAAATTAATTAAACAACCTAAACACACAAATTAACTAAAAGGGATCAACAGGCTGTACCTTATTTGCGTAAGCCGTGTCTCCAAGAACATGTGAACCCTGTGCCACACCGTTTCAAAAGAAGCATTTGGAATGACGAGCCATTCCTTTAACAACTTGTGTGCGCTCTCCACTCTACAGGTAGTGGTGTTGCCAAAATGCAAATAAGTGTTGGTCCATGCACGCACAAACTTGTGCACCACCACTAACCATGTGTTCCTAACATACTGTAGAACGGCCTGAAATTGGATCTAATTATGCTCCAGAAACTGCACTCTTTCTTCGTATGCGTCTCTGGTTTCAGCTTCGATCACTGCTTTGAAGGCATTATACGCGAAACTTTTTGCTGTATGAGCATTTCCATTAAAAATTCTTTTCACATTTCTTTCAACATCCCTGTAAACATGCCACGTACACAATAAGTGATGTGAAGATGGAAATACATCATCAAGAGGCCTCATCACCCGGAGTTCGCGATCGATCACGATGACACTCGGATGCATATCTTCGCCATACAAGTTACGGAGCTGCCACAGTGCACAATGGTAGCTGTCCCCTGTCTCATCACTCAGAATGGCATATGCTATGAGGAATGTCTGATTGCAAGGGGTCATTCCAACAAACTCCACAAGAGGCAGTTTATATTTGTTTGTGTTGTATGTGGAATCTACACAAACAACCCAAGGATACGTCCGCAATAACAACAAAGAATCCGGATGTGCGAAAAAGACGTGGGATAACCTCTGTGTCTCTTCATCGCACTCCGTGAAGATGATGTATTTGTGCTGTTCTGCAACCTCTAACACCTTTCCCACTACGTCCATGGCAGACAGGTCATCTAGAATTGGAAACCCCGCCTTACGCAAAAAATTTCTGTAGTTGTAGACTTGTTTAGCGGTTACCTTTTCATGGGGAAATTGTGTCCATATCGCCCGTAAAATGTGGACTGCCTTAGTCCCAGATTTGGAGTACTCTTTAATAAGCTCTTTTACTTCAGTACTCAATGGCCTCCTGACTCGAGGTGGATCTTTCAATGAATGGTTGTGCATTTCCCACGGACCTGGATATACACGGATTGCCCACCTATCATACATCTTGTAAGTAGTAATACAAAACTGGCATCCGGTTATCTGTGTCTTTGTATTAGCTCGGGCCCGCACGTTTTCATCCACCTGTTCACCTTGGTACCGCCCCCCTTTATGACAAAGGAGTATAGTACTATTACCCTTATGCGAGGATATACTTAACACCATATTGTAGATGTTCGCAATACCCTTCGCATATTCAATAGCTTCCGTGTTCGTTGAGAAAGTCTCGTCTGTAGCAAAAGCCACACTATAATCGATTCCATCCCCCTGATCAAAACTATTCTGCACACACACATTAAAAACAAATTATATCATAACTTAAGTTAACTCTAACATTGTTAAACCACAATTAATTTCATATGAGTAAACATTATTATAGAATCCGATATAATGATCTTTTACTTTGAAGATAATTAATATATACTAATAACTAACTAAAAATATTATTAATCAAAACTCATTATTTTAACAAATATTCTAATCCCTAACAACTATACGCATTAACATACAACCTAAATACTCATTTAACAAGAAATAAAGTATTTCTTACGAGCATACAACGTAATTAACATATAACAGTATACGTAATTAAAAAACATTCTCTAAATATCTAACATAAACCCTAATTTTCTAAACATATATTAAACTACAAAACAAATACTCAAATAAACTAAATACATGAATTAATTAAATTTATTAAACTAATAATAATAATTTTTAAACTAATAAATATTAAATATATTAAAAAATTTAAAAAAAAAAAAAATTGGTTGGCGACCGTTTGGGCGCCACCAACACGGCGGTTGGCGAGCATTTGCTCGCCAACCATGATAGAGGTGGCGCCGAATATGGCGCCACCGCCTTCGCCATTGGCGAAGGCTTGCCTCGCCTCCCCTGTAAGGAGAGGCGAGCTTATTGCACGCCATCCCCTTTGGGGATGGCGTGTTTCTCCAGCGCCAGCCGTTAATGGCTGGCGCGTTTCTCCCTCGCCACCCCCCCCATTTTCCCGAAAAAAAAAACATACCTCCATTTTCAGGGGCGTGTTGGTCTTTCACGGGCGCTCAAATGAAAAAATAAGGGCGTTCAATAGTTCGACCCAATCATGAATATTGATTCTCTCCTTCCTAACTCATAATAAAAGCCAAAATTTTGAGTATATATATTGTATATACTCCCAGTCTTAAAATAAGTGTCACATTGATAATTTTATTTTCGTTTAAGTACCACTGCTTTTTTCTTTTCTTTTTTAATTATTTTGAGATGGAAAGGATTATTATCACTTCTTTTGTCCTATAAAAATAATTTAAATTAAATATTGAGATTTGTATAATTTTTAATATAAATTCAAAACTTAATATGAACTATTTTTAAGGGATAGTAGAGTATTATTTTGATCAAGTAACGTGTCCATGCCTCGATTAAAAAAAATGCCTATATTACATAGTCTTGCTCTACATACTTACATAGTTATGTTTTGAAAATCAGATTGGACCGGACGGTCGAACCGGTTCAATTGAGAATCGGAGGCCTCCTCAGTTCGGTTTCGATTAATAACCGATAAACTTAAAAACCCGTCAAACTCAATCAAACCAAGACAAACCCGTGGTTCGACTGTGAACTGGTACCAGTTGGACTATTTTTTAAAAAACTTTAGAAATAAATTATTTTTCAATATTTTTTATAGCCGGTTTTGACCGATTTTTAAGACCGATTCAAACTAGTTGAACCGATGAACCAATGAACCAGTTAAGTTACCGGTTCACCTTCCAGTCCGGTTTTCAAAACATAGCTACATAGGGAGTTATTCGTTACAAGTTGTTTTGCCCTATATACTTTCAATTGAGCAAGATTTTTTTTTTTTCATATTTGCAGGGTGTCTACCGTTGGCAACAATGACCAGTGATGGAGATAGGGGGTACCAACAGGGGCGTTCGCCTCTCTTTCCCAATTTTTTTATTAAAGGAGGATATAATGTTTTAGCATAAAATTTTAAAAAATTATCATTTTGCCCCTGCTATATAAATAATTTATCATTTTACCCCTGCTATTTATGATTCCTGGCTCCACCACTGACAGTGACTAATCCCCCTCACTGAATTGTAGGCATCTCAATGGGTGGAACAACTGGCCAAAGTATTTAAGGTTACTCCATGTCCATGGCAATGTTCAAACCCTCGACCTATGGTTAAGGGTGGAGAAGTTCTTTCCACTGCACTACAACCACTTTAGTTTCAATTGAGCAAGATGATAATAAATTTTTATATTTCTGTGTCTGACCTCCTTAGACTTGGTCAGATCTCGAGAACCTATGCAGAATTCATATACAAGTTGACTAAAACCGTAGTGGGATGGAAATGGAAGCAAATTTTTAATCCCACCATTTTGTTTTTTTAAAAATAAAAAATAAATAAATTTTGCCCAATTTTTTTCACTATAACTATTTTGCGACATACAGAATGTTCTTCATTTTTTTCTTCTTCTTTTTTTTGGCAAATAAAAAGAGGGAAAGGGGCTTTGACAATGACTTTTCTTTAATCACGCACGCCCCACGCCACTCTTAATAGAATTTGATTATTGAACATTTGATTACTTTTACATTTATGTCCCGGTTACACAATGATCATTCTTTAGGTAGAGGTTATAAATATATATGAAGACGAAAGCTTGTGCAATTTTTTTTTAACTTTTTGAGAAGAATCCTGCAAGTAAATAAAATAAAATAAATTATTCATAATTAAACGGGTCAATATCACACAAATGGTTTTACCTCAAATTTCAAAATGTAAGATTGCATTTACTTCTCTGTTCGTAATCATTAACTTCTTTGGTACGTTGACACATTAATTTTTCCTTAATCTATACTTTGTATAGTGATGAACGTTAAGCCACAAAATAGTATTAATGATAATAATAATAATAATAATAATAATAATAATAATAATAATAATAATAATAATAATAATAATAATAATAATAACTTGTAAATTGTGAACAAAGACCTACTCCCTTAATTCGCAACTGTTTTATTTCAAAATTTTTATATATATAAGTGTATAGTACAACATCAAATGAACTTTATCTACAATTGATGAACTTCTTGATAGATATTAACGTTAAAAATCCAATTATCAATAACATTTGCTCTCTTTTTTTCAGTAATATTTGTCATTTTATTTGGCTTCTAGATTTCAAATGCTCCCACGAATGAAACAACCACATATACTTCCTGCCTCCAGCAAATAACAACTATCCGTCCATTTTAATTGCCCCAATTTAGTACTACCATTATTTTCCTTTATTTACAGAATTTAAATGCTCGAATTTAGTCTCTTCAACAAACCATCCTACAGTACTACCCCATCATAATGAAGGTTCTTTCAACCATTTGTTGCTATTGTACCCTTTACGATTCCTAATTGTTTGCTGGACTTATTCATCGGTTTTTATGACTAGGTAGATCGATTCGGTCGACCTTCATGAATACTAAACTGGAAAGCTAGCTAGGGTACTCTCTAATCTTTTCTATATATATATATATATATATATATATATATATATAGGGGATGATGAATCATAGGAAATCGCAACTGATGAACTACTTCATTAGCTTTGGCTCCATGTTTTTCTAGAATGAGATCTTATGAATGTCGGAATGCGGAGGGAAAAAAAACCCAAAAAAAAAAAGAAAAAAAGAAGAAGAAGGAAGCATTCTGAATAAAGCACAAGCTTTCTACAATTCCTTGCTAAATCAAAAGTAATAGAATTATTTCATTTTTCCTTGTCTTTTATTGGTCATTTGATGTTTTAATCGTTATATAATATCATGCCCCTAAAGAAGATTGGAGATATATATTGGGTTCGAATCACCCAGTATAATAAATAATCTTGAACCTTTGACGGGTGATGTTTTCACAGCACGTTTTACTGATTGCCAATTTAATGAGGTTATTTTCTCAAAATTAGGGGGAGAAAGAAAAGAAATGGCAAATGATATTGCATGGAGTGACCCATCATTATTGTATCTTAATCCTCGAACAAAACAATGTGAAACATAAGTGCAAAAGATTGTGCACTTACAAGCAATTGCAAATCAATTGCCAGATGCTTTTTCAGATACAAAAAGAGTGACTAAATCACATATACCAGCAGTTAATGCTCCAGCTCGTATTGAAATTCCAAAAATAAAATCTGAGTCTCTCAAGAGTCTAAATCACATCTAAAACTTAGGAGACCGATTGGTTCAAAGGATTAAAAATCCTCGAATAAAAAAGAGATCAGAAAATAATGACAACGAAAATGTTCCTGAAGAACCAAAAGGCAAAGAAGATTCCCCTGATAAAAACACTGAAAAGGTGAATGAAGAAATCTCGATCAATTATAATAGTACAAGGATATGGTGGAATAGAGATGAAATTGTAATGATGAGTTTTGCTCTTATGCTGTCGCATGTGAAATTATGAATGGAAGTGATAATCCTGAACCAAAATCAGTTCAAGAATGTCAAGATAGACATGATTGGATAAAATGGAGAAACGCTATGCAAGTTGAATTAGATTCGCTTAATAAGCAAAAAGTTTTTTGATCCATTGCTCTCACACCCTATAATATAAAACCTGTTGGATACAAATGGGTTTTGTACGAAAATGAAGTGAGAAGAATGAGATCATGAGATATAAAGCTAGACTTGTAACTCAAGGTTTTTCACAAAGACCTGGAATTGACTATGATGAAACATGTTCACCTGTTATAAATGCAATTATGTTTAGATTCTTAATCACTTTAGCAGTTTCTGAAAAATTAGAAATGCGTCTAATGGATGTTGTGACTGCTTATTTGTATAGATCACTTGACAGTGATATTTATATGAAAATTCCTAAAGGATTTAAGATGCCTAAAAGTTCAAGTTCAAAACCCAAAAAAATATATTCAATTAAACTGCAAAGATCATTATATGGGTTAAAACAGTCTGGACGCATGTAGTATAATCGTTTAAGTGATTTTTTGACAAATAAGGAATATACCAATAGTACTACTTGTCCATGAATTATTATTAAGAAAAAAACATCTGGATTTGTCATCATAGCTTTCTATGTTGATGACTTGAACATCATTGAAACACATAAAGACATTGATAATGTGATTGCATACTTAAATGAAGAATTTGAAATGAAAGATCTTGGAAAACTAAATATTGTCTTGATTTACAAATTGAACATATGCACAATGAAATATTTGTGCGTCAATCAAATTATAGAGAAAAGATCTTAAAATACTTTAACATGGATAAAGCAAATTCTCTAAGTACACCAATGATTGTCAGGACACTAAATGACGAAAAAATTCCATTTCGTCCTGTTAAAGATGATGAAGAGATTTTTTTCATGAAGTACCATATCTGAATACAATTGGAGCTCTTATGTAACTTGTTAATTGTACTAGACCTGATATTTCTTTTGAAGTCAATTTGTTAGCAAGGCACGGCTTGGAATCAAACTTATATTTCATCATCTTCGAAGAAGTATTGATTTGGGTTTATTTTACTCTAATGATTCGAAACAAGAGTTAATTGGTTATGCAGATGCATGTTATTTATCTGATCCTCATCATGGAAAATCTCAAACTAGATATGTGTTTGCATATGGAGGGACTGCAATTTCTTGGCATTCCCAGAAACAAACAATAGTATCTACTTCTTTAAATAATACCAAAATTATTGCATTGCACGAAGCGAGTAGAGAATTTGTATGGCTCAAATCAATAACACAACACATCAAGACTTCTTGTGGTCTTCCAGTTGAGGAAATTCCAACTATTTTGTATGAAGATAACACAGCTTATATTCACCAATTGGAGGAAAGATATATCTAGAATGATCGGACAAAGCATATCCCTCCGAAGCTTTTTGCATATAGAGTTCATGAAAAATAATGACATTAATGTTCAATATGTCACATCCAGTGAAAACTCAGCTGATCTCTTCACAAAATCACTTTCTACAGCACTTTTCAGAAAACATATTCATAACATCGGAATGCGTCATTTACACAGCATGTGAAGAATTACGGATGTTATCATCAGGGAGAGACAATTAGGCAGTGAAAACTCAGCTGATCTCTTCACAAAATCACTTTCTACAGCACTTTTCAGAAAACATATTCATAACATCGGAATGCGTTTACACAGCATATGAAGAATTACCGATGTTATCATCAGGGAGAGACAATTAGGCATTGCACTCTTTTTGCCTTCGCTAGAATTTTTTTGCCCACTGGGTTTTTTATTTTAGCAAGGTTTTTAATGAGGCAGTATTATTAGCATAATTTATTTCGTCATTCAAGGGGGAGTGTTGCAAATAAGTGAATGACAAAAGTAAAAAACATTTACCCACTAGAATAATTACATTAAATATGAAGAAGGAAAATTGAGGCCAAATGCTTATCAAAGTTTTTCTATATATATGTGACTTTCCAAAGTGAAAAAAGCACCGAGAAACTTACTTTTTCCTCCCTCTTACTTTCTTTATGTCTTTAATTTATAAAGTGAATTTTTCCCCTTCTTAAATCTCATAAGATATTTCATAATATTTAAAGTAGAAGAAAGTTACAATAATAAAATTTCTAATATAGAAGTTAAATAAATCATTGTTAATTAAATAATTAATACTTTTGTATTGAATCATTATATTTAGACCTTGGTTTTATAATATGGATGAATTACTTCTTCAGCTTACAAATCAAGATTTTCTTATTTTTGTTCTTGGAGCGTCTATGTTCCTCAATCCATGGAAATATCAAGAGATTATTTCTTGTATCTGATGAATAAGTTTCGTGTGTTAAGAACACGAGCAAATCATGGTCATAATCAAGATTTTTTTGATCACAAGGTCGTTTTCAAAATCAAATTTTCAGAAGCAATACATTCATACCTTGCCTCTAATATGAAAAAAAATAATTGACATCATGATTCATCAAAGTATACATATTTTCATGGTGTCAAAGTATAAATTGTTTTTGACAAGGTGATTAATTCTCACGGCGGAAGGTAAACAACTAAACATTTCGACAGAGTGAACAATTTGTAAAAAAAATTTAAAATCTCTCTTTACCATACATTCCTCAATTTATGATTGGCAAGAATATCAGAAAATGATTTAAGATTACATCAAAAATTCTAAAACAATCACCACAACCACATTCTTGTCCTTCTCTTAAATATCCATCAACACAAGTTCACCAAAGGGAAATTTATTTGTATCAAGTAAAAATTAGTCCGAATTCATGATATGATCTTAATTAGAAATATGACATAATTATTGCAATAAATGGTCCCAAAAAAAAAAAAAATTCTATCAACCCATCACCTCTTCATCCATCCACAAAATCCACAATTAGTTTCCACCTCCTCTTTCACCATCTCATTCACATTCAAAGACAAAAAAATAAAAATAAAAAAAATCCCTCCCAACAAGTTATGCAACTTCTTATGATCTACAAAAGAAACACACTATATTCCAATCATTAAAAGGCATGTTATACCTTAAACATGGCCACCTTAATTATCAAGAGTAGGTTGAGGAGAGCTTGCATATTGCCCCCCGTGTTTGTCGTAGACAAAATCAACTTTAAATGATGCTCCCTCCGGTCCTCAATATAAGGCATTTTAATTTATTTTAAATTTGACCTACTATGTAATTTTAATTAGAAAAAAATCTTAAAAATATTTTCTAATGATTAGGAGAACGCAATGAACATGAAAATATATTTTTAAGGTTTTTTTCTTCAATAAAAATTATATACTAGGTGAAACATAAGATAAAATCAAATGCCTTATATTAAGGATCGGATGGAGTATAATATATGTGTGATTATGATACATTTTGTCCCTAATGAAGGATTTTGTAATTTACACGAGTTAAGGGATTAGATACGTTAAGTAAAATGTCCCCTTTTGATTTTGTTCTCAGACGAGGGACGAAAGAAACATTTACTAAAAGAAAAGTACTGGACCCAATTTTTATTTAAGTTAAAAATATGAGGCAAATTTAGTAATGAGTTGGATTATCGGGCAAGAAATAGGAAAAGAAAACCCCGATTTATAGTGTAAGCCGAGAACCAAATCCAGGCCGTTCATCTATCATTGTATAAAAACATCGACCGATCAGTGAGTCAGATCCTCCTCCAAGGCTTTACAGACGTTAAATTTTTTGGAATTGGTTTAGGGTTTTAGGGGCCAGAGAGAGAGAGAGAGAGAGAGAGAGAGAGAGAGAGAGAGAGAGAGAGAGAGAGAGAGAGAGAGAGGTGATTAGGTGTTGGAAAAATCGATCGAAGAAAGGGAAAAGATGGACAAGAACATGCTTGGAGATTTGGATAATCTTCCCGAGGAAGATAAGCTCAGAATGAACACCATGATTGAGCAACTCCAAATCCGTGACAGGTATAATCAAATCCCCCCATTCCTCCACCCCAGATTGAACATTATTTGTGTTTGCCTGTGAACCCATTAGGAGATCGTCTTTGATTTGATTAGCTGAAATGCATTTTGTGAATTGTTTGTTTTTTGAGGAACTCATCTGAGCTCGAATTTGAGTTTGATGAGTTTAACTTTGAGCTCAAGATTAAGATTGTTCGTTGAATTCTATTTGGGGAATACTGTGAGAGTGGGAATTCCTGTTGGTGGGTAATTTTGGTAGAAACCCTTTTGAGCTCAGATTTGGTTGTTTAGGTGATGTGTGTTTTGTGGTTCTGAAGTATTCCTTAAACTGAAATGTTTTAGATTCCCTGGTGAATTCTAGTTTCTATAATGTACTTTCTATGATGCAGTGGTCGTGTTAGTTGCAGTATGGATGGATTTGTATCATTAGTTCATGGATAAAGCCAAATACTTCTTAAGATGGAGCTCTGGCAAGCAGGGGATGTTATGTTAGGTTCATTATCATGTAATTAAACAGTAAATTGTCTTATTCTAGGTTTTTACCATATAATTAAAACAGTCAGTTGTTTTACACTGGGGTCATTTGCAATAACTGCTGATCTCTCGAGGATGTTATGTACTGAAGATTGGGTGTTAAAGCTTACATGGGTTCCATTGTAACGTTTGATTCGATTAAATGTATAGGGAACTGCTTTATCCATATTAGCTGATTTTCTGTTGAGTATTAGGGTGAGTCGTATAGTACACGATGACAGAGAGAACAATGTTGCCATTATGCACTATGTGCGGTTGGCTTTTTCCTGTTGATCACCGGTTATATACAAGTGTAGACGAATATATACATAAAAAAAGGTCAGGATAAATCTGCTGTCATGTTTAAAATGTACCGTGTCTTATTCTTGACCATCCTACTTTGATTAGCTGTATGGTCTATAGTTTAAGTTCTTACTATGTGATCCTCTGTCAAGCTGCTTTGTACTTCAGAAAACATGTGCTACCACGTGCTTTCATTCAAATATTGTGAAGTTAGTGGTGTTTACTACTTGTGCCTGTTAGATGTGCCTGAAAGTGTGTTTAAAGTCAGAAGTATCTACTTATTTGGGACAGGGGAGTTAAATTGATTGATTGTTAAAGAGCATATGACTGAGGTTTGATTCATATCAATTTGTGCGTTGATTGATTGATAATCATCATTTCTGCAGCTGGTCATTGGTTTGATTTCTTTTTTTTTTTAAATATATATTTTTGTAGCTTGAGGATGTATAATAATCTGGTGGAGAGGTGTTTCACTGACTGTATAGACAACTTCCGACGGAAAAATCTTGACAAGCAAGAGGAGACTTGTGTCCGCCGTTGTGCCGAGAAGTGGCTGAAGCACTCGATGCGGGTTGGATTGCGATTCGCCGAACTCAACCAAGGTGCAGCAACC
Organism: Oldenlandia corymbosa var. corymbosa; assembly: GCA_949775105.1. Classification (NCBI taxonomy): domain Eukaryota; kingdom Viridiplantae; phylum Streptophyta; class Magnoliopsida; order Gentianales; family Rubiaceae; genus Oldenlandia; species Oldenlandia corymbosa. The sequence goes on along the minus strand of OX459124.1, from coordinate 403,372 downwards.
CAAGATGAAGTCCCCAGCTCTAAATAGATAGCTTGGTGGTTGAAATATTTAGGGAAAAACAATTCATATGACTATTATGTTCTTCTAGTTACTCTAAAATTATTTGACTATGAGAAATTGATCACTGCCGCCACCTTTACTTTTGGTTGAGAAGTAGCCTATGAAGTTTTGATCGAGATATTCCAACTCAACAATAATAGTTCAAGATGTCATTTTGCCCATCTCCTGATGGAAACTTATATTTAGTGGTATTTGCTTGCAATTGCCATTAATTTTGTTCTATCCACTCTTTAGAGATTTATAAGATTGGTTATGGTATATGCCAATTGTTTGGAGTAATGTTCTTTTCCAATGCTTCATTGGTCTGAAAATGAAACATTTGTTGTTGGATTGGATTGGATTATCTATGATATTTCTAGTATCATTATCCAAAAATGTAGTGGTTAAACTTACTAACCCCTTCATGGTAATTTCATAGGACTTCTATTCTTTAAATTATACCAACAAGAATCTTGATGATGTTCTCTTCAGTATTAAGCAAACAGGCAATAAACTATCCTTTAAAATGCTTCACTCATCATTTGCTTCTATCTCATGATTTCATTTCCCTAATTTATTAAATAGTGAGCTAATGTTCAGTAACACTACTTTAGAAATTGGCACAAGTGAGTAGAGATTAAACACTATTCCCTCCATTCCAAAATAAGTCTCGTTTTAGCAAAATGGAGAAATTCTAAAATAAGTGTCGTTGTCACATTTCAATGCACTTTTTGTCAAAAGTTTTTAAAATTACCCTCAAAAGAGTTAATATTATTGATGGACAATTTTATAATGGGGTTGGTTGAGGATATTCAAGTAATTTTATTACCCTATTTAAGAGTTTCTTAAACTATGTGCAAAGTGTAGGACGACACTTATTTTGGAATGGAGGGAGTATTTTCGATTAAAAAAGATGTTCAAAACCTTTCTTCCTTTTGTTTTTTTCGACATTTATATTGTTGCTTAATGTCCACGACCAAATTATAACAACCGAACTAGGAAATGAATTCAGAAAGGTAACTTACCATTTTTAAAAAAACGAAAAAATCCGGAAAACAAAAAAGAAAAGGGGTGAAAAAGAGAAAAAATTAATTTTTTTTTCACCAAAAAAGAAAAAGAGAAAAAAAATTAAGAAAGAAATAAGTTTTAAGTATATAATATAAAAATGTTTTGGAAAAAAAAAGTATAATAAGAAAAAAGATCGTTCCATTTTCCCCCAAAACACACTCTGTTCTGTTCTCTGTTTCACTGCTCTCTGCCTCTTCTTCTTCTTCTTCTTCTTCGTTACTTCTTCCACTCTCGCAGATCTCTCAGTTCCAATCCCTTAACCTCCAGGTAAACCCTATTATTCTCTTTTCCAAACCCTCGAGTTTATAAGCCTGATAAATTTCAGTTCCTTGAATAACGCGATTCGTAATAGTAGAACTGACAGACTGATGAGGTTTTTCAGCTCATTGGCTTTCTGGGTTTTAATCTTCATCGATTGAGCTGAATTTCATTTTCAATTTCTTCTAGTTGGGAGAATTTTATGGTGGGTTTTCAATGTGGGATCACAAATTTTGTTGATTTGATCGGATCGATGAGTGAGTTTATGAATAGTTCATGGAGGGGTTTTACGGTGTTTCTGGATGAATTAAATCAAATGTTGAGTTTAATTTTAATGGTTTACTTAGCTTAAACCTTGACCTGTGGGGTCCATTTATACATTGTTTTTATTGTTTGGGGTGATGATTGGCAATGTTTAATTCTACTCGTAATTCTTTTTTTTTTTGGTTTTTTTTTTTTTTTGTGTTCATTTCGTGTTAGTAAATGCAGTTACAATTTGAAGCCTTCTTTGTCTCAATTGTTCTGTACTTTCTCATTTTTTAGTTAAAAATGTTTTATTTTATTCTTCTAGTATCTGAATTCTGTGTGATGATTCTTTCTCTTATGTTTTGATTTGCTAAAAGATGCAAATGTCAGTGTTGCTTCTTTGAGTGCTTCTTTGAGAATGCCATATCCTCTTTGAGTAGTAGTTGGGAATATAATCAGGCCGTTTGTGGAACTTGATGAGAAATTTTAACTGTGTTACTTATTTGGCTTTCTTCACTTTCAACTCTGTTCTGAACTTGTGCGGTTTCTGTGCATGTAACTTTTTATCTGGTTGACTTGTTGATTTGAATCAGAATGGTACATGTCTTCCTTGGGTAACTACTACTAGGCGGTTTGGGGAAGTTCTTAAGGAGTTGGAACTGTTTTATACTGCTTTCAATTTCTTCTCTTATTAATGCTGTTCGAAACTTGTGCATTGGCCGTGTTGTGGATCTCATTTGGCATCCTTATTTGTTGCATTACTGATCTCAATCTTGTTGTAGGTTAGCTTTATAAAACCAGATGTTTCAGGAATAACCTCCTAGATATTTGTTATTATGGCAGACAAATATGAGGTGTTGGACTTCGGTAGAATTTTCTGGTAACTCGGCCATTTTAAATTGTGTTTATACAAAAACCACTGTGAATATAGGGAGTATTGCAACAAGTATTGCCCTAAAGTAACAGACAAACCTAACCTAAGAGATGTGCAAAAGTTAGGTCTAGTGAAATTTTGTTGGCTCTTTGTCCAGAACCAGATAAAGTGTGAAATGTGCATCTGGTTACATGTGGGTTGAGAACCAAAATCTTTGGTTTCATGTGAAAAATAAAAGATTTCAGAATGGAGCGGTGATTTTTGTGTAATGACAAAATTACTAGTTCTTGACCATGTTTTGCTGTAGTGATGGCCTGGGTTGTTGAACGGGTAGTTTAAACTTTTAAATAATTGCGATGCAACATTGGAAGTTATTCTTTGCCTTCTTCGTTAGGTACAAGAGTGGCAATGCTCTAGGCAGGGCTTCTTCTTTCTTTTTTTTTTTTTTTTCCCTTGTTTTCCTTTTTCTGTTATTACAGACTTACAGTCCCTGAAATTTCACATAAGTCACGGAATGCGCCCGCACCATTGTTCGGTAACTGGACCCACATTTATTAAAATATCAACAATCTTTTTAAGTTTTGAGAATGCTTCTATATAGTGCGAATGACGTCATTTAGATTTTTTCGTCTTTAATGTAGATTTGCAAGAATCTTTGGTAATTTGTACCTGAAAATGAACCGGATAGTCAAAATACACTGTATAAATTTGTGAGAATAGATTTGAGTCAATTATGTAAATTTGAAATTAGAAAAGAAAAAAGGAAAAAAATTGGCGAGTAGGTACCCTCCTATATATAGTGCATATAACAGTCATTGAGGTTTTACTTGCCTCCTTGTAGCCGCCATTTGTCTCCTTTTCTTTGGTTTTCCTGACCTAGTTCATTTCATTGCCTCCTTATACTGACTTTTCTGAAGGTATGGCTTTTTGTATCATCAGAGTTGAAATACTATTTTCTTTTCCTCTCAGAACTGTTCTTATTGTTTTTCCTTTGCATTTTTTTCATTAATTTCTGTTAACATTTCTGGTTTTCATATCTAGACTGATCCGGCAATACCTAGCAAAAAATGAATTTGATTGTTTTTGTTATCTATTTTGTAAATACCAGGAAAAAGGGTGCAAATTTGATGAATTAAATTGTTTATCTTGTCATAAATGCTGTAGTTGAATTGCTTTTGGTTGGCAGTCTCATTGGGCTATTTGCGTGCACCGTGCTATTTATGTGGTTTTTGGACAAATTGACTCTTGTTGTTTTTAAATTGTTCTCGTGAATCGAATTTTGATTGTTTTTTTTTTCGTGTGTTTTGAGTACTTAAAATGTATGAATTCTTGAGAAATGTACTTAATCTGGATCTATTTTCCTCTCTATGAACTGATACGTAGAGCTTAATTGTTGCTGCTGCTGCTGATGCTGTTGAGCTGTTTGTAATAACTGGTTGCTTTCACATTTAAGCAGGTTGACCAGTGTCTTTAAAAGGATTAATTTTGTTATCTATTTTGTGAATAGGGTAAGGGAATTAATACTGTAAAAAAAGAAGAAAAAAAAGATAGCAGATCTTGTCACAAGTAAGATTCTGGTTTTGTTATTAGTGAGTCTAACTACTGTTTGTTTGGGTTTCTCATCAAAATGTGCAATTTCCATGGGCCTAATCATTTTTTATGTCTTGATACAAGGGTATTGACTTGTTTAGGTACAGTAGTCAAGATATTGCATCTGAGTTATAAGATTATACTTTGTTTCTAACAGTACACGCAGTCTTTGTTCAGTTTTTCCATGTTAGGATTTCCCTTAGTTTCTGTAACCATTACCAGTCATAGCCTAGCGGATCTGGCTATCTGGACAGGAATTCCTTTATTTTGTTATTTTGTTTTGTGAAGACCAGGGTGTCGAGGAAATTTGATGAATAAGATTACAGAGTTTGTGATCTATCCAGGATTTCCACCGTTTTTGCTTGGCAGTCTCATATGCTGTGCAATTTGCGTGTGCCGTGCTATTTTGTATTTGTGTGGGACAGAACCCGGGTGTCTAGGACTGGGCTATTTAATATTAATGTGTGCTGTGCGATTTGTGTGCTTCGTGCTAATGATGTGTTTTTGTTTGACTTAAAATGACTTCTAGAAGGGATCTATTCCTGGCTAAGTTACCATTGTGGAAGTGGATTCTTAGTTGTCATTTGTTCCGGTGAATTGAATTTGGATTTCATGGCTGTGTTATGGGCTGGTTCTTTCTTTCTTTCTTTCTTTCTTCGTATTATTTATTATTATTATTATTATCATTATTATTATTATTATTATTATTATTTTTGGGTGAAATTGTGAAATTCTGTAGATCAACTTTTCTGCTTTGTTTATGCTAACTAGTTGGTCTCATATTTAACTTGATCAGGACATCTCTTGAAAAGGAATTTGTTTGTTTTTATTTTTTATTTTGTTGAGAATTTTGGGAAATCGATGAAAGTTTGATTAAATCAGATTGTGGATCTTTCCCATGTGTGGGGCTGGAGACTCATTGATACGTGCCTCTTTGTTTTATGTGGGGTTTTGGAATCTGAAGAATGGCCCTTAGAAGGATCTAAATTTCTTTTAGTTTTGATTTTGTTCATGTGCAATGGATTTTAATTTGATTGGCTGTGTTTTGGGTTATCAAATACTTAACTTTTTAACACGAATCTGTGAGACTTCTATTTATACTGGATCTATATTTTCACTTCCTTGCAATAATTGACGTCAGAGGATCATACAAGCTCACATAGGTGAATTGAGGCTTTGTTGATTTTGTCACGTTCTTGTCTGTTTGAGTGGTTGCTTTCTTAGTGAAGCGGATCAGACAATTGTTTGAAAAGAAATTCAACTGTTTTTGCTAATTATCTTGTGATTATTGGAAACGGATGGAGAAGATAATAGTTTGGATTGTAGATATTGTTCACAATTCTTTCATCTAAACAAGACTTTGGATTTTGTCACAAGTTAGTATCTAGTGCTGTTTGGCTGGGTTATCCTATAAAACCCTGTGATGCGCGTGCGCAAGCGCCTAGCTGTGTATGTGGTCTTATTAAATTTATTATATTTTCTTTAAATGCTGTAAAGGTCTAAAATCTGACTAAATTGCCAAGCTGTACAATTCCTTTTGTTCTCTTGAATTGGGTTTTGCTTTATTTAGCCGTATAATTTCTGATTGATCACTTATAGTTGGGTTGTGAACTTGTGAAACTGTGTCTGTACGAATGAGGTTCGTTTTCTTTTCTTGTATTTATCAGTAGAGGATATGAGGTATCTCCATTTTTGTTGCAGATGGCAATGCCGTCAGCTGGTGCAGCTGCTGCTGCCGTCCCTAGCGCCCAAGTGGTTGGTAATGCTTTTGTGGAACAGTATTACCACATCCTTCACAGATCTCCCGAGCTAGTGTACAAATTTTATCAAGATGCTAGCATCCTTAGTCGCCCTGATTCTGATGGCACAATGACGTCTGTGACAACCATGCTAGTATGTTTTCAAACCTTTTCATTTAATTTGTTAAGTATTGTTAAGATATTTGTAACAGCATTTTCATCTTTTTGACTACTTGTGGCGCCTTTTGTTTGACTCATTCATGTATGTTAAATCAACATTTGATTTTTGCTCCACCTCGATTCATCTTTCACTGAATCTTCTGAGTACAAGTGTATATTTTGTTATCATATTTGGTTAATAAGCATTAAACTAATCATTAGGCAAAATTCTTAGGATTTTTGTATTTGTACGAAGCTTACACCTTTTCAACTTGATCAGGCAATCAACGAAAAGATTCAGTCTTTTGATTACAAGAACTACAAGGCAGAGATCAAAACTGCAGATGCTCAAGACTCCTACCAGGCGGGCGTTATTGTTTTAGTGACAGGATGTTTAACTGGAACAGACAATGTGCGGCGGAAATTCACGCAGACATTTTTCCTTGCTCCACAAGAGAAAGGATATTTCGTTTTGAATGATGTTTTTAGGTATGTCGAGGAGAGTGAACCATCCGAGGTTAATTCTGTATTGGCAAATGGTGCTGCTGACAACGTTCCTGTAACCACGCCTTTAACATCAGATCCAGGTTGCATTAGTGTTTCCAATCCCACATTTGTACGGCATTGAAACACTGATACTTCATTTATATTTAATCTAATTTATTGATCTTTATTTTCAGAACCTGGTCATGCTCCGGATCGTACTGCATTTGACTCTGTAAATGCCGCAGAAACAGACGAAGCCTACAATGGTCCAGAGGTTTGCGACCCTTCTGATAATGAAGATGGCTCAGTTGTGGAAGTGGAGCCAGTTAATGAGCCACCACCTAAGACAACTGAAGTTGAGTTTGTTCAAGGTGTTGGTCCAGATTCTTCTGCTACCCTAGAGGAAAAGAAATCTTATGCTTCAATAGTATGTTTCCTCTATATATACCTTTTTTCAATTAAGTATTTTGAAAGATGCTGTTGTTCTCATGTTTTGGTATTTTTTTGGTCTTTTATCACTGTTTCTGGCGTTTTCACCTTTCTTTCTCTAACCTGGTTAAGTCTTCTTGCTTATCCTATGAAATTTTATGTAGGTCAAGGTTACCAAATCAGCTACTCGTACTACTCCAGTGTATGTTCCCACAAGCAGTGCAAGAACAACAGCTGTCAATGCCAATCAACAGGCTCGTCGTTCTGAAAAGTCTCTTGTTGAAACACAAGCCCCAGCTCCTGCAGTTGAAAGTGGTCCAGAAAGTAGCAATGTCCATGAAGAAGGTATATATTTTCTATTTTAAGAATAGATCCATCAGTTGAAGAAGTTTGTGCTGCTGTTTATTCTTTGAGGTTCTAAAATGTAAAAAATGGAAAACATAAATGTCTTTGACCTCATGATGTTAAGGTAGCTCTAGTTTCCTAGTACCAGGGTGTGGCTTCTAAAATTAATGCCTTGAAATTATAGGGTACTCCATATATGTCCGCAATCTGGCCTTGAATGCAACTGCTCAACAACTTGAGGAGGAATTTAAAAAATTTGGGCCGATAAAGCATGACGGAGTGCAAGTTAGAAGTAACAAGGTTTGTTTAGGATTATTTCTAGAGATTCCTCTTGCCCCCTCAATTATTGTGTCTTTTCACATTTATGACTTGTCCTGGTTTCTTCTGAGCAGCAAGGTTCGTGTTTTGGGTTTGTGGAATTTGAGTCACTGGAGTCCATGGAGAACGCAATCAAGGTAGGTTTTAGCTTTTATTTTATGCTGCTGAATGTTAGTAAATAGATTATTTTTTGGCGCTAAATGTCCTGGTTGAGCTGTTGTTGTGATCAGTGTTCCTTTCTAGTGTTTGCAACGACCTTCTTTCTTTTTTCTTAATTGTTTATGAGTTCAAAACTCCAGAAGGGAGAAAACTTCCGCCTCTTTCCTTAATTTTCTTGATAGTGTGTGAACCGGTTATTTGTGATTAAATTTCAGTCAAACTCTACGCCTTTTTAAGCTTTTGAGTCAAATTGCAACTTTCTGCGTTGAGATAAACTGCAGCCCTTGAGAACTTAAGATGGATATGACGCTGGAACTTCGAACAATTAAGATAGATATTTTTGTTTCTTTTTTTCTTTTTTATTAACCATCCTGGGCTATAGATATGATATGTGCGACCAAGAGTTTTGACTTTGGAATTTGTTATGCAGTTGATGCGTATTGTATTAGATTTTAAGAACGAGTTCGATGATGCTATTTTTCGCAAAAAGTTCATTTTACCAAATGTCTTGACATGTTAATACTGCTACTTTCTTACTTCTTCAATCATTTGGGTGAATGTGCATCCTGTTATTGAGAAGAAGTATCGTTTTTCAGAGCGTGTGTAACCGGTTTTACTACAGAATCATGGGACTAGTACAGAATTTAAATCTATGTTTTCTTCTGATACTTCGCACAGAAATTCAGTTTGTGGTATTTTGTTCTCTGTGGTACCAATGTTCCTAATCAGAAATATGCAAATGGATTATAGTCATTCCAAAACTCTTCTACGCCATCTTTGCATCATCATTTTCTCCACCTTAATTTCATGTCTAAATCTGAACGTATCCTTCTTCATCGTTTGTCTCCGAGGCATAAAGGCTAGAAATTGTTGGAAATGTTTCTTTTAATGACTCTTTCATGTTATGGATGAAATTGTGTTGTGTTCAGATGACTGTAAGTTGTTTGTTTGTGTTTTTAAACTCCTGACTACCTTTTATGCTCTTCTTTCGTTCTACTTTTGTTTATATAAATATTTTAGAATTGCTGGATTTTTCCTTATCTTTCAAGAACTTCACATTGGCTATTTCGTCCGGCTGTGAGAACCCCCACCACATTATAGTAAGATACTTGTTTGACCTTAAATATTAACATGATAGGCATCGCCCATAAACATCGGGGGTCGGCAAGCTGTAGTTGAAGAAAAGAGAACCAACACACGAGGTAACAGCCTATATATATTCATCACTGAGCTAATGAAGCTAGCGATTTTCTAATCATAGTTTAGTACAAAATCCTATTGATGTTTTGTTTTTCCAGTTGGGAGCAGTGGTCGCGGGAGGTACACTTCTGGGAGTGGAGGTTATCGAAGTGAGAGTTTTCGCGGACGTGGAAACTATGGTGGTGGCAGGGGTTATGGCAGGAGCGAGTTCCGTAACCAGGGTGAGTTTTCGAGCAGACCTAAGGGTTCTGGTGGCCGCAATGTAGAGACCTATCAACGGGTAGACCATAGTGGAAGTGGGAGATTCAGTCGTTCTCATCAAAGTCAAGGTGCTGGTAGCAAAGGCGGCGCTGCTACATCTTCTTCGTAGGCGTTAGAAAAGATAGCTCAATTTTTTTGACTGTGAATGTGAGGCCTTATCATCCAACTCCCCTTTTGATCTGGGTGAAATTTTGAGTCAACTGTAACTTTTTAACTACCAGAAAATCCCATCATCATCATCATTGAAAGTTTTCTATTTTGGAACAATGATTAGAGATAACATGTGATTCTAGTTGAGGTGACAAGATAGCTAGGTGATTGACATTTATAGTGATATGAAATTTTGTTTTTTTGGGAAATAAGTTCGTTTCTTCTTCTTGTGCTCTACCTTGTCCTTTCTCTGTATGCCCCCAGCAAGTGATGGTACCCTATATTCAGTGACAGATGATTCGTTTGTATATCTCCATCAGTCTTTAGGATATGTAATGTAGTTCACCTGACATTCCTATTGGATTACCTATCGGCTTGGCTGGCAATCTGGGTCGGTTTTTCATGATCATAAGCTACCAATTTCAATGATGGAATCTATATTTGTTTCCAGAAGACGAATATATTGCATTTGTAATATGAGCCTCAGCGTTGGTGTTGGATTCGTGTCAGGTGATACGAAGTGTTCACAGTAATAAACACCGATTTTTGGGTTAGATTCATGACGGTATTTGTAACCCCTCGTGATCATTAGTGCCCTTCACCCTGTGTCTGCTAAAGAAATCAAGAATCAAACACCAGATACGCGATGAAAGTTGGCGCAATGCCAACCAACATAAGCAACTCAATAGTTAACTAGATTTTTGCAAATTGGACACGAGATTTGAAGCTGCAAAAGCAGCAGATCCACCAACAACAGCAACTAAAGCTACCACAACCTGCAGTGCCACCTCCCAAGGGTAGTCCTCAGGCACAAAATACACAAAAGCAGGTCCCAAAAACAGCAGCAATATGCTGACTGTAGACAGGGTTGAAGCAGTTGCAGGGTCAGTTGCAGCTGAAAGAACCCCTAGTTCTTCTGCTTTTGAAAGGAGCCCTAATCGCTCGATGGTTGACAGCGACAAACCGAACTTCTCAGCTGCTGATAGCAACCCAGCTTTCTCGGCTTTTGTTAGGAGGCGGAGCTGTTCCACCCTCGTCAGTAGTTTCACTGACGATGAAGTTCCTGACACTGTGGTTCGCGGCCCTGGTTCTCCCAAAGGGAACACAGTTACAGCCTAGTAGTACATTCAATCCTATCCCGTCAGTACAATGGCATAATTCAAGATAAAATTAACAATGTCATCAAATGCATAAACCTTAGAGGATCTAGTTTGTACACAAACAAACTAGCAATGCTAGAGGTGAGATTTCCAACAATGTTGAAGAGGAATAAGGTGCAGGCCAAAAATCAATTCAGGGCTAATTACGAATCTACATTCCATTGATGTGATGGATTGGAAACTGTCTAACAACGATTGATATGAAAAGGGTCTGCGGATTAAACAACAAACATTGTCAGATTACTACATTGCAACAATCAATCATACCGGAGCCTAAATATTATACTCTACTTCCACCTTAATGGGTTATTATCCAACACACTATCAAGTGACATGAATTTCAGGAAGGAGAAATGCAAGTACTAGTAGTAGAACAGTAGTAAAGTGACCTTTTTAGAAGAGGAGACAGTTTTGGTGGCGGTGGAAGATGGCTTTTTTTGGTTGGCCATGGATTGAATCAGGAGTGGGGAGCTGCTTGAGGCCGCAGCCATGGCCTCTATCATCATCATCGTCATCGTTAACCCTTTTTTTTTTTTCTCTCTACTATATTCTCTGCCCTAAACTCAAAAAGAAAATCAAATGAAATCAGTTGGGGGGCTCTCAGTCTTAGGTGGTGGAGCTTGAATATGGAAAGCTAAGGTGATGAACTGATGATGATGATGATAGGCAGAGCTGATCTGAGAGAATTCAGGTTGATGGGCTATCCACGTGGTGTGTAGTGATTGGTACAAATCAATTGCCGAGTGTGTATTGTACTTATATATATTTTGGCTACCAAAAAGTACAAGAATTAAGGAAAATACAATTTGGAGAAAAATTGGCCGATCTACCCAAAAGTTGACATGTATTGTTAGTTTCACCATATTCTTTTTTGATTAGCCAATATTATCTTAAGCTATCCAACCGCTAGCCGATTTTGTCCAATTGGCCAATTTCCGTTCAAATTAATGGAATTATATTAGTTTTAATTACAAAAAATACCTTAATAGTTTTGAAAATTATAAAAACGACCCTAAAAATTTGTAAAAATAACCAAACAGTCTTTTTACACTTTTTATTTAATTTTTTCTGTTTTCTATTTATTTTATTATTTCTCTTAACTATAAAAATATATTATATGATCTTTTTTAAAAAAAACTATTTATTTTTAAACAGTACTGTGCAAATTTATAGATATGTATATTTGTAACTCATGGTTGATTTACATGAACATATTAATTTTTTAATAATATAACTTGATAATAATGATATTATTTTTTTTAATCCTTTTCTCAATTTAAAGAATAATATTTTTTGACTAAAAACCAATTTTTTACATAAAAGTAAAACATTTAGCATAGATTAAAAATTAATATATTAGTACATTTTAATTTATTACAAATTGAATAAACAATCTAGTGTTTAGGGTGTTGAGCTTCATTATAGTAGATATAAGATTAATTCTCACCAAGGATTTTTAACCAAGAGAGTGATTTTATCCACATTTATGCATGGTTTACTAAAGGTGAGAGGGTTGAGTTGGATGCTCAGGTGATTTCAGATAGGAGATGATTATTACTATGTTCGAGGCCTCAATTCTCACTAGGGGGATCTTTTTTTTTTTTTTTAAAGGCAAAGTCCAATATTGGAGCAGATTTTTTTTATTATTATTAAAAAAAAATTCCTGCTAAAGTTAGATGTTAATATCTCAAAAAAAATTATCACAAAATGCTAAACTCTCGCAATGGTAAATATAAATATTTTTTATCAAATATTTTGTACCATTTTTTTTTGCTTTCTATTTGTACTTGGCATTTTAAAGAAAATGTATATTTTAGTTTAATTATTTTTTTAATTTTAAAATACAATCTAAATTCTGTTGAATTATATTGTAATAATACATTAAAGTATACCAATAAAAAAAATTTAATCTATGCTAAATGTTTTATTTTTGTGCAAAATTAGGTTTTGTTAAATAATCTTATTTTTTTGATTGAAAAAAATAGATTAAAAAAATAATATCATTACAGTTAAACCATATTATTAAAAAATTAATATGTTTATGTAAATCAACCATGAGTTACGAATATGCATATTTATAAATTTTCACAATAGTGTTTTAAAAATAAATAGCTTTTTTTAAAAGATTATATAATATATTTTTATAGTTATGAGAAATAGTAAAAAGAAATAGAAAACAGAAAAAGTTAAATAAAAAGTGAAAAAAGACTGTTTGATTATTTTTACAAATTTTTGGGATCATTTTTATAATTTTTAAAACTATTAAGGTATTTTTTATAATTAAAACTAACGGAATTCCGTTAATTTAAACGGAAATTGGCAAATTGGACAAAATCGGCTAACGGTAATATTTGGTAACTAAAAAAGAATAAGATAAAATTGACAACGCATGTCAGCCTTTGGATAGATCGGCTAATTTTTTCCCTAAAACCCCCCTTGAAATTCAACCTATGTGATCCATTTTTCTCGGTAATAACAGTCTAACTCCCAATCCCTCCCCCACACACACACACACAAAAAATGTTAATTCTCAGTTGGAAATATTTTCATTTATCTTTTATAAATCTAATAAATTCAGAACGAGCTCTAAGAAACCAATTAGCACATTTGCTACTAGAAAGAGGAAATCAGGAGTATTTTCACAAAAAGACACAAAAAAAAAAAAGGAAATCAGGAATATACAAATTTTATACATGTTATGAATTATAAAAAGAAATCCTAAAAAAATGGAGTGAGAAATTTTATTGGATTCAAATTCTGATTAAATGGAGACAATGACCATGTCCACCAAAATGATAACAAGGGTAATAAAACTTCATATTTTTTTTGTTTTTATTATACTATTAGAAAATAAACAGTCTAATTTGAAAAACTAAAATATAAGAATTATATGACTTAATCTTGTAAAGCTAATATGAAAAGTTAAATAAAATTTTACTACTATTTATCAATTAAATAAAATTTTATATTCGACGAAACTCATTAGTCTAATTGTAAGACTTATTATATTTTTAAAATTAGATTTTTTTTTTGGAGATGGAGGAATATTATTATGTCTGTTACAAAAAGGGCATAACTATAATTTTACCAAGGGAAGGGCGGTCCCGTTCTTATAATTTTACCAATCATAATTCATAATAAATTCCACCACTCCGTGAAAAACCCTAAACCCTCTTTCACGCACACACACTCGCTCTGTGTCTTTGAATTCAATGGCGGAGCCTATCGTTTCCGTGGATTCGATCAAAGCTTTCTGGCATTCTCAGGTTCACGATGAAGAAAAGTGGGCCTTCAACATGGTATTTATCTCGATTCTTTTTTTTTTTTTTTAATTTTATACAGTATGGATAATTTGTTTCATTCTGTTTGATTTGCTAAAACTTGAATTTCTAGGGCAATCGAACTTGTGAAATTGGGATATACGTTGTGGTTTTCGATCTTTGTGTGCTTTCCGAATGGATAATATGTGAGAGAAATTGATGAATTTGGTACTTGAGAACTAGATTAGAAATTTCTTTGTATCAGTATTGTTAGATTCGGGCCGTAATTTGGTGTTCTGTTACCCCTATGAACTCTGGGCTTTTAGTTTTTGTTTGATATGGGTACTTATTTTTGGTTCTATAGGGAGCGGTTCTCCTTTTAGTCTTTTCTGTTTTATGTGAGCACATGCTGGTTTGATTTGCAAGTTAAGTGGATAAAAAAAGGCGGATGCTCTATTGTTGGCTGTCACTTTTTTTTTGGTGTTTTGGTTTGTTCCCGATGTAGCGCTGAACTTAGGGACTAGGCTTCTTTATACGGACTTGGCGAGTGCGTTGAATTCTAGGGTCTTCGATAGCTTTGTATGTATGATTGAAGATGCTTTTAAACATGGTGTTCTCTTTTTCTGGGTGCAAACTATATGTAACTCTTTATTCGCTTTGCTTCCCTCCATTTTTATCATGATTGGTAGCAACGAGAAAATGTTCTGGCAAAACTCTGTTCATTTGTTTCTCAAAAGCACCTCTTGGTGGCTGTCAATCTACCTTCAAACTCCACATCTTTTTTCAAGATTTCTGAGATAGAGTTCAGTACCGTAAACTTGCCTAGAAGTTTGCTGTTTGCATACCAACATTTCAAACTGTCATCTCTGTCATTCTTTACTTGATTAGTGAATGGACGTCGTTCCCTGCATTCTTTATTCGTTTTCATAAATTGGTTTAGTTATATTTGATCTGATTTGATTTCATTATGAGAGCTCCTTTAATACATTGTGTATTCAAACTTGAAATGTGGTAGCAATGAAACTATATCTAAATTTTTGTCTAAGAATTCAATAGTTATGCATGTTCATCAGGACTTGTTAGGCATTGAACAATTGAGTCCGTCCCTAGTTTATCTTCTTCATACTAGAGCCTACTCTTCTGTTCTATGCATAGTAGCTTGGAATACTCGATCGTTAAGGAATCTTGTTTTGCATTCACATTCCCTGGGCCTGTTGGATCCTCATCTTTTCTTTAATTTTGCAGAAGCTGCTGCGAGCTCTGGGTTTATTTGCTGGTTCAATAGTTTTTATGAGGACCTATGGAGATATGATGGCACCCGCATAAATTCTTCGAATGAGTTATGCATTCCCTCTCTGTTCTGCCTTTTGTACCCAACTGAGGAGGAGGTTCACATCACAGGGAGAATGGATCTTTTAGGGTGTTAGCAGTAATGAAAAGACATCATTTACCATGTCAAATTTTAAGTTCCTTTTTTAAGGTTTTGTAATGATAAATTGGTGCAAGTTGTTGACTGTGGTTATGAATGCTTCTAATCAGATATTGTTTTGATGGCTTATGCAATTGGAAAGGAGCTCCCAGTGTTGGCCTTTAGCTCATAAGCACGCATTTACTATCATCAACCGGATCTTCTTGTCTCTGCATTGCAGATTAGGATTTTGAGTTCAAAGCACTTTGCTTCAATCTTGAAAACAAGGTTAAACATCACTAACACAAAACCAAATTAGTGAATATTACTGACTACCATAATTTAGTTCTAAGAATCAATTTTGCCAAAACAAGTTGGAAGAGTAGCAGGAGTCAATTACCTTGGCCCAAAACGGAAACAAACTTTGAATTAACCCATTTACCCAACAACAAAACTGATCTATTGTATTATCTTGGGCCAGATTCAAATATATCCACCCACCACCGAAAACCATCCCAAGCCCAGCTGGACTGAAACATCACTACATCAGTACATCATGACTAATGTCGTGAGGAGCAAACAAAAACGGACTGAATTAAAGGAAAAAAGGAAAAAAGAAAAAAAAATAGAAATGAGAAAACAAATTGATGTCGTGAGGAGCAGCTGAATTAAAATGAGAGTTGGAGATTTTGACATTTACCACAAATTGATCCTATTTTTATTTTTTTGTTACAAAGAGAGAAAGAGAGAGGCTTGAAGCCTAATTATCAACTATTACATTTTGAGTGTATACACCGCTATGTCATGATAAAGCCATGGTTTGGTCCCTTCTGCCGGGGAAAAATTAGCCGATCTACTCAAAGGTTGACATGCTTTGTCAATTTCACCTTATTCTTTTTCGGTTAGCCAATATTATCCTAAACTATCCAACCGTTAGCCGATTTTGTCTAATTTGCCAATTTTCGTTTAAATTAACGGAATTCTGTTAGTTTTAATTAAAAAAATACCCTAATAGTTTTGAAAATTATAAAAAATGACCCCAAAAATTTGTAAAAATAACCAAATAGTCTTTTTTTCACTTTTTATTTAATTTTTTCTGTTTTCTATTTCTTTTCACTATTTCTCATAACTATAAAAATGTATTATATAATCTTTTAAAAAAAAGCTATTTATTTTTTAAGCACTATTGTGCAAATTTATAGATATGGATATTCGTAACTCATGGTTGATTTACATAAACATATTAATTTTTTAATAATATGGTTTAACAGTAATGATATTATTTTTTTAATCTAAAAAATAAGATTATTTAACTAAACCTAATTTTGCACAAAAAATAAAACATTTAGCATAGATTAAATTTTTTTATTGATATACTTTAATGTATTATTATAATATAATTCAACAGAATTTAGATTGTATTGTAAAATTAAAAAATTAATTAAACTAAAATATACATTTTCTTTAAAAGGCCAAGTACAAACAGAAAGTAAAAAAAAAATGGTACAAAATATTTTATAAAAAATATGTATATTTATCATTGCGAGATTTTAACATTTCGCGATAATATTTTTGAGATATTAACATCTAACTTTAGCAAGAATTTTTTTTAATAATAATAAAAAAAATCTGCTCTACTGGACTCCGCCTTTAAAAAAAAAAAAAGATCGCCTCAGTGAGAATTGAGGCCTCGAACACTGTAATAATCATCTCTCATCTTAAATCATCTGACCATCCAACTCAACCCTCTCGCCTTTAGTAAACCATGCATAAATGTGGATAAAATCACTCTCCCGGTTAAAAATCCTTGGTGAGAATTAATCTTATATCTACTATCATGAAGCTCAACACCCTAAACACTAGTTGTACACTATATTTTAGTTTAGTAATTTTTTTAATTTGGATAATACAATCTATAGTTTGTTTATTCAATTTTTAATAAATTAAAATGTACTAATATATTAATTTTAATCTATGCTAAATGTTTTACTTTCTTGTAAAAAATTAGTTTTTAGTCAAAAAATATTATTCTTTAAATTGAAAAAGGATTAAAAAAACTAATATCATTATTGTCAAGTTATATTATTAAAAAATTAATATGTTTATGTAAATCAACCATGAGTTACAAATATACATATCTATAAATTTTGCACAGTATGTTTAAAAATAAATAATTTTTTTAAAAAATCATATAATATATTTTTATAGTTATGAGAAATAATAAAATAAATAGAAAACAGAAAAAATTAAATAAAAAGACTATTTGGTTATTTTTACAAATTTTTAGGGTCATTTTTATAATTTTCAAAACTATTAGAGTATTTTTTGTAATTAAAACTAACAGAATTCCGTTAATTTAAACGGAAATTGGCCAATTGGACAAAATCGGCAACGATTGGATAGTTTAAGGTAATATTGGCTAATCGAAAAAGAATGTGGTAGAATTGACAACGCATGTCAACCTTTGGGTAGATCGGTCAATTTTTCCCTTCTGCCGGTGCCTCAAATCTTTGTAACCCTCCCGATTCTTGTGCTGCTAAGGAAGCTAAGAAATCAGCAACGAAATTAGTTTCACAAAACACATGCTTATTAACCCCGTTATTGCGGGACTAGGAGTAATAGGGAAATATAACTCCCCCTTTCGAAATAAGAATAATGTTAGTTGAAATGTTGTATTACAAATATAAATATAATTTTATTATTATACGATTAGTTACAATTGGAAATGGATGTACTAATAACATTGCATGCGTAAATCTTTTGTGACTTGCCTTTTTTGAAAAGTAAATTTGTATAACCACTTGTTTACGGTAGTTGGGTCGTTTAACCACAAACTGAGGTAATTCAGCCCAAGAAAAGGGAAGGCAAATTGCAAACAGAGTTTACGCACACATGTTATGTACTTTGAAGAGGTAGTACCAAACGTGGCTTTTCTTTTCCCTCGGGAAAGCACCCTTTCCTCGCATTAGAATTACTACATTTAGACAAAAACTATTTTATACACCGCAGGCTTTTGTAACTTAAGCCTCTGGCTTCCTTCGTGTGTGTGTATAACAGAAGCTTCCATTGTGTGGAAGGGTAAGAAGTTTAGAAAGGGGATCCTTTTTGCAGTTATTATGGCTGGGTACTACCACATATATATAAAAGAACAGAAATCAGCAATTGCATGAAAGAAAACATAGATGAGCAAATGTGATTAAGGAGGAGATCAAGAAGAGCCAAAGTGGAGAGTGCAAAGCAGCTACATGGTTAAAAAGCCTAGTGAAAGTGCATTGATACAAAGTTTGTTCTTTGTGTAATAGTTTAGCAGCTCAGTTTTGGACGAAAACGTAGGTATCACGTGTAAATGATTGTAAATATGTGACGATGTTGGTTACTCTGCAATATAATTCACATTTTCACTAAAAAAAAGACGTAGTACCAAATTGGTAGTCAACATTAATTGATTACCCCAATTCCTCTCAAAAAGTTTGAATCGGGTGAGTCTTATCTTTCTATTTAAATGCAAGTTCCTTGGTATATATATATATATATATATATATATATATATATATATATATATATATATATATATATAAAGTGGCACCAAAAAAGTCCTGCTCAATTAAGATGTGATGAGAATTACATAAATGCTCCAAGCCTTCCAAATATGATAGTTTCGCCAAAAGAGAGAATAATTTACTTTGTTATACTGATTCTAATTAAATATAATAAATTATCGTTACACCACTTTAGCCACATTTTATATGAAAGTATGGATGTAATGCAGGAAATAAGTGTCCGGGTGATGCTATCCTCGCATGTTTGTAAGTTGGTGACTTGTTATTAAAGCCTTGGAATAATTCTTTTTTTTTTTTTTTGGCTAAGACTTTATTAGCTAGTGAAGGCTATGGGGTTGAACGGACGATCAATGTTGGAGGATTTTGTGGACGTTGATGTATGTTTGTTGGCGAAGAGTATGTCAAGTCGGTTTGTTGGCTGCGAAGTGAGAGTTTTGTGCATGGGATCATAATACTAGCGCCTATATGGTTGTTTCTTGACCACACAGTTACCTTATTGCTTCTCGGACATCGTTGTACTACAAGATTTCCCCATATGTGTGAGATATATATAGAGTAGGTAGCTACCAAAACTGTATACCTAGCTAGTACTCCCTCCATCCTTAGATGTTTGCCTTATTTGAATTTTAACTTTCAGTACAATTTGTACTAGAAATGATAATCTAAGTTGGACAATTTTTTCAGGACGAAAAGATACTCCAACTTTCTTGAAAAAATAGTGCACATTGAGTTTTGAAACTTATGCTAAAGTAGAGTTTTGAGATTTACATTATCTTTAAAAGAAATCTCTTCAAATTTGCATGCATGGACTATATATGTTTGTGGGACAGAGAGAATATATTATACATATGGCAATTGGCAACCCCTTCTTCACATGTATAGTTTGTGTTCAATTTTTAGTTTGACTGAGTTGATTCCAGAAGTTGATGTAGGGTTCTTGTGAAGAGAAGGAACGATGAGTAAACAATACAGCTCTGTTTTTTTGCAGTAAGAAGGTTGGTTTTCAATACCAAAAGAAGTTTCTGATTACATCATACAATGAGATCTAAAGCGGTTGGAGCAGCAAAGCCTATACAAACACTATAGTACATGCTATGGTTTTCTACCGACCAAAGTAGGACTTATATGTACACAATGGCACCAAGCAAGAACCTTGGAAGAATTGAGAATCTTCTCAATAGTAGAAAATATGATCTTTAAATGTAGTATAATTAATCTCCTTAATTATCTTCATATATGATATAGAGTAGTGCACCATGTAGCCTTCTTTGCAGCACTGAGAATATCTTCTTTCCATTTTCAAAGGTGCGGGTCAACAAGAGCATCCCATGAGCAAAGAAGTTTCCACCCATTGAAAAACAAACAGCAAGCCAAATTTGAGAAGACACAGGGCATTGAAATATGTTTGTTTCATTTTTTTAATGTGTGTTTTTAGGTTTTTTTTGTATTGAAAATGTAAAAAAGTGTATTGAAAATGTAAAAAGGCATGTTGGGATGAGACAGTTATTATTATATAATTCTGAAAAAACCAATTGAAAAAGAAAACAAACAAAGCCTTGAAGGTTTTCCTCACTTTGAGGACAAAGAGGACATGTGGTATCAATTGAAGGGTACCATTTGATGACATTAGCTTTGGTAGCCAATCTATCAAGACAACATAACCAAGAGATAAATGAGCATTTAGGAAGGGTTAGTCTGGTCCATACCAATCTGCACCACCACGGAAATAGATTAATAATGACTATTGCATTACAGAATGCTTGTAAAGAATATGGATTTTTCAAGTGCAATTCAATTCATATTCCCATTTATTTACAGCTGCACATTTCAAAGCTATTACCTTAAGCTTGGTTATTTTCTTCACGGACCAAGAGAATGAACTCTTAATGTCAACAATACAAATGGATTCATTTGTTCATAAATTTCATGTACCCAATTTAACCCGCAGGGGATGTGATTTATTAGCAACGGCCCATAAATGCTTTAAAATAATAGACTTTCTGAAGGCCAAGACAACACAGCTCTGTTAATATAATCCAATCTATATTTAACACTTTCGCTAGTTGACTTCAGACAGATAGATTGCTCAAATAATAGTACTCCGTTCCAAAATTATTGTCCAGTTTTGAGTTTTAATTTTTAATACAAATTGTACTAAAAGTGAAAACCCAAATTGGACAATAATTATGGGGCGGTGGGAGTACAACCTAATTAAACACATGTTTACAGATTACAATCATCTAGCTCTTGCTTGTGCAACATTTGGTTGCCCAAAGGCAATTAGTCCTGTCAATATAACAGACTTGGAGTTTTTGCTAATTCATCTACCGCGATATTTATCTCCCATAATAAACATGTCGAAGTGAAATTATCATATCTCAACCAATGAGCTACATGCCGTGCTCGAATGAGGTTTTCAATCGCAATGGTCATTATAAAAAAGGATTTTTAAGCCAAATTTGCTATCAATATATTGGGTTTAAGTAAATAATTGGTCTTACTAGCTAGGTCAATAGGCACGTCTAAGACTCTTAATGTATTTGTAAAAATGGGTCGAACTAATTAAGAAGAGACCAACAGTAACCAAAGGGAAACAAAGAAAAGAAGAGAAAAAAAAAGAAGAAGACGATCAACACAAACAAATCTAACAGAGTTTACATATTTAATTATCGTGTATGATATTATTTTCTTCATGAAAAATATTTTTTTTTCAAGCTAAAAAGCAAGATACACTCGGCAACAATAGAATAGAAATTGTAAAGCGGGATGCTCTAAATCCCGATCGAGTTAAACCACGATTACAACATGACAATGTCAATGTTAATTTCTCATTCCCAGTCTGTTATTAGTTTGGAAAGAAAGCTCATTTTGTGTTTGTGATTTTTTTTTTGGTTCATTGACGTTTAAAAAACTCTCTAAGAAATGAGTAGTCATTTCAGTGAAAATTATTAACTATAATTTAAGAAATCATTTTCATTGATGACAGGAGATTTATAAATTCGTTCATTCATTCTCTGATGATTTCACTGACCATATATCCTACATCGGTACATTACTTTTTTTTTTCCAGGCAAGCAAATAAAGTAAAAAAATCTTGTATTTCCATTATAAATTTGTGGGATAGTGATTTAAAAAAAAATGTTTAACGAGTCCACTCATTAATTATATATAAATAATATTATAATAAGTGAACGTACGTAGTTTTACAAAATAAAAAAATTCAGTCAATAGCTCATTGTTATAAATATTTTATTTTTTGCACGAAAAGAGATTCTCTTATTACCACTGAGTAAATTTAATTTAATTTCAATGATTTCGATACACAAATTCATCTCGAATTCATTGACATTAATCCATTCTGTTGTTTTAATTAAGTAATTTTTTTTTAAAACAGATACAGACATCCTTATCTGTTGCAGAGAAAAGTCATCAACCCGTTATATTAAGTTGAAAATCACACTTTGTCAAAAGAAAATATTTACTTCCTATTTCATCCAACCAAATAAGAAAAGAACAATAAAAGTAATAATAACTATTTATTGCACCAAACAAAATCTATGTTGAAAACAACCAGTTTAGCTTTCAAAGCAAAGGCACAACGTATGACTACAATGTGTTTACTTTGTACTTACACTTGGCTAACAATTGAGGATCTTTGATTTATATGCTAATAAATTTTCTTACATGTACATTTTATTTTTATTTTATTTTTTAACCAAATACGTATTACATATCCATTTGTGGCCAAATACCTTTAATTAAATTTGACTCCTGGTCCTTCATTTATGACTAGATTTCTGACATAGACCCTTGTTTTTTGGCTATAAAAAGCCCTCCTTGGGTGGATTCCATAGCCACAAGCACTGTTCTCAGTTTCTCTTGAGCAAAATCATTTCTTGAGCTTATTCTCATCATTTCCTCAGTTAATACACCACACTTGAATTTCTCTTTTTGATTTTCCTTAAACTCTAAGAATAATTACATAGATGAATCTGTTTAAGATCTTTAATTCATTTCATGTTGGTTTTGTTAACATAGGTTTTATCGACCTAGAATGCGAAATCTCTAAATTAACCTTTTGGGGTGTTTTCAATTATATTTTGTAGGGTGAAAAATGGCAGAGGAGCAGCCGCAGCAGGAGCAGATGTTGATTGATTTCGACTCAGATGGGTACTCCTCCGATTCATCCCTGTATTCGTCATCAGATATGTTCGGATACGATTCCGGATCAAGCTCTGATGATGAAGACGGCGAAACAACGGATGAGGAGGAAATGCAAGAGATGATAGAGGAGGCAGCTGAGTTGGAAGCTATGAGAAATGCGGCCAAGCCTGATGATGCAGTTTCTGAGGAGGAATTCATTCAAGCCCTCTTGCGAGAAACCAAAGGCAAAGCCATTATGCCTGAAGAGAGCCCGAAAAGGAAGAAAATAGCTGATGCCATGGATCTAGGTAAATATCATAAATTAATCACACACACACACACACACACACACACTATTTGTTGATTTATTTTTTTCCTCACTATTTATTGATTTTATTTAATTTAATTAACAGTATCTGATTCAATTCGTTTGGTTTTGTGTGCGATTAAATTAGTTTATTTTTGAGAAAAAATAACATATAATGCAGACACTTTGGCCTTGGTTGCAGCTGCCATGGGAGCTGGAAAGAACAAAGGAATCCTGATTAGGGAAAACCTTGGAAATGCCAGCAGATCTGATGATCAGGAAGCCGCCAAGAAGAAGGTCGCCTTGTCAAATGTTAAGATTCTTCAGGGTAACACAAATTTAACCCACTTTTTTTTTTATTCAATTTTCTCTCAAATTTGTACCATGCAAATGCAATTGATATAATTTACCATGATTGTATTCAATTTTGTAGATTTTAGCCGTGACGCTGGTGAATTCAGCCGGCTTGGACATTTCCAATCAGGCCATGGCGATGATGGTGAAGTTGATCTCGGGAACGTTGTGATGCAATACCTAAGGGAGCATCCGCCGCCACCGGCCAAGAAAGCCAGGCTGGCAACCCCCGTCTCCCTGGCAGATTACACCAGGAAATTGAAGCCGAAGCCGGTGGAGGATGATGATGCTGCGGTGCCGAACCTGACGGCATCCGATTGCGGAAGCATCAAGTCCGGGCTGGGGATGGACATGATGGAGTTTATGAGTAAAGGGGAAGAGTTTCGCAACGAAATGTTTGCAAAGGTTCTGGTGCACCTGCTGAAGAAGATGCCTGTTTGTACGACCCGCGGCGGCGTCCCTGGAGGAAGGCTCACCAAAGGGTTCCTCTTCAAGCATGGTCCGGTTGAAGGGTCCAAGATTATCTGTACCTGCCATGGCGAGATCTTCAGCACCGCTGAGTTTGTGAAGCATGCTGGTGGCCGCGAGGATATCCTCTTCCCTTCTAGGTTTATCCATCTTCAGTTCTTCTAAATCAAGATGGTCATGGGATTCCCTTCATTGATTTGATTAGGATTGAGTCAAACAAAGTCGTTCATGCAGTCTATTTCGTTTGTTGTAATGCGTCATCCTTATTAAACCAAAATCTCTCATCTTTGTGTAATAACATGAATGGGAGACTTGGTCCCTTATTAGGTTTATTTTCCCCCGTTTTCTTTTCAAATTCGAGTCCTTGTATTGTGCTGAATCGAGAAATTGATTTGGTAGTGTCTTTGTGTTTGTAGGATTAATCGTTGGATTGGGTTAATCTGGTAGGATGGTCGATGTACTCTTTTTCTTTTGGGTGTCAATGTGTGTTGTTGAACACAACACACACCCCCCTTTGTAATGTGAGTCCATCTTATATTAATGAAGGGTTTGAGTGTCTTTAGTTTTTCATCCCCATTTCTTCATTTTAAATATCTCCTCTTCTTTTCTCTTTTTTTTTTTTGGTAGTGCAATAAATATCTCCAATTCTTAAATTGTTTTAACACTATTAAATAAATATAATTAGTAGAACATTCTAGGTAGTCTAAATAAAGTTACAAAATAGTATAATATATATAATAGGCGTAGAGCTTATCGTGAATTGGATCATATTTTGTGTTTGGGTTGAAGAAGTTTTCAATTTTAATGTCAAGGTTTTCGACTATATTCACAAAACGAATCTCATAATGTCGTATATTTTCGACTATATTCACGAAATAAACAAATGATGCTGATGTACAATGATGGTGTAGACAATATACATACCCTCTTTTAGACGCAGTACTTAATAAGTAGATGCTCATAATTCTAATAATTTGGTTGATTAAGGTTTCAGTAAAAGCACAAGTTAATTAGTCTTTTTAGATTTTTTGGGGTTTTTTTTTTTGTTTTGTGTAACCTCACATTTATCAGGTGCTCTCAACAAATCTCATAAGAAAACAAAGCCAACCATGACTATCTCACGACTTATAGCTTTACTTTAACCTTTATGTAGATTGACCCTTACCAAGAAAGTAACGTACATTTCCCATGCTTTTTAGCAGCATCATCACGTTCAAAATGCCCATGAAGACAAACTTGTGTTGAAACTTCCCTAATTGGCATAATCAGGAAGGCAATATATCCACCTATTGTAAACAGTAGTAAACTAATACAAGGAGATAAGGGGTGTGCATGATGAGCTTTGATCTTTGGATTTTGTCGTCCCTATTTATGTTACTGCTTATTGATTGGAAAAACAATGATACACCTAAAAAAAAAAAAAAATAGTCTGCCACTCCACCGCTCCACCTTTTTCTATTCATTATATTAAGTCTACTAATTCTTCTGTTGAAGGTTTTTACATGGTATTAAGGTGCTACTTTACACATACAATGAGTTATTACATTAAGCGAATTACATGTATACGTAATATCTCCGTTTAAAATAACTCAACTATCTCACTAACTTCAGTAGTAATGATGTGCAGTTAATTACCTATTTGATTTCAACTCGAGAATTCATAGTACTTATTATTTATTAAACCATTTTAATTATAAGATTAAATAGAAGAGAGGGAATTATATATAGAATAAAAATACGATTGAGTAGTTTTTGGAAGTCTTTACCAATATAGATCGATGAAAATCACGGATTGAACAAGAATTGTTTAGGGGATTTTTTTTTCCTAAATGTAGTTATTTGTCTTCCTTTGAATAAAATTTCATCCATTGGATTAACCCCCTATATTTCATTAATCTGGCATTCATTTGCGATGATTAGGAGTAAATTGTATAGAATGGTAAAAAAATAGGAAAGATTCGAGACCCAAATTAATAAAGTTCTGACGGGATGCGTTCAAATGTTATGGTGATTGATAATATGTCAAGGAATTTCATTCCCAAATGATGCTAGAATTAATTAATCGCGGCCATGTCCAGTCTTGATACTACCTTGGCAAAGTGAGTGAGAGGGAAGTCTTCGCCGACATGCTACAGATGTTCTCTTGGCACATCGGCAAAAGGAACCTACACAGAGCAATGATTCCATACGATTGTTACGAGGTCGTGCCAAGTCTAAAGTTCAAGATTTAATCTATCTTTATCTTTACTATATCGTACTCTCTCATGTCCTTACTATAAGATATTTTGATTTTATTCTGGGTGTTACCTAAAATATCCTTTTAATTGAAATAAAAACCTTATAAACATATCCTAATGATTTAAGAGATTACAATAAATATGAAAAAATATGTTTAAGGTTTTTTTTTTCTCAAATTAAAAAAGTATTCTAGATGAAACTATGACAAAATCAAAATACTTTATAATAAGGACCATATTTGTGATCGTTAAGATAGTTAAAGCAAAAATAAATAAATAAATAAATAAAATCCTAAAATGGTCATTTATACGAAGAAGAAAACTTGTGCGCCAAAATCAATATCAATTCTACAAAACCTTGTGCCCTTTTTAGAGCTTACATTTTAAGCATTGTGTTGTGGATAACTAGTACCGATGTTTTATATTCACGTGAATCACAAACTTTAATATTGTATTTTTGTTCTTTCTTTCCAAAAAATGAACCATTTAATTGATTAAAATACTGTATTATTTTTCGGTGTCAATAGATAATTCTACAAACTCAGTTACTTAATAGATAAATCACACGACAAATCAGCAGAGAGGATATTCCCCAGAAGAATATATAAATCCAAGCCGAATAATCTGCACCTGATATTGAACCTCTTCATTACTTCGTCACTCACACAAAAGAACATATATCTATATATATTTAGCATTCTCTATACATAATAATTACTGGAATCTAAAAAATAACGAACATTACTCCCTCCATTTTCATTTCCGCTGATTATTCTCAACTCCAGTAGTACCCATGCTGCCTCCATTTAGTCAGATCTTCATAAACCCTTCATTGTGGAATGTGATTTAATTTTTTTTTCAAATTGATTTTTTTGTTTTTTTTTTGTGTGTAGAAAAGAATATCATATATATCACGGATTCTTCTCTCTTTGCATTGTACTTGTGTAATTAATCAATGAGTATCTCCTCATCATGATTGGAATTTCCAAGATAGATCCTCATCCCTAATTAAAATGCTTGCTTTGATGATTCGGGTTCTCTTAATTAGTAGAGTACGAGTATTTTTTTATTTTTTTTTTATGTAGAAATTTGATAGAGTTTATAACAAACATAAATAAAAACATGCTGAAATTGGTCTTGTTTTCTTTGCAGGTCGTGTGGTCCTTTTTGTGTTCCTGTTAGTAGTTGTGCCTGCTGGTTGCGCTACCAGCAGGCCTCTGTATCCACTTCCGGGCAGAAGAAATGATAAAAGCAAACATCCCTTACAAACTTTTCGCCCCTTTAACATTGCACATCGAGGTTCAAATGGAGAATTCCCCGAAGAATCTGCCCCTGCATACATGGTAAAGCTAGTTCTAGCTAGTTCGTGATTCTTGTTGTTTGATTCCATATATATGTTTGAGTTATGGATTACTCTTATTGATTAGTATTTGATATACATAAAATGCAGAATGATATATGGTAATTAGGATATCAATCAATCTTGTATGGGTACATTTTAATTTGTGCCATGAATTTAAGACAAGTATTAATTTGTATTTAATTATGTGCTGTAGATCTTATTTTGGAGGTCTATTTTTTTTTGTTTTTTTGTTTTTGGATGCAAGCTTTTTCTTTTAATGATGCAAATTGAGATCTGTATACATGGAAGAGTCAGCTATGTAGGTAGAAAATATTTATGAAGCTCTATCAAACCCAAATTTAGGACTTATTAATATGGAAGTAGTATAAACCTATTGGAAAGCGACGTACGTCACGTAATAGGTAAAATGCTAGTTATTGCATAAACCTACTAGAGTCAGCTAGGGAATGAGTGAGCGAGCTGCAGTTTCCTTTGCAATATAGTGACAGAGCCTGAAAAACATGTTTAATTTGTTTGCACACAGAGAGCAATAGAAGAGGGCGCCGACTTCATAGAATCCGATATCCAAACCTCAAAAGATGGTGTTCTTATTTGCATTCATGATGTAACGCTTGATGCTACCACTGACATTGCTGACCACAAGGAACTCGCTAATCGGAAAAGAACTTATGTTGTTCAGGGTACCAACACCACCGGCTACTTTGCAGGTATATATATATATTTATAGCTATATATCTACTACTAGATGTATGAATTTGATAGTATATAGTTCCCTCTCAAATGGATGACAGTTAACCCTGGAGTTAGCTTTATTTTTCTTTCCTTTTTTATTTTTTATTTTTCGTTTTATCCCCTTGGATTGCATCCCTGAAGTTTATTATTATAGGTAAATGGTAAATTGCATTACTTATATTCACAAACTGAAAATACCAGAGTTTGTGCATCTGCACTATTACACCAGCACAGCACACAGAACTAAATTAGCTGCTATACCTTAGCACAAAAAAGCAGCTAAAGAACTAACCTTGTACAACGGTACTAGTGATCAATCAACAGAATGAAAAAACTTCTTGTCTACTAATTTAAGCTTTTGTAAGTATGCTTTCTCACTACCTTTCAGCTTCTTACAAATGGTCTGTGTCCACCATCTGAATTCTTGTTGGATAGCTTGAACCATACGTTCAACATTGGGTTGTTTACCCTCAAATATAGTCTAATTTCTCGCCTTCCACAAATGATAAACACCTGCAGCCACAACCACATAAAGTACCTTTTGCTTGATCCTACTCCATTTGCAGACATAAAGAAGACTTCTACAATTTTGTAAATTAATGTTCTTTAGTTGAATCCAACTGGATCAACGCTCTCCATAGCTCAGCTGCCACTTTACATGCAATGAACAGATGGTCTATAGTTTCATTCTCGTCATAATAAAGAGGGCAAGATAGATCGTCAATGGAAAAGTGCAATCTTTTCATACAAACTCTAGTTAGCAGCCTTTTGTCCCACCATAACCTCATAATGAAGCTGCGTTTAGGCAAATTCAACATATTCCAAACCATTTTTGCTTCCTTCTTCCTTTCTTCCTTGCCAACCAGCCAATCATAACCAGATTTCATCGTATATTGTCCATCTTTTCTAGCTATCCATCTCCCATGTCTAAACTCTGCTTGCATTTTTTCTTTAACTCTCATCAAGGGTTTCCAATGCCAGCTTGAGTCTGATGTGGCCTGGACATCCCATGTCTCTTTATCTTTCAAATATTTTCCATGTACCCAACGCCCCCAGAGATTGTCATTATTAAGAGCCTATTCCCATAATCTATTCCCCTGAAGTTCCTTCTATGTACACACATTAATTAGCTTATTAATTGTATGATGTAGCTAGAAGCATTCGAAGTGTTGTTCTAACTGTGTTTTTCCCCCTGTTTGTTTCTGTAGTTGATTTCACACTTGAAGAACTAAAATCATTGCGCTTGAAGCAGAGGTATCCATTCCGTGATCAACAGCATAATGGTTAGTTACATATATTAGTTCATGTTAAGAAATATGGAGTAAGTATGAAGCTATACTTTTGGCAAAATGTTTACTTTTCTAACTTCTAACCTCTCTGCATTACTACTTGGAATTCATGAAACCTGTCTGCATGTGGAGGAAGTTCGTATTTTTCTTGACGCGAAGAGGGCCATGTTAGATTAATTGATTGTTGTTAAAGTTAATCGTATACTATAAATAATCGCATAGATCGCTTTCCATTTGAAGAGTTAATTTATATGAATTAGATGTGGAGTGAAAGCATTTACACATTTCTGTTTCCGTTGGAATATTTGGTGCAGGAAAGTATCAGATTATTACGTTTGAAGAGTTATTGTCAATTGCACTGGATGCTCCCAGAGTTGTGGGAATATATCCTGAGATTAAAAATCCAGTTTTTATGAACCAACATGTGAGTTCTAAACTCTGTGTCCCACATTTTGTTGTTCGGTTTTAGTTCAACAGAATCAAATATATCTAAGTTGTGTTCGAAATAAACAAAGAGGGGGAAAAAAAAGCAAATGATACTGTGTTAATTAAATTAACAGGTGAAATGGTCAGATGGGAAGAAATTTGAAGACACGTTTGTGGAAATACTGAAGAAGTTCGGGTACAAGGGATCATACATGTCAAAACAATGGTTGAAACAACCTGCATTCATTCAATCGTTTGCGCCAACATATCTGACTTACATATCCAACCTAACTGATCTTCCCAAAGTCTTCCTAATTGATGATGTTAATATCATCACTGAGGATACCAATCAGGTAAATCCATATATTTTTAATTAGTAATTAGCTTTAGTACTGATAGATTCATTGATTGTCCTCTCAACAACTTACTAATTAAAATTGATGGAATTCTGATATGCTTAACCAGACATTTTATGAAATCACTTCGGACAAGTACTTGGAATACATCAAGGATTTTTGTGTTGGGATTGGACCTTGGAAGGACACAGTTGTAACAGTTTTGGACAACTATCTACATCAACCTGGCGATATGGTTGCTAGAGCTCATGCTCTTAGCCTTCAGGTAACTTAAAGAGAATTACCTTCCCTCCCTCCAAGATCATCTTTCATTTGCTTCCTAGTTAATTAGGTAACACGGCTCAGCCTTATATGTGGGTGTTTATTCATTGCGTAAAATTCTAGGGAACATTTATATATATGGTCGTGACATTAATGTCGCGCTTCCCGACCATGGAACTATTTATTCATTACTTGATCATGAAAGAAAACATCTTGAAATAAAGGGTTTGATGGATGGTTTGTTCAGGTTCATCCGTACACGTACAGGAACGAGAACCAGTTCTTGCACTTTAACTTCAGCCAAGATCCATATGATGAATTTGATTATTGGATTAACAAGATTGGGGTGGATGGACTCTTCACTGATTTCACTGCTACCCTTCATCAGTTCCAGGAATGGACTAAACCTTCTTCATCTTCTCAGGGAAAAAATGCAGCCAAACTTATAGAAAAGATTGAATTGATGATCTCCAAGTTCAGAAATTCTTAAACTCTATTTTTTACCTATTTTTTCTTTTAGTTGTTATCGATGTACTTCTTTAGCGATGTGTCTTAGTTCCAAAAGAGATGAAAGTTTCCAAACTCAACTTGATTTATTGCATTGTTCAGAAAAAAAAAACTTGATTGATTGCTTAGACTGCAGAAACTATACCAAAATTTGAAGTTTGTAGATCCAACCCTAAAACACCAAACAACGTTGAAATAATTCGAAATCAACAAAAGTCCGAACAAAAAGTAATAAAAGGATAAAAAGTGAAAAAGAAAAAAACTATCTTAGATTAAAACCCACTTTGGCATTTTTAATTAATAACGTGCCATTGAGCATCAAACAAAGTTTCAGACACACGAGAAACATTAAAAACTCAAGTGCACAAAACACATGTTAATAATGCAAAACCGCAATTTCGCGCAAATCGAATAAACCTCACAAGGTTAGTGAGTTTGAAAAGTTCAAACTCATATCTGAATTGCTCATATCATCTTTTGTTACTCTTTTATATTACACTTGATGTTACATTAACTTGTTAAATAATTCAAGCAGCTCCTTACTAGTTAGTAACACTAGCTCTAAAGAGCTAGAGGAGCATATGCACAACCATTTCCTCCTTTTACACACATTTAGCTTCTCTTCTCAATTCCACTGAAGCACTAAGATGGATTTACCAGCACAAGATTGATAAGGATATTAGGACCATCATAAAGCACAAAATAATTTTCAACGATTTAATCACCAAATAGCATAAATTGATTTCTAATTTATCAACCAATTAATGATGGTCGGATCAAAATTTTCAAGAATTGGGTTCCATATTTCTCGTTGTTCACTTTAGAAGCACCAAAATGGTAAGTTAAATAAACAACAATAAATTTGTTGGATGTTAGTTTTACCCAGGCCCGTCCCTGAAGAAGGGCGAAGAAGGGGACTGGTCGGGGCCCAATTCTAGAGAGGGCCCCAACCTACTTAAGATTATTAATATTATAGTAGGTTAGTTATTGTTTTAAATAATATGAAATAATTAAAAATGTCAAAATTTTTAAAAATCCTTCCAAAAATGTTATATTATTGATAAGGGTTGAATTAGTAATGATTTTGAATCTCAAATGCTCACAAGAAAATTAAGCAACTATCGAAATACTTTATTGAATGATTGTATGGTAACTATATATGGCTTTTATGCTTTTTCTCTCTAAAGGTCTTTACTTACTTAAATACCAAATGTTAACCTTTATTTACAGGTTTGAGGTATTGTATACCAACAACGACAATGTTTTAAATTCATGAGAAAGTATATGGTGGATTTTAATCAGCTACACGTATATAACGGGTGTTTTTTTATTTTTTCAATTTTGGAAAAAAAAATTAGGGGCCTTCTTTCTGATTTTGTCTCTAGGTCTACTGAGCGTTAGGATCGGCACTGGTTTTACCTCTCTTGTCAAGATAAATAATCGTACCTCTATTTGAAAAAAAAATATGCTAGTCTAAACTATTTTTTAGGACAGAAAGAATATAATTAATCAGAAAGTTCTACTACTTCAGTCTAAGTGCTTAGTGTACTTTCCTTTCCAATCAAAGGTACTTAATCCCCCCATACATAAATTGTTTTCCTTTATATTTCCTATAACAACTTCAACGAGAGGGGAGTGTCGCAATCTCAACTATAGCTTATAATTTTTGTTGATCACAATTAACCATGGCAAAAAGAAAATTGTGAACGGAACCATAAATTACCTTGGTTTTGGATTACAAATGTCTGCAGTCGATAATTAAGTGTTGAGGTGGTGAAGGAACAAAAGGAAATATGGTGATGTCGGAGCCAAAGAGTATGTTGTCAAATTTTTATTTAAAAAATAAATAAATTGACCAAAGGAATATTAATAAAAATCCGTTAAAAAGTTTTAGTAAAAAACTCATTTAATTGATGAAATATGAGATATGTCGGAACTAAATAGACGAAATGCAATAGTTGAGGAGTTTTATACCGAAAAAATTATCAAGAGAAGAACCTTGACAAAAATAATGTGAAGAGAAAAAAGGTGGACAGAAGTAGATGTCCTGGATTTGCCAAATCCGAGAGCACCTAACAGTCGGATTTCACAAATCCGAGTGAAGATGAACTCAGAGTTGCCAAATCCGAAAGCCTTCTAACATGAGATTAATTAAATATAACTAAATGATTAATTAAAATTAATCATGTTTCAGATTTGGAAAATCCGAATGGTTTCAATAAAAAAATAATTTATATTTTGAAAAAAAAATCTAAGTGTTCGAAAATTAAAGTTGACTAGAAACGGATCACCCAAATCCGAAAGAAGTAGTTTCGGATTTCCGTAATCCGAATTGTGGAATAAAATATTATTTTAAATTCGAAAAAAATTCTAAGTTGATAGGAAGAGTCTCGGATTAGAAAAATCCGAGAGTCCGCAGATTCTGCAAAACTCTCGGATTTGCCAAATCCGATATCAGAGAAACGGGCACTCTCGGATTTGCCAAATCCGAGACATACCAAAATGGTAGCTTTCGGATTTGACAAATTCGAGGCATACCAGAAACTTGAAAAAAATAATGGTCTAGTTTTCACCAGTCCTAACTCTGTTTAAACAACACCAACAACCAATTCATAACAAACTAATTAAACAACAGAGTGATAACATTTTCACAACAAAATAATGTAAATTTCTCAACTTACTATCCAAATCATGCAAAAACCCTAAAAAGACTAATCAACTATCATTTTTTCCCTCTCTTAGGAATAGTGGGCGGGGTAAAGTTAACCGACAAGCTGCGCGTCCTGTCGGATTTGCAAACCCCTTGTTCCTGCTGCTCTGGAAGGATTGTAACAATTGGCTGCAAGTTTAGGACTTGAGAGTCTCCTCCGAGAATAATGGGGAAAGGTGCCTCTTTTTCATGTGGGCTGTAAGATCCTCTCAAAAAACCAACATCGTCCTCTCTTCTCACATTGTCTCCTCTCATTGCCTCCCCTCCTCCCACATTCTCTCCTCCTGGGTTCTCTTGCTCGTGTTGGCCTGAACCTTCCGCGTGATCCTGCTATTGTGATGGCCTGATGGATTCCTTCGCTTTCTTCCTCCTCTAATTTTCTCTCTTTTCCACGGCTTCATTGTTTCACCGCGCGGACCTTGTGAGGGGCGACGCGGTTCATAATTCAAAAGGATTTGGGAATCCTCAATTTCCATCTCATTGTCTTTTCCAAGAGTTAAAGCAGTGTGGGATACGTCCGCGAAATAGTCAAGCACCTTTTCGAGTTCTTCGTCTAGGTCATGGGCTACACAACGTTCTTCTCGGAATGATATGGCCTTCATACAAACATTGTTCAACACTTCACCCTGGAAATCAAATGATGCGTTAACTAAAGGAGTATAATTCAAAATTTATATGAATAGAGTAAACTGCACTTCCATATGTAGATTAATTGTAAATACTTATATAGACTTTCACCCGGATCGATGAAGACTCATATCCGGCTGATGTGTAGTGGCTCGGATCGCTTATCAATTTCACCGAACATTTGTTGAACCACGCTTCGTACTTCTCATTAGTTTGACCGAACTCTCCTTCCTCCAAATCCTTAAGAATGTTTCGGTGTCTCCTATTCTAAAAGGGGTGTACTTTACTATGGTGATCCACTCAATTTTTCTCAGTAAGCCCAAATATGTTGTGTTCGTGAGTAATGTTATTCTCTTGGATATTGGGAATCATAGGACATCGGGGAATAGCTTGAATGTAGCCAAACTATCTCATGACCCTGTCAATTTTTTGTGGGGTTCTCGAACAGCCCAGTAGAACATCACGTCCTTGCCATCTAAATGGCACTTCCCTGTTTACAGAAATCAGGGAGGGTAGGGAGGAGATCCTCGTAGGGTTGCTAAACAAACTGTGAAAAAATTGGGAATTAACGAATTAATTCACATAAGAATGGTGGCAAAAAAATTAATAATAATAAAATAAGAAGTGATTCATACTTACATCACTGGCTTTTAAGGTGGTCAATTGATCTCTAGAACCCGGGAGACTAGACCTTGGGACATCCTTGTAGAAGTACGAGCAATTCCACCTTTCAATACAAAAAAAATCAAAGGTATTATTTATCCAATAAAAATAATAATGATATTAGTAATCTTTAAATTAAGAGTATAGAATATAAACTCACCGATAAGCTGAAGGAACTGTAGGATCCTCTTCAAATCTCTTTAAAATTCTTTGGGGCATGATTCTTAGGATCCACTCGTATGTCCAAACCTAAATCAATAACAACAACAATTAATAATAATACTTCACAATATAATAAATATTTTTCAAACTGAATTGCCACGTAGTGAATATATAAATACTTGTAGAAGAACACACAGCCGGATACATCACGTTTCTCATTATTACTAACAACTTACCCTTGTATCCCTCACGTAGGTGTGTTCCATCAACAGAAATCACCGGCGGACATTCAAGGAAAGTCGCAGCCACTGGTGCAAATGACCAAAACACGTATTTAAAAGTTTTACTTTCCATATTCCAACCTTCTTCTCCATCCTTCCATTCCCATTCCACTACAGTTTCGGGATTAGTTTTCTTAAGTACTTCAATATACCTACACATCAAGTTTTCCCGAGTTAATATATCCCAATACAAGTAAAAGTTAAAACAAATTTGATTGACAATTATCAAAATTGAAATTCACCTAGGAAGTTCTTCAAAATTAGAGGATCAATCGCCATAAACTGCCTCTATGGTTTTCCTCCTCCCGTTCCACGCCCCTTTTGTAGGGGACATCAACTTTTACTAACTCCTTCACATCTTCTTGCACATCTTTCACCGTGTAATCCACGTTCTTCTTAAGCTTTCTCATGATTAGTCTAGCAATGAATGTCGAGTCCACACAACGGTTGTCATATTGTTAACCACTCTCATGCAATTATGTGCAAACCGCCATTTGACTATTTGATGCAACCCATGCTTTCCTAGTGACATGCGGATCCTCCATTTGCACATAAGTTCGTCATCTAGGGAGGGGAGGGGGAGAGAATCTAATATCCTACATTCGAACCGCCCTCGTCGTAGGGTGACTCGCGATAACCTTTAACTCCCTTTTATTGTGAATGTTCCACAACTTCACGGCATGTTTCGCTTCTCCTTCGGACTTGAAACAAACTTTAATGCCTATCCCTTTGGGAGTCTCGTCCTACATTTTTTATACCAAGATCATCTTTGTAAACACTCGAGGCATTCCATTCACCCATTTCCTTATACACATGGCGCCGGAAAATGGATTTAGTTCCCTTTCTTCATTCACCAATTCTTCATAATCACTTTCCTCATCATCACTGCTCGAACAAGGATCGAGTGCTTCCGAGCTTTCGCTTGGAGCTAGGTAGTGGGAATCATCATCATTCATGTGATCATCCTGTGCAAATAAACTTCCACCATCTTCTTCATGAACCCGTGAAGTACCTGGTTGTTCTTGCCTTGGACCATCTTGTTCACCCTCATCCATGTGATCATCTTGTGCAAAGGAAGATCTACCATAATGATTGTTCCCATCTTCTTGGTTAATGATATTCTCCGTGTTATGTACAAATCCACACTTGTCATTGGCTCGAGGTAGTAGATGATCTCAACATGTGAATCATTCTTTATCTTCATGGTGCGCCTTACACCATGAGTCACAAAGATTAACAAAATATGTAGTTTACTAGCTATTTCAAGATCCCAACCAAACGTCACACAAATCATACCAAACAGCTCATCATATGACAACCGACTATCAATAACAAGAGTGTCGTCCGGCTTGTTCTCAAATGTGTTCACTACACCATTCTCTGTTACATACTTACTTTTATGAAACAAATTAAGTATGTATGGCCTATGCACGGACATTTTAATCATTATTTGCCTGTTAATCATAATTCAACATAATCGAAATCATAATCCCTAAACCCTATCAAATTTTCATACAAACAAAATCCATCCAAATTCATTAAATTAACCTCAATCAATTCTTAAAATAACAACAATCCTAACCTATAAACTCAACAACAACATCTACATTACCATATTACATTCATAATCATCAAACATAAGTCCTAACAATCTTCTATCTTCAAACAATATAAATACACAACAAAACAACAAAAAAACATTGATTTAATGATTAACCTCATTAGAAAAACGATTCTTGTTGCATTTAGTGGTAATGTGCGTCCAAAAGGCTGAAGAACTCCAGCCACAAGTTGAAAAACCCGATATGAAGAGAAGTTGCAAATTTTTTTTCATTTTATATCACGTAGTTTCGGATTTGGCAAATCCGAGAGACACTATTTATGTGGGGCTCTCGGATTTGGCAAATCCGAATGTCCATCACCTTATCCGATCCAATTTAATATATCCAACAACCTTATCCACAAGGACGGATTACCCCTAAACCGAAAGGATTCCTTCGGATTTGGCAAATCCGAGAGGTAATCCTTAACCCTAAACCCTAGAACTCGGATTTGCCAAATCCGAGTTCACTGTTCTAAAATTTGAATTTGTCCGCCATTTTTTCTTGATTTTTTTGAATATTAAATTTAAGGTTTTCCGGATTTCTCAAATCTGAGTGCACTGTGTCATGGGCTGCTCTTTTTAATAGCAATCCGTGCAGCACTAGCTCACTCAAATGTATAAAGTGATGCTAGCTCAACCTATCTAAATCAAAATCTGCAATTTTGGAATGAGAAATTTAGGAAGAA
Source organism: Oldenlandia corymbosa var. corymbosa (assembly GCA_949775105.1). Classification (NCBI taxonomy): domain Eukaryota; kingdom Viridiplantae; phylum Streptophyta; class Magnoliopsida; order Gentianales; family Rubiaceae; genus Oldenlandia; species Oldenlandia corymbosa. The sequence continues at coordinate 365,488 of OX459124.1, read as the reverse complement.
AGAAAGGTTCTTGACCTAAATCAAAGAAGACCTCTTAAGTTGTTTAGAATCCAATCAATTCTACACTTATACAAATGAGGGGTCTTGCCATATTTATAGGCAAACTCTTAAGATCTTAGAAGTTTCTTCCACATCCTCTACAAAAACTACCTCCACACTTCTAGACTATTTTTGAACATTAACCTAGCATTACATGGAATCTTCTAGTTAATTCCATATTATCCTATATTCTACAATATTCTAGAAGCTTCTAAAGAGTTCTACACTATTCTAAGATATTTTATATATTTTCACGATATTCTACACAAGTCCAGAATATCTATAATACTCAAGAACATTCTAAATATTTCTAGAAATTTCACGACCATAACAATTGTTCACCTTTTGACCCTCTTTTCCATATTTTCGAAAAAAAAAAAATAAAGTATATAATTTTTTATTATATTTTATTGTTTTAGATTTGGAAAATTTAAGGGCCCGTTTAGTTACTCTCAAATTTGCCAGAATTGCCAAATTTACCACATCGGGTACAACTATTTTTGTCAAAAAAAAAAAAATTGTTTTTGGGACTAAATCATGGAATTTTTTCCTTAAATATACATGAAAAAAAAACCTGGACAAAAATAAAACTTTCTAAAACCTTGTGGACAAATTTATATGCCCCGGATTTAGGAAATCCGAATGGGGGGAAAACTCGGATTTCGGAAATCCGACCCCAACTCAACTCGGATTATCAAAATCCGACTTTGTATTACGTAAATCCGATATTAAGTTAATGACAAAAATTAGTGTAATTAATCTAAATCCGAATTTTATAAATCCGTTTTTATCAATAAAATATTAATTTCCGGATAGAAAAAAATAATGTGTTGAAAAATTAAATTTGGGCGGAACTCGGATTACCGAAATCCGAATCTGCTCTGTTTTCTGAAAAATGATGACTCCCAGTTGGACACGGACTCGGATTTCCGAAATCCGAATCCTTTACAAAAAGTCTGGGTTAGGATTTCGCAAATCCGAGTCTTTGTCAGAACTGAAAAAAAAAATTGGACTGATTTTCACCAGTCCTAAACATGTTTACAGCACCAACAACAATGAAACATTGGAAAATAGGAATTTAATAACAACAAAACAATAAACGGCATTCGATTAACAACAAAATAAATCAAGTTTCATAAAAAGTTCCATACAAAAACTACTATAAATGTCCAAAATAATGAAATGTCTCATTTTTTCCCTTTTCCTTTATTGTGCGCATCCGGAGTGTATTTGTTTGGGCCCTGTCGGATCCTGTCTCCCCTCTTAAGATATGTGAGTATTGAACTTTGGTGTGGTTGCGACTGTCCACCAAGCAATTTACCCTTGTATCCACCACGCAAAAAGGTTCCATCGATACAAATGACCGGTGGACATTCAAAAAACGTCTCAGCCACCGGTGCAAATGACCAGAAGACGTATTTAAATGTCCGGTTTCCCCTGTTCCAACCTTCTTGTCCCTCCTTCCATTCTCACTCTACTACAGTCTCAGGATTAGTAAACTTAAGCGCAGCGATATACCTAAACAACAACAAGTCATTGTTAAAATATTTCAATACATGTAAAAATAAAAATACTATAAATATTTCAATACACGGATAAAAGTTGATATTTACCGTGGAAGTTCTTCGAAATTGGAGGTCCAATCACCATAGACCGCTTCTATGGCTTTCCTCCTCCCGTGCCACGCCCTTTTGTATGGCACATCTACTTTCAATAAGGTCTTCACATCTTTCTGTGCCGAGGCTACCGTATAATCTACGTTGTCCTCAACCTTTTTCCTGATGAGTCTAGCAATCAAAGACGCGTCCACACACCGATTGTCATTATCATTCACAGGAGTCATGCAATTATGTGCATCATGCCATCTCACAATTTCATGAAGGCCGTGAGCTTTCAATGACACACGCATCTTCCACTCACATGGTGATTCACCATCCTCACTTTCCACATTAAATGTTCTGCATCGCACAACCCACGTCCTTGGACTACTCGCGGCGACCGTATATTCCCTTTTATGATGGATATTCCATAATTTCACAGCATGCTTTGCTTCTGATTGAGATTTGAAACTTACACCAATGTCCATTCCTTCGGGCGTCTCATCCCACATCTTAAGAGCAAACTCATCCTTGTCTACACATGAGGCATCCCAGTTCCCCATCTTACTATATACATGGCGTCGGGCGAATAGATTACAATCCCTTTCCTCATTTTCCAACCTTTCATCATCACTTTCTTCAAAATCACTCTCTCCGAGACATCACGGTCTTCTTCGCTTTCACTGGAGCTATGTAGTCGGAATCCAACTCTTCCCGTAGTCATTTTGTGCAAATAAAGGTGTCTCCTCTTCATCACGGTTTCGAGAAGTACTAGCACGTTCCCCCTTCGAAAATCACCAAATGACACGTTTTCCAAACTCGCTTCTCTTCTTCTTGAGTGATATCTTCCAAATCTATGTATAAATCCAAACATGACATTGGATCTACACGGTTCATGAACTCTACATGCGAATCATTCTTGATCTTCACTACACGCCTACCACCGGACTATCAAAAATCAAAGAAAGGTGGAGTTTCACGTGTCTGGATCCCAACCAAGGGTCATACAAATCTTACTAATCAATCCCTCATATGACAATCTTTCTTCGACAAACAAACCATCATCCGGCATATTCGAAAAGTGTTGATGCTACCGTTCTCTATCACATACTTACTTGTATGATACAAATTAAGCATGTATGATACATTACGTGCCATTGATAAGCTGTTAAAAAAACATCAATAACTAATCATTTCTTAATAACAAAATCAACAAAATACACCATACATTCTCTAAAATACACCATACACCATACACCATACATACTCCAACAAATACACCATACTAAAATACTTATAAATCAACTTCGATATCTCATGAACAACTATGATTTCTCATCTCTAACCTCAAAATCAACACCTAAAACATCCAAACAACCAACCAACATAAACCCTAATCTATCATACATCATTCTAACAATCAAAATAACACAAAAATAAACTAAATAACATGGTTTTGCAGTCTAACCTCTTTCAAATAACGATTTCCACGTATCTAGAGGCAAGAATGTATCAAAAACTTCAATTCGCCCTTGTTTGAGCTGCAAAAACAGAAAATCCAACTCAGTTCTCGAATGAGAACTGCTTGAAATTTTTTTTCTTTTATAGCACGTTAAACTCGGATTTACGAAATCCGAGTCCGTAAGTAACTCGGATTTTCGAAATCCGAACTGTGTTAGATTCGGATTTCATAAATCCGAATTTAGTCAATTTAGGATTATTTTATTAATTTTTTGGTCCTCCAATTTAAGGCACATGCCTACTTCCACCAACCAAAATTAAAGGCATCCCGATTTCTAAAATCCGAATGCGTCAAACCGGATTACGGACTTCCGGTTTTTTGAATTCAAAATTTCGCGCCGCGATTTATTAATTTTTAACTAAACTCGGATTCTACAAATCCGAGCTTTACTGTTCATTAAAGAACTAAAAAAACTATTATTCAACAAAATTTATGAAATTATTATTTTATTATTAAGTATGGATCCGGATTTGCAAAATCCGAATCTCTAATATTAATCAAAACTCGGATTTCAGAAATTCGAACAATATTTCTGTCCACAAATATTCTGAAAAATTTAAATTTGTCCACGTTTATTTTATTTAATTTTTTTTGGGAAAAGCCCCCTAAATCATGTTTCAAGTTCCTACCCCTAATAAATTCCAAGGGACTAATTTGGAAAATATCATCGGGGGCCCTTGATTTTAACTCTTTCAGTATTTTATTTTTCTCTCTGTTTCTGTAGCCGGCGGAGATGTCGTCGTCGTCGTCCCCCGATCAGCCGCCGCAACCGGCGCTGTTCTCTCTTCCGGCATCCTTCGATCCGGTAAATAATCCTCAACATCAAGCACTCTTAAACCAGATGAACTCTCTAAATGCTAAGTATGAGGATGGAAAGTCTATCAGTGCTTCAGTGAAGAAACACCTCGAAGCCGGCGACTACGAACAAGCTCTTTCCCAATATACCAAACTCGATTCCATCATTAAGGAACTGGTTTCCTTCCAAAAACAGTTGGATAACGAATCCCAGATCTGCACTACTGGGGATTTGGGAGACGTCATAAGGAGATTAATGAATTTCGGACTCAGTCAAGATGGAAGCCCAGGTTCTTGATTGGTTAGTCCAATCATTTTTGTGTTTTTTTTTTATCTCTATGCCAATATCCTTTAGTTTTTTATTTTTTATTTTTTTTTCTAATTTTGTGAAGTCCAGATCGACCGGCAATACCCCCACCGGCTTCCGGCCAACACTGTCTTTTAGTTTGTTTTTGGGGAAGGGGGAGCTATTCTAATTCCTTTTGTCTAGTTTGATTATTTTTTAACAATTTCCAATATGTTTTTGGACCTTTGTAGATTTACTTTATGTAATCATGGTACGTTTCTGGTATTTTGATTCTGATATTAATAATAAACTCAGTATGCATACATTTGAAGTTTGTGGTTGCATTTTTGGCAATAACTGGTATCACTTTGTTCATTAGTACTGTTTCTGTGCCTTAGTCTGGTTATTCTTGCCTCAGTTTCATGCTTGATTGGTATTGATATATGAGGAATTGTTTTGGCCAGTTACTTACTACATAAATTAAGCTTTAAACAGTTTATCTCCATCTCAATAATTAGGACTTAGATTTCACCTGTCACAAATATGTACTCCGCCATCCCAAAATCATTGTCCAGTCTGGATTTTTCATTTTTAGTTTAATCCAAAGTAAACAATAATTTCGGAACACAGGGAGTAGTTCTTTTTGTCACAATTACATTCTCGCTTCTTATCAGCGGCTTCTTGATGTATTCAGAGTTTACAACTTTTGGTCTGTTTGCTGACTCAAGTTCATAAATGCTGTTCTACTGAGTATGCAAGCATATTGGAGCTATACTCTTATATTCCCTCTTAGTGTAACAAATCTAGTGAACAGAACCTGCAAAGAGTTTTTTGTGGGGGGTAAAGAATCTGGGAGAGGAAGTCAGAAGGATGACGAGTATAAGATATGCTAAAGTGTCTAATGAAGAAGCTAAAGCAAAATTTGGTGGCTGGCTTTGTAGGACTGTCTTCAGGTCAAATCACTCAAATGTGCTTAAGAAAGCCTGATATGGCCTCATACTTAAAAAAGCTTGGTATTTTCTGTTTAGCTTAAGGGGGATACTAGCTGACAACAATGTATATGATTGCAGAAAATAAGGGATGAAGATGGGGGGCTGGATTTCAGGGGATCTAAATGGCTGAATGGGACTCATGGAGTGTATTATATTGTTTCTGGGTTTGAATGGCTTGTTGGCACAGAAATGAAACTGCAAGCAGTTGGATTTATATGGTCTGAGACAAAACATTACTGATGGAAAGAAGAATTTGGTCCGAGGACAGAATGCCGCACCCTGTATGCTGGCTGTGTGAAGAACGGAAATGAAACATTGTTGCATCAATTGTTCTTCGACTGCCAGCATGCCGCTACAACACTGAACAAGATTAAAAGCCTGGTTAGAGAATTCTAAACTCTCAACCCAAATGAGAAGGTGGCAGCAGGAGGTCGTTAAAATATAGAGAAGTACGATTGATACTCCAGTGGAGAATACTTAGGGTGGCTTTCATGGTGTGTTTGTATCACCTGTGGGGAGTGCGTAACCAACGTATGTTAATTTGCTGGAAAGAAAAAGGAACTGTTGATGTGATAGTGTCTTCAAGGAAATGCTGATCTTGAAGACACTTTTCCCTTGAACTTATTAATTTGTCTTGTTTTTGTTTAGTTTTACATGTGAACTTATTAGTGACATATTTACAGCAGCTGCTTCCTTTCCTTTCCTTTCCTTTTTTGCGGATGGAAGAAACTTTGAACTTTTACTCCAGATTAACAATGTGCACACAATATCTCATACTGATAATACCTATTTACAAGTAAAGTATATATGCTTTATTAGGGAAAAAAAAACAAATAATCCAAAGACAAGTTCTGAGATTACTTTACAGAATAAGGGCCATTGAATTGCTTATAAAACATCCACAGAATCATCAGGATTTGGCTATACCTATCATTCATTTAATGACATCGTTCAGCAGTGAAAAATTTGAAGAATCAAGCAACTTGGTACGATCTCAATCATGTTTATATTAATTGGTTATATTGCTTCTTTCAAAGAAGATTTCTCTTTGCGAGTTCCAAGTCCGATACTTTCCTCAAAACACTTTCGAGGGTGATATCAAAAGCATCTTTCACATTCCCAAAATCCTCCTCATGACTATTTGATGATGAATCTGCATACACAATCTTTGGGAGAAGATCAATGACAGTTTCCCTCATTTTCCTAATTTCTACTTCACTAAAGCTCTCAAGCTTATCCTTAATGGAAACCCTACCCTCACTCACATTCTTATGCTCTATAAACACTGAATAACTCTCAGCATTTAGAGGCAAATGCCACTCATACTGACCCTTGAAGCTTTTCTCCCAAAAGAACACCGGAATTGAACCCGCCACCATACAATCAATGACTGATCTCCTAGTGTAACCATCCCCTCTTGGCTGCAAACAAAAATCTGAATCCAGGAATGCTTCCAAAATCGCCGGCGCCCCATCCAGGCATTCTGTCACTGAGCAATCCACCAGTTTACATGGCCTTGATCCAGATTGATGGCTCTTGCAATAATCCATTAGTAAACCTCTGAAGTCATTCTTGATGTTCTTCCGCGTCGCGCCCACAAAGGTAAACATGCTGTTACGTTTCCTAGCTCGAATGTACCTGTAGTTAAATTTCAATTTTTTCGTCGACAAGGGGTCAAAAAAAAAAAAAAAGATGCTGACCAATAAAGAGATTAGGTTATCTAGTGATAAATATTGCACCTCTGCCAGGCTATGATGTCGAATTTTGATCTAGGGTGGAATCCAGTCGGCCACGGAACGCTAAACTCCAGCTCGTCCCATGGATTTCTTTCAACAGTGAGCTTCAAGACGTGTTTCATCAACGGCATGTTGACAAAACTCGAGCCCCATTCGGAATCTTTATCCACCAGCCTCCGGAATGCCCACGTCAATCTTCCCAACATGAGGAAATGATCCGCCCCGTTACGCTTTTTCCAGGAAGGCTGATCTCGAAGCCAATCCAACACCATTTCGCATGGCCGGTCCCGGTCTTTCCAAGTGTAGTTTAACCATAAGTACTTTTCGATCGCCAGGCCGGCGTAAAATGGCACGTAAAATGCGGCAGCCTCGTTAGGGTTGCGCGTTCGGCACTTGTAATTCAACATCCTGGCATGATAAATAACCTCGCCAGTGTACAAGTCGGTCCAGTACCAGGCCGGGATGAGGTGCGCCGGTACAACTCCGTTAAGGTTAGTGGCTTTCGGGCCAAAACCGGCATTGGAAACCGCAGCGCACCGGGATTTCCAAGGGTGCAAGTCATGGCATTTCTCCAGGAGGGCTTTGTTGAATCCTGGAGGTAGATCATACATGAAGACCATGCCATTTGGGCATGTTTTTCTGACCCTGAAACTCGGAAGGAAGGTCTGGTTCGAATCTCGGATCAAGAACAGGATGATCAAGGCTTGGATTAGGATGGCTATGACAAGCCAAGCGGATTGGGATTTGATGGAATTGATGAATGAGTACTTCTTTGGGAGGATGATCAAGAATGCATTTGGTTTTTCTTCCTCGGAAGGAGGAAGAGACTGTTGATAGTTAGCAGAATTTTTGGGAAGCATCCGATTTCTTTTTTAAAAAAAAGAAAAACAAACAATTAAAGATCGATCATGTCTTTCAATTTTCAGTATATTACAATAAGTTAAATGAAGTTTAGATTATTTTTTTTGGAAAAAAAAAAATTGTGTGAAGACAATGAAATGGTCAGCCTTAATTCAGGCAAGAAGGTAGACTATATGATGTTGAATTATTCTCACGTCCATAACGTAGATCTTTCTAATTTTTGCAAGAAAATAGAAAGGAAAGACAAAGAAATCTAATTATCCGATTTAATTACAAAACGTTTTCACGAGAAAGCTCGAATCCAAGTACATAATGTGAAAATGAAATCTAGGGATCGCCTCCTGTACTTTATTAAATAACGTAACTAATCCAGCCAATAATAATTAAACTAAACGATCATTATTGGATTAGTTTTAGGCTCTGTTTGGTTGTCAAGAATTGGAGGTTTGGCTGATAAAAATATATGTACCGGATTGGAATTACAATTATATATAGGCTCCGTTCGTTTGCATGGCATTTGGGGGCTTGGATTTCGAATTTGGCCCCCCCAATGCCTAATTCGGTATTCGACTATCCAAAAATACGATGGCATTCCAATGCGCATTGGAAGGCTTCCATGCCATGATTTCAATTCCGGGCTTGAAGCTATTATTTGGGATTCCAAACTCTCATGGAGTTGAACAGTACGGTGGTTATTATCGGGTTAATACCGGGTTATAAGCTATCCGGATCTCCCCCGCCTTTTAAAGATTTTTACGGCTTAATTTCTTTTCTTTTTTTTCTCCTCTCATCGACGAGAGTCACGAGACTCTGACGGACGACTTCTCCATCTCGACTGCGGCGCAACCATTTTTCTCCGACTCCCTACTTTTTTCCTTCTTCTTCATCATTCTGCAGCGACCAACTTGTATGTGTTCCTCTTCTCCTTTTTATTTTCTTCGTTTCGAATTTTGAATTCCGATGATTTGAGGATAGATTAGGTTTTCATATAGATCTAAGCAAAAGATCTTTGATTCAATTCATTTTTACAGGAGATGTTGTCAAAATTATTGAATTTTCCTACCGGTTCTTTGATTTTTCTGTTTGATATTATTCTTATGTTGGGACTTTTTTTATAAAAAAAAATGTCTGGATCTGCTTGAAGTTCTGTTGGAGTTGTAGGACAGATCTGATTGTTGTTTTTAGAGGCTAATGAGTCTAAACAAAGTATTAATTTAATCAGTTAATCAGAACCCACATATATCAATAGCCCCTTTAAAGTTTAAACTCCTCCCCCTCCCTTTAACTTGGATTCGATGTGATTCCATTGTGGGTAAGGGAGGAAAAACATCAAAATATGTATATACATCGGAGTTGTTGCGTATATTTTTTGAGTAGGGAACTAAGAAAAATAGAAAAAGGGAGGAGATCTTCAAGTTGGATTTTAGCCAAAGCATATACAATGTTAAAGAAATCTTCATTTTCTGGTCATCTGTTTGTGGAATTTTGTTTCAAAATAGATAGGTTAAAAGCTCAAAATCTCCAAAATACGAAGGTTTAATCTGCAAAAAAAAAATTGGCCGCGAATCTCTCTATAATGTCCCTTGTTTCAATGTATCTCTGGTCTGCAATACTCTGTATCTCACTGTTTGCTGCTTTGCTAAGAGAAGGAGTTTTCAGTGTGCCTATTTGTCAAAGACTTGTTGTTACTAAATCCAGTTTCATCACTATTATTATGATGAGACGCAGGGGTTTTAGATGATGTGTTTTGTTCCATTTGTTTTGGTCATTTGATTGGGTTGCTTGATTGTTGTACTTTGAACTAATTTTTTATTGGTCTTCATCATAGAGTAATTATTGAATTCAGATCAAGTACAGGAATTTATTTTTTCCCTTTTATTGTTACAGGGAATAAAATCTGAATTTGAGGTGAATGAAAGTTGAACTTCCTGTTTGAGGTGAATTATTGATTTCTGATTTGCTTCTTGTTTTAGCTTAACCGTTTGGATTTCCAATTCAGGCTTCTTGTTAACCAGTAATTATGTTGTTTTGGAGCTAAAAGTACATGCTACTACTACTATCATGTGTTTCCATTTAATAATTCATTGTTTTTCTGGCTAGGGAGCTTTTAGAGCTCAAAAGACACCAATACTTTGGTATTTAACAATCAGACTTTTCTGTAGTAGATAAGATACTTTGGTTTCTGTAGTGAAGTAAGGAAATTTAAGATCTTAGTTGGCTAGGATCATATCATGGTAAGAGTTGTTTAGTGTACTTGTTCATTGTTCTTATTTTTTTGAGGTTTAGGAGGATTTTATAGAAAGTATCTTAGTTGACAAGCAAGCTCTTAAGTGAAAGAAAAAGGAAAAGGAAAATATATCACTTGGACTCATTTTTATTTTGGGGTTTGTGTCCTTTTTTTCCTCTCTCATTGCAGCTGTTGCATTGATTTTACCTCTCTTTTTCCTCTGTCAGTTGTATGGATATCCTTTTTATTATAGATTTTACCAAGAGTTGATCATAGATCCTTATCTCTTAACTTCCTCTTTCTGGGTATGTTAAAATTAAATGTGGTTGTGGTGGCAAAAAAAAATAGAGTAGGAAAGCTCTTTTCCTTTTCTGCAAATCAGTGCACTACCTAATAAGCTTTAGCATATACACAGTTTGAATGAAATATAACTTTAGTTTGTTTCCCAGTTGATAGCTTCTTATTATTTTATTGTGCAAAAGTATTATGTTTTACAATTGTTTTCCTAGTAATTCATGATATATGATATGTATAGTTGATGCTCGATACTTGATGGTTATTTAGACATTGTAGTCGTGTGCTATTTTTTTCCCTTTCTGACTCAACTATTGTGTTGGCCTAGAAGTACAGCTGAAAAGAAGAGATTTTTTGGTGAAGGTCAACAAAATGGTACTTTGAATGCTGTAGAAATTGACGGCAATTCTGGCTAAGTTGTAAGTTGGTGTAGCCAGTTCATTTTTTTTTCACTCCGTGAAACTATGATCTGCAATGTGAATGCAGACTACATTATGCCTAGAAAATGCTTAAAATTAACCTTGTTTTGGTCTTTCCATAGTTAAACAATCTTCTTAGGCCCATTTGAGAATTAGGAATATCAACACTCAATGCAAAGACCGGTAGTTTTTGTATGAAATCACCAGTAACTTTTATGACCCAAATTTTGAGGTTCGTCAGAAAGTACGGTCTTAACTGTGGCTCCAACCTTGACTTTTGTGATTCTTCTTTCAAAATTTTAAGCAAAGAATAAGTTTATAGGAGGGAGAATGGCATAAACACTTGTGTGGCCTTCAATTTGTTGACTTCGGTTTCTGTATAGGGTAGAGTGAAGCATTTCATGAATATTGAAGCAAAAACTTCCTGCAATGTGGCTCCATAAAGCTTAGTGAATAAGTTCACCTTACTATTTATGCTAATATTCTGTGGAGTGCATCTCCCCTTAGTTTTTTGATGAGTGTAAGATCTTGTGAGTAGACATCCAAACTTAAAGCCGCTATTGTCCATCTTCTGATTTTCAGTAAAGTTGGTAGAGTTTTTAAGTTTATCTTTTTCTTTCTTTGTCTTGGCTTGAGGAATTAACCAGAATGCTTCTCTTTCGCAATTTTACTACTGCTAACACAAGGCTCATCTGCACCAGCATGCTCTCAAATACATCTTTTAGCTTGCGAATCTTCTAATTTGCCAAGCAATATTTGTTTTGGAAGCTGGTGCTTTACTTATTTGAACAAGAAATATTAAGTGTGTCCTTGCTTTTTCTTTCAGGCTGGCTACCATTATTAGAGGAAATTGTGTTGAGATATTAAACATCAATTCAAGGTAACGTGTCCTTTGCCTCTATTATAATGTCTTAATGAAATCATGGTTTCTGTCTTTGCTTGTCATAATTTGTCTCCATCATGGGTTCGACTTTGATACCATATATATTAAACCAGTTTTCCTTATCTAGTGAAAATGAAATGGAAACTATACTCTTTGCATGAATTGACTTGGGAGACAACTGACTACTCTTATTCTTACGACTTGTTTATGTGTTATGAGTATGAACAATATAACTATGTAAGTAGAATGTGTTATCCTCTGAAGTATTTTTTTAAGTGTATCAAATGTCATACTGACCATTAGAATCATGCTATAGCATTCCACATTGCAGCTATTGCATTGATTTTACCTCTCTTTTTCCTCTCTAGGTAATCTTTTCCCTTGCATCAAAAGATTCTTGAACTTCTAAACTTGGGCACTAGTAGACGCAAAACTGAGAGGGCTGAAACTAACGAAACTTCATCTTGGTCAGTAATATATGTTTTATTTATGTTTGGCTCAATTAGTGAGTTACTAGAGCTTTCAAGAAGAAACATAAAATCTGATTTATAGAAGTGTTTCAGAGTTCAAAAACTGACGTTGAATGTTGGTTGTTATACTCAGACTTTAATTACATTACGAATTCAGTTTTTTAGTGTACTTGTTAAGTGTTCTTATTTTTTTAGGTTTAGGAGGACTTTACAGATGGCTTCTAATTCACAAGCAAGCTCTCAAGTGAAAGAAAAAGCAAAAGGAAACTATTTCTCTTGGACTCTCGAGCTGGATAAGGTTCTTGGGACATGTCTTATAGGTCAAATGGCTCAAGGAAACAAATGTGATGGGAAATTAGCTTGGAAGTCCTCCTCATGGACAGCAGTTATGAAGGCACTTTATGTTCATTAGAAAGTTAATGTAGACAAGAGCAAAGTCCAATCTCCTTTGAAGACATGGGCGAAGCACCATGAGATCTTGTATCCATTATTGGTCTCCAGCAATTCCGGCTCTCCAATCACATTTCACTACGTGAAGGGCTGAATTACAATCCACGATGAAAATGTTTGGAATGAGCGACTGCATGTATTTTTTCCTCCCATTTATGCATTTTTTGTGATGTAAATATGTGTCCAAAAGGATGATTTAGATTGTCGTTCATACAGGGACATATTACCATTGTTAATTTGTTATTTTGTATATTCCTAAAATTATACATTAAATTCTTATCTTTAACAAATCATTATGTTCTTTGTTGTGTTTTATTTTCATCACTCTTATAGTAATACATCATTAACCTTATTTTGCATTAGAGGGTTTAAAATGTATTTACTTCTCTGTATCGATGTGTAATTTTTTTTTATATAGGCCAATCCCCAACTTGCTCCTTATAGGAGTAAAATTGTGATTGAAAATTGGGATGATATTTGTGCAATTTTCTCGCAAGACCGCGCCGATGGCCAAGGGGCAGCAAATTTTGAAGAATATAATGTTGATAATGAGGTCAACTCTTTCAACATAGGAGATCCATAGAGATTCATAATCAATCCGAAGCTATGAGACTTTTGTTGGCCCGGCAAAAGTGAAAGGAAGGCACATCTTCTGCTTGTTCTCAAGGCTCGAGAAAAAAACCAACATCAACGCAAACTCCTGATTATATGATGCAAATGGCTGCTGAGTTTAGTGACTACATGTTGTGGGAAAGAAAAAAGACTGAACTTGTGATTGCACAAAAAACAAAGATCACCCTTTAACAAATTTTGTGAGAACTGAAGGAAATTGATTTGGATAACATGCAGAAAATCAAGGCTGTGGATATGATGATGGTCAATCGAGTTATGTTTAATACATTTGTGGGATTGCCAGTTGAGTTGAAATACAAATGGCTTATGGCCAAACTTGACAAAGAAAACTGATTGTTCAGGTAATATTCTTTCACCTTTTTTTGTTGATCCAATCTGAGTTACTGCATTTTACAGCATCATTTCAATACATTCCACCTTATCTTTCTTTCAAGTGAAAGAAATAGCTTCAGGATCTCTGTTGCTCTTAAGGCTGAGAATGTTTCTGATTTGCAGGAGATTTTGTGCTGCACGGTGCTCTTTGAGTGTGTTTATAAGGTTTGATCCTTAAATTCTTTTATGTCTGCTGGTTTTGGATTTTTTGCTAAAATCATGTTCTGTCCTTGCCAGCTAGTTATGTTTTGTTGAAAACTAATTAAGATTGCTTTCCTTGTGAAAATGAATTACTTGAAGTAAGCAGGATGGCAACTTGGTTTTTGTGCGTGATGTGCTTTACTCTTTATTATATGTGTACTCAAAAGTGATCAAAGTAAATAAAGTCCCCTTCAATTTCTGCACATTTAATTTTAGTCTTGTGCTTAGTCTTCTGCTAAGCCAAAGATTAGGCCCTCTTTTGCTTTTCATTTAGAGCAGAGTGTGTTGATGTGTTCTTTTTTACCCAGAGGACGTCCTTCCACCATTATTATGTTATGGCTCAACACTTTGTGATGTGTAGCCTTATTATATTTTGGCTTAATAGTTAATCGGTAATATGCTTAACACTTTGTGATGTGTGGCCATAATTTTAAGTTGAATACGAAGTTTTGCTATTTGTGGGCCGTTTTGGTAATAACTTATTGCACTTATGTTGTGGGTGGCGGGTACATGAATATTTTTGGTTGTGCATTGGAGCTGTAAGATGATTTGGACAAATGTTACAAGGATTGCCAGGGAAACCATTCCTTAGAATGTTTTACAATTTAAAAGAGTAGATGTAGGTGTCGTGTCCATTTTATCTCATGAAGTAGAAATATTTCTAGACTTTAAACATTGCCATAAATATTTCAAGCAATTTTTGTTTTATACATTGGTGGTTACCTGTTATCTTCTAATCTGAAGTAATCATTGAAAATTGAGTTAGCAATAGCCTTAGTTGCTTTTCCAGGTCGATTGAGACCTCAGTTGACTACATCTTGGCTGCTTGAAAGTGTCACAGGTCGATTAGGGCTTAAGGTTCAATTGTGGTTCATGGAGGGATATTACATTTGTCTATTTCAGAATTTATCAAGGTAAGCTTAAGCTAGTTTGATAGTTTGATGAATTCTGTAAAAGCCGCCTTCATTCTGATCTTGTAAACTAGGAATGTTTGAATCTATTGTTTTGCATTATGATCTTGTTTACTTTTCTGCTTAAAAGATTGGGACTCTTCCATTAACATCATTTGACCGATAATGGCATTTTGTTTCAAAATTCACCTTTTCCAGAAATGACACAATTTTACTTAACAAAAATTAAAAGTTGTAGTAATTTCAAAATAAACCAATTTTTTCTTTTTTTAAAAAAAAATTAGCGAAAGCCAAAACCAACCAATTACTTGACCATCTGAACAAAGAATTTGGAATTCTAATTGAATTTGTGGCCAATTCTTTGATTTTACCGAACAGATGAACATTGAATTAGAATATCTTGAATGCCAATTGAATCCCAAAATATTCTAATGCCAATGTAATTCCAACGTAAACGACCGAACACACCCTTAGGGTTCAATTCTTTTTTCAATTCTTTTGTGGAGGGTAATAATTGCAATTCAGATTCTTTAACTTTAATAAAATCTCGCGGGTCAACATAAGGGTCAAAAACGGGTTATGAAAAAACGGGTCATTATGGAGGTTGTAATGATAATTCCGGCGCGTGCTACCACGCTCCACAAAAGGAAACCCATTTCGGGACATTCCCAAGTCCCCACGCGCAACACTCCTCTTTTAATTTTGTTTTTTTAAAAAAAAAATTAATTTTATTTTTTAAAATCTTTTCCCATATTTTTATTTGGCTACATTCAAATATTTTATGTTTTTTTTCTTTTTTTTTATAAAAACAATCCACCCAGTGGACTCCACTTAAATGTGGATAAAATCCCCCTTACAACCTCTGGTGGGAATCGAACCCTAATTTATCACCAGGAAAGACATCAACCTAACCACTAGGCTGTCATTCAATACCCAGTTTTTTTTTTCTTTTTTTGCTTAGAAAGTAATTTATTTTTTTATCATCAAAATAGAACATAAAACTTACAAAAAATGACTAGACCCTTATATTTGGAAAAATTATGTTTTGTCAATATTTTCAAAATATATCCATACTAAAAGATATAGGTAAAGGTATAATTAATTATTTTAATTGATCAATTTAGTAAGGTAAAAATTATCATACCAAGTACAAACTAATAATAAATACACTTATACATTGAATATAAGATTTGATATTATATACTAGAAAATTATTAGCAAATACAAATTAATTTCAAACTATAATCCTATAAATAAATGAGCATTAATATGCATAAACTGAATTTTATATTATATATATTTTTTAATAAAAAATAAGAAAAAATAAAAAATTGTACTTGAAAATTTATAAAATGGAGAGAAATATGGATGTTGTATTTGTTACTTGTTTATGTAATGAGTGAATACTTTAATTATTATATTAATAATTCTTTTGCAATAAAAAAATGGTTCTCCATAAGTATGTATCTACTTGATAAATCATAACATTGATATAACAAATTAAACAAAAAATTATTTTTTATAAAAAAGTAAAAATTGAATTAGTTAAACAAAAAAAAGTAATTCTAATATACATGTTCATTATGATTTTTTTGTTTTATATATGCATAATACTGTATTAATTACTTTGGGATAAGAAAATTAAATTATTTTTTCTATTTTTGAATGAATTAAATTGTATTTTTTAGTTTAATATAACAAACTAATCCCAGTTCTAATGTATCTAAACCTTAATTCTACTCAATTTTTAAGATCTTCCAAACAAAGAAATTAGGATTGAAACACAATCTCAATATCTCACTTTCAATTCAATACTATTGTAGTTTCAATTCAATTACAATTCAATCCAACCAAACGGAGCCTTAGGAAATTTTGTAGGATTGCATATCCAAAACCTAGATTGCCTAATATTGATATATTCTTTTGCCTAATACTTTAATTACAAAACCTAAAAGTAAAAGGATTAGTTTTGTTTCTATATATTTTTGTACGTCGGAGTCGGACGACCCTATTCTTCTCTATATAAAGAGGAGGCAGTGCAGATACGTATATCAACTTTCTGTTAACTCTCTATAATATTCATTCAAATTAAATTTTAACACACGGTCACGCACTTAATTTCTTTCCCTCTACGATTCATATAATTGAATACCATCAGTAGCGATTCTGGCATGGCTTCTCCCACCATGAACAACAACAACAACAACAACAAAAATCAGGAAGTGGTGGAGAGGGAAAGGTCGCGGTCTCCTCCCTCAGGGCGCACTTCAACTTCAACCTGTAGTAACAGTAGCAAGCAGAAATGTTGCATCTGTTTATCATGGATAGAACAAGGAGCCGGTCAGGCAATATTCACGGCTGGATGTTCTCACACGTTTCACTTTCCTTGTATTGCTTCCAATGTGAGCCATGGAAACCAAACTTGTCCTGTTTGCAGAGCACAATGGTCCGAGGTCCCGGCCAATCGGCTCCCAAGTCCTCCGCGGGTTCCTCCACCAATTAACCGTCCTTGGCACCACCACCACCGCCACCAGAATTATTTCACGTATCGTCGTCCTCCGCCACTTTATGCCACACCTTATGGTTATGATGACCAAGATTTTCAGCAGGCACTACTTGATGAGCCACATGTCTTCGATGATGACGAGTCTTTGGATCATCATCATCAATCTCCTGAGGAAAACTACTCCAAAAATCAACCGGGCGAAACCATACTGAAAGTGAAAACATTCCCCGAGGTGGCGGCAGTCTCGCGCTCCAGCTCCCCGGATAACTTCACCGTGTTGATAAATCTTAGAGCTCCTTCCCTCACGACATCCACAGACCACCAGGATTCCAAAGAATCGTCACCCTCATCTCGCGTACCTATTGATCTTGTTACGGTTGTTGATGTAAGTGGCAGCATGGAAGGTGCCAATCTTGCATTGCTAAAGCAGGCCATGGAGTTTCTGATCCAAAACCTTGGTCCCAACGACAGGCTCTCCGTCATTGCCTTCTCGCACACAGCGCGACGCGTATTTCCACTCCGTAAGATGAATGAATCAGGAAGAGAGCAAGCACTGGAATCTGTCAACCTCTTAGTGGCAGACGGGGGAACCAACATAGCTCTAGGACTGAGTAAGGGCGCCAAGGTGTTGGAAGATCGCAGATACAAGAATTCCGTTGCCAGTATTATCTTGTTATCTGATGGACAAGATAATTATGGTTTCAGCACCGCAAACTACCCATCCCTTCTTCCACAGTCAATCACCAACAACAATGGAAATGATGGTTCTAATAATTTAAAGATCCCGGTGCATACTTTTGGGTTTGGAGAAAATCATGATGCTTCATTGATGCACTCGATTGCGGAGATGTCCCGAGGAACCTTTTCTTTCATTCAGGACAGAGCCGTGATCCAGGATGCATTTGCACAGTGCATTGGTGGGCTTCTGAGCGTTGTGGTGAAGGAGCTTCAGGTGAATATACAGTGTGTTGATCCAAGAGTCAGCATTACTTGTTTAAAATCTGGAAGTTACCCGAATCAAGTGACTCCTGACGGACGAATGGGGAATATTGATGTTGGGTACTTGTACGCTGATGAGGAAAAGGATTTTCTGGTACTAGTGAAAGTACCAACAGAAGAAATTTCAGGCCCTGCTGAAGAAACTGCATTGTTGAAGGTGAGATGTGTTTACAATGAGCCTGCCGCTTCAACGTCGTCCGCAGATAAATTAGTGACGGTAATGAGTGAAGAAGTTAAGATCAGGAGACCTGAAGTAGCTGGAAACCAAGAAGTTTGTGTTGAGGTGGACAGGCAACAGAACCGGATACAAGCAACGGAGGCGATGGCGCTGGCGCGAGAGGCAGCCGAGAGAGGTGACTTGTCAGGTGCTGCATCAATCCTTGAAAACTGCCAGAAGAAGCTGTCAGAAAGTTCATCAGCAAAGAGTCATGATATCCTGTGCCAGGTACTTGAAGCTGAACTGAAGGAAATGAGAAAGAGAGTGGCCAACCGAAATTCATACGAGGCCACAGGAAGGGCCTATATGCTTTCTGCAATGAGCTCGCAGTCAAGGCAGCGACCGGTAGCATCCGGTTTAAGCTTCGACGCCGGGGCTTTTTCGGGTTCAGCCGCCCCTTGTGGATCAGCAGCTGCTTATCACGCCTATCAAACCCCTACAATCACCGGCATGGTTGCTCGATCAAGGGCTAGAAACTCAAGCAAGGGCCCTTATTGATCCCAGCTAGTTAGCATTTTTAGTTCTATTCTTAATTAGTAGTTCTTTTTTCGGGCGATGTTACTCAATTCTAATCTTAATTATACTAGGCTTCATGTATTGTACGTGAGTGGAGTGGGGTTTTTTTTTTTTTTATATGACGCACCTGGTGTCCGAAGCGATTGCTTGGACTTCGTGAGAAAATGAGTGGAGTGACTTTAATGATAGGATTTGGATCTTTTGTTTTCCTTTTTGGTGTGTCATCCAGTCATGACTGATTCCAGCTTTTGTTATAAAGTTGTTATTTTAAAAATAAATAAATAAATAAAGTATTGAAGTTACTCTTATTGATTTATTTTTATTCAAGTAATGGTTTACCAATTGGCCAGGGTGATCTTCTATTCTTGTTCATGCTTGGAAAGAAAAATGATTGGGATAGTGAAAAATAAATATTGACCGAAGCATATTCATTTTCTTACAAATATTGATATATACAGAGAAAATTTATAAGAAAGTGTATAAGAAAATGAATCACAACCGGTTCATACTTCATATAGTAAAAATTTACCTTTACGGATTTATTGCTACTTTCCATAAAAGATTTTTTTTCCTTAAATTTATATTTTTACCCATGATTATTATGTATTCACGAATCACAATAAATTCTCACTATTCAGTAAAAACTCTTTAAATTAATACTCTATAAATTAATAAATTATATTAAATAATAAATATTTTTGGTCCTAACTCGAGATCAGTACAAAAATCAAATAAAATCAATAAATTAATCAGATAATAAATTTTCAGAAAATTCTTATATAAATATAGGTCCCTAAAAATCATAAATTAAGAATGATCTAAAATATTATAATAATTAAGAATGTTTAAGATAATAGGAGGCTATTGAGTTTTATTTTCTCATGAGATTTACATATAAGAAAATTTTATCTTTGATTTTTCCTTCGAACAGAAAATAAAAAAATAATAGATACATAGTAAGAAACTGAAGTTGAAATTGAGTATTTGTTTCTTAATAGACTATTTGAAATCGCACTTAACATTCGAAATATTTCATCAATGTTAATTATATAGAAAACATTTCAATATTTGTATGAATGATGATTCAGTAAATGTACTGTTTATTTACTAATAAAATAATACCTATGTGTAACTAAAATTTTGAGTTTTGCGTGAACAGATAATATGATTAAAAATGACACAAGTTGTCATCATATTTTAAAATAGTAAAAGACAAATAGTAATAAAGCAATGATAACAACACTATACATTATGAAGGACTTCTAAACTATATTTGTCGTGCGAGGTGTAGATTTCACTATCCTCGTTACAAAATAAGGATTTTAAGACCTTTTCTGGACTTCACTGTAGAAAGGTTTTTAGCCTCTGATAGGTTAAAAATATGCAATTCTTTTGAGTGCTATTTTAGTATTTCAGGCGACTCGTTGATCAGGAAAAAAAAAACCAAGAACTACTTGTCCAAAGAGAAATTCTTCAGGAGTGTCATCTAATTATGAAAGGGCCACCTTCCGACGGGTCTCATTCAATCTTCATTTTCATCTTTACCAGCATGTCGTTCTACATCGTCTTGTTTAAAAAGGTCTGAGTCTTTAGTAGGTTAAAAACATGCAATGATATTGGCTGCTATTTTAGTCTTTTTGGCGGCCCGTTGAACAAACAAAAAAAAAAGAAGAAAGAAAAAGAAAAAGAATCATTCCATATTCATTTTCATTTTTAATAGCATGATACTCTGCGCCATTCTTCTTAAGAAGTTTTGAGTCTTTTTAGTAGGTTAAAAACCTGCAATGATTGTGGCTGGTATTTAAATATTTTTGACAGTCTGTTAAAAAATAAATAAGAAAAAAAAATTGGCAGGTCTCATTCCATCTTCATTTTTATCTTTAACAATATATCACTTTGTAACGTTCTGCTATAAAAGTTTTAAATTTTTTGGTAGGTTAGAAACCTGCAAAGATGTTAGCTGATGAAGGTCCCACCAATTGCAACATATGGAAAAAAATTTCATCGGATAATTCAATCTGTAATACTTAAAAACACGTACATATATATATATATATATATATATATATATATATATATATAAAAGCAATCATCATCAACTCCTAGAGTGCGGGAGCTTCCTCCTCCTCCGCAGTTTCCCGGTGGGCTTCCTCCTCCATCTTGCAGGCTTCGAAGACTTCAAGCCACCGAGTCAACCTCCAAATCAAGGTCGCATGATTTTAACTCGCAGATTCTATGAAAGATTTCCCCACAACTCTTTCTAATTAAAGAGAATTCTGAAAAAAGTTTCTCACCTCAACTTAAAATCTCCAAAAAAGAAAAAGTGAGGTTTGTTAATTTTATCTTTTCGTTAAAGTTCTGATCGCCTATTTGCCTTCCATTCAAGTTTTGATTTTATTTTATTCCGGATTGTTATCTACTCTCTATGTCCTAAAATGATTGCGCAGTTTGTTATGTTACAAATAATATTAGAAAAACTAGACAATTTTTTTTTGCGGGATAATCATTTGTTTTGTACATGCTATTAAGATTCAACTTCTTTTTGCTTCATCTTTCTCATCATCTGACTGAATAGTTTTGGGTGCAGTTAATTCCTCCACACATGGATCGCCCCTCTTTACGGGCTTCTCAGTCAGCTTTCTTCAATGATGATGAGTATTTGGATCATCAATCTTCCTCTCCTGATCAGAGAAACTCCAAAAATGAAGCCGTAGGAACCTTGCAAGTGAACTCATACACAGAAGTTTCGGCAATCTCACGCTTCCATGCTCCTGATAACTTCACTATATTGATAAATCTCAAGGCTCCTCCACCTCCAACTTCCCCTAACATGGACGATCCAACCCAAGTTCCTCAATCATCTCGCGTACCTATTGATCTTGTTACGGTTCTTGATGTAAGTTACAGCATAGAAGGTAGGAAGATTGCATTGTTAAAGCAGGCTATGGATTTTTTTATACAAAACCTTGGTCCCAACGACAGGCTCTCCGTCATCATCTTTTCTCACAATTGTCGGCGTCTATTCCCACTTCGTAGGATGTCTGAATCAGGAAGGCTACAAGCACTAGGGACTGCCAATGTCTCGAGGATCGTCAACGGTGCTAAGGTGATGAAGATCGCGGGTACAAGAATCCTGTTTCCAGTATTATATTGTTATCTGATGGACAGGATAACAATGTCTCCATGAAACAGCACCTGAGTTACCGAGTACTCGTGCCAGAGTAGATCACCAGAGGAAATAGTTACTCGAATTCTAGGATCCCAGTGCACACTTTTGGGTTTGGAAGAGATCATGATGCATCGTTAATGCATTCGATTGCAGAGATGTCTCGAGGAACCTTTTCTTTCATTGAGACCGAAAGGGTGATCCAAGATGCATTTGCTCAATGCATTGGTGGCCTTTTGAGCGTTGTGGTGAAGGAGCTTCAGGTGAATATAGAGCGTGTTGATTCCAGAGTCTGTATCACTTCCTTGAACAGGAAGTTTTCTGAATCAAGTGACTCCAGATGGACGGATGGGGAATATTGATGTTGGAGACTTGTATGCTGAAGAGGAGAAGGACTTTGTGGTTACAGTAAAAGTTCCAGCGGAAGAGATTTCTAGCAGTGAGTTAGAAACTGCATTGTTGAAGGTGAGATGCGTTAACAATGACCCTTTGACCAAGGAGTTGATGACGGTAAGAAGTGAAGAAGTTAGGATCAGGAGACCTGAAGAAGTAAATAGACAAGAAGATGTATGTGTTGAAGTTGATAGACAACAGAACAGGCTATTAGCAATGGAGGCAATGGAGCTCGCTCGAGCTGCGGCCGAGAAAGGAGATTTGTCCGCTGCAGAATCAATCCTCGAAAAGTGCCTGAAGAAGTTGTCGGAAAGTGTATCAGCTAAGTCGCACGATTTCCTATGCCTTGGACTTGAAGCTGAGCTGAAGGAGATTAAACAGAAGCTGCCCAGCAGAGATGTATACGAGGCATCAGGAAGGGCCTATATGCGGTCTGGACTGAGTTCACACGCATGGCAGAAACCTACCGGAGCTTGTTTAAGCCGCGAATCAGGTGATGCAGATTCTGGTTATGAAGATATGGGTTTTAGCCTTTATGAGGATGATGATGAGAAAAACTATGTTTGTGCTGCTGCTGATCATGATAAAGACATATTTAAAAGTAGCTACAGTGGAGCAGCTGGTAGTCGTCGTCATGCCTATCAAACCCCAACAATAAACAGGATGGTTGCTCGGTCGCGGGCTGCTACTCGGAGAAATAACAAGGGCAAATCAACTCCAGCAAAGGCTTTAGGCACCATTGATGAGAGCAAAGATTCCTCATCCCGTGGTTCCGATCGACCTGGTTACCGTTCTTGACATAAGTGGCAGCATGGAAGGCGCCAAGCTTAATTTGTTGAAGCGGGCGATGAGGTTTGTGATGCAGAACCTTGGTCCCAATGACAGGCTTTCGGTGGTTGTCTTCTCTGACAACTCCCGGCGTCTATTCCCACTTCGTAGGATTTCTGTAACGAGAAACCAAGAAGCCTTGCTAGCTGTGAATCTCTTGAAAACAGAAGGCTGCACAAACATAGGCGATGGCCTGCGTAAGGGCGCCAAGGTGTTGGAAGACCGGAGGTACAAGAATCCGGTCGCCAGTATCATGTTGTTATCTGGTGGCCAAGACAACCAAACTAAGTTCTTCAGTAAGAAACGGCCGGTTTTTTGTTCTGCCATCAATCAGCAGCTCGAAGATCCCGGTGCATACATTCGGGTTTGGGGAAGATCATGACGCTTCACTAATGCACTCAATTGCAGAGATATCCCGGGGAACCTTTTATTTCATTGAGAATGAAAGGGTGTTCCAGGATGCATTTTCTCAGTTGATTGGTGGCCTCCTGAGTGTTGTGGTGAAGGAGCTCCAGGTCAACATTGAGTGTGTTGATCCCAGAGTCGGTATTACTTCTCTAAAAACCGGACGTTACCCGAGTCAAGTTACCCCGGATGGGCGAATGGGGAATATTGACATTGGAGACTTGTATGCGGATGAGGTGAAGGATTATCTGGTCGCAGTTAAAATTCCATCCGAAGTAAATTCGAGCAATGATGAAACTGCATTGTTGAAGGTGAGATGTGTTTACAATGATCTTTTGTCCAAAGAATCCGCTGTCGTGTGACGGTAAGGAGCGATGAAGTTAGGATCAGTAGGCCTGAAGAAGTGGCAGCTGGAGAACAAGAAGTGTGTGTTGAAGTGGATAAGCAGCAGAACAGGCTGCTGGCAGCGGAGGCAATGGCGCTCGCGCGCGAGGCGGCCGAGAAAGGTGACCTGTCAGGCGCAGCATCAATCGTCGAGGACTGCCAGAAGAAGTTGTCGGAGAGTGTATCGGCCAAGGCCAACGACGTGCTGAACGGCGCGCTCGTAGCCGAGTTGAATGGAATGCGAGAGAGAATGGCCAGTAGAGTTCGGTACGAGAAATCAGGGAGGGCAATGTTGTGTTCTGGGATGGATTCACATCTTAGGCAGAGACCGGGAGCAACTTGGTTAGAGGTGAGCGATGATGATGATGATGATGATGATGAAGATATGGATGAATATGGAACTGCATCAGGTGATGAGGCTATGGATATGGATATGGGTTGTAGCTTTGCTGGAGCAGCTCTTCATGCCTATCAAACCCCAAAACTGGCAGGCATGGTTGCTCGGTCTAGAGCTTCACGCAAGAGGCGCAAGGCCAAATCTACTGCTGCCAAGGCTTTAAGCACCATTCCAGAGAGCAAATAAAATGGCTCATTCATTTCATTAGTTTCCCTTGTTTCTTTTTTGGTTTTTGTTTTGGTGAATTTCTAGATGTTGGGTGAACTTTTGGTATTTTAATTGAAAGTATTAGTACATTTTTTTAATTTGGTATTGTGTGGGTTTCATTTTTGAGAGTAATATTTGTGTGCATGGTTTGCCTAGAGGAATAAAATTAAAACTAAAAGAGAGAGAGAATACACTTCAATTTCAATGTTTTGGGACCTTGTTCTGAAATGATTGGATTGGAGAAAAAAAAACTGATTAACATTTAATTTGGGAAAAAATTTAAACTCATAATCATGGAATTGAAAGCTCATCGATCCACCATCAAACCATAGCTCTCATTTTTGGAATTAATACGGCCATTCGTACCAGGTTGGTGATACCTAACAATACATTGATTGAGCCGTAATTATACACATGCTTATTTCTAATTTAAAAGTCTCATTTTCTTTTTGAAATAAACATGCTTCCATCACTTCTTTGGGTAGTGAACTAACGAGTAGTTTGCTTACAACTATAGGCTCGAATTCATCAACGTTATGAAATCGCAATTTTGGAGAACTGTGGGACCTTTTTACCTAGAGGCATGAGACTCATTCCATTATCTTCTTCTTTTAGCACGGGGATTACTGTAAAAGGGGAATGTGGTGGCAGGAGTACAATTAATATCAGTCTTATTCTTGATTCAAAAACAGTAAGAGTAGTACTCCATTCCTCCCATAATTATTGTGCAGTTTGAATTTTTATTTTTAATTCAAATTGTACTAAAAGTGAATTCTCAAACTGGATAATAATTTTGGAACAGAGGGAATAAGCCCCTCGTGGAGGAGGTTTCATTAAGGACACAAATTAGTTAAACCCAGCTGTACAGAGAGAACCAAATTTAGAAATCAAGTAGGGAATTACTACTACATATAGAAGTTAGTGAATATTTTCGAGTTGAATATCTATTTTTCGTATACTATTAGGCGCTAATTAAGGAGAGGGATATTGATATCACAACCAGAATCAACATCAACATCTTTTTAATCCAAGATGAGTATATTTATATTAATAAAAATACTCTAAAAAAAAGTCAATTTGTCTAAAGTAAAACAATACAATAAAAAAAAAAGATTAATATTGCTATATCACTATTAAGCCCAAAAGGACGGGCTAAATGAATCATCATCATCTTTGCTTGTCCATCTCCTCAACAAAATGATAAATTTTTGGGCCTCCCAAATTGTCAATGCAATGCAATAGCATTATACCAACACTGTTAGCCCAAAAATTCAAATGACTTTTCTTTTCCTTTTTTTTTTTTTCTTTTTCTTTTTTTGGCTTTTGTTTGTTTTTGAAACTAAATGGACTAAGTAAAGCTCAGTGGGAAAAGTGATGTGACAAAGAGAGTGTAAGTGGTCAGCCTCTGGTCTTCTTCCAAGTTTGGCTCTCTTCTCCATAAAAGTCACTTTCTTTTGGTTTTTCTCTGTTTTCTTTCTCTCATTTCACATTCCCAGCCTCTGAATCAATCTCTCATTTCCTTCCCATTTATGACAATTCTTCACATGATCACCCCAAATGTTACGCTACCCAACTCCATCATCATAACCATCACCATGCGCTTTTCTCACTCAAAAATCCAGTCTTTCTGTTGGATTCTTTTGTCCTTAATGTAAAAATTATAATAACAAAGGACCCATTTTTTTTAATCACCATCTCTCAAAAATCCCAACTTGCAAACAAGAGAATGGAGTCATCTTTCAGAAGAAGATTGATCAACCTAAGCAGCAGCAACAGAAGCTTCCTGATTCCTCCTTCCATGTTTCTGTTCCTGCTTCTTCCTCTGTTCTGCTTTACCTCCTTCACAGGTCTGTTTTTTATTAAGATGTTGAATCCCATTTTTTTTAATCTTTCCTTTGGAATTGCCTTTAATTTTTCTTGTTATTTTTGGTTACTTTGCAAAAAAAAAAAAAAGAAGAAAGAGATGGTTTGGGTGAATTTTCAAGAAAAAGTTGATAGACCCAATGGTCAGTTGCATGATGTTCTGTGTATATTAAGGAAGAAGATCAGAGAAAGGGGAAAAGGGAAGGGCAAGAACTGGAAAAAGTTGTCTAGAGTAAAGGGCATTTATTTATGTGCTTTTAATTCTCATGCGGTTGCTTTTGGCATTTGGCGATTTTGGTTGTAGTTTTCAAGTTTTCAAAACAATAAGATATTAAAGAAAGTTGGTCTAGAATTTGTCTGAATTGCCTTTGTAGAGCATTAAATTTGTTTGGTTATGGAAATCTAAAACAGGGTCCATTCTAACTCTCTTCAATGAAGTTTTTAGTCCACTTTGCTTATTAGGCTCTGCCCTCTTATGATGCAATTTTATTTTATTTTTTTCACATTTTTTTTATTTTATTGATTTTTCCATTGCTCTTTGAATGTTTTCGATGCAAAGACATTCTTTTTTGGTGTCCGTGATTCTTTCCATGCCACCCTTGTCATTTTACTTTTTACTTTGTTATTGCTGTAGGGATTTTTTAAAAAATTTCTTTTTCAAAAACTTTGATATCCTCCGATGTCAATTTGATCCATCAATTGATATGAGCTGGTTAAATCAATTCGGAATAAAGAAAATTCTTCCGGAAAAGAATTTAAAGGTTTTATGAAATTTGGAAAAGTTTATTAATAATATGTTCGTTCTCTGATGTTGTTGCAGATGCCTATGATGCACTGGATCCCAATGGCAACTTAACCATCAAATGGGATGTCATCTCCTGGAATCCTGATGGCTATACTGTGAGTTCTTTTGCTTGCATTGTTAAATTTTCATAGCAGCTAGTAGCTATTGATCAGAGTTTGAATGATCAATTCTATACTAAATGTAGGGTTGCAAGATTTTTTTGAGCTTTAAACAGCAAACTAGATAAGATCCTTTAGAGTACTAATCATATTTCGAGAAAGCTGCTTTGCTAGCAATTTCATGTGGCTTGAATTCATTTGCTGTTGACGTTGTGAGTTGTGAGAATGATTTTTCAAAATTTTAAGATGTTATGATAACGAATATTGCATCAAATTTGGCCAATGAAATGCCACATGAGCAGCTATGTGTATAGTATAATTTGTAGGTACAAGATTATCTCTCTGTTTGGTTATGAGGCAATAAATTAAGTCCCCAAGGAAAGGGGAAAAGAATTGTTCTTTCTGAATTTGATGAATGCGGTATTTGAGCTCGTTTTTCCTTCATAATCATCAGGCAGTGGTTACCATCTTCAACTTCCAAAAGTACCGGCACATTGAAGCCCCAGGATGGTTGTTAGGTTGGACATGGACTAAAAGAGAAGTGATTTGGAGCATGACAGGTGCTCAGGCAACTGATCAAGGAGATTGTTCAACTTTCAAAGCTAACATCCCTCATTGCTGTAAGAAAACCCCAACCATCGTGGATTTGCTTCCGGGAACTCCTTATAACCAGCAGGTTGCTAATTGCTGCAAAGGCGGAGTCATTAGTTCGATGGTGCAAAATCCAGCCACCGCTCTTAGCTCCTTCCAGATTAATGTTGGTCAAAGTGGAACAAGTAACACAACTGTCAGGCTGCCTAAGAACTTTACTATAGCTACGCCGGGGCCAGGGTACACCTGTGGCCCTGCCAAGATTGTTCCGCCGAGCAAATTCCCTTCTCCGGATAAGAGAAGGGCAACTCAGGCCTTGAGTAAGTTGATTGCTGAGGGAATCTTTGTTTTCATCTTAATCAAAGCACAGCTGTCTTTTCTATCAACTAATATGAACTTGACCTGTACATTCTTGAGCAAGTTGTTTTCCCCAAAATTATGGTCTTGAAAAGGCTGCAGATATAATGTCCATTGCACTAACAAAAGCTTGCTGTTCTGTGGCACAGTGACTTGGAATGTGACTTGCATGTACTCACAGTTCTTGGCTCAAAAGACACCGACGTGCTGCGTCTCACTCTCAGCTTTCTATAACAGCACCATTGTCAACTGCCCAACTTGCAGTTGTGGCTGTAAAGGTAGCAGCATAAGCCAGCCAGGGGATTCAACTTGTGTAGAGTAAGATATCAATCTCTCATCTGCAAACTCTCTACATGTTTTAGTTGTAGTTTTAACCTGTTTGCTGTGCAATCCCACAGTTCCGAATCACGACATTTGGCTTCAGCTCTGTCGAATTCAGACACAAATATTCGTTTTACACCTCCTCTGGTGCAATGTACACACCATATGTGTCCAATCCGTGTGCATTGGCATATTAAAGTTAACTACAAGGAATACTGGAGAGTTAAGATAACAATCACCAACTTCAATTACCGAATGAACTATTCACAGTGGAACCTGGTTGCCCAGCATCCAAATTTTGAGAATCTCACTCAGGTTTTCAGCTTTAATCACGAGTCATTGACGCCTTATCCAACCATAAGTAAGTTCCTCTCGTCTCCTCTTTCATTTTGGCTGTTGATGTGAGCTTAATAGGTATGGCTGTGTCTTACAACTCCATCCTTTTATGCAGATGATACAGGCATGTTTTGGGGCATCAAATACTACAACGATTTGCTAATGCAGGCGGGTCCTTCTGGAAATGTTCAATCGGAGCTTATATTCAAGAAGGACAAGTCAAGTTTCACTTTCAATCAAGGATGGGGTTTCCCTCGAAGAATTTACTTCAACGGGGACCATTGTGTCATGCCATCTCCTGATTTATATCCACATTTGCCTAATGATGCGATTCGCATCACAAGATTTCACCATCACTTACTAAAAGCAGTAACAATGTTGTTAGGTCTGGTGATTGCATTCGGATCAGTCTAGGAAATGTGAGCGAAAAAAAACCTGCACTTTTTGTTCCAGATCATACCAGAAAGGGTGTTAATGAAGATGATGATTTAGATTATTGTACATTTATGTAGTGAGAACGGCTAACAAAACTAGAGTCCTGGTATCTTTTGCATTTCTCTTGCTGCTTGGTGTTCTAGCGAGAGACTTCTAGTTAAGATTTTAGTTCTATGCACCATCTTCCTGTTGGGAAAAAGAAAAACAATAGAACTTGGCAAACTTCAATATATCAAAATACATGAAAGAATGCTTGTTCATTCTGCACACAAAAACTGTCACTCAAATGCTAAATACTGATTAGAGTTACAGTCACAGTAACCACCATGGCAATGATGAATGGAGCTGGAGGCAGTACTCCGAAGGCCGAGTTGGGTAGATAGGGATATGAATCAGGAGGCGGAAGCTTGCACTCATCTCCATTGAAATAAATCTTTCTAGGGAAAGCCCATCCTTGTTTCAGGGTAAATGTAGTCTTATCCTTCCTTAACAGTATCTCAGACTGAACATTTCCAACTGGTCCAGCTTCCATCAACAAGTCATTGTAGAATTTCATGCCATAAAACATCCCTGTATCATCTACAAAATGAAGGAATTCCGAGGAGTTAAGTGTTTAATTTTTATTGATTCTGTTCCTCATTCTGTGCCTTTGAAATTCAACTTGTAGTACAACTTACTTATGGATTGGTAAGGGACAAGAGGCTTGTAATCGAAGCTGAACACTTGAGTGATGTTGTTGAGGTTAGGATGTTGTGCCACCAGGGTCCACTGCGTATAGTTCAATCTGTAGTTGAAATTTGTAATCGCGATCTTCGCACGCCAATAATCCCTGTAGTTGATCTTCACGTGCCAATGCACGCGTATCGGGCACATATGGTGTGTGCATTGCAGCAATGGCGCATTGTCCTTCCTAGGTGTGTTTACTCCTTTCGTGCTGAGTTTCTTTGAGTCGCTCCTGCATCAAACCATTTGTTTTGGTGATGTTTTTGAGGGATCAAAATCTCGTTGAAACCCGTTTTAGTGCATCTAATTAACTTCAAATTGGTTTCAAACCAATCTACTAATTAAATGGATCAAGGCAAATATGTGTGGTTTTAACTTACATGATACAATCATTTTTGTTATGACAGCCACAAGCGCAAGAAGGGCAAGGAGTGATGGTTTGATTGTAGAATGATGAGAATGAAACACAACAAGTTGGGTATTTCGAGGCAAGGAACTGCGAATAGGTGCACGTCACTGTCCAAGTCACTGCAACATCCATCCATCCATCCATGAATCAGACCAAAAATAATGTTGTACAAAAACAGCTAGAAGATTTTTGTTGGAGAAAGAAAATCGGAAAAAAAAAACATACTTAAAACTTGTGTCTTTCGACGATGATCTGGGGTGAAGAAAACCGTAGAGGGCACAATCTTAGCAGGGCCGCAAGTATAGCCTGGCCCTGGTCCGAGCAGAACAAAGTCCTTTGGAAGTTTCACTGTTTTGTTGGAAGTTCCAGCAAGACCAACACTTATCTGGTAACAAAATATAATGAGATTTAAGACAAACTTTGATACAAAAACGAAAAACACATTCCCAATATGTACTACGTACTAGCAGTATCCTACCTGAAATGCAGAAACAGCGGCCAAGGGATCTTGTCCCCAGGACGCGACCACGCCTCCCTTGCAGCAATTGGCAAATTGTTGGTTGTAAGGAACTCCGGAGAGCATGTCCACAACGGTAGGACTCTTCTTGCAACAATGTGGTACGTTTCCTTTGAACTTGGAACAATCTCCTTGCTCGGTTGCTTGCGCGCCAACTATTGACCAAATGACTTCTTTCTTAGCCCAAGTCCACCCTAAAGTCCAGCCGGGCGTCATGATGTGCCGATACATTTGATAATTGTTCATTGTTACCGATGCCTGTATGTTGCGATAAATGAGGTTAGGTTTTTCTCAATCATCACACATTCTTTTCCTGTTTTTCCAGCTGATTGTTAACTAAGGACAGTAAAAAAAAAAAAAACAACAACAACATTGCTTATGACTAATTACCACATATCCATCTGGAGTCCAAGACATGACATCCCATTTGATTGTAATGTTTCCAAATGGATCCAGTGGATCAAACGCCTCTTCAGGTTGAAAGCCAGAAAAATTTGTCAGTTTGTAGAGATGGCAAAAGAAAATGTAGACTAATTTTCACTATATAGTATGTGTGTAACATCAATGAAATCTGGCATTACCTGAAGAATGAGAACAAGCCATGAACAACAATATAGCACATAAGTAGAGCAGTTTCTGGTGACCATTGGCTCCAATAGCACATTCTTTAAACATGTTTGATAATTTTCCAAATCCCGTTGTCTTGGTGCGTGTTTAGCAGGATATTTTTGGAGTCTCCCTGTATTAATGAATGAGGAGAAAGTGGATATCACTATCTTAGCTGCGTATATGGATTAGGAATGAAGTAATCAGGAGAAGTCCTGCATGATCATAGATATTTTGAATCTTGATGGAACACCTGAAAGTTTGGTCTCATGGGTACGTTATCTCATGATCTAGGATGTCAAATTGTTCTAGTTCGTATATGTAATTATAATAGATGTTTCACGAATATTGATATTTTATATAGTTTTTTTTTTCGCGCATGTTCAGATATCCATTACTATACAGGTGTGTCACGAATTTCAAACCAGCCCATACATGTTTAGTGCTTGTTTGGACGTCAATTTACACTTCATTTTGCCACTTCAAAGTGGAAAGTGTTTCAAATTGAAAACTAAATGGGAAATAAAAATGTTGTTTGGATATT
This sequence comes from Oldenlandia corymbosa var. corymbosa, assembly GCA_949775105.1. NCBI lineage: Eukaryota > Viridiplantae > Streptophyta > Magnoliopsida > Gentianales > Rubiaceae > Oldenlandia > Oldenlandia corymbosa. The sequence continues at coordinate 333,176 of OX459124.1, read as the reverse complement.
GGTTTCAAAAAAAAAAAAATATTTTGAACTACATTTTGAAATATCAAGTACAAGTCATCACTAAACAATTAAATACTGTCAATTATAGTCACTGCAAAAAAGAACTTTTCCAAAAACAATCACTCAACAACGGAATCCTGCCAAATTTGTCACTGAACTATTTGTAGTTCTAAAATGGTCATTACACTAATAAAAAGTATTTCAAGTTGGAATTTAAAATGTGAATCAGAAAGTTGTTTGGATGATATTTTTTTTTCCATTAAATTTTGTGTTTAAGAGGTAAAATGAGTGAAAATGTAAAATGAATTGATGTCCAAACAAGGCCACAATCTCAGTCTCTCTGCAGTGCAACCTAAAAAAGTTGTGAAATTTGCAAGATTAATTTACAAGTTGAAACGGGTGTGAGACATAAGACATCTGAACACAAACAGCTAGGAAGTTAGTGTCATAGTGGTTTGCAACTCTGTCCGTACTTATATGTATAGTATCTGCTGAGTACCAATAGGAAAATTGATTGTTAACTTGTATAATTGGAGAGAGTGAATATCATGGTAAAACTAATTTTGTCGATAAATAACTAAGTGAAGGCATGAACAATGTCATACCGTGATGATCACCAACTGATGTCCCATTAAATCAATCAATGACTTATATGTGTTAATCTGATGTTAAACAAATGATCATCTTAAATTAATGCTGCTTGTGGAAAATAAGAATGATGTTTACTACTCTCTCCATTCCAACATATATGTCGTTGGAGGAAAACCAAATTTTTTCAAAATAGATGTCGTTTTTGCATATCTAGGCATATTTTGTCATCTTCTTCCAACATTGTCCCTACATTAGAAGTTGTAATTGTATTTAAAATAAAAGTGTATTAGAACTAAATGATATTGGGAATAGAATTGTATTGAGAATAAATGAGGGTAGTTTAGTATTTTAACCAAATATTTGTTGTCTTCTTAAACTTTGCGAAACTCTTCCAGCAACATATATTTTAGAACGGAAGGAGTACTATTTCATAATGATGATGGGGGTTATAAAATAGCGGGTGGATTTTTTCAGCCACCCAAATTAGTACTTGAAACCACCAATTTTGAAGAATTTCCCTTTTGCCCCTACCACTCGGACCGAACCGGGCAAGTCATTCGGTCCGATTCACGTGAGAACGGACAAATTAATAATTTTTATTTTAATATTAGTTTATTCGCAGTAGCGTTACATGTTGAATACCTTGTACTTTAAATATTATTAACAATATTTATACTTTAGTGTTTAAACTCTCGATTTTATATTTATTTGAAAATAAACAAGTAATTAATTTTCACTTGAAAATAAATTTAAGATTATTTTTTAAGTTAATTTATTTGAATTGATATTAAAATATAAATTTTACTTTAATCATTATTTTAAAGATAATTTTTAGTTAAAATAATAATTATACATTTATAATGAAAAATAATAATTGTACTACAAAGATTCTGACAAATATGTGCAAATAGATTAACTATTTTTTGTACTACAAAGATTGGTGATACTTAATGTAACTCAAATAATAAATTATTAATAAATTTAATGACCTAAAAACTAGATTAACTAATTACAACAAAAAATCTAAAAATTAAAAAAATAGTAATGAATCCGATTGATATTTTTTAATTTTTAGACTTTTTTAAATAACAAATATTGCTATTTTTTAATTACAAAAAAAAATTAAAAAATTAAAAGAAAAGGCCTGACCGGTCTGGTTCACCATATCGGATTGAACCGGGATCGGCCGAGCAATGACCCGGGATGGGTGGACCGCCCGGTCGGTCAATTTTATTTTTTTTTAAAATTTTCATTTTTTTTTATTTTCTCTCTAGTCAAATTATTTGATTAGAAACATAATAAAGATAAAATGGTCCAATTTTAAAACATATGACTTCAAGTGGTAAAGGTGGTAACTTTGAAAATAAATACTTCATAAAATAAACATATTAATATTTATTGGCCCAAATGTACACGAGTCTTGTGGTAATGGCCCAAAGAATTGGGCCAACATCCATTTCACTCTCTTGAAACCTCCGCCTAGTGGAACATCATCTCTAAGGTTTTGGATTTGCTTCTTTTTTTTTTTTTTTTTTTCCTTCTATATACCACTTCATCTTCTACCTTTGAATTTGATCATCCCCGTCCATGGTAGCTAACATTGTGTGTTGGAACTTGGAACTCCTTCCATGATTCCATCCCGAAACACACGCTCAGGACCAGCACTGATTCTCTTCGCGCATCCATCCCATTTATAAAAGGGCTAGCTCCCTTCAGTAATTCAGTGGTGACCTAAAGTTTAGCTCCATCATTCAATAACTCCTTGTGTTTACCAAATATCACAACAACCATATTATCTCATATTTCCTCTGTTTTAAAATAATTATCCCATGTGAATATTTAACTCTTAGTACAATTTATACTAAATATACTACAAGTGAAATTATAAACTGGACAATCAGTTCAGGGCGAGATGGAGCATAAAATTCTTCTATGGATCACCAATTCTGATCACGTTCTAATTATACATTCACAACAAGTACGGGATAGTTCTTTAAGAAAATTTTAAGGGAAACCTAGTTTCGAATCGGAAAGAGAAGTTGGTAGCAGAAATCGTAGTAAATTACTGTCTGTGAATTCAAGTTGATTAAACTACTACTTAATCCACCTTTACAAACTACTAATTACCAGTAGCTAGCCAACCAAACAAGATCTTGTTGAGGATGTCATAATTAAATTGTTGAATTACCTGACTAATTAACACCAGTCGGCAGCGCAGCAATTTTGATGCAAATAGCAGGCCCTGATTAATAAATAACATTACATAGGGCGTTACATTAAATTAAATGATGATATTTAATATTAAAATTCTTATGTTGTCGGTGGGCATCAGCTTCTACGGTACAGTTCTTCGGATTGTCCTGTACTAACTACATTTTCTGCCATTAGTTTCCTTTAAATTTTAATTTAGGGTGGAAAAAAAAAATACTTTAGGAGCTTATAAAGTCTCCAACAAAAGTAATCACATAACAAAGAATTCATTAGATTTCTACTTAAAATTAGATATCCACACATTTTCATTTGATAGTCCTCTGATGGAACGTCGTAGTACATGTCCTGGTTAGGCTAAACTTTTCAGGATTAATTTAATTATGATTGGTGTTTTTCTGAGAAAAAAAAAATCTATCCCAATGAATTTTACTTAAATGTGAAAAAAAAAACTATAACTTGTGTTTAATATGAACATTATATAGACATATAGTACTCCCTTTGTCCCAAAATTATTGTCCGGTTTGATATTTCACTTTTAGTACAATTTGAATTAGAAATGAAAACTCAAATTGGACAATAATTATGGGACGGGGCAGTAATAGATTATTAAAAAACTGTTTGTTGAAAAATATCTTCTCAAGAAAAATTTACCAAATTTGAATCCAAATTAATTATATAGTCGATTTTAACACCAAATACGTAACCCAAGAAAGGTAGGAGTAGTTGCTAGTGTTAAAATGGGCAAGTGTTTTGGCAGGGGGCATTGAAAACTGGTACTAAATAGTAGTGCCAGAAATGAACTCAAAGCAGTCAGCAGCATTACAAGTGTATGTGCGTAGGAGGAACCTCGACCATTGTGATGTTCGACCCTCGACCTATGGTTAAGGATGGAGGAATTTCTTTCACTCCATCACAATCACTTTGATTCTAATGTTGTGTACTAATATTTTTATTTTTCAATTTCGTTTCAAGTTTATGTATGGTGTTACCTTTTTTTTATTATTATTTTTTGAAAATGGTAGTGAATAATGTGAGTACCAGTACCAACTTAGGCAGCATTTGCATTATTGAAGATTTAACAAATTCGAACTAGAGTATAATAAACCCACCCTCACTTTTATCAGTTTATGCATACACAAACATAATGTAACGTATTTATGAAACAAAAAAAGGGTTTGAGTCACCATTCGACGACGCATGTCCTATGATGAACACAGAGAGAGAGAGAGAAAAAAAAAAAAAAAAAAGAAGAATTTGGTCCAAAAAACACTTTCGAAATTCAAAGTTCAAAACAGACGCTGCTGAAGACTTATTGAAAAAAGTAGACGCATATCTCATCTATTAACAACGCTCTTCTCTTCCACATTTGGTCTTTTGTTGGTTAACACGTGGTTCTCTATTACTCTTCTCATAATTTCAGTTCATTCATACGAATTCTTCTAGTAGTCTGTCTCACATTTTCACTCTCTTTAAAATCAATATTTACTCCCTCTCTCACCCACCCAAACAAAAAAAAAAAAAAATTGAGTTGGTTTGATAAATGTGGAGATCTTAAATCAAAATGGGTATATTTGTTTCGTTTTTTTAATGTATCTTTTTAGGTGTTTTTTGTGTTTGGAATGTAAAAAAATGTGTTGGAAATGTAAACAGGTATACTGGTATGAGACAATTATTAGTAAAAAAAACCATCAAAAAAAGCAAACAAACATAGCCATTAATGTTTTTGACTATCTTTTGGTTAATTATTTCACCTGTCGAGATACTAACAATTCAGCAAGTAGATTAATTATTGTTCCAGCCAATAAACATTCTCCAAAATAAAAAATATATTAAAATAATTACTATTATGAGTTTAAACTTATTCAAATACATCACTATTCCAATCCAAACTTATTCTCCTGGTTGATACATTATTTTACTAATATGTACAAAATAGATCGTTATTTGGGGACAAAATAATAATAATAAAAAAAAACAGATACAGTTTATATAGAAAAATTAGATTAAAAATAGAAGACCAAACAAGGGGGTAATTTGAGAAAGGAATTGGAGGGACGGCCATCGGGGAGGAATAGACCGTCTCAATATTCCTCCCAACCTATTTATGTTACTTTCACTTTTCAAAAGCAACCTTTCTTTTCATTTTTCATTTTCTTAAGGGGGAAAAATAAAAGAAATTAAGAAGAGCGATTCCCTCTTGTTTCCTTCAAATTGCTTAAATCTTTTCTAATGACACAATATAATCTACTGAACTTTGTTAGTATTATTCGATTTAGTTTTGATTTCATGTCCTTATAATTGAAAATATGAATCAAATATCTTAATTATTTAGTTTTAAAATACCGTGTGCTGGTCATAATTATAAGACAAAAATTTGAACAAATTTTTTTAGTCTTATTTTGTATCTTATAATTACGACCGAACTTTGGAAGAAATGCATAACAAATAATAAAAAAGGACAATTTTGCCTCTCTCGATCCAAATTTATATGGAAATGGAAGTAGTGAGAAGAAATACAGCCCCTCTACCTCCTACTCCTATAGACCTCTACTTAATTACTTTTGCCTAACTTACTTACTACTCTCACTATTAATTAGTAGTTACTTTAGCATAAACGCATGCTACACATAATTATTAATATACTCTCACATTCATTGTACAATAAATAAAACCATCATTTTTTCACAAATCAGGCAGAAGGAGTAACTTTTATTACTTGATCCAATATATTGGAAATATTTAAAGTGATTTATTAGAAACATTTAAACCAATCCCGTATGTTGTTATATTGTCTAAAATTAAAAACGCCAAACATCATATAATACGACAAGAATAATTCACCAGTGTAATTTATTAAAAAAAAAACTAATAACAATCAAAACAAAATATTAGTTCTTTAGTAATAGGGATATCCTCCGCTCAAGATACTCGAAGCTTTTTCTGATTATTATAAGCTCCAAGCTTCCTTCATTTTTTTTTTCTTAAAAAAAATAGAGTTCTAAAAGGAATTAAATAAGGTCATGAGGAAAATTCAAGTTAGAATCAAAGTGGAGCATAGGAGTACGATGTCGTATCACGTGCCGTTCTTTAATCACATTCACACCCCTTTATTTAGGCAGCAATCCATGGGATTAATATAAACAGTTCACAATTCCCACCCCCTTTCTCTTTCCCCTTCTTAAACCTCTCCTCCTTCCTATATAAATCCACCCCCAAACTCCCAAAACGCCAAAAACCCACCAAAATTCACGCCTCATTTGCTTCCCCTAAATCCCCCCCAATTTTGTAGATCTCAATCAAAGAACCCCTCTTCCCAACAATCCCAGTTCAACAGATTCATTCACTTGCAACTAAGGAAAAAAAAGGCATGGCTTCAGCAACTCCAGTGTTGAAAGATGAGTTGGATATAGTGATTCCAACAATCAGGAACCTGGATTTCTTGGAGATGTGGAGGCCCTTTTTCCAGCCTTACCATCTCATCATTGTTCAGGATGGTGACCCTTCTAAGACCATCAAAGTCCCTCAAGGTTTTGATTATGAGCTTTACAACAGGAATGATATTAACAGGATTCTGGGCCCTAAGGCTTCCTGCATTTCCTTCAAAGACTCTGCCTGTCGCTGCTTTGGTTACATGGTCTCCAAGAAGAAGTACATCTACACCATTGACGATGATTGCTTCGTAAGTCCAGAATTTTTTTTTTCTTTTTGAGTATATTATCCGCAATTAGCATCCGAATCCCTTTTTTAATTTGCGTCGGTTTTGGATCAAGATAGGATTTTTACTTGATTTTTCATGTCAGTTGGCTGGGTTTCTGTTTGGGGTTTTTTTTCGGATGTAAAGTTTGGATTTTTTCTTTTTCCTGATTTAAGCTAGTATCCTTTGTGTTAATTTATGATGCAAAGTGGTTGTTTGTTATGTGCAATATTTTATTATAAGAATTAGATTTTTAGTTTTAATGTCGGTTGGGTCATTGAAGTTGGGAATGCATGTTTAGCTTACTCCAAAAATTGTGAATACTGATGTAATTGTGGTTCAGTATTAAATGTGGCGTTTGTTGAGTTTTCAAAATCACACCTTTCCTGTTTCTCGTGATGTTTCTCACTTACGTTTTCAGTTTTTTTCCCCATTATAAATGACTATAATAAGAAATTTCAGTGCTTTTCTACTGAGTTGAAAGAGCATTCATTACAGTTTTTGTGCTTTTACATTCAGATCTTAAACTCTTTGCTGGCTTTCTCTTTTGAAATTATGAGTTTGGTTTTGCATATATTTTTGTTGGGGGAAGTTTGATAGATTCTGATCTGCTGTCTTTATCAGAATGTAGATTGAACTCTTGCCCTGCCTGTCAGATGTAGTATAAGTAACTGTAGTTTCATCCCCTTTGTTTTGTAAATCTCACATCTGAGTTGTCTGACTGGCAGAAATTTGTCAGAATCAGTAACCAGATGTCCCTATATTTGCTGCTTTATGTTTTAGTCGTGACTATAATATATCTTTTATCTGTTTAATGTGTTCCGATGTGTATTATCTGGTTTAACGTAATTACTTCTTCTTTTTTTTAAAAAAATCCCAGGTTGCCAAGGATCCATCTGGCAAAGAAATTAACGCGCTCGAGCAGCACATAAAGAACCTTTTGTCCCCATCGACACCATTTTTCTTCAATACCCTCTACGATCCCTACAGGGAAGGCACAGACTTTGTTCGAGGATACCCGTTCAGTCTGCGTGAAGGTGTGCCTACTGCAGTGTCGCATGGCCTATGGCTCAACATACCCGACTATGATGCTCCCACACAGCTGGTCAAGCCTCTTGAGAGGAACACTAGGTAATAATGTCCCCCTTTCAACAATGCATCGGTTATTACCTCTGCAGTTCGACTTCAATGCACTTGGTTTACTTTGTTTGTTATCCTTGTCAGGTATGTGGATGCAGTTATGACTGTGCCAAAGGGAACTCTCTTCCCCATGTGTGGAATGAATCTCGGCTTCAACCGTGAATTGATTGGACCTGCGATGTACTTTGGCCTCATGGGTGATGGCCAGCCTATTGGCCGATACGATGATATGTGGGCTGGCTGGTGCATGAAGGTATTTATTGTTTGTAGTTATAGGATTTCCTGGAGGCTTTAAATGTATATAATCTGGGGTCCCGTATACTCTGATGCAAAAATGAAATCTTTGTCAACCTCCTTATGCAGGTTATCTGTGACCACCTGGGTTTGGGGGTCAAAACTGGACTGCCTTACATCTGGCACAGTAAGGCGAGTAACCCATTCGTGAACCTTAAGAAAGAGTATAAGGGCATCTACTGGCAGGAAGAGCTCATCCCCTTTTTCCAATCCGTTACCATTCCAAAAGACTGCACAACCGTGCAGAAATGCTACCTCGAGCTAGCCAAGCAAGTCAAAGCAAAACTCGGCAAGGTAGATGATTACTTTAATAAGCTCGCCGATGCCATGGTGACCTGGATTGAAGCATGGGATGAGCTGAACCCGTCCAGCGCTGCTTCTGCTGAAGTGCCTAATGGCCCTAAAAAGTAGAAGACATTACAATTCGAGGGAGATCATCTCACTTGGATAGGTATAGGAGTTGTATGGTTACGAGAGGGGTTATTTATCCGAGGTTTTAGCTGAGCGTTCGAGTGGCTTATTATTTTACATTGTTTTCGATGTCATTATTAGTGATTTGGTTTACTCCTTTTACCTAAGAATAATAAGATTTTTTTTTTCATGCATTTTTTAGTCTTATTAATTTTGATCATTGTTATGGTTATATGGTATAGGCCCTTAAAGATAATTGGCAGATGAGTTATCTAAAATTCTGAACCCTATATTATTTTTTTGTTAGATAGTGTTTCTTTCACTTTGTTCTTTTGTCTAGCTTACTTGCTCTCTGCTTGTTATTTTTCGAGGCTGGCTGTACTTTCAAGCTGAGTGTGGTTTTTACCTGCTTGTAAGGGGGTTTCAGTTACCGGGAAAAGATCCCCTAAGTCGGGTTTTGGTGGTAAAGGTGCTTGTGTTGTGTTTTGCATGTCGAGATGATAGCTATTTGTGTGCTTATAGGAATGCAATTATATGTTGTGGTTACATTGTGCAGGAAATAATTAGATCTCGTTTGCCTCACATTGATTCCAAATTCCAGTGTATATATATTTTCGTGTGGAAAGATAGATTCCATGAGCAGGCCACCAAACAAATCGGTGTCATATTAACTTTGGTATGACGTTTTTGTTATTCAACATCCGCAGGAAACTTGTTTTGGCTTTTATGGAATGCCGAAACGCGATGGAAACTTCAACTGAAGGATTTCACAAGAAAAAGTTGCCTTCATAGGACCAAAGCTGTATGCATCCCTTTGGATTCAGTTAGGAAGCTAGCTGTAAAAAGTAAAATTGGCACTTCTCGTCGATTGTAGGCCTATCGGAAACAACAGAGAACTACAAATACAAAACACAATGAAGCAGATGTGGTTTAGCTTTAGCGACAACTCCAATGTCGAAGAGAAATAATGGATTAAAGTTTGATAAGAAAGGAGAAAAGAGCTAGAAATTCTTGTTTCTTTGTCAGAAAAAGACAGTGCAAGAAACAAGTGTATCACAAACAAGGGCCATCCAATTCCAGCCTAACATCATTTGCGAAGTTGTATGATCATTAAACAGACTAATAAAGAATCCACGAGATTATGAGTAATATATTCCCTAATCAAAGCCATACATCAGAAGGTATTGAATCTGAAGGGCAATGGTGACAGTCTGAACTCTAAATGACAACAAGAACAAAGGCAGCGAACAAGACATTTGGTTGTGCCTAAATTGATTTAAGAAATTGGATATGATAAAAGGTAGTTCATCTTGCTTCTCTTCTATACTTGTAGCATCTTTTTGCTATCTGTCCTTTACTTGAACAGAGCTGCAAAGTAAGCTCATTGCTTAGCGCACAGCCGCAAACATGAACCTGCAAATCAAACACCAACCTAAATAAATAACAAAAAGAACATTCGTTCTCACAAGTGGCAGTAGTCATAACAACACTGATGTTTTACTAAGAGCGTTAGATTTCATAAGCAATCAATTAGTTTTTAGCCATCTCATTGTGGTGTTGGAGTTACAGGTTTTTCACGTGTGTTATGCTCAGGCATAGGTTTCAATTTTGCATTCTTATCACTTGCACGCATTCTAAGGGAAATTCAACATCTTTTCAACTTAAAAACCTGAAAAACTATTGAACTGACAGCCTAATAAAACAGTAGCCAGATAACAAATAATACTTGGGCTAAAAGAGTTTAAGATACATGAACAGATTCATTTTGGAGCTCATTGGTCCAACTGCATATGTAAACGCACTAACCCTTGATGGTTTTGTGTCAGACACACCTTGCTTAGTTTTGTGTGCTTCTGAACCCGAAAAAGGCACCATTATCCTCCTTCGTGTGTATTGATCGCTTTTGGTGTTCCACTCGCTGAAGCTGAGATGATAGCTGGAGCAAATCTATTGTAGAACCATCTTCACATGAGAGTTGATGATTCTTGGCATTATTCATGAATTCTGAACCTGAATTTATGCAATCACTACTGTCTGATATGAGAACCGGTTCCATTTGTGTTGTTGAAGTTTGAGGACTAATCCTCAAGAGCTTTTCAGACACTTGTGTTATGCTGTAATGAGAGTTGCTGCTTGGAGTGGAAATCAAGGGAACACCCATAGGAACATTTTGTGATTGTGATGACAGAAGAGAGAGAGCACAAGTGTAGCCTGAAGTTGTCGCTGTTAAGCCCTTAACATCTGATGATGCCGAGTCTAAACCAGTGTAGGCATCATCGCTCCCTTTTGTATTGCAGGTATTATGGAACATGGAATATTGATCCGAGTCCAAATCTGAGGCAGAAATGCTGTGCGTGAATGGATTATAATTATGATACTTTTGGTTCATTTTGGTCCTTGGAAATGCATTGATTAGTCCATCATCGAAGTCACAAAGAGAAGCAGCAGAAGAACATGGCTTCTCACAAGAACGAAATGAAGTAACCACCGTATTATTAGGTCTCAGTATATGATTCTGTTGCTGCTCTCCTTTTGAGCTTGGAATTATTGCAGCGTAATCATTAGAAGATCCATCCTCAACTTTCAAGGTCTTGCACCAGTCATTACTCATACCATATCTCTGTGTGTCACTACTCATACCAGGAAGTATATCCTGACAGACAAAAGATGACATCACAGAAGAAGAAGCCCTTTCCAACCTGGTATTACCTGCAGCCAGTAAATCACCATGTTTTGTGTTAACTTTCAAACTAAACATAAAAACATTAGCATTCATTACAAGATTCAAATACATGACATTGCGTGTAAAACTAATGGGAATTTTCATCTGTAAACTAGAAATATGACAGAAAACCATGCAGAATAACCAATTCTAAACGGTTCACTTGGATAAAAAAATAATGTCTAAATCGCTAATGATGACAGTATAATATTATTCATTAAAAACAAAGAATCTGAATCCAGCACCATGGAATTAAATTCTCTAATATGTTCAGTTCCTGATCAGGCGTAACCGAGGTACTGCTACTATTGGAAAAAGGAATATGCAAGCTTCATGTTTCATAGATGCATAAATGTGGTATTTGTAGACTGCAATATACCATTGTAAGAGTTAAACACCCTCGCTGCTCTGCTAGTATGTACACTGATATGAGGTTTTCTTCGTCGCTCATTGTGCCCAGCAAGGCGTTTGCGGCAGCTGCGTTTACCATCATCAAACTCAGCCAATAAGTGAAACCTACAGTGGTTCCAATCAAGGTTAGGCCATGTTAGCACCAAGAAAGTGCCTAATAACATGCTTCAGAGATGCATGATTATAGACTTAAATTGATAGTTTCATAGTTTCATGTACAAATCTGGTCTAACATCCAAACAGCTGTCACAATAAACCACTGGCCTTGGCAAGAAGGGGAAGAATGTCATCATACAAGCATTACAATAGTAAATGAAATTCACCATTGTTTTTTCATCTTTTAAAAGTGCCAGATTAAACGAATACTATCAGATCAGTTAAGTCAGTAGAGTTGTAAGTACTTCTGCTCTAAGAAGTTTATAATTGGTATATTAAGCAATATATTTATTCAATTTTGATGAAAATTAACATATGTATCATAATTAAAAAAAAAAAAAAAAAACTAACCTGCTACATTGCTGGCAGAACCTTTGTTCAATTCCATTCACAATCACTTTGATTGATTTTGAATGAATCTCACAAACTTTGTGCCTCTTATGATAATCCTTAGAGGAGCTGAGATCCTTCTTGCAACCATGAACTTGACAAAATGGTATCTGAGAACTACTCAAACTTCCACCACCTCTTGCTTTCTTTGTAGGCATAGGCACAATAGATGATGACTCAACTTGAAAATTTTTTTTAAGGTTTGCTGCCTTATTTTGGGGATCAGGAGGGGGAAACCTTCCCAATTTCAGGTCTATCAATGGTAAATCCCTACTAGAATTTGATTCCACAATGGAACTTGACAGCTTAGAACAACTGGATTCTGAACTTAGAGTATCTTGAAATGAACTGTTCAGAATTCCTTTATCTCCATAGCCAAATTTGCCACTGAGGAAAACATCTCTAATTGAGCTAGTATTATTGGCCACACAATTCTTCATCATCATCATACCAGAGGAATCCAACTCCTCCTCATCATCCAATACTACTTGATTTTTCCTAATGCTCGAATCCTGATAGTAATCATTCCCAAAGTTCTTACTTGAGGAGGGCTTCAATTCCCCCCAGACAGCCATTCCATTTCTAATTCTAGCAAATCCATCAGTCTCAGAAACAGAATCATGAGAGGCAAAGTTTTTGAACCCAGAAACATAGCTCCAGGACTCCATCAATCTCTCTGTTCTTTTACCAGTATGATAAGAAGAATTCTACCTTCCAATTTGATCACATGGGAAAAACACATCTCAAATCAGAACTTCTGCATCATTCACCACAGAATTCTTCAATCCTACAGAGTCTACATGGAAAAAGCAAGGACCTCGGCAGCAACAAGTTAAAATAAACCAAAAAAAGTGTCAAACTTTCTTCTGTTATAACAATTATCTAACCAAAAGGACTGGTAAATTAACTAATTTGGTAGTACCAACTTCAAACACTTTAAAACAGGCCACCAAAAAGAGTAAAAATTTGGTTGGTAGAAGGAGTTTGCAAGAATAAACAAAACACGAAACCCACGAGCGGGATGAAATCAAGAAGCAAAGTAAAAAGGGATTTGGCTCTGCCTCCCAAGTGGAAGCAAGAAAGCTAAAGATGGAAAAAGAGCAGTAGTGGAGTTAGTGATGGATTGATCAGTTGGAAAAAAAAAAAATGAAAAGAAAGGCGCCAGTGGTCCAGTCCAGTAAGTAATAGTACTACTCTAGTAACACAGGATGAAAAAAAAAAAAAAAAAAGTACAAAAACTGAAAGCTGCCAAACATCACATTAAATGAGTCATATTATTATGTCACTGACTACAACAACAATAACAACTATACAAGCAACAAGAAGAAGGAAAAAGAAAGAAAAGCCACCTTCCCATAACTATGATATTAATGTACAAAAAAACCAGGCAATAAGGTCATTCATAGCAAGGGGAGATGGGGTTGGAGTTGGAGGAATGGGGCTACAAAAGAAAAATAAATAAAGATTCAGTCTTTGGCTGTTCCAAAATCCATGGAAATTTGCTGTGGTTGGTGTATTAAATATTTGTCAACCAATCCGATGGTTCCTTGCTTGGCTGCAGTGCTGCAATTATATTAGATACAACAACCAACCAAAGAAACAGATCATCAATCAAAAGCAGTAAATGGGATGGGATTGCTAGGCTGCTGTTGGCCTGGTGTGCAATTTTCCACCACTCTTCTTTCTTTCTTCTTCTGTCACAACCTTTGAATCAATTATTGATTGGACTATTTTTTAAAAATTTCAATGTTATATTTGTATTTTTGTACATGTTATAGTCAATCATATACAGTAGTTTAGCCTCTGATGTGGCCGTGGTTTTAATTTTAGGTACATCAATGGTTTCATCCATTGGTTAATGCTGCAGTCTACCACTCTTCTCTGGGATAATTTTTCTGTCAAAAGCACCATTTGCTCTCTACTTTTGAAATTACAGATTTCGCCTTGATTTAACTTCAACACATGTTGCATATATATTATTTAGGAGAAATTATGTTTGGGTGATGGTGTCAAAATTTTCTTATGTCGAATCGTATTAAATATTATTAATACTTGTGAGTTTGAACATTTCTGTTATGAGATGTCATCCACACAAATATCTTCTCTCATAACTAATTTTCACTATAGGAGAAAGAGTACATTTTTATTAAATGTTTATGAGACTGTTTCAAAATAATTGTCCAATTTATATGTATTTTTAGTAGACTAAACCCATAATTGGTCCGTTACATATGACCAAAAACACATTTTGGTATGTGACAAAATAATTTAGTGATTTTGGTCCGTAACAAAGTTTAGTTTTTAATTTTTTTTTTGGTCCAAAACCGTTAGAATTGACTACTTCCGTTAAGTTTGACTCCGTGCAACCGTTTTGACTAAAGTCAATAGTGGCATTTTGGAACTTCACATATTATGCTTTTTTGAAAATTACAAAATAAAATATAATTAGAAAGAAATTCTAATAAAACAATTTAAATATAGATTTTTTTTTTTCTAACACTCTCCTAAAATCCGATAGTAATTTCAGAACGAATGAAATAGTAATTTAGTGAAATTCTAGGCGAAGCTAAGAAGAATCAAGTCCAAATATCCCACTGCTTTTGCCCAAATTCAAAAAAAAAAAATCCATATCATTGGAGGTGGGGACTTTGAAATATCTCTTCAGTTGTGCAAATGTATTCATAATTTATCTATCAATCATGGGAGAGCTCATCAAGTGAATCTTGATAATATCTTTATTTCTTGTGCAATATTTGTCCCTATCCCACAATTTAACAATTGTGTTTGGCCATGAATGATGTACAAAAAATTATACTCCATCTGTCCCAAAATTATTGTCCAGTTTGAGATTTCACTTTTTATACAAATTAAACTAGAAATGAAAATTTAAACTGGACAATAATTATGGGACGGATGAAGTACTCCCTATAGTTCATGCACCTAACATCCCCAAGTTAGTGTTAACTTCTAGTGAAATTCCAACAGAGTACTATCTTTCAGAAGAAAGCAACAGAGTTCTAAAAAAAGGCCGAAAGAGGGCAGCTACGAGACCCACCAGAACAGTTATTGGGCTTTTTGTCAACCTAATTTTATTTCTCAGCACTCTGGTAGTAGGGATTATAAAGTTGTAGATGTGATATGATATATGGGGATAAAACCAATATAGCTAGCGAGGTTCAAACTCTGTTACATAGAGTAATCTTAGATTACATGTTTTATACTCCCTCGTCCCAAAAAAAAAAAATAGTCCACTTTGAATTTTCAAATTTGTATTATTTAGTACAAAACTCAAAATTCAAAATGGACTATTTTTTTGGGACGAAAGTATAGTACATGACATGTTTAAAAAATAAATTAACAAAGTTATTTGTTTTTCAAAGACGGAAGAACATATATAGTGGTCCATGACATGCAGCTGATGGATGCTACAAGAGTAGTGCATATATAAAATAGGACCGAGTCAGATTAACTTCCATTCGGGGTAATACATTTGTTTTTCATCATGTGTCCGCCAACATTATCTTGATCTTAGTTATATTTTAGCTCTTTCCTCAAATATCAATTTTCTACTCCATTCATCCCAAAATTATTGTCTATTTGTATTTTCAGTTTTAGGACAATTGAAACTAAAAATGAAAATCCAAATTAATTTTGAGACAGAGGGAGTATTATTCTTCTTGGATGAATTTGTTTTTAGCAATAGTGTTCAAGATCACCAAAATTAAATCAAGTTCAAATAGAGGTTGTTCAAGATCACCAAAATTAAATCAAGTTCAAATAGAGGAAGTTTTTTTTTTTTTTTCGAATTGAAATAAAAGAAAAGAAGAAAAACCTCCACCAATAAAATTAATTTTATCATCCTTCGATTCCTTCATTTCTGTGTACTATATGTATGGTCTATGTATATCATCATCACTTTCAACTTTCAACTAAAGAGCTCTTATTTGCTCGTATCTAACTCGCAAAGGATTACTATAAATATATACATACATATATATATATATAGTATTTGTTTAATCAACATCTAAGTAGGCCAAAAGCAATGTTGAAATGAGTAAGTGAGATCATAATCAATCCTGCACAAAAGCTCTAAGATTATACGTAGAGAGATATGACCCTTGTATGATCCTATATATTCAACAGAAGTGATAAAGCAGCATGCATGGTATTGAATATGATGCATGCATGCACCCAATACACAAACCCGCACACACCTACATATACATATAGTATAGACATATTTTCTTTTTTGATGAGTATATATATATATGTAATAATTACCGATAAAAATTGAGCTGATTGTGACTTATTAGTAGTAATATAATAAGTATTATTATATGCATGACTGAATGATTAACTCAAATGGCTAAGCATCCACGGGGGAAGCCCGGCACTAGCAGTAGAATTGGATTGGTGGCTGTTGGTATAAGCTGCGGCTTCTCCTACTTCTGTTGCATTAATACTAGTTTCACGATCTACTCCGCTTTCTGCTCCTCCTCCTCCTCCTCCTCGGTAACTTTCACTGTGTAAATCCCCAACCCTAAAAGAAGCAAAAAAAAAAAAAAAAGAAAAAGAGAGAACTTAAATACGAAAGAAACAATCAACATAATGGGTGGATAATCAATTAAGCTACGAACCTGATGACATTGAGGGAGGTCAAGTGTTGGGACGCAATGTAGGATGATGAACTCGCTTCATCACTACTGCTGCTGCTACTACTACTACCCCCCTGGTTTTGCTGCCCTACTTCTTCTTCTTCTTTTTCCTTTTCTTTTACCTGCATTTCATTCATACAAATTCAAATGGACCCACTCCACAATATATATCAAAGCCAGGGATTTTAGTGACAAACTAATGTATCATCACGTAGTTTATGCTTGTTGGAGTAGATATTATTATAGCACAAAATGTTATTAACAACCACAGTAATTAATTAACATCGGGAGAATAGTGGTCGTCACCTTCTTGGTAAGAATATTGTTCTGATCCTGCAATGCCTTGTCCTGCCCAAACAATACACGGTTCGTTTAAGTGTTAATTTGTGGGTTCATGACCTAAACACTCAAAATCACCAATAATTCATATCGACTCTGTCCCAGAAAAATAGTGTACATTGAGTTTTGAGATTCGTGCATTTTCGGTTCAAATGTCAAAACTCAACGTGAACTATTTTTTTTTTTTTTTGAGACATAGATACTATTATTGAGGTATTGTATGTATTATGTATACATAAATCAACCCAAGCAAGTGCTAATTTCACTTCATGCTCTCACCTTCTTCTGCAGCTGAGCAATGGCTTCAAACATGAGCTGATTCTGCAATCAGTAAAATACAGCACACCAAAAATAAAAGTCTTCAATTAGGCCTTTTTTTTTTTATGTTGAAACATTTGGTCCATAAAAAACCATATCTTTCATTAATTGCGAGTATTTTTTTTTTTTTAATGTAATGTACAAATTATATACTACCTTTCTTGACCTGACATGCTTGAGAGCGGAATCGAGCGGCTGCTCCAAATTTTGAAGCTCTCTCAGGCTTAGATCACCCAGTTCTTCTCCCATATAATGCCTACATTCACGCGTCAACAATTTAACTAACTATGAAGACCAGCAACCCCAGATTAGTATATACTTACTGTATACTTAAGGCGGCAAAGGTGATTCCTTGATTAATCCCGTTGAATAGGAGGATAGAACTTTGGAATATGTACAATGACTATTAGAAATTAACTAATACTCCCTCCATTTCAAAATAAGTGTTATTCTACTACTTATACATAGTTTATTAAGAAACATGTAAATAGAATAACTAAATTACTAGAATATCCTCAACTAACCCATTAAAATAAATGTTTACCAATAATATTATTTCTTTTGAGGGTATATTTTAAAATTTTAGATAAAAAAATTACACTGTAATTGACACTTATTTTGAATTTCTCCATTTTGCTAGAACGACACTTATTTCTAAATGGAGGGAGTACATGTTAATAAGAGCTGCAAGTGACTTGTGTAGGGTACATATAAAATTACACTTACTTTTGGGTTCTTTCAAGAGCTTCAATCCTAGCCTTTAGCTTTGCATGTTGAAGACTCCAGCTTCCCTGCACAATCTGTACTGCTTCATTAAGTTATTCAACAATTCAACTGATTGCATACATAATTGCTACATAGCTTGCTAGCCACATATAGAAACACATGATATAAACTTAAAAGTAGCAATATAAATCAATATACCCTGGATTCAAGATCTGTTGCCTCCAGCTGCCTTTCTGCATTAGAGTACCTTTCATACCTCTCCAGTATTCTTTCCATGCTGCACGCACTCAAGTTAATTGGATGCCACAAATATTCCATTATTCAAATCATTAATGAACAAGACAATGTTCATTAGCAGCAACATTTCATGTGTTATCCAAAAATCTGAAAGGGGGTGCATGGGGATTGGTGGCCTTAATTCCAGTCAATTGAATTTATCTCTCACTGGTTATTAATATATGATGATCATCTCTATTCTCCACTACAAATTAAGTAACAAAATACTAACTTAACATGCATCACTATTTTTCCTTCAATCAAAACAAATAAATAAATAATTAAAAATTTGTCTGGTTATGACAAATTAAAATGATTCTCTTATTTTAAGACAGAGCGAATAATTATAATAACAACTACTTTACACATTCTTACTAGGGGAAAAAAAAATGACAACCCTTTCCCCGTAAAATTTACTGCCTTACTGATGATTGAAAAGGTAAGTAATTAGGAAGAGAGGAGGGATGAAAGTCAAGTAACAAGAGTAACTAAGTGGAGAAACTAAAGTAGTGAACTTAAAATGAGCCCAATTATTGAAAGTGGTTTCGGAAGAGTGTTGTTTTATTAGTAGTTGGTAGTACTTAGAATAGAAAACAAAGGGGAAACTTCATTCAGATATCACCAGTGTTAATCTGAATAGTAATAGTAATAGTAATAGTAATGGCCTGCTTAAATCCAATGAACTGGGTCAGTTAAGTAATTAAAGACAGTAAGTGAAGGGTACGTACCACAAAATTAATCAGCCTTACATTTACTTTAATCCAAAACAGCCCAAATTAAACAAGATACACACACCCGACCCTCCCCATTAATCATGTGCATGTATAAGTGTTATTGGGATGCTGCCTGCTTCTAACTCTTCTTTTTGTCAATAATATTCTAGTTTGCTTAACTAAAACAATACAGTGTGATTAATTAGTATTATATTTTTTTAATTTTTTTTGGACGGAGGGAGTAGCGCATATATATATATATATATATATATATATATATATATTGTCTCGTGGTTAACCAATCTCACCACTTGATCGAAAGAGAAAAGGGAAAAGCCAAATTCAATACAAATCATTTGTAATATTAATCACACGGTCAAGCGGTACTCAAGAAGCTGAAATTCATTTTTTTTTATTAAAAAAAAAACGCCAAAGGAAACAAAACGTAAACAAAGTACCCGGTCATGAAGCAAATAATAAAACCAAAACGTGAGGAGGAAAAAAAAAAAAGAAGAAGAGAAAAAACCATGAAAGTTGGGCATCCAACAAGTTGAATTAATTAAACCAAAATCAATTTTTGCATATCGCTGAAATTATCAAATAGAACTAACGAAACAAGTCATGGAAGGAAAATCGGAGAGTAGAATAATTTCATTCTTAGGAGATAGAAAAACCAAATATTTATATATTATATACGCTTCTTCTGTATCCCAAAATAATTGTTCTGTTTATTGGGACGACGTGAGGTTGGGACAACGTGCGAGGGAAAGTGAAATGGAAGGTAATTAAAAAGTAAGTGATATATACATAGATAGAGTATATGATGATTATTAAATGAAGTATAGGGTGGTAGGTACCAGGAATCGGTGGCGTAGTGGAAGAGCTTGCCTTTGGTGGAGAAGACAATGAGCGCAACCTCCGCATCGCAGAGGACAGATATCTCATGAGCTTTCTTCAACAGTCCAGATCTCCGCTTTGAGAACGTCACCTGCCTGTTTATTTTGTTCTCTATCCTCTTCAGCTCCACCTTCCCTCTTCCCATCCTAGGGTTCTTCTTCTTCTTCTTCTTCTTCTTCTTCTTCTTGAGCAAGCAAGAAAGTTCACTTCCTTATCTTCGAGTATGTATATACTATGAACCAAGGAAGACACTGAAGATGGAAATAATTAACTACAAGTGGTAGCATTATATACAGGCGTGTGGTTACTTTTAATTTGTAAAAATGTGTGGATCCAAATCCAAACCTCTCTCTCTTCTCGTCTAAAGAGTGATGAGAGTGTGATGACATTAACAACAACAATTAATACAAAATGGTGAAATGAGATAATGACTGATGCGATACAAATAGTTATTATAATAATATGTTAACGTAGATTCATTTGTTACAACACGAATTCAATTTGAAAAAAAACGAAATGTTTTACTATGTTTAAATACGATAATAATTTGTTCATTCGTTTATCTAAATTTTTTAGATTTACCGTCTTTATCATTATTCGACCTAATAATGCAACTGATGACATCTCCAGCCATAAATTTATGAATTGGATTTTGGGTTGTAAATGAAGTTGTGAACTACTAGTATACTCCAACTATGGTATAGGGAAGAAAAACATAACGAGGGTTGAAAACTGATGAAAGAGAGAGGGGGGAAGGTAGATGGGGAATTGAGGCGGTATTGCAAAACCGGAGTGGTTTCGTCAAATGCGCTGTCGAATTTTGAGTGGATTTAGGGTCAGTGTGTTTTTTGTCCTTTTTGTCCTTCCGGGGCAGCCCCTGGAATGATGGTCTGTCTGCCCCCCATTCGTACACGTGTCCCCACCTCATTCTTCCGAATCTTCCCTTGCATTGTAGTATGTCCTTGGCTTATTTTTTAACCATTCTGGGATCTAAGCCTATTTGCCAATTTCAGACCAATTCCCCCCCCCCCAACCAGAGAAGATGATACTATGGCCATGTGGAGTTTTTAAATTTGTACAAAAAATAGTACAAAACTCAAAATTCAATGTGGACTATTTTTGTGGGACGGAGGAAGTATTTTATTACATGTTCTAACTTCTAAGTACAATGTTTTTTTTTATTTTAAAAGAGAGTTTTTAGTGGAAATGTAGAATTGTAGTCTTGTTATTAGGGTAATAAGTAATAAAAGATTTCGAGTGTACACTATGCCGTACAAAGAAATTATGTAATTGGATACTAATTAACAAGTTCAGTTTGAAAAAATGTGAATGGAAAAATGATTGAGTTTGCAATTAACCGATTGCTTGATACGTTGTGACAAAATTGATAGATATGTACTTAGATGTTAATTTCATGTTTGGATTCACTTTCACCCAAATGTGTAATACAATCTGTATATGGAAGAGATTTATTATCAAGTCCTTTGTTAACTCAAATTAACATCCACAAACGAGTTGTTTTCCAAAATCAGTATTCAAATTTGATTGATAGTACATTTTGCGAACCCTTTTAACCTTTTTTCCCCATTATTGTGAGGAAATTAAAGAATGATTAAGGATGATGAAAAAGGGGCTCTTACATAAATTAAGGATGATTAAGAATGATTAAGCTGGTATTGGGCCAGCTTAATTGTGACCCAGGTTCGAACTCGCGCATGAGTATGTAACAGTGATTAAAATATTTATTAGGAGAGTTTTACTTTCCGAAAAAAACCTACTCGACTCGAATCCAAATTAATAGGAGCAATGATTTCGGACACCGGGTGAGTAATATATTAAAAATAAATAAATAAATTGAATCCTCCTCTCAAATTTGAAAATGTCGTGGTAAGTATGGTGATACCCCAAGCGAGAATCACACCATCGAGAATTATACCACCAATCTCCTAGTAATAACCTCAAAGAAAAAGGAAGAAACCCGAGGCTTTAAATAAGGTTCTTGACACAATGTGATTTATTTATTTATTTATCTTTTTTTACATATTTGAAAATTTAATTTGGACTATTTTTTTCAGAACACAAATAGTATTTTTTTTTTCTTTTTCAAGGTGAGAGGTAAAAATGTATGTATTTACTCCACTCCTGGCTCCACTAAAACAAAGTAAATGTTTTTCTCAAAAAAAAAAAAAAAACACAAAGTAAAATGTACACAACGATGACTTCATCATACTATCTGCAAACGAGGTCAAGGCGGTGGTTGGTTCACTGCATCCCAACTATCCCTATCTCCCCCGCCTGCATCTTTGCCTCCCACTGATCACTTCAACCCCCAATTTGATAGCTTTGCTTAAAGTAATCACATATTACTCATAATTGTGTCTCGAAAAAAAAATTAAGAATGGAACCGTTTAACTTTTTATGCATCAATTTCATAGTAATAATTTGTTAGTCTATGTCGTGCCCTTCCAAAAACAAAAATTCTTTTTACTATTTATTTGCATTCTATTTTAATTTTTTGATTTTTTTTATTAAACTAAAACGACAAGATGTTGAAGAGTGTTACTATTATAAATAAATAAAAAAAAAAGTTGATGTTGACAAGGAATGTTGGAATCTTGCAAGTTGCAAATATTGATTTTTGGGGACATATGGAGAAAGGAATTGAATTTTCACGTGGTCTCGAAAAAGAAAAAATATACTCCCTTCGTCCCATAATTATTATCCAATTTGAATTTTCATTTTTAGTTCAAATTGTATTAAAATTGAAATCTCAAACTCCGACAATAATTTTGAGAAAAAAAAGGAAGTAACAACAACTTATAACAATACCAATATAGTTTGGTGGTCCATTTATATTCATTTCGTTGATTGAATTGGAACCTCAGAAGAAGCAGCCAATTAGAAGGCGCAGCTGAAATGGTAGTGGTCTGTCACAAACTGTACGTACGTAGGTGCATATATAGACAAGTTTATTTGCATTCTTAATTTTTTGATTGGCCAAATCGAGTAAACAACAATGTTGACAAGTTCGTTTGTTAATGTTTAGATTTCCTTATTTCCAAATTTGGTACCCATTTGTCCCTCTAATTTTTTTGCGACCCAATCATCATCTTCAACTGTTCTTACCACTATTAGGTGCAGCTATCTGATTTTTCTATTTCTGATGATCATATCACAATGCTCTGGGAAAACTTCATGTCTTTTATGCAAGGGCTTAGGCGATGCAACCTTTTTTTTTTCCATTTTTTTAATTATTACATGTAAAAATTAGTGGTATTTCATACTCGTTCTATCTCAACATAATTGTACAGTTTATATTTCTATTTTTATTAAAATTTGAGCTAAAAATAAAAATCTAGACAAACAATCATTTCAGGATCAAAAGAATATAATTCATAAATTTTTCAAGTTTCGTCCCATCTGCATTATGTAGTAATTGAAATATGTACTAGCTATATATGATATGGGTGCGTGTAAATATGTATTTTTCATATTCGCCCCTGCATTTTTATAATTCCTGGTCCCGTCACAGCGTCACTACTGCAAATTATACTTTGGCACCAGCCATTCTCTCCTGGCCACAATATGTATTTTTCATTTCCGTTCTTAATTAGCATTTGTGTCATATGTAGTTTTCGAAATATCAAAAGTTGTTTAAAGTGTTTATGAATTATGATGAACAGATTTTTTTAGTTTTTTTTTTTTTTTTTGCCCCTTCCTTTTTTCGTCTTTTTGGGGGAGGACAAATGTGAGTGCCTATTTATTTCTTATAATTCTTATTCTCTTGCCATACCCAATCTACAATGGGCTTTTGGTGTAAGTATTGGTCAAGCAAAAAGACTTTGATGGGAGAGAGTGAGTTAGGAAAGAGAGGAGTTGACGGGGAAGAAGAAGAAGATCTAAGGAGAAATAGATTGATTTTTTGGGTGGTGATTTTGCCGGGACATTTTTTAGCATCCAGAGCAAAAATAATTTTTTTTTTGTTTTTCTTTTTATGAAGTATTGTGCTTGTTCTATCAGTCATATTTTATTTTTTTTTCTATTAGTGAAGAATTTGTCCAATGTGCAAATTTAATTTGACTAACGGATTCATGAATTATCTCATTGCTGATAATTATAGAATCTTTTTCGGTTGTACTTTCATTCAAATCATATACTTTTACGTTTCTTAATCCCAATAATCGAATATGATTTACTTTCCAAAGTTCTTTTATTCGTCTTTTTAAAAATAAAAAATCTTGTAGCAGACAACTAACACAAGCCTACTCAATTAATCTCAAAAGTAAAAGCCTGTTCGCATTGCAACTAATAGAAAAAAACAACTATTAGACTAGACTAGTAGTGGAGTGCTCCTTTGTTGTTTGGATCTTGACCGGATCCGAGCTTCCCAAGCTCTATGCATCTCTCTCGACTTCGTTATTTTTTGTTCACCCAAATGTCGTCTTTTTTTTTTTTTGATCCTCATATTCCTTGGCGTAGCAATTAAACTCTGTTGGGGGGCAGTAAGACCTCTCAAGGCAGAGTGAGAGTTTGCTTGTGTAGCAATCTACTACTTGGCACTCCATAGCCAGAAATTAGAGTGCCATTAGGCAGGTCATAGCCTCTGATTGAAAAGGAGATTGCAGTCTTGATTTGGAGGACTGCTCTTATTGGTGATTATTTTGTCTTGCAGGGTACAAACTCAAATATGACTTTGCCATGAAAAGCCCTTGCTAGCAAGGTGAACCCATCAAAGGTGAGGTAGGACACAGTCATCCTTGAACATCCACCCGATGAAGTGTGGGATTTGGTGTATACAAATGTGGCCAGACATTTCATAAAAAAACAAATCCAAATGCATGGGAAAACGGTGTTGTCACGTCTTTGGACAATTCTACACCTTCGCTCCATCAATATGATTTGTCTAGCCATTCAGATTAGTAATACAGAAACGGGTAGTATTTCACCTCAAAAACAATTAATCATGAACGGAGTAGTCCATATACTTTTATATTGATATTCTGTTTCTCTTAATATCAATGTGGGATTGGAATTTTCAATACGTAATACTATTAATTAATTATTACTACTGAAAGAAAACGTACGTAGTTGTAGCTTTGACAAAAATACATTAAATCCATTTCACTCATTACACACACACACACACATAATGACATAATCATACTACTGCTACATTAATAGTATTTCCTTCCATCAAACGTGGGGTACGATGTTGTCTGTTATTTCTAGAATATTGATTTCCCCACACTCTCGCTCTTCTGTCCACCACACCATTATAGTATTTGATTTTCAATCTTTCATAATAACTACATTAACTACTATCTCCTTTAATAAAAAAAAATTAAACTATCTACTCCTTTCATTTTTTTATATGTCTTTCTGAAGAAATCATCAAAAGTAAGAACACATTAATTAATTAATATAGTTAAAATACACAAATACCCTTATTTATTGTCGATACACAATTCATCACAAACCAATAGAAATTCATTATAAATATTGTTTCATTTCTAATACAAGGGTAATATTGGTAAAAAGTGGTCAAATATGCATCGATTTGTGAAAACGACATATATTTAAAAAAATTCATCAAATTCTACACCGACATATATTTCAAAATGGAGAGAGTATTATTCACAAGTCATAAATTTAAATTAAGAGTTTATTTATAAGACACCAATTTAAATTAGAAAAATCAAAGGAATACAAATCATTCCTTCTAACCACACGACCAACCAGCCTATCCAAAAAAATAAAAAATAATAATAATAATAAAGTAAAAAGAAATGTTATCACTTCTCAAAGGAATCCAGTAATATTTGTGCAACACACACCAGAACGTGCTTCCAAATCCACCAAACAATACATTCCCATTTCTCCAATAATAAACCCACACACATACCCTTTTGTTGGTTTGACTTTGATTTGTTTAAATAATCGTATCTCTTTTCTTGCTAACAAGGACGCAAGCAGGCAGATCACTTTCCAGTCTCAAATCAATGTGGACTTTATACATTCTTTGACAGATCAATGGACTTGACTTCACTTCACTTCATGGTATGCACGTCAAATGATATAACCCCACCACCTTTGGACTTATCACACTAACCAACAGAATGGTAACCAGAGATTCTTCGATGATTTGTTGGACTCATTGATTAGGGCTGGCAAATTTCCATATATATTCAGCCAATGCATACACATACTTCACACTCTAAGACTCAAAAGGGCCTCATAATAATCAGTCATTTGATGGCACGGCTACCTGCAAAGTTACCGGCTTTCTTCAAGGCGAGGGCCGTGGCCGTGGCCGTGGCTTGTGTTCGTGTCCCTTCACCTTCGAAAAAGGCAGAAAATTTCCTCAAATTTGAGGAGGATGACTCTGCAGGGTTTACCAGCAAAAGCAGCAGCCGTGAGATCGACGACTTCAATGATGACGGACTGACAAAGCAGAAGACCCCCAGCAGCAACCGGGTCATGGTGGTTGTTGATTCTAGTCTCCAAGCTAAAAGCGCCCTCCAATGGGCACTCTCCCACACTGTTCAACCCCAGGATACCATCGTTCTTCTACACGTATCAAAACCTTCCAGCAAGCAAGGTTAGCCCGACATATGAATTCTCTCATTGACTGATGCGACTTTTAAATCAACAAGTTCTGGCTTAGCTACATTCCTGAAATCATGATTTAGCATGCACGACCATAAACAAGCACTGATGATAATATGACTCTGCCAACCTGTTTCTTGTTGCAGGTACGAATTCAAATCCTGGCAATGATAAGGTGCGTGAAATGCTACATTCCATGAAAAATGAATGTCAAATGAGGAGACCAGGGGTATGTGCCTCTTTTTTCTAACATACACAACTTCATTCATTATAGAACACACAAAAATCTTATTTCCTTATCTAAATTAGGTGGAGGTTGAAATAGCAGTGTGCCTTGGAAAGGAAAAGGCATCAATCATTGTCCAAGAAGCTAAAGAAAGAAAGGTCTCCCTGCTGGTTCTTGGGCAAAAGAGGAGATCAATCATGTGGCGCCTACAGAAGCTGATGATATGGAGAGGGAAAAGGACTAATAGGAACAGTAATAATATGGTGGTGGAATACTGCATACAGAATGCGAATTGCATGACAATTGCCGTAAGGAGGAAAAGCAGAAGACGCGGAGGATACCTGATCACGACCAAGCGCCACAAGAAGTTCTGGCTCTTAGCATAGGTGGGTGAACAAATGGTTACCTGAAAATTGGAGAAAACAAAAAGAAACTTTGTTGCAATTAGGAGAGAGAGGTGACACAACCAAAAAAAAAAAAAAAAAAATCAGCTTTATCGCACATTTTCAGCTGAGTAACCAGTACACGATTTTAATTGTATAAAAGAGATATACAAGAAAAAAGGATACAGAGTTCTTTCCCACAATTGACATTTCTCTTAAAAAGGTTCATGCTGCCAACTGTGTGTTCAGGATCACAATGAAAGAAAGAACATTAATGAACTCTCCATGTCATACAATGTCTTGTCAAACAATATGGAGTTCCAAGAAACAGAATGCACCAGCTAATGAGGAATGAAAATGTGTATATATTTACATGTTTGAACTGTACAGAAAAAAATACGAAGTGTTGAGAGCAGCTGCCCAGCTGCCCTTATTCTCCTTTTTCTCTTTTCTCTTTCTTCCTCGTGTTCTACTTTTCTGTAATTCTTCTTGTGGGTGGGGAACTGAATTTGAGAGGTTGATATCAGCATCAGAAAAAGCCCCTCTACATCAACATACCTAGTTATTTGGCAGAACTCATCTACCATTCTATACAGAGACATCACTTAACGGCTTTCTGTGGTTCCAAATCATAAGTGGATCTACTATATACAAATCTGTATAGCTGGTCGTACCCTGCAAGCACACCAGCCCCAGCTACACCGAGAAGCATGTTTGCTGACACTCCCCGGAAGAGGGCAGCAAAACCTTCGTGCCGTATGATTTCACGGAATGCATGGGCCCCATTGCGATACTTTAATGGTTGCCCAGAGGTTAACATCATCCTCCTACGCAATGTGTCAAAAGGGTAAGCACAAATCCCAGAAAAAGTCGTTATGCTCCAACCCAAGAAGAAGCTAGCGATAAAATTGTCCTGAAAATAGTTAAATACATTTTAAATTAGTGTAGAAGAGATGATTATGCCAGAAACAACAACATGAACGAAGACAAGGCCTTTATGCCACTTCATTGGGTCGGCCATGTGAATGATATGTCACTTTCGTGCACTGTTAGACCACATATTTTCATTTAAGTTTAAAAACTGCAGATATCATTACATATAGCACAAATGGAACAGTAAATGATTATTTCATAAGTGATATATCTGTTTCAATCCTTTTTAGAACCTCCCAAGTCTCTTGAGTGGATGCTGAGCAGAGAAATTCATGTGCTCACATCAACAAGAACAAAGAGATACAAAGGACTGAACTTGATATCTTTGTCCAGTTAGATTCAGTGACTCACTTAACCTTTATTTTAAAATTTTGTGGACTTGGACAATTCATCAGGGAAAAGAAAAACAATGTCAAGAGAAAGAAAATTTACCTGAAAGGGGCCAACCAAAATAACAGGCTTCATGGTGTCGTAGATTCCGAAATACATTCCTCTATACAGTGTTATGCCAATGATTGAAACCCCAAACCCTCGATAGAGGCCACTAATGCCATCAGTTGACAAGGTCTTACGGTAAACATCTAGTAGCCCTTTGAATTGGCGTTTTTGGTTAAATGAGCACTCCTTCACATCTGCTCCCAGCCGTGTCCTAGCATAATCTAAGTGATAAAGAAGTAATGATGTTGTCGCTCCAGCAGCACTCCCTGAAGCAACATTTCCTGCAAACCACCGTACATATCCATCTTTCTCTCTTGAGCATCCAAAGATACTCTTGAAATACCCTTTGAATGCAAAATTGGAAGCCTGTAAAAACGCAGAATTTCCCATTCAGAAATCAAATACACAGCAGATTTTCAGTACAACAACAAGCCTTCATCGCGAGTTTCCCGGATTTTCCACCAAAAAGTCAAGCACTTTTCCCATTATGTAGAGGGCAAAGGGTTAAACTAACGTAGTTATTCACAAATATGTTTTTTTGAAAAAAAATTAAAAAAAAAAAAAAGGAAAGGGAGAAGAAGAATATGAACACACATTCAGACAGTCAAAAGATATCATTGACAAATTAGCGGAAGGAAAAAAGAAAAGGAAACCCAAATAATTTGAGATCCTTTGAGATTCACAAGAATGGCATTTTATTAAGGAATGTCTCTGATATAGTTTGAAGCTATTTTACAATCGGCAACTGAAGGAAAATCTTGAACCTGTATCTCAGGGGGAATAGAAAATGAAATGGCTACGGCTACTAACCTGAGTTGGAAAATATCGAATGATATTGGCCTGGTTTCCCCTCCAAAAAGAGAAAAGACCTTCCTCTGTAAATATTCTTTTAAAGCAATCACCAACACCAACGTAAGGTCTGGTAAGATACCCTCTTTTAATAAGCTCTCCCTGATTCTGCAACAAAAGTTTCACCCTCTCGATAGGCGCTGCAGCACTTTTCGATACAATTGCTGCAGTTCCTCCCATGAGGAAATCCACGGAAAACCTCTCCGACTTTTTATCCATTTTTCAATTTGTTAATTTACCTTTTCCCTTGGCACAAGTTGTGGTAAGGCATCGGTACCTACGAAGTTCAGTGTGGCATCATTAGTATTTAAACTCTCCAAATCGTATACTATTCAGGATCTTCACAAGGGCAATGTGAATCAAAAAACAGAATCATATATGACCTTTCGAATGACAGAACCCATACCAAGCATTAGAGAAATTCTATTATTCCAGATCAAGCAAGAAACTCTTGGCTTTACTATTTACTTACAAGTTACGTTATTCAATCAAATGTTGTGAAACAAAACCACCAACCTCAACTGTACGATCATATTTTCATAAAATTTCTGATCAAGAATTGAAGTTCATCATTTGAAAGCTAGAGGAGACACAGCATGGTCTGCTGGTAGCAGATACACACTATTCATATGCTTAGCAATACACCACCATGACAAGTACAAGAATAGATTATATAAACTAGTAAGGGATGCACCCCAATAAACACCAAGGAAATTCCATTATGTTAGCTAGACAACATCTCTGTTGACAACTTACAACCTCCCAAAAGAACTACAAAAACAGAAAATCCCGAAAATTTCATATTACATGCCTTGCATGAGG
This sequence comes from Oldenlandia corymbosa var. corymbosa, assembly GCA_949775105.1. Lineage (NCBI taxonomy): Eukaryota > Viridiplantae > Streptophyta > Magnoliopsida > Gentianales > Rubiaceae > Oldenlandia > Oldenlandia corymbosa. Next base: position 302,975 of record OX459124.1, on the reverse strand, counting down.
AATAGAGAGGTCTATCAAAGAAAGCAACGTCTTCAACAGTCTCAGAAGGATAGAGATGCTTATGACACAACAAGAACCTAATCCAACAAATTACTTGTGCACAGTAACCAAACTCCTAAAACATATTACATGCCCCTTGTGCAACCATTATTGGCAGGAAAATAAGATACGTGTCAGACCGAGCGCGACATATGACTCATATAAGCGACTCCAAATAACGGGATGAAGGCTAGTTGCGATGCATACATTATTGACACTGGAACATGAAAATTAAGGCCCCTGGCCTAAGTGTCACTTTCGAATCGAATTCCGCATAATCAATTTATAGATTGCTGAAGCATATTCCCATGCAAGATTCAGTCCGCAGTCCTCCCAACAACAAAATTTCCATTATTAAACCGAAACAACAGCTCTGGAAAAAAATTACCTTCGCAACGCAACATATACATTTCAAAATTCGGTCTTGGATTGATTGTAATGCACTTAAAATGAAAAGGTTATCAAGAAAGCACCATGACCCAAAAAGTTTCACTCAAGAGTGAAGCTCAATTGAAGAGGTTATCAAGCAAAGCTGCGGTGCACTACCCCTCTATACCAAAATAACATCTCCCGAGAAATGAACTACAGCAACTCACAATTTTGCAAACTTTTCATCTTTCATTCATTACATTGCATTAAGATTAATTAACCTCATTAAGGAATCATTCTCCCCATTACGAATCCATCTGGGCCGGAGCCTTAACCAATAAAGACAGCTCCTTTACAAACAAAAAAATCTTGGCACTCAGGCTAAATAAGATAAAGATTTAAAGGGAAATATTCCCTAAACGAAGAGAAAAGAGGGAGGGAGTAAATAGACATACTTGAAGGGAGCAAGAACTGGAGGAGAACAAGGGCCAACCACCCTGGCAGAGGCGGAGGGAGCCACTACTTTAGCTGTTTATTTTCTTTCATTAAAATGTTAACAGATTTTTCCAATGAAATTTTTTGCTGCCTCTAATTAATTACAGGAAAACCCAAAGATGGCTGAGCATAGAGAGTTGGATTTTTGGGTATTTACCAGACACACACGCATATGACAAAATACGCCCTAAATCAAATAATTAAAGTAGAGAGGATTAAATCAAACATTTCTTAAAGTAGAGAGGATCAACTGTGTAATTTTGTTCATTTATGAAAAGAGCCCCAAAGCTTCACTGACTTCCGGTTGCCTAAATAAACCCCCCGGGTTTAGTTCATAGTTCGTTCTCTCGTCCATCTCCACGGATAGAGATCCGGTATATTACATTTTCCAGCCGCCGGCCGGCGTCCTCCCGGCCTATCCGAGAAATAAACTTCCTCCTTCAATTCCTCAAAGTGTCACTATTCGGTAAAGCTTTCTTTTTTCTTCTTTTTTTTTTTTTTTCAATATTCTACTTTTTGTTTTGTGGATTTGTAACTCTTATTTTTCGGTGATTTGCATCATCTCTTTTGTTAGTGAGCTTGAAGAATCGTTATATTACTCTTTGAGTTTGTTTCATTCTTTTTAGCGAAGTTTTCTTTCAATGATTGTGACCCAATGTATTCACATTCACCCTCCCTTTTGGGTTTGTGTGTGCTTTTTGTTTAGACTTTGCAGTTTGCAGCACCCAAAAACGATTTGATGGAAAAATGGAATGGGTTTTTATCAAAGATGTAACCTTTTTTTATTTTGTTCTTGTTCCGGGAAGAAGGTGTGTTCCTGAAATAATTTTGGTTTGTTTCTTTTCTTGGCCTGAAATAAGTTTTTCTGCATTTAGCCTGAAGAATTATATTGTTAACTGTGCCAATTCTGGTCATCGTAAGGGTTGGTTGGTGTGTAGTGTGTGTGTTTGAGGTCGTAGTCTTGAAACCTAGACGATATGTAGATGAATAAGAGATAATTTCTTCTGTAGATTTGAGTAAGGAACTTTGATTCTAATAGGCCAGCATTAATAAAGTGAGTAGCTTTTTCCCATCCATTTTATCATATCATTTGTGGGCTTTTTTAGGGAAGATACTCAGAGATCATCCTAAGGAGAGTCCTAAGTACTTTTTGCAGAAGTGGAATTGCTAGTCAACGTAATCAGGCTAAAGAGTTTTTGCGAACTAAAAAGTTCAGTACTTGTGGGTGTAGAATGCTGCAAGCTGCACATTGTTTCTTTCATATTTAGCTCTTGTTTCCAAAGAGGAAGTTTCGGTTCTTGTATAATACAAAGGAGTTATATTGGTCATGGGCTTTGGCAAAATGTTGAATCACCCTCCTGATCACTGATGGACTACACGAGTCATCGTGCTCTGTCAATGCACATAATGAAACTGATCACTGCTGCTGGAGTTTCAGAAACAGTCACAACAGCAGCTCTTGATGTATTTGTTTTGTATTATCGACGATGTTGGAGTCAGTTTGCATCCAAAAGTTGAAAAATGGATTACAATTCCTGACTATTTTATCTTAATGTGTTCAGGGTTCTTTGCAGTTTGATTTGTGTTTGAATAATAAAAATGAGCTTAGGGAGCTTAAAAAGTGTGCTTGCTGAGGCAGCCATGAAGGGGGTTACTGAAGCAAGGGCACGAATATTCGGTCACATACTTAACCCATCTGGTCAAAGATCTGCGCACAAAATTTTGCGCAAGAAGCTCATCGGAGAGAAGGTTTCACAATGGTATCCTCATGATATTAAGCAAGACGATCCTCTTGTCATGGCGCAAAAGGAGCAAGAGTAATCTCCTCTTTTCCCCTTTTCACTTAAATTTTTCTTGCTTCTGAAATGTGCCTGTTTATAATGTCTAATAATGCTTATATGCTGGTGTCATCCCTGGCTTTTCTGTTTTCGTATACTAATTTTTGTTATGATATGCTAGCAACAAGAACAATGAGGCCTTTTTGGATTTTAGTTTTGGGGTCCATTACTTAAGTCTTAAATCTGGGATCATTCAATTTGAGCATTGTTTGGTAGATTAGATGCTTTAGGAAGCACATGATGCAATTCTATTTGGGTCAGTTTTGGTTCAAATGAAGCGTTTCTACACCGGTGTAACAGTTAGAAATAAGATTTTATTCTTTGATAAAATCTATGGATAGCCCTGAAGGTTTTCGTGTGTCATTTTACAGAGTGAGGCTGCTATGTTTGATCTTCATAATTTGACCCTTCACTGGACCCTATGCATATCAAGAACTTCTATGCGAGCTACTTGTTTGTTTAGCAGAACATATTGACTGGATTCCATGTCCTAATGCAAGATTTGGGTATAATCATATGGTGGTAGCCATAATTCGTGTCGATGTAATAGTATAGGTACTTCTTACTAAATACAGGTACCATTTTCAAAAAAAAAAAATGGTGGTAGCCTCAGCATATACAGATAGACTTCTATATTATTACTGCCATCTCCTTTCCAGAGTTCCACCTTATGTTTCTTACTGCAAGTAAATTCTTGCTGTTCAATAACATGTATTTGCAGCTGGTGGTGTTTCCTTTTTTTTGCCTGATTAAATTTCTTGAAGTAAATGCTGTGTTTATCATTGTAATCATAGAAAGGCTCATCTACCAGCAGTGTTTTTTCCTACTTACATGTTTTGTGGTTATACGATTTTTTACTTCTGCATCTATACTTGGCAGGCGTTTAAGCAAGCTTGAGATGTTAAAACGTCGTGGAAAAGGACCGCCAAAGAAGGGTCAAGGAAAGAAAGCTGCAAAACGCAACAAAGTCAGCTCGAAGTAAAAACCCCCTACTGATGTGGAATGTGTTGGGTTCTGGTTGTATCAGAATTGATGAAAACCATAGCACCGAAATATGATGGTTATATGTCCGGACTTCTGACTTGGAGCTTACTGACCGGTTGATTGGCAAATACGGGGTGCTGTTTTAGGTTCAGAAAATTTTCGATTACATTTTGTGTTACTATATTCCAAATTTGTTGATTTTGTTCCCTTCTACTCCCTCGTGCATTTGATTTTGATTTCTTCCATTTGCGTTCCTTGATCAGATGTACACATTTTCTCATGATTTGAAAATAGCTGATGATGACATTCTCTGTTAGTGTAACTAGTATGTGTCTCGCGCTTTACTTGGGTTTGTCAATGTTGAAAATTTATCTTTCAAAAGAATTAATTAGATAATGTAGTTATTAATATTTCTTAAAATTGTAATATTTTTTTGATTAATAAATTTTAGATCAAAATGAGAAGCATTGATATTATTTATGAGATGTATATTTGTAAAATTTGGTCAAAAATATTACAACAAAGATTTTCAAAAGTTATATAATAAAAGTTATCACCACTAACGAATGTTATGTTTGGATTAAAAAATATATTTAAAAATGTGTAAATTATGTCTAGATGCCTATGATTTATTTATAGGCAAAGAGACTTTGAGGAGATGTAATTCTAATAAAATATGAGACACAATTAATCGTCATTGAAAATGTAAAATTGATAAACTTGAAGACTAGGTAGCAAATGAAACTTTATGGGCCAAAATGATAATAGATTGAAAGTTTAAACTCGTTAATGAAAATACTTCTCAAGTCGAGAGTTTCTCAGCAATTTTCAAAAATATTCATTTTCAAGCTCATAATTAGGAATTTGTAATATCTGTAAAAATTTTATATAATAATAATTTATTAACTGTTTACATAAAATTTTAACTAATTAATGATAAAAACAATTAGCAAATGACACGTATTAATTAAGACTTGATGGTCTCAATAAGCAATACATATCAATTATGTTTCTTTCCTTTAATATATATATAATGATGTTTCTGAAAATAAAGGAGAGCTAAAAAAAATGTTTAGTCTTCTTATTAATTCATCATGAAGTAGTGAGCTTTGCATCAGTACAAAGCTGATAAAGTAAATTGTTCCTAGTTTAGGAATTTAGGTTGTAAGATGAAGGATTGTGGTCAACACAAACAGCATATTAATCCGACCATTTGCCAAAAATCCTTCTTCCACTTGTCTTAAATACTCTCCCTGTCTTAAAAAAGAAAATAATATTTATATTGAGTTTTGAGATTTGCACTGAAAAGAGTACTTCCTCTGTCCCAAAATTATTGTCCAGTTTGAGATTTCACTTTTAGTACAATTTGAACTACCCAAACTGAACAATAATCATGGGACGGAGGGAGTACAAAATTTCAAAATTCAATTTGACTATAATTTTGACACAATATTACTTATAAATCATCAACTTCTTTTGAGAGAGTTATTCGACCGATGAACATGACAAGTAATTATTAAATAACATAATACTCCGTTCGTCCCATAATTAATCTCCAGTTTGAGTTTTCATTTATAGTTCAAATTGCATTAAAAATAAAATCTCAAATTGGATAATAATTTTGGGACAGAGAGAGTAGTAAATAGATAAGCTAAAATGCAATTGTAGTTTTTACCAATACAAAAATAGATCCATGTTTATTGTATCAAATTTCATTAACAAATTCACTGAAGGCTAAGGGGCTTTGTTATCTTGTTGTGTAACAAGGCATAACAATAATCAGTGTTATTAGCTCATCTAGTAGAATATAATACAGTGGTACTTAGAACACACACACACACACAGATCATGTGCTGTCCCGAACCTCACTCCCTATTAGTGCAAGCACTGCAGAAATTGGTACTCTTCACTCACATTGTTTTGTTTTTTTGTCTTTGCTTTCCCTCTTTCCTTACACCCTCCAAAGCTGACATTTTCATGTGTCTCTTTAATTAATTAATTAAATTTATTTAATTAACAAAAAACTCCACGTTATGACAGCAGTGCTACTGGAGCGAGATTCACAGATACCTTCCTTTCTGACTCCCTCCAATTCAAAAACTTCCAGGCAGCCTGACCTTATTTCTTTCTTCTTTTTAGTTTCAAGTTTCAGAGAAATCTCTATACGCAAATAAATCTCAAATCACAAGCAAGAAGAAGAGTTATTGACAATTTTTTTTTTCCCCTTACAAGAAGCCCTCTGGAAAATCTCTTATTGGGAACAATCTTCTGATGCCAGCCTGGGCATCCCTGATCAAAATTCGAGTCTCTGAAGAAACCCTCTAAGAAAAATCCAATTTTTATGCGCTTCTGGGCATTCCTGATCGAGTTTGAGCCCAGTTACAAGTGGAACTCTTAGGAAAAATCTCATCTTGGGGCAGTTTTCTCATGTCATCCTTTGCATCCCTGATCGAGAAATCTTCTCTTTGGGCCCTTTCTGATGAGTCCTGATCGATTGTGAGTCGTGGGTTTGGTGGGAAAATCGTTCAATTATTGTTAGGTTTTGCGAATTTTAACATTTTTAGTTTTGTTGTTGCCCTGAGCTAGTTTGAGATTCACTTCACTGGGGGCCGGGGCCGGCAAGTAAAAAATGGACCTGTGAAAAAAAAGCTCCCAGGAGCATTGAAGAAGAAGAAGAAGATGAGGAGGCGGGCAGCCGAATACCGGCGCCCGATTAGCATTGGTAGTCGGAGGAGGTTTCTGACTTGTTGTTGGATCTGGGTGCTACTTGGGACATTCTTAATTGCAGGATTCTTGTTGTTTGTTTCTCATCATAATTATCAGCATGAGGATGATCATCATGTGGAACACCACCACCCCCTCATCTCGGTGAGACTGATTGGATTCTTCTTCTCACCTTTATTTGTTTATTTTTATTAGGTTTGTTTCCTTTGAAGCTTGTCATTATAGTTTTGAAACCTCTCAGTTAATTTTACTGAATTAATTGGGTTTGTTATGCTTTCCTTGCAAAAATTAAGTCTTGGGTTGGATCTTGACATGTTACTAAATTTATGGGATGTGAAAGGTGTTCTCTTTACCCCATTTTCTATTGATTCTTTTTTTTTTTCTCTCCTGGTTGCCATATGCATATGATGAACAGAAGACTGAAACTTAGAGGAAATGAGGATTTGAGATGGATATGCGTTTGTGTTAGATTAGATAGATTGAGTGATTGAATGCATTCGAGAGGAAGTGAGGCAGCGTAGACATTAACGAAAGGAAGTGTGGTAGTGTAACTAGATGGAAACAATGGAAGTAAAGATGTCTAAGATGGTTTAGGCATACTTAGAGGACCCCTCTTTGGGGAACACATACTATGAGAGCAATGAGAAAAATTTGTTATCACTAATCATCATAGTTGTTGTGGCTGGAGAAGAAGAGAAGCGGATGCCTAAGATTCACTCCAATTGCATGTAAGGCTAGCAACTACTTAGCTGGGGTTAGATGTTAGATAGCGCTTTTGTTTTTTGAGAATGTGATTCCCTCTGATTTTATTCGCTTCTCAAGATTTTGAAGAGATTTGTGTGCCGGGAAGATTTATAAACCTGGAAGCCTTGTGATCATAATAAATGATTGAAAGATTTTCCGGCAATGGTTTTGAGATTCATCATGTTTGTCGAATGACAAAGTTGCATGGACTATTATGTCTGGTTCAATCAACCTCTATATGGCTGATGCTGTGGTTTTATTTTGTTTGATTCTTGAATTCAGATGAGTTCCACTTGCACCACCTTAGTAAGCTTAGCTGGAGGTCTTGAGTGACAGTGAATTAGGAAGTACTGCTCTCTTGTGAAAAACAAAGTGAAGGTGGAGATTACCTTACAAACCGTTTATAATGCAATATGTAGTCTCCCTTGTTAAGTGAGATAATCTACATGTCTGGAAGAAACTAAAATGTGCATAGTTGGGAGACAATGTTTATTGGTAAGATGAGTTGTTAGAGGCATTTTCTCTTTGCTTAGTTTCTTTTTTCCAGGGTTGTAGAAATCCATCCCATAGGGTTTGCTTTCTGCCATTATCTTTAATTTATGGAGGCAGGTTGATGATTAGAAAGTGGTTGTTCAGCCTAGTTCATTATTGCTTAAGTTGTTTCAGGCTGGTGGAGTAGATGAAAGATGAACCAAAACAATTTCCATTTCTGTGCACTTATTTCGGAAAATCAGTTGAACTCATTTAGGAAATAGAAAGTTTTTCTTGTTCTTTCCCTAAAAGGTGAAGATAATATGATAGTTTTGATGTGATGTGTCTGAATAACCATTTTTTTGAAGATTGAGTATGGAAGATAATGAGCACAGGTTTTATTAGTGATAATTGTTCGGAACACACTCGTAAAAAACTGGAAACAAAAAGTTAGGTTGGTGGGTGGGCGTACCTCAATAATTAATAATACTTCTGGAGATCACCTTTATTTTCTTGGTAGTATGAAGTCATACCGAGAAGGATCTTTTTGTTCTTTCTTTGATTGAGCATCAAGCTCTGTTTTTAGTTATCCCCTGGTTGAGTGCTTTTAAAAATATCGAATAAACCAAACACCAAGAATCATAATAAAACCAATCAGATTTTATACCAAATGCGGTAGTTGTAATCGTAATTCCATTAGTATTCAACCATTACAGCTATATTCTAATGCGTTTCCTTGACCCAGCTGACAAAACAAACGCCTCCTAAATTTGAAAGTATTGATGTGTAGTCAATTATGTACCTTTTTTTTTGGATTGTTGCCTGAAGTTTTGCAATGAAAATTTGTTTGTTGGCCTATTTTTGTTTTCTGTTTTTCATTTGGAGAAAGGAACCTGGGCTCTGGCTCTTGTTTTATCAGTAATTTAAATTTCATTCAGTTAGAAAGGGGGCAGTTGTTGAAGCCAGAAAGACTCTTGCGCAAAACTGAATTAGAATCAAATTTCATTTGTCATGCGGAGCTGTTTATGGGTTATTGTTGTTGAAATTCGTTGCCTAAAATTATGCACTTCTTTGCACCTTTTGAAGACTAAATGTGTGTGTGCATATTTGCGGATATAAAGCTCTCTAGTTTGTTAAAAGATTGAATGCGTGCCAGTGTAACAGCTGATATGTATACCTGCTTATCAAGAAACGCGTAATGGATTGATATGCATCTTGTGTTGACACTTTGATCTGGTCTGTTTCGGATTTCTGAACTTAATGTAATCATGTTTATTTTATTTGGTATTTTCATTTTTTTTTTAAAAAGTACTGTTTGTTCCTGTTTGAGTTAGAAAAAAAAAAAAAAAGTATCCTGGAAAATTCTTGCTATCTGCTCGAGCATGTGGATGATTTTCCTGGGTGTAATAGTGTCAGGCAAATCTTGATTTGATAAAGTACTTGGGATTTGCTAATTTGTATTTAAACTTTTCCTTTCGGTGTTTTCGCTTGTAAATACTTCGAAAATTTGACATGCAGAAACTTTTTCCCCTATAATTGTCAGGAGAAGAATTCTGGAAGTGAACATATTTCTGTTGAAGAACGGTTGAATTTCACTGAGCAGCTTGTGAGTGCTAGATCATATGCCAGACAATTAGCAGAGCAAATGACGCTTGCCAAGGCTTATGTTGTTATTGCAAAGGAGCATAATAATCTTCATCTTGCATGGGAGCTCAGTTCAAAGATCAGAAGTTGCCAGTATTTACTTTCAAAGGCTGCCATGAGAGAGGATCCAATTTCCCTTGAGGAAGCCGAGCCAATAATCAAAAGCCTTTCTTCTTTAATTTTCAAAGCGCAGGATGCTCATTACGATATTGCAACGACAATGATCACTATGAAATCCCACATCCAGGCTCTTGAAGAGCGTGCAAACGCAGCATCTGTCCAGAGCACAGTGTTCGGTCAAATAGCTGCTGAATCACTCCCGAAAAACTTGCACTGTTTGGATATTAAACTCATGGCCAATTGGCTCAAGGAATACTCGTTGCAAAAGCGTGCAGATGAAAGGAGGAATTCTCCCCGGCTAACTGATAATAATTTGTACCACTTCTGCATATTCTCGGATAATGTGCTTGCAGTTTCTGTTGTTGTCAACTCTACCATTGCTAACGCTGATCACCCACAGCAGCTGGTTTTCCACATTGTGACAAATGGAGTAAATTATGGGGTTATGCAAGCATGGTTCTTGAGCAACAACTTCAAAGAGTCGACAATTGAAGTACAAAACATAGAAGATTTTGCTTGGTTGAATGCATCATACTCCCCGGTAGTGAAGCAGCTACTTAATGGAGAATCTCGGAAGTACTACTTTGAAGGATTAGAAAATGCTGGGGTCGAGCCTAAATTTAGGAACCCAAAGTATGCGTCCTTGTTGAATCACCTTCGCTTTTACATCCCTGAGATTTATCCGCAGCTGGAAAAGGTAGTGTTTTTAGATGACGATGTTGTGGTACAGAAGGATTTGACTCCTCTATTTTCTCTAGATTTACATGGAAATGTGAATGGAGCTGTTGAGACCTGTCTAGAAGCATTTCATCGTTATTACAAGTATCTCAACTTCTCAAACCCGCTTATCAGCTCTAAGTTCGATCCCCAGGCCTGTGGGTGGGCCTTTGGGATGAACATTTTCGATTTGATTGCCTGGAGAAAAGCAAATGTGACGTCGAGGTATCATTACTGGCAGGAGCACAATGCCGATAAAACTCTGTGGAAACTCGGGACGCTTCCACCGGGCCTCTTATCGTTCTATGGATTAACCGAACCACTTGATAGGAGATGGCACGTGTTGGGGTTGGGTTATGACTTGAATATTGACAACAGGTTAATAGAGAGCGCAGCCGTAATTCACTTCAATGGGAACATGAAGCCATGGCTAAAGCTGGGTATTAGCAAGTATAGGGTCCTTTGGGAACGGTATTTGAATCAATCTCATCCGTATTTTCAGGATTGCGCTACCAGTGGATGACTTAAAACTGTAGTTTTATTCATCCATTTTAGAGGTAAGTGAAGATCCTCTACTGTTTTCTTAAATTCTCAAAGCTGTAATCACATCGCATTAGGGTTAGAAAAATAGAAAATTTTGGCCTTTTTTCAAGGAGCGTACTGTATTTCACCCTCCTTTTAGTGACATATGTATTAAAGAGGAAAATTAAACATGGCAGTATTTATATACTAGGGGCATTTTTTACTTCATTTTTCACAGATTAAGATTATTTTTGTTTCTTCTCTGTAACTGTATGTTGTTCTTCTTTGCACTTTTCAAAAAAATACATAATTACTATGTTTTGCAGATTTGAGTAAAGTTCTTCATCTTCCTTTTTCACTTGTCACGCCTTTCTACTAGATTATTTCATCCTGACAGTTTAGATGTAATCCTGAGTAGATGAATTATCTTTGCTATCACATAGAAACTGTGATGTTGGGATAGGCATGGATACTTGTCCCTGTAAAGTGGTTAAAACTTTCTGCTCTTTTTCTTTTTTTTTTTTTTTTTAGTTTTTACTGCCATATTGGGCAGCTGCCTCAGCTTCAAAACTAGAAATGATGGCTGATGCTACGGACTCAATCCTGAGTTGGCGCATGTTAAACTTTCGGTAAAAGTACAGCATTTCTGATGGTTGGAAAACTGTGTACAAGATTGTACTAAATATTGTCAATCATGGGGTTTACCACTTACCATGGTACTGCTTCCTAGTCTTGCAAGTTGAATTGGACATCTATCATGTGGCAAAGTTTGTTGATCAGTTGGATGCATTAATTTTAATGTCTGATAGAAACAAAACAAAAGCATATGCAATAATGCAAATAGCACAAGCCAAAGATGTAAGGTAAAGAAGTTGGTTTTATCGTGATGGAGATCATTCTGCTAAAGATTTTGAACCTTCTCTTTTCAAGCATGGAGAAATGTGTTCTTTGAGCAGTCACTGTAGGACTAGTTATGAGATGGTTCTGGTTTAGTGCTGTTGAAATCTTTACCAAAGGGAAGTGGTCACAAAACCATTCCTGTTGATGAATCTGATATCAGTGTGATACTCCAATATGAGGATATTTTGATGAATCAAATTCTTGGGACCACTATATAATTATTGACTGCAGAGGGATGATTCAGATTCATGTAGAAAAGCTTACTATGAACTGTAACAATCAAATGATGATTGTTCCTCTAGTCGTGCTCTCACTGAAAATTGTATGCACAAAAAGGGTAATTTTGCACATGACATTCCTTCAGTAAAGAAAGTCACCTTCGGTGTTGTGTAGGTTTAGGAAAGTGGGAATTTTCTTCCTCTTTCCTTTTTTTTTTCTTCGTTTTGCATTGGGAAATAACTCTACTGGTGGGTTTTGGGGTCCTGATTGGAAAATTCATCCACAGGATTAGAATTCCCAAGTTCCTGCAAATTGTATAGTTCTTTGTTCTGGTTTCTGGGATAGTTTTTGTAACTTCTGTTGGGGTCCTGATTGGAAAATTCATCCACGGGTGTCGTTGTAACTTCTGTTAAAGTCTCAATTCTCAATGTTGTGACCTGTGAGCTATTAGCAGTCAAATTTGGGGGCCCTAGTTGAATTCCATCTTTTCACTGTTGGAGCAATCATTTCTTGCCTTACCTTTTGTGTCGGTTTTGGTTTTTTTTTTCACTAAAGAAGTGGCTCACTAAAGAAGTGCACTATCTCAGCTTTGGTTTGCTTTATTTTCTTGCCCTTGTGCACTAAAGTTGCTTTTAAATAACGGGGCTGATGCTCATATACTTGGTGCACCAAAGCGAGATTGTCTTTGTGGTGAGAATTTTGAGTGGAATCTTGCTAACTAGTTCAAGCTAGCCCTAATGGCAATCTCCCCTCTATCTTTAGCCACTCAAAGTTTACCTTCCATTGGTGGTTTTGGCATGAAATTTGACAAGCATGTTCGACAGGAAGAAGGCGGTGAGGAAACCCTTGATGATAAGTTGTCTTTTTCAGGTTTGGTTTCACTGCTGCCGAAGGAAAGAGGATGGTTAAGTGAGCACATTCATCAATACCAAGGGTTTTGGTACTCCACCGGCGTCCTCAAGGGACTCTTGATTCTGCAACAGCATTTTCAGGCGCAACCAAGTGACATTCTGTTGGCTAGCTTCCCAAAATCCGGGACAACATGGCTCAAAGCTCTCATTTTTACCCTAACCAACCCGACATGCCTGGATCATCCCGAGAACCCGCTGCTCAGCGCCAATCCTCATGAGTTGGTACCCATGTTGGAAGGCTATGCAGCCCAACACCCTGATGATCCGAGGCCAAAGCTATCATCTTCTTCTTCACTCATGCACACTCACATTCCTTATGTCTCATTGCCAGAATCTGTGAAAGAGTCAGGTTGTCGTATTGTGTATGTGTTTCGCGACCCAAAGGACGTGCTAGTTTCGTGCTGGCATTTTGTGAACCGGCTGAGACCAGAGACAGTTGCGCCAATCTCTCTAGCTGATGCATTTCAGCAGTTCTGTAGGGGAGCCTCGCCCTACGGGTCGTTCTGGGATCACGTGTTGGGATACTGGAAAGCTAGCATTGAGTGGCCTAAGAGAGTGTTGTTCTTAAGGTATGAAGACCTAAAGAAAGAGCCGTGTGTTCATACAAAGAGGCTTGCGGAGTTCATAGGGCATCCGAAGACGGAAGAGAGCGGAGGGGATGAGGAGGAAAGGGTGCGGCGAGTGGTGGAGTTTTGTAGCTTTGAGAAGCTGAGCAACCTGGAGGTGAACAAGATGGGATCACACTCTGGGTTTGGGTTTCCGGTGATTGACAACAATATATTCTTCAGGAAAGGCACAGTTGGTGACTCCCACAATCATCTCACCAAACAAATGTGTGATGAGTTGGATGAGATTACTAAGGACAAGTTCAAGGATTTCGTTTGATAATATTATACTCGCTTCGTCCCAAAATTATTGTTCACGAGTACATATTTCATCTTCATTCGTTTCCCTACCACCACCATCATCGTCCTATCTATGCTTTCTACTTGGATTTCACCTGTTTGAATCATCTTCATGTATTGTTCTACTGCTGCTGTTTCACAAAGATTCCAACTTTTCAATTTTTTGAGTATCACCGTGCCATATTTTTATTATGTGTGTTCCTTTTTTCCTTTTTTTTTTCCCCTAACAATAATATTTTAAATGATAACAAATTGGATATAAAAGAAGAAAATTCCAATAACACGTGAAATCACGCTTTACTTGAACCAGATTAGTGAGCAACCAAAAAGATTAATCATTCATTGCTTCTTTATAGTTTATACAATATACATTAATTTAAGGGATTATGTTCGGTACGACATAATTCAAAATTTCAAGCAACCAATTATCGAGTAATCGTGACAGAAACTAATAATTTTTATTCACATGGATCGTGTCATGTAACTAACAAATACATCAAACAAACTGAGCCAAGAATATCTGTAGGGTGAAAAACGATGTGTGCTTACCACATTTTCCGTGTGTTAGTATTCTTGTCGTGACCATGGAGGTTTAAATTTAACCCTCCTCCATCTCCATGTGATGATTTCCAGTCTCCGTCACAGAACCGATTGTTCAAATTAAATTTTTATTTTTAATGATAATATTATACTAAATTAACTAGACAGTTATTTTAAGATATGAGAGTACAAAACAACACCTACAACAAACATTAATAACAAAGAACCCACAGGCCACAATGGAAGAAGAAGAAGAAGAAGGAGGAGGAGGAGGAGAAGTTTGATCAAAGCTACTGTCCTTTTCAGTTTGGTCTGACTAAAACGTAGATTTGAGAAATCCCGGGAAGGGGGTGGAAACAACAAAAAGTTGGCACACAGAGGTAGACGCCAATCAAGTCATTATCAATGGTTCCATATTTGATGTGCCACTTAGATGACCTTTTTATTAATTTGGAAATGACTCACAATGGCCCGAAATGGTTGCTGGGTTCCTTTGCAATTCTTATGATAGAGATTTGACACATTTGGCATTAACATTTTGTTTTGTTTCGCACAGTTTAATTCGTTTGATTTCAACTTTTTGGTGTAAAATTTATTTTAATTAGTGGACCACTTACTTATCGTCAAATATGATAATTACTGATTATTTATATTATTTAAAACAATAATTAAAATAATTACTATTTATTAGAATTTTATCTAGAATCAATTTGTTATTATAATTATCCCTTGATGGATGTGATAACCATGGCTGACAACAGAAGAGTCCTAACCTTATCTATATAATTATGCCAGTGATATACCATCAGTACTCATGTTTTACGTAATAGGTGACAGGCTAGAAAACTGTTCTACTTTGTTTTGCAGGCATAGGGTTTTAATTCCGGTTCGTCTCTCAAACTTCAATAGCTGGAGGTAATCCTTTAAACATTTTTAGTTTTACATTTGGTATCTACTAAATTTTAGGATCCAAATACTATAGATTGATCGCAGCTCTCAAATATCATGTGTTGAATTTTTCTTCTTTCGTTTCTCTTTTTAATGTAATGAAGGAAGCATTAATCTTTTACATAATCACAAATCTTACTCTTTATTTTTTATTTTTTCAGTACAATATTATAATAATATTATACTTCATTCTTCCCAAAATTATTATCCAGTACCAAGAGAGTACATATTTCATCTTCATTCGTTTCCCTACCACCACCATCATCGTCCTATCTATGCTTTCCACTTGATTTCATCTGTTTGGATCATCATGCATTGGATTAAAAATAAATAAAAAATAAAAAACAACATTTATTATTCACTGTTGTCTGAGAAAGATTGCAACTTTTCAGTTTTAGATGGAGCATCAATCGTGCCATATTTTTATGTGTTTTTTTTTTTCCTTTTAAGCAAAACTAGGTGTTAAACTCACGCGATGTGCGTGTAAATGAATTCAAATATAATTTTTTATTAAGAATATCTGCATGATAGAATAAACATTGAACAATTCGAAATGGTTTTGTTTTATTTTTTTTCCTAATTAGGCAAACACCATTGTACATGTAAAATAATTGACATGGACTAATGTAATAAAAGAATAAAAAATAAAATGTTACTTTTAGCTGAGCAATATTTATTTTTACATCGAAAACTTAATTAAAAAATTTAATTGATTCCACCGAAAACATAAAACTTTTAGTTGATATGATTTATTGTACTTGTAACTTATACAATAGCATTCATTATTAATACATATTACAACTGTCTCCAAGAACTAATTATAGCTCATACCGTCTGTGCGTTCAAGAACTCCTTATAATCGCGTTTTTTTTTTTTTTTGCATGAAATAATGGTATTCAAGGTTGATTTTGGCCATTTTTTTTCGCACCCAAAATACATAAGATGAATCCAAAACTGAAGAAAAATGGATATTACGACTAAAAAAAGAAAAAGACAAATGGATCTCAAACCAACGAGGAGCTTTATATCAATACGATCCCGGGGTAGTATTTAGTTATTGGAAATTCTTGACAATAAACTCCTTCGATATTCATTTCCCTGCACAATAATCTCATTACCAGGATTGGCTTAAACAACTCATATAATTTTAATGGTTTGAGAAAGATAACTTAACCAGTTATTGGAATCAAAAAATCAAAGCCTTAATACTCACTTAAAATTTCAAAACCCGCTTTTATACCAAACCCGTTCAAAATAAAAGTATATTAAAAATATTTTCAATGAAAGATTAAATTAACAACTAAACTCTAGCACAAAATCATACATAGGGATGAACCAAAGCCCTCAACATCGGCCTTTTCCGATTTGAAGCCTGCTAGATTAAGTCCAATGATTGCGAAAAAGTTATTCGCGAGTGTTGGAGTGAGGACATGGATTCCGTTTTTGAAGAAAATGAAGTCGTGGTGAATTTGGTCTTATGAATTCTCCAAAATAATTGATCCCCTGAAAAATGACATCGGCATAATATAATACATGAGAAAATTAATTTTATAAATTACTGGAATACATCAATAACCCGTTGGGCTTTAGTTCGCATGTACTGTCTTTTACCATATCATAAAAATCCCTAATGAAAGATATTAACAAAAGGAATCATTCAAATCATCTACACACAAATAAAGTAGGCCAACCTGATAAATGAATTAATGAGCAATCTTTGTGCAACTGTTGATAGCGAACTATATAATTAGAAAGTTTCATATGAAAATCAACTCCCATGGAATCCTACAGATGGAGAAAAAATGTGATGAGTTATCTAATTTATAGTGGTATGAGGTATTCATTTCTTATCAAATGATTTGATCCATCTGTGGTGTAACCAAATTTTTACGTGATCAATTCCATGATTTTAGGTTTTTTATTCACTTCCTAATATAATGATTTTCAAAAACCAAATGTGTGTATATCGAAGATAAGATCGTACTACTAGGAAATTAATTGACTTCTATAATTGGCTTCTATAATTGGTAAGGTTTGAATCAAATATATTAGCTGTAGATATTTTCTATCGACCATTCTCCTTAAATGTGGCAATTATGGGAATGAATAATATTTGAATTTGAAAATAAAGTTTTAATGCTAAGAATCGTAATTATGGAATCGTAAATAAGTGGGCATTATTCATTATTATTATGACCATATCATGTAGTCTTAATTTTCCTGGTGATAACAAATTATGAATTAATATAATATTAAATGGTAATTGCAGGATTAAGTTATTACGTTGTCAATAATGGTTGATTTCATTGTATCTTTCAATAAATGTTTATTCCGGTAAACTTTTATTTATATAAAATTCTAAGGACTTTTAGTGTAATTGAATAAAATTTTATTTTTGTCATTTGTTAGAAAAATGACACATAAGATTTTATCGTATGTAACACCTTTAGAAATCTCTTTTGTTTTCTCTCTCTGATTTCTCTTTTAGTATAATATACTATAGATAATAGATAAATTAAACTACTATAGAGTATTCACAATAAACCATAATAAATTGAATATAAAAGTAAAGAATTTTCGAAACACATGAAATCACATTTACTTGAACCAGTTCAGTGAGGGACCAAAAAGATTAATTATTGCTTCTTCATAAAGTAGACAAAGTATATAGATGATTATGATATTGGCCACTACTTGTAGAGTGGAGAGCACAAACAAGTTGTTAAAGGAATGGCTCGGCACTGCAAATGCTTCTTTTGAAATGGTTTGGCACATGGTTCACATGTTACTGGAGACACAGCTTACACAAATAAGGTACTGGATTTTGACCTCTTTTTAGTTAATTTGTGTGTTTAGTTTGTTTAATTAATTTGTTATAATTCTTCCACAGGGAGAAATTGCAAGAATCAAGGCAGAAAATTGGGAGGCAACACAACAAGTACCCTTTCTACCAATTAAGATGCAATGTTTCACACTACTGCTTGGATCTATTGAACAATGAGTTGGAAAGGGCACAGCAACTCGGAGATGATGTGTATTGAGAATGCAATCATTACCTGAAGCAAACTCATTCCATCCCTTGTGCATGTATACTTAAGCGTATAATGGAGGCCAACGAGATTTTGACTCCAAAATACTTACACCAATTTTGGAGCATACTTGACATCGATGAGGTTACAGAGAAGGATAGTTCGGATTATATTCCCCCTCACAGATTGTTGTTTAGGCAGTTAGTGAAAGAATTGGATGCTGCTGAGGAGCCAATACAGCGCGAGATCACTAGATTGATGTACAACAAACTTCACCCGGGCCAAGCCGGATCAAATGAACCGCGGGTTGGAAAGAAAGGCAAGGGCAGGCTGAAAAAAAGAGGCATCTCAAAAAAAAGCAAGACAAACCAAATGTGTGGGCATACAGGGACGGCAGTCAGGGTGGCACCAATACCAGCGGTTCCAGTAAAGCAGGTACGAGCCAAGGTACCTCGGGTCAAGGTGGGATGAACACCCACAGTTCCAGTAGAGACCATACGTCGGGAGCTGAAGATCAGAGCAGAGGTCCGATATTACTTTATCTTTTTAAATGTGCAACATATGATTTTACTTGGTTTAATTCAAGCACTTTTGTTACATGGCGTGCGAGAGCAGGTACATGGACTGGGCAAGGTGGGACGAACACCAGCAGTTCCAGTAGAGGCCACACGTCGGGTTATGAACCCAATCGCGGAGGTAAGATTATAGTTTATATTGTTCTTAAATACTGATATGTAATCCAGAAATAATGATATTATTTTACTTGGTTAAAGATGTGATGCAGACAGACTTTTTCAAGTTTAGGCATAAGAATAAGATTCCAGATACTCCACAATCATGTTCAGTCACATCTGATGTCGCTCCTGACGGCAATTGTGGTTTCCGCGTCTTTGCGAGTTGCATGTTGGGAGGGCAGAATAATCATGTTTTGTGCAAACAGATAGTGTATGATGAGGTTATAAATAACCCTGGGTTGTACGGGAACCTTTACGGGTATGAATAGCCAGTTTAATTTTGTGAGCGGTTTTAATCCACTTGCATCAATGTTGTTTTATTTAAAACATTCCTTTACTTATCTTTGTAGGTGGGAAAAATTACCTGAAAGCCTAGAGCGTATACGGTGGACTAGTACCTCCGTAGGTCACTGGATGTCGACAGAGGACCTTGATGTCTTCCTAACATACTCTAGAACGGGCTGAAATTGGGACCAATTATGCTCCAGAAACTGTACTTTTTCTTCGTATTCTTCCCGATTTGCAGCTTCAATCACTATTTTAAAGGCCTTGTACGCGAAACGTTTTGCTACATGGACATTTCCGTTCAAAATTCTTTTCACATTTTTTTCAACATCCCTGTAAACGTGCCACGTACACAACAAGTGATGTGATGATGGAAATACATCATCAAGAGGCCTCATCAGTATAGGCTCCCGATCAGTCACGATGACACTCGGATGCAGATCATCGCCATACAAGTTAAGGAGCTGCCACAGCGCCCAATGGTAGCTGTCCCCTGTCTCATCATTCAGAAGAGCATATGCTGTAAGGAAGGTCTGATTGCAAGGGGTCATTCCAACAAACTCCACAAGAGGCATTTTATATTTGTTTGTGTTGTATGTGAAATCTACACAAACAACCCAAGGATACGTCCGCAACATCAACAAAGAATCCGGATGTGTGAAAAACACGTGGGATAACCTCTGTGTCTCTTCATCGCACTCTGTGAAGATGATGTATTTGTGTTGTTCTGCGACCTCTAACACCTTTTCCACGACGTCCATGGCAGCCAGGTCATCTAGAATTGGAAACCCCTCCTTACGCAATTGATTTTTGTAGTTGTAGACTTGTTTGGAGGTAACCTTTTCATCAGGAAATTGTGTCCATAT
Organism: Oldenlandia corymbosa var. corymbosa; assembly: GCA_949775105.1. Lineage (NCBI taxonomy): Eukaryota > Viridiplantae > Streptophyta > Magnoliopsida > Gentianales > Rubiaceae > Oldenlandia > Oldenlandia corymbosa. The sequence continues at coordinate 282,971 of OX459124.1, read as the reverse complement.
CGCCCGTAAAATGTGGACTACCTTAGTCCCAGCTTTAGAGTACTCCTTAATAAGCTCTTTCACTTCTGCACTCAATGGCCTCCTGACTCGAGGTGGATCTTTCAATGAATGGTTGTGCATTCCCCACGGACCTGGATATACACGGATCGCCTACCTATCATATATCTTGTAAATAGTAACGCGAAATAGGCATTCGGTCATCTGTGTCTTTGTATTGACTCGGGCGCGCACATTTTCATCCACTGTTGACCTTGGTACCGTCCTCCTTTATGACAAAGGAGTATAGTACTATTATCCTTGTGCGATGATACACTTAACTCCATGTTGTAGAGATTCGCAATACCCTTCGCATATGCAACAACTTCCTTCTTCGTAGCAAAAGTCTCGTCTGTAGCAAAAGCCGGACTATAATCGACTCCATCCCCCTGATCAAACATATCTTGCACACATTAAAAACGAATTATATCATAACTTAAATTAACTCTAATAATATTAAACCACAAATAATTTACTATGAGCAAAAAACAAAATATATAATCCGATGTAATGATCTTATACTTTAAAGATAATTAATATATACTAATAACAAATTAAATACATTATTAACAAAAAATCATTATTTTAACAAAAACCCTAAACCCTAACACCTAAACCCTATACCCATTAACATACTACCTAAACACCCATTTAACAAGAAACAAACTATTTCATACGAACATACTACATAATTAATATATTTAAAACATATAACAATCTAAATACATTGTTAATAAGAAATTAAGTCATTTAATATAACAACTACAACCTATGAACAAAATACGTAATTAAAAAATATTCTCTAAATATCATAAACCCTAATTAGCATAAACCCTAATTTTCTAAACAAATATTAAACTACCAAATAAATACTCAAACAAAATAAATACATGAATTAAATAAATTTATTAAACTAATAATAATATTTATTAAACTAATAAATATTAAATATATTAAAAAATTATTAAAAAAATTATTAAATTAAAAAAAAATGGGTGGCGCCCAAACGGCCACCCATTTGCTCGCCAACCCGGACAAAGGTGGCGTGTTTCTCCTGCGCCAGCCGTTAATGGCTGGCGCGTTTCTCCCTCGCCTCCCCCTCCCCCCCCTCTTTTCGGAAAAAAAAACTTACCTCCATTTGCAGGGGCGTGTCCGTCTTTCGGGAGCGCTCAAATGAAATAATAAGGGCGCTCAACAGTTCGACCCAAAACGGAATTCGGTCTTCCGTTTTCTGGTTCTATTTTACGTTTTTTTCAATTTCCTATCTTTTTATTCTGACCGGAATTGTTTTTTCCAATTTCAATTATTTTAAAAAATAAAACAACAAACGGATATTGAAATTCCGTTTTTTAAATTATAGTTAAAAAAACAAAAAAATGCATTTCCGACACATGTTTTCAGGACCACACAAAAATAATTAAAATAAAAATTTCTTGCCCTTTTTTTTGGGGCCTATTTAGGGAAATGACCCCCATAATTTTCCAAGCATGCTTAACCAATAAAGTCTAATTGAACTCTTTCGTTGATTTAAGTCCAAAGCTATCAAGGAATTGTGATTTGCTCATCTTTTTCCATGATCTCCAATGTATACCTTTGGTATCACTATCTCCCCTCCATATAAATTTGCCAAAGATCTGATCCGTCTTTTGAAGAGTATAAACTAGAACCTCGAATATCCCCATAGAATAGACTAACATGGATGATAACGTTGTTTGGTTAGGTTATTCTACCAGATAATAATAGAAATTTCGTTTTCCTATCTGCAAATCTATTATTCAGTTTCATCATGAAAGCACTTGAATTTTTCTTTCTTCTTTACTGTGAAATCAAGTGAGATTCCTAGATATTTGGACTGGAACTGTCCTATTCAAGGTGGAGTGTATAAATGGTTTTATCATAAGGGTTGTAGTGTGGCTTCAGTCCATTACTTCTGTCTAAGAATCAGAGTACTGTTTTCACTCTAAGAATATAGTAAGTTTGTGAAGTTTTATGCCTATAATTGGATTGTTGTTGTTAATTATTTATTATAATGGTTTCTGCTCTTTTGGCCTGTAAAGCTTTTTTATGAACCTAAACCATGCAGAAAAATAAAAACCCCGGGTTACTTTTATTAGGTATTCCTTAAACATTTGTACTGCATTGGTATTGTCTAACCAAAAGTTTATGCAGAGTTTTTGATTGATATTGATGGACTGATTTTTGGTTCTTAACTTCAGTAAGATGGTTAGGATAATGAACACAATCACCATTTTGCTATCCATGTGTTATATGATGCTCCTGCTATTATATTGACTTTATGAAACTTCATGTCACTTTACACACACGTTACTATTTACGTAGCTCTACCATGGTTAGGGAAATTCAAATTGCCTGTTAGAACAATTTTTTTTTTTTTACTTTAGTGGCCGCTGTGACAGAAGCACTGTGATTATTAACTTATCATAGCAACATGAATTGTGATCCCCTTTGCTCGTCGTGATTTTTTTTTTATCAGAAGTGATAGCTTTTGAGATGTTCTTTATGAACTATGAAATGTACAGACTTTGAGTTCTCGTAATAGCTTATTATCCTTACTGTTGTTCTCAATTTGCTTCAAGTCTTGTTGGTGGATGGATATTAAGAATTACTGGTATAAAAGGGTTCTTGCCTCTGATTATGGTCTTTAGTTTGACAAAATTTCCTTGCAGCCTCTGAGTTTGAGTCATATATGTCTTCCTACTTTTGTTCTACTTGTCTTTTAGTTATTTTTGAGGGGATCAGTTTTGCTATGATAAACTTAAGTTTTTTTCTGGTACATAATTGATTTCCTTTCGGTTTCTTGAACACTACTCAATGGAGCTATGTGATTAGAATATTGTTTTTCTTGTAGGGGAGTCATGGATCAGTTTGTTGCTTTGCCATTTCGTAAAAGATTTAATGCCCTGGAGAAGGCCTACTACGAAGTGGTCTTATTGCGTGAGCTTTTGGGCAGAAATTTAATCAACGATCTTTTGTTTTGATTGGAGCCGTATTTGCTGATGCTCTGGGGCAGCTGGAACGATGCAAGGGCTAACTGCTGCACAAGAGGACTTTGTCAACCTGAGGGCTCAATTCAACATGCCACTCGCTCATCCCTTCGTCATAACTTACGGCTCTCAAGGTTTACATGTCCTTGAAGGGCTGTACACGAGAGATTTTCAACTTGTAATCAACCATGAACTCTTCTTTTCCCCATCCCCCAAATTCAACAACAACTGGAGGTTACATTCATCTATTAGACTATTTGTGTAGTTTTTCAAATAGCCTGCGTACAACCTTGACAGAGAATATATTGTGCAGAGTTTTTTCTTCTTGTTATGATTCGTTTAACTGGTAGACCTTGTCTGTAGTCTGTTACCGGAGCTTGAGTGTAGATGATTTAGAATATAAATGGTTTTGTATCATCAAAACCATTAGTCCACAAAAAATTGTAGAGCAATAATTGTGGTTCATGCTCTCTGTTTATTGAGTGCAATATTTTGGCCACATAATGTGGAAGGTTTTATGCTGTTGAAATGGGCGAATTGGATGTTTTAGTTTCACCATCTCTTTTGCCATAATGTGCAGATCTTGGACAATAAGTCTCACTGCAATGTGTGGAGAGATTATTGTTGACTCAAAAATAGCTTTATTCCTACATTTCCACAACTGCCAACAAATGAGAGAGGGGAGGAGAATCTGTAGCTTCCAAGTCAGCTTTGAAGATTGTCGTCTTGTCCACCATGTAGATGAAAGATCATCAAAATCCAAAATTTCATTGTTTGCAAAGACCATAATCGCTCCAAAATGTCTCCAATGTTTAGCATAAGAACATTCAAAGAAGTTATGCCGAATGCTTTCAACATGATTCCTGCATAAAGAACACACAGAGGGAATATTCAGTCCTGTTTTCATTAAAACATCAGCAAAAGGAAGTAACTTGTTGTGCAATCGCCACATGAAGATCGAAATCTTCAGCTGAAGCCTTTTATCCCATGTATAAGTGCATTGTTGGGATGATTCTTGTCTTTTCCACAGGTGATTGAATGCTGATTTGAGAGAGAATTTTCCAAGAGTATCATTTTGCCAAATCCAGTCATCAGCTTCATTTGATAGTGTAACATCTTTACTCTCTATTTCATTGATGTCATCCTGGAGTAGAATTCCTTGTAGTGAGTCCAGATTCCAAGCTTCATTATCAATCAAGTCTCTAACCAGCACATTAGAATTATTCCCAAGTTCTTCATCATATTTAACAGAAAGGCAACATGTGCCAAGCCAGTCATCCTTCCAAAAATTTGCATCACCATTTTTTATCTCAACAAAGGTGTTGTTTCTCATGTATTTTTCCCATGGCTTCAACCTGGAGTGAAAAACCGAGGAATCAATTCCTTTCTTCCTCTTGTTAATAAAGGATGCCCAAATACCCGTTTTTGACAAGAGCTTCCACCACATTTTGCATGAAAAAAGCATCAAGCACATCACTAAGAGACCTAGTGCCAAGTCCATTTTCTTTCGTAGGATATGCCATCTTTTCCCAGCTGCGCCAAATTCTTTGTTGTTGTCCATCAGCCACGCCCCAAAAAAATTTTGACAATCGACCCTCTATTCGTTTAAGGATGGCTTTGGGCGGATTGAAAGCTGAAAAAACATTTGGCATATATGAGGATAACACATGTTTAATTAGAATTAACTTACCTCCAGGGGGCAAAACTCTGCTTTTCCAACCAGATATCTTAGCATCAATTTCGGACAAGAGACCGTTAAAGTATTCCTTTTTGCATCTTCCCTTAAATAGAGTACCCCCAAGATAGTTGAGAGGAAAACTACCACAGGAGATTCCAGTAATGGCAGAGACAGTAGCAATGTTTTCTTGAGAAGCTTTCTTGGAAATTATGAAGGTGCTTTTGGATTTGTTAATTTTCTGTCATGTGCTTTCTTCATATAGTTTGAGGAAGTCCATAAGACTTTTCAATGAATTACGATTAGCTTTCACGAATATCACCAGGTCATCGGCAAAACTTAAAAGACTGATGGACAGAGATGATCTCAAAGAGTGATATGGTTGAATAAATCCTGCATCAATGATAGCATGAAGACCTCTAGGGAAGGCCTCAGTGAGTAAGATAAACAAGTAGGGGGACAGAGGATCCCCTTGCTTGAGGCCCCCAGATGGTTTAAAGAATTGAGATGGCTTACCATTGATGAGAACAGAATTCCAACAACTTGTAAGATTATTCATGATTACATTAATGAATCTATCATGAAAACCAAGTTTTGCAAGAAGTAGACTTATAAAATTCCATGACACTTTGTCGAATGCTTTCATCATATCAAATTTGAAAAATATATTATGACCTCTAGTTTTTTTGTCAATGGACTGTCCTAGTTCTTGAGCCAGCAAAAGATTGTCAGAGATATCTCATTCCACAAGTTTCGTCGTTCGTTCAATCTTGTTACATTTAGCATTTACCAGGGAAATAACCGACTCAAAGGAACCTAAATATGTTAGTCTTAAACTTAACATTTGAGCATATTGTGAAATCAAACTTACATTGAAATCATTAGACCAAAAAAACCAGATTTTACCATTTTCTGAACATAGTGCATTAGACAGACCAAACCGTAGTCTATAGTCGTCTAGTTTTGAATTTTTAAATAGGGGCTCAATCAAAACTATAAAATTAATAGAATGAGACTTTATTAAATTTTTACTCTCCGAGCTGTCTTACCGGCAACCCCTCGGATTTTCCAAATTAAAGACTTAATCATTTAGATAAATTAAAAGATGAGGTTGCGGACCTTGTACTTACAGTACGCTCTACCTTTCTTGTTGGGCCTCTTTCCTCTTCATTTCATTTTTCCTTTTCGGAGATGGAAGATTAGAGCTATGTTTCTCTTGTTGCAGAAATTCTTTTTCAGTGGTTGGCAAAGTAATTCCCCATTGAAGATTCTGCATTGATGATGATCTCCTCACTTCAGCCCCCTCGCGTTCCACCTTTTTGTCCATTTCTGAATTGTTGTTAAAATGCAGTTTCCTGAAAGTCTGAATCCTACTATCCGTCGATTAATCATTTAATCTAAACCAAATAGAAATGTTAATGAAAGTTTTTCATCTCAATCAGGTCCCTTTGCTTCCACTTGACCTACTAACTCAGCACACTTTCACTGACTTAAAAGGCATCGTTATGTTCATCGTTTTTCATACAAGTGATACAGAAGGGGTGATTTCAACATTTGGAACTCCACACTTTCACCAACTTAAAAGGCATCCTTATGTTCATATTTTTTCATTCAAGCGATATAGAAGGGGTGATTTCAACATTTGAAACTCCTTTTTCAAGAACAGCAATCAAATCCTTTATCGATATGGTGCGATCCATTGATGATTCTCGACCAGAAACATCAATTCGCCCCGCTTTTACGGCCTCTACTGCAATATATTAGAGGAAATTCATTAACTTAGAGCGACAAGGGAAAGAGGACTGATAGCCAAGATGCAAATCTGTACTGGGAAGCACTGTAATTAACTTGAAAATGGAACTAATGATTTCAGCAAAAGCCTAGCTTAGAAATAATCACATCAACCACAAACAGACTCATCCAAAAGGTCAAACATGCAGAAGCTTAGCCAATAGTACTGAGTAGATTTTCTAGATGATCAATGAAACTAGTTTGCGAAATAGCTGACGAGAAGTCAAAAAATATACAGGCAGCTCTATCCTGACAGAAGATCAAGAAAGGACTATTGGTTCAGGGAGATTTCTATCTTATGCAGAGAGATGATGATTCAGGGAATTCTTTTTCACACCGAGACTATAAGATCCAGTTAAAAGGCCGTGCACCAGTTTATGAGAATCGAAGGTAAAGAAAATCACACTAGTGTCAATTCGATTTAACCATATCAATGACAAAACACCACATAATAGAAAAGTAATCAATCCATGTATAAGTGATATCTCACCCTGGGGTAAAAGAAATCCCAAAAAAGCATTTCCATTTAAACTGATTACATACTTTTACCTAAAACTATAATATCCCAACTATAATATCCAGCAAACGTTTAATAGCTGATGTAGCCATCGGATGCCTCGATCTTGAACCCTGATAAGTAACCGTCATAGATCCGTTAATTCTATGAATATCCAGAAATTCAACCCTCCTAAATCTGTTGATTCTTAGAATACCTGAAAATAAGGACTAAAGTTTAACACACCTTGGGATTTTCTAAGATGAACTCTCAAGTTTTTTTATAAAAATCAACAATCAACGTATGAAGAAGCAGCCAAAGGGCTTAAATAGAGAAGAACTTATTTACTTCAAACCCTAATTACAAATAACAAAATTACTTAAATATCTAAATAATAAAACCCTAATTTACTTTAATTCTTCGCCTCCATGATTCTCCCCTGGTGAGAAAAACTCATCCTGGAGGTTAATAGTAGCTTTGCCATGATCAAATGGGAACCCAGCAAGAAACTTCCATAGGTAGGTGCATGATCTCGATTTCAACCCACCAAAAGAAAACATTAGCACGTCCCATATTGTCATCCCATTCAAATGAAATGAAAATGCAGAATTAATAATAAATGCATAACCAGGGGCTTCACATCCAAGCTCCATTGCCGAAAGACGAGGATGATGAAGAAAATTATGCCCAAAAGGAACAAGAACGTGATGTTCTCCCTGACAACGCAATTGGGTAGCACCGAAGATAATAGGAACCCGAGCAAAAAGCTTAGACCAAGTGAGCTTAGAACAAATGTATACCTCCGAAAGGCGACTAAATCGAACAAAAGTGTAAGTGTCCGCAACTACATGTACAGGGGAGAAAAACCAGTGACCAATGAGCAGTTGTTACCCTAATCGTCATAATTAGCAAGCTCCAGGATATCATTGCCTCCAAAATAGAATGCATCATTTTCTGCTTCATTAGTATTAACAAATGAACAAAAAGAATGGTGACCAACAACATCAAAGATATCATCGATTGAACGTGGGGAAAAATCAACCTCGGACAACTTTCTCCAACCTTCGCCATCGGGATATATATCAAACAATGGTGGTTTTGTCCAATCGATATCCCGCTCCCATTGGTCAAGATCAGATTCAAGAGCAAAAATATCGTGACCAAAAGCAAACTCACATTTCTTATCATTCTAAGTCAAGAAACGCTCATCAAGTAGTCGTTCCCATCTTAACCGAAAAGTCTTGATTCCATCTCTCACCTGTTGCCTGGAGTAAAGCACAAGCTCATCTTGTACTTCAACTAGGCGTTGCACCAGATGCTATTGTTGTTGCCGTTGCTTCTTGTGGCGGTGATTGGGGAGTCGTTGTGACACATTCTTGTGCACCGGTCTGCTTCGCCGCCTATCTTCTTTAGCCCAAAATTTTGGGACAATGTTGCTGCTTAATGACATAATCTTGTTGACAATGGTGCGGCTTGGACTTCGTCTGTATTGGTTTTCTTGGCCGGCTATGTTGCTGAATAGGAATTGATAGACAATTGATAATCCCTCGCCAATAGAGCCTCAAAGAGCTACTAAGACTGACTAAATAAATGTAATCGAGCAGCTTCCTCCAGTTTTGTAGACAATTTGCATCTGGGGGGCATCCCAATTAAATAAAAAAAATATTTAATAAACAAAAACTTTAAAAAAACCAAATAGGAAGCAAAATCGTGTCCAATACGAAAACCTATTATGGACCGCACAATGTGGCACAAACAGGTGCGTGCACACCACTAACCGATCACGAACAGTGTTACAAAAAAATGTTATTAGATCAATTGAGCAAGATAATATACTCCAGCAGCCGTCCAAATGCAAACAGTATAATACTTGAATTGATAATATAACTTGATTAATATTGCCCGTATTATAGTAAATATGTATTTACGATAGTAATTGTGAATTAGGGTTTACCTTATGTATATATATATATATATATGTATATATATATATATATATATATATATGCCTTGTATGATTCAATTAATGAAGAGAGATTGACATTATTTCTAACTTGGTACGGAGCTAGGATACCCTCTTTTTTTTTTATTTTCTGCTGGCGGCCGCCTCCCAACTTCTTGGAGTCTCGGTTTTCTGTCATCTTCTCCAGCCCTCCTCCCTCCCTGCTGTTGCGACTCCAACTTTGACCTGCTTGGAGCTTCGTTTCTTCTGCTTCCTCTCGGGCTTGTCTGTCTTTTGTCCTTTGCTGCTGCGTCTATTCTCTTCCCCCTCTGTTCATCATGTCTGAAGTATCTTCAACGTGCCGCCTAATTCTCAGTCAGCGAACAACTCCACTGCCGCGCCATCACTCAATCTCCAGCCGGGTCTTCAACCCATGAACCACTCGTTCACGGTCAAGCTTCAATCAAGGGCCAATTATCTAGCGTGGAGATTGCAGATTACTCCGCTGCTTAATATGTTCAAGCTTTTCGGCATTGTCGACAGTTTCGAACCAGCCCCGCTACGTTTCCTCCCTCCTGCCAGTGAAGCGCCGTCTCAACCAAACCATGCCTTCGACGTGTGGCATCAGAAGGACCAGATGGTCTTCTCCTGGATCCTCTTTTTTGTCACCGACGAAATCTTCCCCGCGCTTCAGGGAGCCACGACTTCAGCAGCTGCGTGGTCTGCAATCCAAAAGGGATACGAGACTCTTTCCTACGCCCATCAGACTCCATTGGTGCTTGAACTCCATACCCTTCAGAAAGGAGATCAATCCATGTCTTCTCTTCTTCATAAAGCCAAGGGAACTGTCGATTCCCTTAATCTTACTGGTCATCAAATTTCGGTGGCAAAATTCAACACCATTATTTTTCGCAAACTTGGGAGTGAATTTAATGGCATTATTGGTGCCTTGCAACAGCGAGAAGCGCATCCCTCTTTTCAAGATTTGTTGGGTCAATAGGTGTCTAATGAAGTTCTCCTTCATGCCCAGCAACTTCATGCCCAGCAACCGGTTTCTTCACCGACGGCCTTGCTTGTGCAATATTCGCCACCCGGCGCGCAGCCACCAACCTCTTGTGGTGGTCGTTCTCAACGTGGTGGTCGCCGCTCTCCTTTCGGTGCTTGTGGTGGTGGTCGTCGTGACTATTCTTTTCTGTCTCGCAGTGAAACTTGTAAACTTTGTGGCATTTTGAATGACACTGCTGCTTCTTGTCACCACCGGTTTGACTCTAGTATTGTCTCTTGGCCACCTCAGCCATCCGCAGCTTACACTCAGTTTGTGTCTCCGTCCCAGAACGCACCAAGGTTGTTGCCTCCTCCTTATCCAGATTTCATTATGGCTTCTCCATCTCACATGGTTCAGGCTGCCTCTCCTTCTACTCCTCGGCATCCGGATACTGGTGCTACCGCTCATACGACTCCGAACTTGTCATCGCTGAGCATCTCTAATGACTACCATGGTATGGATCATCTTCTTGTTGGTAATGGTACTGCTTTATCTATTAAGTATGTTGGTCAATCTGTTTTGCCAACCATTTCTCGTCCTTTATATTTAAATAGTGTCTTGCATGCTCCTGCTCTTACTAAACCACTCTAATCTGTTCAAAAGTTTGCCACACTATTTTTTTTAAATTCTATTGTTATTCCTGTTCTGAAGGATCTCTCAACCAAGGAACTGTTCCTCCAAGGTGGGGCTGACATTGGTCTCTACCGCTTGGACCTTCCTGGTCGTGGTTCCTTATCTCCAGCCACTTATCTTATTTCTCTAGGTGAATGGGATGCTCGTTTAGGGCACCTTAATAATGTTATTCTTCGTACCTTAGGCAGTTTTAGCTTCCCCATTCTTCTTTGTCCACGTCCATTTCTAAATGTGTGGCGTGTTGCTTAGGGAAGTTGCATCGAGTCAGTCGGTCTTCTACATTTCATCGTTTTGCTAAATCTCTTGACTTAATTCATACTGATATTTGGGGACCTGCCCCTCTCTTGTCTTTTAATGGCTATCGCTATTTGTTCTTTTTGTTGATGATTTCTCGTTATTTACATGGCTCTATCCTATCAAAAATAAAATTGATGTTCCTCATATCTTCAAGCATTTTAAAACTTTAGTTGAAAATCAGTTTGGCACCACCATTAAAAGTGTCAATTCTAATTGGGGTGGTGAATTCCGTCTCTTGAATTCGTTTTTCAACGATGTTGAGGTGGATTTTCACTTTGTCCATGATCATGTTCGTCGGAAGTTTGTTTCGATTCACTCCTTGTTTGCTGCTGATCAAGATGCTGATATTCTTACCAAGTTTTTATCCAAGGATTTATTTCTTCATTTTTGAGAGAAACTTCGGCTTGTTGCTTCTTCGCCATCAGTTTGAGGAGGCGTATTGTAGTAAATATGTATTAAAGATAGTAATTGTGGATTATCGTTTATCTTATGTATATGTATATGCCTTGTACGTGTATGATTCAATCAATGAAGAGAGATCTCTATTATTTCTAACTACCCAAATCTTCGGTCGGCTAAATGCACTAATGCTTGAGCAAAATGAAATCCAATAGACAGACACAAACTAACATAAGTAGACCCAATAGTAAGTAATATACTTGCCCAATCCCCACCAATTTTTGCCAGCCGATCCACAAATCAAAAGCTATAAGGTAAATCCCAACAACAATATACACCAATACGGTGAAAAATAACCAGATCACTCAAATATAATAAAGACACAAACAAAAGATGCGAAGATATCCGAAGCTTACCAACTGAACCACCACGAACGAACTCGTCTCTAATGCCAATTGATGTAGACAGCGGATGCCTCGATCTTGAACCCTAACAAGTAACCGTCGTACATCCGTTGATTATGCGAATACCCGGAAATACAATCCTCCTAAATCCGTTGATTATGAGAATACCCAGAAATATGTACCAAAGTTTAACATACCTTGGGATTTTCTGGGATGAACTCTCAAGTTTTTTATAAAAATCAACAATCAACGTACAAAGAAGCAGCCAAAGGCCTTAAATAGAGAAGACACAAATTCAACCCTAATTACAAATAACAAAATTACTAAAATATCTAACTAATTAACCCTAATTTACTTTATTTCTACGCCTCCATCAATAGCTCTAAAAATGTAATTGATGAGCAAGAAATGGTTGGAAGAACTTTTATTATAATAGGGTATTATATGATGGTTTGTAGTTGTAATTAAATGCGAGGATTTAAATTCTGAAAACAAAGGACAATATATAGTAGGTAGTAGTACTAAAATGGAGCAATTAAAACGGATAGTTATGATGGGTTGTTGCTGGTATAGTAAATGAGGTTGTTGTGTTCTTGGGAGCATTTGAAATTCTGAAAACAAAATGAAAATATACAGTTACTGTGATATTGGAGTAAATTACTATTCACTACGCGTTTATAATTTCAAGTTTTGATTGAATGGTTTCCTCTATTCTGCATCTAACTACAAATGGATCAATTGTCAATAAAGTTCATTAGATGTTTACTTATAAATTTTCAAATAAAAACAGTTATCGAATATTTAGACGTAGTCAGTTTAACAAAAATTTAAATTTAATATTTTTTGTAGCCTATAAACATTCGTTACTATACCTAACGCAAAATTGTAAATCGAGATGAAACCAATATTGAAAATATACATAGAGCTGATGGCGATGAGAAGATGTATACATTTTAATGAAAATGATTGTCCAGGAAATTAAACTTTAACTTAGGAAAAGGTGCATGCATGGACTTCCACTTAGGCATGTCCACTGTTCCAGAACTGGTGGTTTTGGTTCTGAAACCGGTGGTTCTAAAGCCACGATGATGGGAACCGAAACCGAACCTTGAGACTGCGTTTTCGGTTTTGGTTTTGGAATCGCTAGTTTCGATTTGGTTACGATTCGGTTGTGGTTCTAACATGTGACGGTTTTTCATGTGAGTTTTATGTTGAGTTTTGAAACCAAAAGTTTAGATTTCCATTTAAATTTTATTTGGTGTCGGTTCTCATGCAATTTTATGAAGAATTTCATAATATTAAAATTATTAAGACACATTTTTAAATGAAATATCCTGTAGAACGTAGAGAATTAAATTAAATTACAAATGTATGAAAAATCTTTTAGAAAATTCTTGTTAACCTATAATGTAGTATCAATTACCAATGGCACTATTTCTTATCTTTGGATCAACTTATTCTTTTCATTGAAAATAATAATTAATCATTTTTTACAGAATTAGACACAAGATATGTCAAACACATACATGTATTTACAACTTTTTAAATTTTTTTAAAAAAATTAGTATTAAAGAATAGTTTAGTATGAACCGCCGGTTCCCGGTTTCCTAAACACTGGAACCATAACCAAACCTTCATCATGTGGTTCGGTTATGATTCTTAAAACTGTCAATTATGGTTCCGGTTATGAAACCGTAATCGTTGGTTAGGTTTCGGTTCAAACTGAAACCGTGGACATGCCTACTTCTACTAGATCAATATTTTTTGGAACATTATCTTTTTACATTAGGAACAAGGATATGAAGAAACATTGCTTAAAAAAAATCGTCTAGAAGTATCTATAGCTTAATTACCATATTCGTCCATAACAATACGTTGCCGAATCTACCAATGCAAATTTTGTTTTCTATTCATCTGTTGCATATAAAAGCAATACAAATTAATTAAGCATTTGACAAAAAGAATTAATTAAGTATCGATCAAAGAGGAAATACTTCCATAAGAAATTGCAAGTGAGCTTGATGTCAATTTCCAAATAGCAATATTTACCTCTTTGGGTGATGAGTGGTCAACATGTGCCCTTCTTCTCCATTCCACAAATATCAATCCTCATAAGAAGCTGAATTTAGTTTGAAGTGTGCAATTAATAAATTACCTTTATATTAAAACGATAGAAAAGATTTGATTGGTTTGTCCCAAATTCACCATATGATCTCAAATGGATAACTTTGCCCATCATTCTTAATCAAACACATCGGCAACCACACATTGCTCTCCAAAAAATTCTTCCATTAAATCTATGAATTACTTCTCTAGTGGATACATACATGACTAGTTCTACTGTAAATTGACAAAACTTGTGCATAAATGGGGGCAAAGGTAAATTTCACCATAACACATAACTATTTCAATACTCAGTTTGATGATAGCTTTCTCAATAGAATTGAACAATCATAAGATGCTTTTTATGGACTTCTTTGCCACTCTGCCAGTAAGGGGATCTTGTCTGTAAATTTGACCTTTATCTCTGCAGCCGCATGTTGACTTGGTTTTCTCGGATCTTTACTTTTGTCAACGCCCATCGTAAAGGAGAAGATCATCGGGATGAGTTTGAAATATTGATATAGAAATAGGAATGCGAGCTAAGAATTTAGTTGACAACGTCAAAATGAGTTGGTAAGTGTTATCCAATCCAAAAAGGGATATACAAAAGAAATAGGGACATTGTATTCATGCATGTTAAGATCAGATAAGAAACATTAAAACTTCTGGTAGAACAAAACACTAGTAGAATTCTCTTGGTATCTGCCAATTTTAATACGATTTATATCCGCAAAATGAAAAATGATAGTTTGACTAAGATTTTATGATTAACAACAAACAGACGACGTTGTGATAAGTCTGTGGCAATCAATTAACGCATGTGGGAATGATTATCTTGTTCTTAGTTACATCCTGCAATATAGCAAGAAACTCGAGAGAGCTTAAGTTATGTGATGAAAGCATCCTTGATTTTTTTTTCCTCCGCATTCTTCCTAAAAATAAAAATCTTCTAAGCTTCCTTGAAGTTTGACCAACTAGTCATACTACTGATGTTTCTTTATTTCCTAGCTTCAATATACAGAGCTAGAATAATTACTTAATTAACTACAGATCGATATTAGTTCAAAGCTCAATAAAAGAAGCAACAAGAACAAAGCTTGAGGATATAGATTCAAATAAGCAAAAATGGATTTGTCCTGCTGAAAGAAGAAAGTAGAAAGAAGAAAGTATTGAGATGATAAAGCACAAACTTGATACTTATAAAATGAGTTGCTTTAAAGGGGTGTTGTTGGATTGTTGGTAGCAAAAATTCAAGCTGCATCAGAAGCAATGTATTAGATATTATTTCAGTATTTTACTTTGTGTACTATCTATTCCCTGTCAGAATTTTGGGAACTTGGTTTCAATCCTACCAAAGATAAATGAGAAATGTGCATCAATATACACTAGGACTACATGACTAAAAAGTGCAGAATCAGCTTAGCACGATCATGGTTCTAAGAAATTCCTGGTTATGAGTATACGTACAACAATTGACAGAATTAATTTGCTTCAAACTAGATTAGTCTCCGCAAAGTGGTTTTGGACGATAATTTCTTTTAAGAAAGTAAAAAACCGGAGAAAGGTGCAAATTATTCATTTTGTATAAAAATTAAACTCATATTTATAGTGTATTATCTTTGTTGGACTAAAACGTGCTTTGCCATGTCGTCTTCCACCTACAATTTTTTAAACTTGAGGCTCATCCTGTCTCGAAAAAATAAGAAGTCCAATTTGAAAAATTAAAATTTTTAAATGGATTATTAATCTTACATATTGAAAAAACAGAAAAAACTGCATAGAATGTAATGTATATTTATTATTTGTGTAATGAATTTTAGATGATTTACATGTCAGAAGTCGATTTTTGAGATTTTAATTTCTAGTACTAAGTGATTTTTTTCTTAGAACGGACATAGTATTCTTGGGATACTACTTGGTAAAGTAGTCCACCGCAACTATCAACCACCAGGCCTCTCCAGATCCTTGTCAAAAGGACCAACAATGTCTCTTCCCCACTTGTAGAATGGCCAGGGGCTGTAGATTGAGTCCAACTCATGTTGCGCTGTTCTGATGATTGAGGCCAATGAAGCATGCATCGGAAGCTTCATTTAGATAAAGTTCCCTCGGAACAATCCGCAGTCAATTGAACGGGTACCCAAACCCTAGACCGCCCAAGTCTTTACCGATCTGCAGTGCATGCAATATGCAAGTGGCTAAACCAATAGTCAAGATGCAACACTAGATGTTTCTGTTCAAATATATTAATTATAGATATACATCTGATTTAAGAAAAGTATATATATATATATATATGTATATATGAAACAAGAAGGGAAAGTGCCCTGAAATTCTATAGAAGCCAAATCTAAGCGAAGAAGTTATTGTTTTTAGGAATTGTAGAACATGACATCTAGATTTCATATCAATCAATTGGACTCAGACATCCAAAAAATATTTTACAGACAATGCAAATGATATTATATAACGATTAAAACATTAAATGACCAACAGAAGACAAGGAAAAATGAAATAATTCTATTACCTTTGATTTAGCAATGAATTGTAGAAAGCTTGTGCTTCATTCAGAACGCTTCCTTCTTCTTCTTTTTTTCTTTTTTTTTTTTGAGTATTTTTTCCCTCCGCATTCTGTTCACAAGCTCTCATTCTAGAAAAACATGGAGCCAAAGCTAATGAAGTAGTTCATCACTTGTGATTCCCTATGATTCATCATCCCCTGTATATATAGAGAAAAGATTAGAGAATACGCTAGCTAGCTTTCCAGTTTAGTATTCATGAAGGTCGACCGAATCGATCTACCTAGTCATAAAAACCGATGAATAAGTCCAGCAAACAATTAGGAATCGTAAAGGGTGCAATAGCAACAAATGGTTGAAAGAACCTTCATTATGATGGGGTAGTAATGTAGGATGGTTTGTTGGTGAGACTAAATTCGAGCATTTAAATTCTGTAAATAGAGGACAATAATGGTAGTACCAAATTGGGGCAATTAAAACGGACGGATAGTTGTTATTTGCTGGAGGCAGGAAGTATATGTGGTTGTTTCGTTCGTGGGAGCATTTGAAATCCAGAAACCAAATAAAATGACAAATGTTACTAAAAAAAAAAAAGAGAGCAAATGTTACTGATAATTGGATTTTTAATGTCACTATCTATCTAGAAATTCATCAATTGTGGATAAAGTTCATTTGATGTTGTACTATACACTTATATATATAAATATATATATATATATGAATTTTGAAATAAAACAGTTGCGAATTAAGGGAGTTGGTCTTTGTTCACAATTTACAAGTTATTATTATTATTACTATTATTATTATTATTATCATTAATACTATTTTGTGGCTTAACGTTCATCACTATACAAAGTTTAGATTAAGGAAAAATTAATGTGTCAACGTACCAGAGAAGTTAATGATTACGAACAGAGAAGTAAATGCAATCTTACATTTTGAAATTTGAGGTAAACCATTTGTGTGATATTGACATGTTTAATTATGAATAATTTATTTTATTTTATTTACTTGAAGGATTCTTCTCAATAAGTTCAAAAAAAATTGCACAAGCTTTCGTCTTCATATATATTCATAACCTCTACCTAAAGAATGATCATTGTGTAACCGGGAAATAAATGTAAAAGTAATCAAATGTTCAATAATCAAATTCTATAAAGAGCGGCGTGGGGCGTGCGTGATTAAAGAAAAGTCATTGTCAAAGCCCTTTCCCTCTTTTTATTTGCCAAAAAAAAAGAAGAAAAAAAATGAAGAACATTCTGTATGTCTCAAAATAGTTATAGTGAAAAAAATTGGGTAGAATTTTTTTTTAAAAAAAAAACAAAATGGTGGGATTAAAAATTTGCATCCATTTCCATCCCACTACGGTTTAGTCAACTCGTATCTGCATTCTGCAGGTTCTCGAGATTTGACCAGGTCTAAGGAGGCCAGACACAGAAATATAAAAATTTATCATCATCTTGCTCAATTGAAACTAAAGTGATTGTAGTGCAGTGGAAGGGACTCCTCCACCCTTAACTATAGGTCGAGGGTTCAACATTCGTCATGGATATGGAGTAACCTTAAATACTTAAGCAAGTTGTTCCACCCATTGAGGTGCCTACAATTCAGCGAGGGGGATTAGTCACTGTCAGTGGCGAAGCCAGGAATCCTAAATAGCAGGGGCGAAATGATAAATTATTTATATAGCAGGGGCAAAATGATAATTTTTTAATATTTTATGCTAAAAAATTATATCCTCCTTTAAAAAAAAAATTGGGAAAGAGAGGCGACCACCCTGTCTCCGTCACTGGTCACTGTTGCCGACGGTGGATACCCTGCAAATATGAAAAAAAAAAAAATTCTTGCTCAATTGAAAATATATAGGGCAAAACAAAGACAAATTATTTAAAACTAAGTCCAACTTCCATTATCCGAAGAAAAAATAAGTTGTACTCTTGTGATTTTATTATGTCCTTTTTTTTGTATAATTGTTACAATTAATCGCATATTTACAAAGTAAATGTTACAATTGGGAAAAAAAATTCTTAAGCTCATATGCATAAATTACTCCTCTCACAATTCCGTAAAAATAGTCAATAAAGTATATTATTTTACTTTGATGGAAAGACGACAAAACAACTTGCCACGAATAACTCCCTATGTAGCTATATTTTGAAAACCGGACCGGAAGGTGAACCGGTAACTTAACTGGTTCATTGGTTCACTGGTTTAACTAGTTTGAATCGGTCTGAAAAATCGGTCAAAACCGGCTATAAAAAGTATTAAAAAATAATTTATTTCTAAAGTTTTAAAAAATAGGTCCAACCGGTACCAGTTCACAGTCGAACCACGGGTTTGTCTTGGTTTGATTGAGTTTGACCGGTTTTTAAGTTTACCGGTTATTAATCGAAACCGAACTGAAGAGGTCTCCGATTCCCAATTGAACCGGTTCGACCGCCCGATCCGGTCTGATTTTCAAAACATAACTATGTAAGTATGTAGAGCAAGACTATGTAATATAGGCATTCTTTTTTTAATCGAGGCATGGACACGTTTCTTGATCAAAATAATACTCTACTATCCCTTAAAAATAGTTTATATTAAGTTTTGAATTTATATTAAAAATTATACAAATCTCAATATTTAATTTAAATTATTTTTATAGGACAAAAAAAGTGATAATAATCCTTTCCATCTCAAAATAATAAAAAAAAAAAGAAAAAAGAAAAAATCAGTGGTAAAACAAAAATAAAATTATCAATATGACACTTATTTTAAGAGTGGGGAGTATATACAATATATATACTCAAAATTTTGGCTTTTATTGTGAGTTAGGAAGCAGAGAATCAATATTCATGATTAGCTAGCCACTTTGCTTTTAAGTAGATCTTAGTCCAATAGTTTATCCCATGTAAAAAATGCATGGCAATATAAGATAATGTATATCAAAAGGTGAGCAACCTAGAGTGCTCTATAAGTCACCAAACTTTGGGCAGTTTTCAGTAACAAGCAAAAGAAGAAAGAGGAGAGGGTCATACTCATACATCATGTTATGATGTTATTTTAATCATCATGAAATAGATAGTCTTTCCAACCTCTCCTAATAAGTCAGAAACTAATTCATTTGTACGGAGAAAGGTTGGAGATTTTTACAAGGAAGAAGAGGAGTTTCTCACAATGAGTTCCAACAACAAATCCCTCCTTGGTGATCACAAATTAACTTCAAACAACAACTACTCCATCCCTTCGGGATTTGTTAGCCTTAGGTTGTTGGCCAATCCATTCTTCCAAGAATACTAAATTCTCCAAACTCCTCCAAACTTCTTTTGATATAGTACCCTTTTTTTTGTGTTTCTTGATTTCTTTCATATCAGTTTTAAGACTGAGATTTTTACACTTTGATTCATCCATGGAAGAACATTCAAGAATCCCAATGGGCAATGGGGAAAACAGTCAGAATTCTCAGAGGATCAGTTTACACTTTTCTGCAAAAGTATCAATCTTTCACCACAACTGCGGCAATCCTTGCCTTACCTTATGCAGCATTAGTTCTGTTGTCAGAATCTGCAATTCCATCATCTGCTCTGCTTCAGGGATTCACAACCGGTTGCAATCGCTCTTCGATGCTGCCGGCTTTCCAAGGTCATCGGATTTCTTCGCGATTCTTAACATCAAGCTATCTCAGACTATTGCAACATCTTATCTAATTTTCCCTTTCATCTTCACTTTCTTCCTTTTCACCAAGGCATTTGTAATCCATGCTTTGTCTAACCATAAGGCCGTTTCGCAAACCCCTTTCGCCTTTTTCAATTCCCTTTTCAGTCCCCTTTTGTACACTCAACTTTGCAACATGATACTAATGATCTCGGCAAATGCAACCTGCTTCTGCATCCTGTTCTTCGCGTTAACTGCGCCGATGGATTAGGCCTTGTGAACCCGAAAACACTGCTGGTGTTTTTCAGCCACAGGAGCTATTCTGTACTCCATAGTTCTTGCCAATTCCCTCAACATTAATAGTTCTTGCCAATCTTGCATTAATAGTCTCAGGGATGGAAAATTCCAGCGGATACATTGCGATTTTCAAGGCTTGTGTCCTGATTCGAGGAAGAACAGCAACAGCATTATCCTTGGCTCTGCCTGTTAACCTTGTACTGGCTGCAATTGAGGCCTTATTTCAATACCGAATTGTATGAGCACTTCATCTGTCAGAATCTCCCTTTTCTTCCATTGTTTTTGAAGGGATATTCATAGCCTACTTGTACGCAATTCTCCTCGTCTTAGATACCGTTATCGGTTGCATCTTCTACAGAAGCTGCAAATCTACAACTTCTTCTATAGAGTTTGAAGCAGAACAGATATATCATATCGAGTTTGAAGGTAAAGATGCTAATGTCATTTCCAAATAGAAAACATTGGAAACACTTCCTTGGTTAGTTTATATACATCCCAGATGGAAGAACATGGGTATTTTTCAGCTGCAAATTCATTCAAGCGTATGAATGGAGGCAATTATGCCCTTTTTTTTCCTCAACTCTTTTTAGTGTTCATAGATATAGATTACAGAGAGGTAAAAGAAAATACCGATTTCATACACCTCACTCAAAGATTCTACATGTTTCTCATACCGCAGAAGATTTTTATTTCACAGAAAAAGGCACATATTATCATCCTTTCTGGACTTCATATTCACTCTGTTTTGCAAATTCTTAAATATTGGTTTATGTTTCTTCAGTTAGCCAGATAGTTTTCTCTCTTCTTCATTTGGGTTAGGATAACTTTTTGGGTTTTCCCTTTAGTTTCAATCTCTTAAACTTTCTTTAAACCTGCTGGCCTAATGGGAAATGGAAGTTGTAACACCCAAGCAAAGAATGCAACAGCAAATTCATTAGTTTATCTTTCTATTTCTTTTGAGACAAAACGTATATGTGGAAGTCCCAGTATCAATTTGTAATGTAATGTCCAAATGCGACAAAAGATGAAATCAAAGAGAAGAGGCAGCTTTGAAACCGTGTTTATCTATGTCAAGGTTGTTACTTCATTTGGAATTAGAGTTCAGTTTTTCACTAGGAGAAAAATTAAGCTAAATTAGCAACTAGCCCTTTTTATCTTAGCATCTCATTGAGTATGTACTTGAATAATGGTTATGCAGCCATTCATCGAACTCGGATTCCCATCAGAGTGAAAAGTCAACGGCACAACCCCGAAGTATGATTTTAACCTTTTTTTTACTCCCTTGAGTACTTACTATAAGACGTTTTGATTTTTCATAGGTTTCACTTAGTAAGCATTTTTTTATCTATAAAAAAAATCTTAAAATATTTCATAACATTCAAGAAAACACAACAAAAATGAAAATATATTTTTAAGAGTTTTTGGTCAATAAAAATGCGTACCAGTTGAAACTTAGGAAAAATCAAAATGCATTATATTAAGGATCGGAGGAAGTGTTTTTGTTTATTGTTTATATATACATATATATATATATATATATATAAATGTAGCGAGATACTTTCTGTGTCCCGAAATTATTATCTACTTTGAATTTTCATTTTACTAAAATTGACATATTAAATTGAACAATAATTTTGTGACGGAAGAAATAAGTATTAAATATGTAAATAGTATTGTTAGAGATTTCGAGTCCCTTATACATAATAGTGTTGTGCCGGGGAGAATGTTTCGGAGTTTGTAGTTTATTGATTGGTAATTTGCTCTAATGACAGATGAACTAACATAATCCACAATGTGTCATTTAACCAATATTACCAAAACACGAATCAAGGGGTTCTGAGATGCTAAAGGCAACGTCAAAAGCTCATTCGAATTTCAGTGCTGTTGGCACTTCAATGAACTATCAATTTTTTAATTAGGTTATTGCCTTTTGTTCGTTTTGGTACCAGAAATGCATCTCCTTCGTACAAAGTAGAGTTGACGTCTTAGCTTTTTACGCCATCAGAATTTGGTCAATAAGTCATTGCTTTCGGATGTTTTCTTTAAGTTTCTCATCTGCATTAAGAAATGGCCTGATTGTTATAGAAAATATTGACCAAAAATTGGGGAGAAGACCATTACATTAGAACGTTGACTTTTTTGGGGCTGGAGTGGGAGAAAAATAATGGATGCAATTTTTTTTTTTTTTTTTGGAAATGGTATAATGGATGGATAATAATAAATTGTCAAATGGAGCTCTCTTTTTCTGCATTAAAAAAGGAGGACCATTCTGAAAATATCATTCCTTTTCGTCTAAAAAAATAATCTTGTTTGTTGACCAAAAAAAAATGAACTCTTTCGCAGAAAGAATGTGAAAAACAATCAAAGCCTATTGAGATTTTTACAACCTCAATTTTATTTAACTTAAAAAATTTGCTCACACACAATACACAAAACGAAAATCTGAAATCTAAATATTAAAATTTAAATATTTATTTATTTAATTTTCTAGCTTTTTAATCTCCCTGTTCTATCTATACGCAATCTGACTTATATGGAGATCAAATCTAAATATAAAAATTTAAAACCCAGCCTACTTTTATTGTACCAAAAAAAAACTGAAATCTATTAAAAGTTTAGAATCAGAGTAATGAAATTTTTGTCTTTTTTATAAGAGTTATAATAAACATGTTTGATATTATATATTACTACGTAATATTTATATTTTTTTTTTGCATAAAAAATGATTTCTCCAATTTTTAACCTTCATCAAAATCAATAGTTTACTAAAATAGTAATTTTTTTTCTACACTTCAAGAATTGATTTGTTAAATTGTTAACATTTGACAACCTATAACTTGATGGTAGAAAACTTTGAAAACTATTCTCTTACTCTATCTGTCCACAAAAGGAAAAAAAAGAAAAAACCAATGGAAATACTATTTGATTTCAAGTAACAGCGCTTCTGCAATTATATCTATAAAACACACCAAACAATTTCCTTCGACGGATTCACTGAATCTAATAATTGTGTGTAATCTATATCTTCAATCACCAAAGTACATAAATGTTTTTTTTTTTTTTGAATGAAGCACACCAGATTACATAACTCGATCATCCCTAAGAAAAAACAATAACAGCATAAGTCATACTTTTGAAAATTCATTTCTTTCACTTCTTCGTCTGCTCATCCTATGTTTTTTATGTACAACAAAACCTAATCTATGATATCACTGGGAAGTTACCATTAAGAGCGAGTTACCTAGAGATGGCAACACTCTAGAATACCATTGTTACAAGGAAAACGGTGATGATTTTGGTTGTCATATACTCTCCTTTTGGGCATCTTTTAATCAGGGCATTTTTTAAAAATCCAAAATATTATTGTACATTTTGGTGGGCTGGAAAGGTTAGATATATGGCTGTTTTCGATCGCAGAATAAGCCATTACGCCCCAGGTCATATTGTCTTTTGGCTAGTGATATCGGATGGTTTTTATTTGAAGACTAGATTTGACGGAAATCCTTTTCACAAAATAAATGAATGGAACGATCAATGATGAATATATAATTGGTTACATGTCATAATAATGATGATCAAAGTTTAGACTATGAAATATTTTGTTCTTGTTTTTTTTTTTTTGGTTTTTTTGCTAATTCTTGTAATCTAATTTCTTAAGTCTCCACCGATGCTACCACTACATTTTTCTGTCTCTATCATGTCTCTTACATTGCGTCGATTCCCAAGAATCAAGTTACTACCGCATCAACTGCAATATATAGCTTCTTTGATGGAATTATGCATCGTTGAGTGGAAAGTATTAAGGATTCCTCCAGAAAGGACAATGCATGAGATTAGCACTGCAAATTAAATAAACAACAGGTACATTCACAAGCAACTCCTGGTGAATAGGTTTCCATCAATGTAGTGTTGATATAGATGTGACAGTTAGAGCATCGAAAGCTTTGTAGTATTTGGGAAGACTGAAAATTTTCCTAGTTTATCTTGTTGTGAGGAAGGTTTAGCTGTAGCAACTACCTTATGATCACACACTTTTGGGAAGATATTGCAGCAGAATCAGTGTTTCAAGCGTCAGTCGTCACCGGAGAACCCTGAAAATTAATAGATGAACCTGATAAGGTTATAGCGATTCTGCAAAAACAACATACTCATTGAAACGTAGGTCAGGAAATCAAAAGTCTTATAGGATTTTTGCGGGTTAATGTGCCCCCTTTTGTAATAATTCATCTGTCCCAAAATGGTTATCCTATTTTGATTTTTATTTTTTATATATTTTGAATTAAAAATAAAAATTTAAACTGGATAATCAATTCTGAACGAAAAGAGTATATAAATTAACATTCTCAAATGATTATAAACTCTTTCTCATCCAAAACTTTATAGTCTTATTTGCTAAATTAACTGTACACAATCATGCAGAACTAATATCTCGGAGATAGATATGCTACTACTTGTAATATGACTGTATAGAACAAGTACATGATACGATATCCTATGTATTAATTGTTAACCACAAGTTAAAAAACTCGTGTTTTTAAAGCAGCCATGAGCATCAATAGTAATAACAATTTATATTTGGAGAAATTTTCTTCTTGATGAAAAGAGACTTACTCGAATCAATTGAAGATTCCTTTAGTAGGTGTATTCGCTTTGAAGTACCTCATAGTTCCTGAACCAAAAGAAAAAGAAAGATATGTCAAGCTTTTAAGTTCCAAATTAACTTCCGAAATTTTGAACCTGCCTTCCATAATAAGAATTAATTATTTAAGATAATTTCACTGATACAATCAATCAGTATTAAACAACCCGTGTAAAAAGATTTCAACTTTAAACATTAAAACTACTGCTTTTCATTGACATTCCATCAAGAAAAAGCACATCAAAACATGAAAGGGAAGAAAAAAAGAAAAGAAAGAAAACAGAAAAAGAAAACAGCTAGAACAAGAATAAATAGCAGGGAACATATTCGCCTACCCTATTAAGAGTATCAAATCGGCACCGGAAAAAAATTGCATTAATTACTCTATGATCTATGATAAACAATAATGATGTAAAAACAGAAAAAGAAAAAAAATCACCTTGAATTAACAACAATATCAGTACTGCCACCTACAATTGTTATTTATTTATTTATTTATTTTTTGGAAAATGGAAACTAATTGAGGAAGACAAGAAGAAAAGAAAAAAGAAGGTTAGTTTAGCAAATGATAATTTCATTGGGAAAGAAACACCGTTCTTCAGTTGAATAAAAAAAAATTGTATATATCTATTGCAAAGTAAAAGAATGAAATATCAGAGAAATATTTAGTGTGGGGCTTACTCTTTTGTTAGTTGTTCCTGGTCGAGATATATCCGTAGATCTTCATTTCCATAATCCATCTGCGTTTCATGAATTTCCTTTACCGAATCAAAGACACGTGGACAATCACTGACCTCAATCACCTGAAGGGTTGAACTTTGGGCTATACAAGAAGGGATTTCCTTTAAGCGAGGGCAGTAATACAGTATCAATGTCTTAATAGATGGGAAGTCGTCATCTGAAGCCGTTGTCCATCTCTCCAAACTGGTCATCCTGCCTAATTCCAACACACTGAGTTTGGGGAATGTGCCTTCTTCTTCAATGTCCCAATTTTCCCCCTTGTATTCATTCTCATACAACCGGAGAGCTTCAAGATTTGGTAGCCTTCCAATAGCTGAAACTTCACTCCATGGAAGGTAAGTTTTAGACAGAGATAGATCCTTTAGATTCTGGGGAAATCGAAATTGAAAAAGGTTTTTTAACGAACAACAGTGTGCGTAGACGAGGATAGAGGGACCTCGATTCTGAGAATATCTCTGGTCCTCTGAAATCAATAGTTAACCTGTACGGCTGGCTAGCCTCAACACAACCATTAAGCTCGTGACCATGTAGCCGATGCATAAAGTGTTCTTCTTTGCTTCTTGCTATGGCGAAATCGCGTAGCAAGTCATGAAGGACACACTCTTGCATCTGACCTCGGTGATCTCTTTCTGCAACCATCACTAGATTTCTCTGTACCAACTCCATCATGTAACCCTCTGCAATATCCTCTAAGCACTCTCTTCCTGCAGTTTCCTGCACGAATCCTTCTGCAATCCATAGCCGTGAAATCTGGTGAACAGGTATTGATTTGTCCTCTTCAAACGCTCCCAGATAAAGAAAGCATGGTTTCAAATGGTTTGGCAAATGTCGATAACTCAACTCAAGAGTCTCCTTGCACTGATCTGCAGCCATTGCAGTACCTGTTTTTAGCATTTCTTCAACTTCTTCCCACTTACTTGGCTCTGTATTAGCGAGAAATCCTGCAACAATTAAAATCATCAGCGGCAATCCCTTGCAGGATTTTGCTATTGTCTTGGCACGAGCAATTACTTCTTCCGATGGACAGCTTTGGTCAAAGCACATCTTCTTCCGAAATAACTCCCAACTCTCATCATCATTTAGTGCACGAAGACGGTGAGGTTCAGAGTGTGGATTGATTTCCAAACGAATAGTCTCCTGTCGAGTGGTTAGGAGAATTCTGTTACCCTTATCATCGTCTGGGAATGACATTTTCAAACTATTACATACTTGAGTATCCCAAATATCATCCAAGATGATAAGATACCTGATTCCCTTCAACCGTTTACGGAGTCTTTCAGCCAAATCATCTTCCCTCATATTTATATACTCTCCAGTTAAATTTTGGTCCAGACCGCTTAAAATCCCAATCAACAAACCTTTTGTGTTGTATTCTTGAGACACGGTGACCCAAGAGCGAGCCTGGAAGTGATGAGAGATGTGGGAATGATGATAAACTTTCTTGGCCAAACTAGTTTTACCTAATCCGGCCATGCCCACAATCGAGACCACATCTAACTTTTTTGTCCCTCTAGTGAGTCTATTGATGATGATTTTTGCCTCGTCATCCAAGCCCACCACTCTGTCATTGGAATCTGGGATCTTACCAACTGCTGGTGACATCTTAAGGTTAGCTTGACTAATCTTTTGAACTGCAATGGTTGGCTCCATACTCCAAGGAATCTCCGAG
Source organism: Oldenlandia corymbosa var. corymbosa (assembly GCA_949775105.1). Classification (NCBI taxonomy): domain Eukaryota; kingdom Viridiplantae; phylum Streptophyta; class Magnoliopsida; order Gentianales; family Rubiaceae; genus Oldenlandia; species Oldenlandia corymbosa. The sequence goes on along the minus strand of OX459124.1, from coordinate 255,647 downwards.
ACCTGAGTCTTAATAAGCTCAATCTCTGTTATGATAACATCAAGCAGCACAATAAGGCTCGTCTGGAGTGGTTTACCAGCAACAACCAAAGAATCAAGTACAAACTCCGTGTCATAAGCTACCGCTGCAACGCGACTCGAGAGATCTTGGATCGCCATCCCATTATCATGGACTACAAAAGATCTTAAAACCGTAAGATCATCGTGGAGGGCTCGGAACTTATCCTTTTCTGAAGAAACTTGAATCACGAATGACTTTATTTTTTCCAAGACAGAGTCAATAAAACCCAACAAGTTTGTTTGGGGATATGCTGATGTTGGTGGAAACCTTGGCGCGTCTTCTTCTGCAGCCTTGAGAATTTGGAGTTTTGTCTCGAAATTGGAAAAAAGGAGCTCTAATTTTGCAATCAACCTTCCTCTTTGTTCTCCATTTTCTTGATAGAGATGAAAAATTAGGATGCCTGCCTCACAAATCAAAGGTCTAATGAGGTCATCAAGCTTGTCATGGTGCTCTGATAGAGTGGTTCTCAAGAATGAGAGTCCCTCATGCACTTTATGCATTTCGTGGTGAAACATGTCCACAAAAATGCAATCACGGAAGAAAAGGTTCAAAATCAGAAAAATGAGAGAATCCACAAAGTCTCTAAACACCAAAGCATGAGTTTCTTTAGTGGGATGGAAGGAGGACCCTGAAAACTTTGAAACATCTTGCAAGACATCAACATAAATCTCACAAACACGCGACTCAACTGGCTCAATTATTCTCAGAAGTTTACGACGAGAATTTACTGAAAGATAACCACGTAGAACGCAAACATCAAAAAGTAGGACTGCAGATTGAATAAATACCCGTTCAAAGTGAGTCAAGAGATCTCCGATGATTTGCCTATCCTCAAGTCCGTGAAGCGTAGCAAAGCGAATGAAGTTCTTCGTGAACGTTACGGTTTCATTTGCGCAGGCACTGCGAGATTCAACATTCTGCAAAGTGTGAAGAATGAAATCGACGCTGTCCAGCAGTTGCTTCACATCTGTTCGAGAAGAAGATCTTGTTTGCAATGTGAGATCTGTCCCCAACATTCCTTCCAATTCCTCAATTCTTGGTATCAGTGAGCGAATAATTCTCCCAAGAAAATTTTGAAGCACATCATCAGAATCATCCCATCTCTCATCAGAATCATCAACCCTCAGCAATTTCTCCTTCAACGTGAGACAAAGAAACAGAATTTCCAGGGAATGTCTGTGAAGAGTGTCCTCCACTGTACACACTGCAGTTTCCCAGCGCACATCTTGTTCATCGCCCCACTTTCTTCCCAACAAATAAAACCATCTCCCCAATTCCAACAACTGCCGCAGATAATTAAGTCCGCTATCTGGGAATAAACCAGATAATTTTTGGCTGATGGAGTGGAGCTCATCTAAGGCATCTTGAACAATAGACTCTCTGGAATACATCTCTGTAACTCCCAAAAAGTTAAATTAGACTTTGCATTTTTAATAATTTTGAGACGACAATACTCTTTTAAACTCATATATGGGAGCTTGTAAAAATACTAGCTGGAGTTATATGTTATTGATTCAACAACAACAACAATAATATAATTGTTTTACAGAGATTGATATGCATTTCTTCTTCTTTTTTTTGGTTCCCAATCGTGTAAATATTGCTAAAGCTCCATCAAACCTACGAACAGTAATCCTGTAGAACCGCCTGAGCTAAGAAAAACAAAAGATTCGTACCTTTGTTGATAGACTTTTAAGTGATTGTGATTGACCAAATCGCTAATCTTCTCCTTTTCGGCCTTCTAGTTTCCAACGGAAACTTGATCGGCCCCAAGATCTAAATAACTTCGCACAAGTCAACGCAGACTCTTGATCCAATTAATTAAGAAAGTTTTTTCGGAAAAACAAAAACAAGGAATTCTTGGTGGTAGAGAGGGACTTGAGAGAAGAAACAATATCAAAAGATAACAAGGAAGTACTGAAACTTAAGACTTCAGATCAAAACAGAGAGTTGAGAGATGAGGAAATGAAAATCTCAGAAGAGAAATGAAGTTGAGAGCAAGAAGACTAATTAAGCATTATCTTTCATCAAGACAGAACCTTAATTAAAATTACAATACTTTTTTGCCATTAGCTTTGTACTAGTGCTATTATTTATTTATTTTTAAAATTACAATACTAGTGCCATTAAGCAGACTTGTCCAAAAGTAGTTGCCTGGAAGGAAACGGGGATTAAGCTTTACACGAAATTGATATAATAATGCAACTAATAATAAAGTAATAATACAATAATTACATCTTAAAAAATTCAACAAAGCGCAAAAGAATCTTTCCCTTAGCAGTAGTGAGATCTCAACTCAAAACTCGAGCCAATTTGCAGTGCTGCTTCTAATTTTTTTTTTTCTTTTTTGGATATCACAAACTCCAAAGAACTCTTTTACTTCAATTTTATTTATTTATTTGTTTAGTTATTAGTATTTTATTTTATTTTTCGGTGCAAACATTAACTCAAGACTCAAGGTTGTTGTTTTCGTGTTTGCAAAACTCATCATTGGTCCTAAGATGAGAAAAACTCGCCTTGCGAGCATCTATACAACAGCTTACCTGTCATTGCATATGTTTGGAAGAAATGAGTAGGCAAAGTATCCTGACATGGCAATGCTCGTGACAGTTTAATGACTACAGGATGCGCAGTATCTTCATTGGAATAGTGCACATCTTTATCTTCGGATGCGATGCTCTGCTAGTGGAAAGGATCATTGAAATATTGTATGAGGATGAAGTGGTGGACGGTGGCGGTGGTGTCGACGGTGGAGTGTGAGGAAGAGGAAGACGAAAGGGCGAGCCGTCGGTGGTGGTTTGGGCTTTGGAGGAAAAACTCTAAATAAATAAATAAATGAAATATTAGCGGGTCTCATTATTGATGAAATATTAATAAAATATTAATAATTGACGAATTTTCTAATTCACCATTAAAGTTAATGAACTTTTCCGTCAAATATACATAGCTGTTGAATAAACTTAAACTTGAGGACTAAAATCGTTGAGAAAAATTTTATGGTGACCGACCTGAGTTACCCCCAAAACTTTGGGGACCAATACTAAGTTTTGCCCAACTTTTTAAGTACATACAGCTAAATCAATCTTAAAGGGAATTGACAGAAGCAAGTAATAAAAATTGATTCTTTCTTTCGAAAATAGTTCTATACCTTATGATATATTTTAAAGGCAAAACAATCAATAAATATATATATATATATATAATTAATTTAGATCATCTTGAATGATCTCGATTATTTTCATTCCTTCAAAAATTTAATTAATTCATTCTTGGGACTTCAAGCAACAAATAAGCCACAATATTGAACATATTCATGCCGCAATAAGCAACAATTTTGGATATCTTTCACTGTGGATTATAATTCTGGGAGTTGCTAACTAACAGAGTAGAAATTTGTTATATTCTGGGCTGGAGTCATTGTATCCGCTCTCCAATCATCTGCTGTGAATCTAGGAAAATGAAAAGTTTGATTTTGTGAAAGTTGTAGCGAAAGAGACAGACAAGCAGAGGTTTGAATTAATTGGACCATTCAATGGTAACATGGAAAAAAATAATATTGTAATATTTTGCTCCGGATCCTAATTTATGTCCTGGCAGAATCACTGGACAAAATTTATATAGATGTTTGGGAAACGTTTAGGATTATGGTATAAAAGATTCTTAGACTATTGGAAGATTCAAATTGTTAAATCAGGATAATATTAAATTGCTTTTCATTTTCTAATAGAACATTATGAATGGAACATTATGCTTTTTGGATTAAAGAATGCACATTCATTTGGGTTAGGATAACTTTTTGGGTTTTCCCTTTAGTTTCAATCTCTTAAACTTTCTTTAAACCTGCTGGCCTAATGGGAAATGGAAGTTGTAACACCCAAGCAAAGAATGCAACAGCAAATTCACTAGTTTATCTTTCTATTTCTTTTGGGACAAAACGTATATGTGGAAGTCCCAGTATCAATTTGTAATGTAATGTCCAAATGCGACGAAAGATGAAATCAAAGAGAAGAGGCAGCTTTGAAACCTTGTTATCTATGTCAAGGTTGTTACTTCGTTTGGAATTAGAATTCAGTTTTTCACTAGGAGAAAAATTAAGCTAAATTAGCAACTAGCTCTTTTTATCTTAGCATCTCATTGAGTACGTACTTGAATAATGGTTATGCAGCCCTTCATCGAACTCGGATTCCCATCAGAGTGAAAAGTCAAAGGCACAACCCCGAAGTATGATTTTAACCTTTTTTTTACTCCCTTGAGTACTTACTATCAGACATTTTGACTTTTCATAGGTTTCACTTAGTACGTATTTTTTATCTATAATTTAAGAAAACACAACAAATATGAAAATATATTTTTAAGATTTTTTGGTCAATAAAAATGCGTACCAGTTGAAACTTAGGACAAATCAAAATACATTATATTAAAGATCGGAGGGAGTATTTCTGTTTATTGTTTATATATATATATATATATATATATGTAGCGAGACAGTTTCTCTGTCCCGAAATTATTATCTACTTTGGATTTTTATTTTACTAAAATTGACATATTAAATTGGACAATAATTTTGTGACGGAAAAAATAAGTATTAAATATGTAAATAGTATTGTTAGAGATTTCGAGTCCCTTATACATAATAGTGTTGTGCCGGAGAGAATGTTTTGGAGTTTGTAGTTTATTAATTGGTAATTTGCTCTAATGACAGATGAACTAACATAATCCACAATGTGTCATTTAACCAATATTACCAAAACACGAATCAAGGGGTTCTGAGATACCAAAGGCAACGTCAAAAGGACATTCAAAGTTCAGTGCTGTTGGCACTTCAATGAAGAGTTTTTGAATTAAAAAATGGTTCAAAAAAGGAGTAGAGATAAATATAGGTCGAATTTTGGGGAAGAGCAAAATACCGATATCGGATTCCTAAAATCCGATTTTTCAGTTAAATCGGATTCTCAAAATCCGACCTTTCCTTAATACGAAAAATTAATGAAATTAATCAAGATTAAGAGAAAATCGGATTTTGAAAATCCGACCCTATCATATTAAAATAATATATTTTCAGAAAAACACTTAGTTTTTTTTTTGAAATAAAATTTTGACCAAAGTCGGATTTTTAAAATCCGATTTTAGTGTAAGGTCGGGTTTCAAAAATCCGGGTAAGTTTAAATCGAATTTTGAGAATCCGTGTAAGTTAAGTTCGGATTCTCAAAATCCGATTTCTTCGTAAAACAAGTAGAATGTCGGATTTCTCAAATCCGACCTTGGACAGACACTTTGAAAAAAATAAAGGATTGGTTTCTAAACCAATCCCAACCTATCAAAACAGCACCAAAACCAAATTTCACGCATAAAATTACCTATAAACACATTCTAAACACATCAAAACAAACATTAACAAATTCAAATCCCAAATCATCCAAATTACAACATTTATACATGAAAGAGTTATAAATAAAAGAGTCCTACAATTGAATTACTTTGACGACCTTTTCTTCCTTATAGCCCCGTCGCCGGGAGTATACTTCTTGGCCGGTTTACTAATCCTATCACTCTTGCGAACCTCGACCGTTTTCTTTTTCTTTTGGGAAGAAACACGAGGTGGAGAGAACTCTTCTTCTTCTTCTTCTTCTTCTTCGCCCCTAATGTAGTAATCCTCATCGCTTTCATTGCCTTTATCATTTTCATCATCTTCTTGCATCGGAGTTGGATTGGGATGAACTATGATTGTTCGATCTGAAATTCCCGGTCGCTTCCTCCTTCCTCCTTCAGTAGGCTTCGATGTTGTTTTCTGCGTGAGCACCACATTTTGACTTGACTTTGGGGGTCTTTTCTGAAGGACTTGAGTATCGGACTGAGTGCTCATATCACGTGGGCCCAAAGTCAGGGCACTGAAACTCTTGTCGAAGATTTGGAAGAGTTTATCTTCTAGACTACCACCGAGGCTTGGATTTTCCCGTAAGGCTGCATCAACGAGATGATATATGTCACTGAGATTTGAAGACTGCAGAAAATTGAACCATGTTAATAAAGTATAAGATATAGCAAGAATTAAAATATAAAAAAAATTTAAAATAAAATATCGACATATATCTTACATAAAATCTCTCCAGAGATGAAGACGAGTGATAACCCTGTGCAAGAGGGCCGTATTGAGTGGGATCAGTCATAAATCTGATAGTCTTCTTTTGAAACCACGCATGTAGTCCGATGTGCATTGAGGACCTAGTTCCGGATCAACCAATTCATGAGGGACCACGTACTGATCTCTCACATTCCAATGAGGTCGTACCTCAGTGTGTTTTTGCACCCAATCATCATAGCTCTCAAAAATGTTCGTTGTCTGGTTACCCCAACGATAGTGTTTGTCTTTGGCAAGAGTCCACTGACAAGCATCAATCTCCTCGAGATACAAATAAGCATCATTGCTAAAATCACGTAGCTCATTCCTTAGTTCTTTGAAGTTAGACTTAGAAAGTTTCGTGCCCATCTCCCAACACAACTTTTTGATCTTTTTACTTCGAAATTGCGCCACCAAGTTACTACGGACGTGACGAAGGCAAAACCGGTGGTATGCATTCCATTCGGGCATTAGGCGTATTGCACTGATGATACCCTTGTGCCGATCGGATATGACACACACAGGCCGGTCGGATATAACCTGATTCCTCAAATGCTTCAAGAAGAATGACCAACTTTCCTCACTCTCTTCATCCACGATCGCATATGCAATTGGCAGGAAGCGCTTATTCGCAGTTTTGACCATTGCAGCAAGTAATTTACCTTTATATCCGCCGCGGAAGTGCGTCCCGTCGATACTAATCACCGGAGGACATTTAGCAAAACAATCAATTGCAGGCTTGAATGCCCAAAAAACGTATTTGAACGTCCTCTCTATATCGGTCCAACCCGGTTGCCATTCCCACTCTACAACTGTGCCGGGGTTGCTCTTCTCTAGGGCGGCGAAAAACCTAAATTAAAATTAAAAAATTAATCCTTATTTTATTCCTAAATTACAAACAAATCAAAAAAATTAGATAGGACTTAAGTAAATACCTTGGAAGTATGTCAAAATTGGAAACCAGTCGCCGTAAACAAGATCGATAGCTTTTCTCCTTCCCTCCCATGCCCTGTGGTAAGGAACATCGACATGCATACGGTCTTTCACTTCTTCCTGAACGAGCTTCACTTCATAATCTGGGTCCAACTCAACCCTATGCCTTATGAGATGCGCAATAAGCGTTGCGCTCACATTCCGATTATTATTTTTCTCGGTGACATTCATACAATTGTGCTCGGGCACCCATTTCACAATCTCCCACAAACCGTGGTCTCTCAAGGAGGCACGTACCTTCCAACAGCAAGGAACATAACCCTTAGGGGTTGACTCTTTTAGGGATTTGCACCAAATATACCATGTTGAACCATCACTTTCCTTCACATAAAACTCTCTCTTTTGCTCTATGTTCCACGCTGCAATACCATTTTTTGTTTCTTCCTTATTCTTGAAACAAGTCCCTATCCCAATTGTTGCGGTTGTCCCGTCCCACATGGTAAGTTGAAAATCATCCTTGTCCACTTTTGTATGATCCCATGTACCCTGTGAACGATATATGTGCCTGTCCTTTGTGGCGAATTTGTCTTCGACCTCTTCATCACTCTCCTGACTTCCTTCGGATATTGATTGGTTTTCATCGCTTTGATCACTTATCGATGTGTAGTCCTCATCATCTTCACCGTGATTATATTCCATGTGATCGCCATCCTCCATAAACGGTCCACTCACATCATCATCTTTCATGTAATCGACAATCTCCACATTCGGCCTACCACTACTTGTCCCTACTTCCAAATGGGACCTAGAAGTACCCGCCACCTCCAAATCTACATACAAATCAATATATGTCGAACTTGGGAGGAAATACAACCCTTGCAACGATGCGTCGTCCTTGATTTTGGCGATACGCCTAAAACCATTGCGCATCGTATCATACAAAATCGATAGACTCAAATTCACATTCTTTCTATTCCACCCACTCTTTCACAAATCAGTCGAACCAAATCATTGTACAATAACTTATGATCAATCACGAAGGAATCGTCCGGCATGTTGTTAAAAGTATTCACAATCCCATGCTTCACTACAAATTTGCTCGACCAATAGACATTAATGAAATATGGACCGTTAAACGCCATTTATATCTGTTGATTACATGAATTACAACACATCATGAACAAATTATTAAAAAAATTAACACAAACAAGGCATTATCAAACAACTTATTATAACAATTACCACAAACAAGGCATAATCAACACTAAATTTACTGAACCCCCTACAAATTCAAAAGTTTAGGCCAAATTCAAGCATTTTACTAAATTGAACGTTCAATACCACGTATACAACAACAATCATCAACTACACCCAACATCAACCCTAAAACCTTATAAATCATCCTAGCTCTACACTTTTACAAAGAAAATAACAACAATAATTCTAAATACATCAAAACATTAACTAACCTTCTTGTGAAATGGTTTTAAGACATTCGTTGCGAAGAATCGTGAACAAAATCTTCAAATCGCCACTAAAATCACCTCCCCCTTCAAGAAATAGCCTCCTTTACCAAAAATTCCCATACGTGAACAGTGTTTTCCGTCGCCCCATTATAACACAAAAAGGTCGGATTTCTAAAATCCGATTTTATAAGTAAAATCGGATTTAGAAAATTAGAAAATCCGATTTAACACTAAGGCCGGATTTCACGAATCCGACCTTCTGCCAGCTAATAACATCCATTCAATGCCGATACCTACTGTTAGGTATGCTTAAATAAGGTCGGATTTTGTAAATCCGACCTTGTACTGTTCTTAATTTTCAAATCTCCCGCCTATATTTTTTAATAAAAATAAACAAGGTCGGATTCCTAAAATCTGACCTTTTACTGTTCATTATTTGACTTTCAATACATTTTTCTCACATATATTTTCCGGAAAAAAATTGTTATTTTATTAAATCAGATTCGTAAAATCCGAACTACTAATTTAATTAGTAAATCGGATTTTGAGAATCCGATCTCCACATTTTTCTTTACCAAAAAAAAAATATAGATCTCTCTGCTCCTTTTTTCTAGTTGATTTTTTAACCAAAGCACCCGATAAAATTGTCTAAAAATTAACCCATAAATAGGACCACCAATTACTTATTATCGGACGAGCAAGGTTGCATTCTGATTGAAAGGACCTCAATTGATTTGTTTTTCCAAAGAACTGTTTCTCGCGCAACTTTAATTGCCCGCCTGACACACCAAAGAACATAGCTCCAGTGCATCAGATGGTTGGGAATCGAATCAGAGTAAAGGTGTTTTTGGTTTAGATCTGGCGCTTGAGCCACGGGCGGCGTCGTCGGAAATCATGTTGGGCTAAACCTCAGCTTGGTAGGCTGCCGGAGTTATTGTGATATGATTCAGGAAGGAAAAATAGCGAGCATGGTTGTGCTTATTGCATTGCTGGAAAGGCTAGCAAACCAGACTTTGAAGTTGCCATAACCAAATCGATGATTCAGAGCTAGATTTGGCTAACTGATGGCCAAGGGCTGCTTATCGCTGCATTCTGATAAGTGAGTTTGACGCAACAGAAAAGAAGACAGCTCCGCTTCAGCTCCCTTATTTCCCTTCTGGCTTAGTTAATTCTATAACAAAGGAACGAGGTCAGTTTCTAAAACTTTGATGTTTGCCTGCTGTAGATTCATTTAGTTGTTTATGTGCAGTTTATTAGTTTCAAATCTTTTCAGTACTTGTAATTATGGGAAACATTTCCTCCAGATTTTGGGTTTGCTGCCCTGCGCCCTTTAGACGTAGACCCCAGATTAGTATCTCGTTTCCTATCTGACACCTTCTGTTGTTTCCTGACTGTTTAACACTCAATTCTACCCTTTTTATTCCAATGTTTTCACTGGTTGTAGCTGATCCGCTATATTGGCCTATTAAGGCATAGTTCGCCCGTACTTAAAATAAATTTGATATCGTTCTGGAAAGCCTGCACTGTCTCTTGAATTGATGGTTTCTTAGTCTCCTAAGAACCAAGGCTTGTAGCTAATTAGGAGTCATAAAATTTGCAGATATTTTGGTAAATATAGCTTCCATCTCCTTAAGAAACTATTAAAAATTATTTGAAATTCAGCTTCAAATAATCTATTTGCTGTGGGCATTTTAAGGTCTGATGTATGTCTATTCATCAAGCTGAAATGCAGCGGAAGAAAATACATATAATATGGTTGTATAAATTCGACAAGTTTAAGGGTCTTTTTTTTTTTGGTTTCGTTGATGTAGTTACGAGGATGGGTCCATGGACTGGTGGGACATAAGGAATCCCGAAGCCCCATTGACGACTGTTAAGTTTCATTCAGAACCAGGTATAGGGTCTAATTGGATATGTAATTGTTTGGTTGAAAAATCTCTTTAATTCCTTTCATGTAGTTGAATAGTGCATCTTTGCAGTTCTTAGCCTGTCTGTGTATTGGCCGTGCGGTGGTGGTATCTCTGGAGGTGATAATAAAAAAATTGTGATGCTCACTTTGGATTATGGATCGGTAAGTAAAACCTTATTAGCTTCTGTTATGCAGCATTTTAAATTGATCTACATCATTGCATTTCTTATTTTGGATAGCATGATGTGTAATGTTTCTGTGTAATGCTTTTGGCTTAAAATAAAGGAAAAGACAGAAAACGGTCATCTAGTCCAAGTGCTGGTCCAGTTCACTTTTGGTTCTAACAACATTTTTTGGTTTAATTTCTATTTACCATCTAGGATGAAGAACTCAACAATAATTCGAAAATCTGGTTTATTTTGAACGCTTATCTTCTTCACTTCCTGTTTACTATTTTAGTTTATTTTCTTTCTCAAAAGATCCCTTTAAGACATTTTTGTTGAGATGATCCCTTAGATAATATGCTTAGTTTATGGGTTCTTTTGCAATGGAAAAGGATCAAAATGTCTGTTGATATGGAAATACTGATGCATTGTGGTTTTGTAGATATTTCTTCCTGGATGCCATAGTGTTTTCCATTTTGCTTTTCCTTTAAGCCAATGTATAGGAATATACTGAGAAGTATGTTGTTGATCTAGAGGCATTTTTCAAAGATTATGCGGAGGGCCATGCCAAGCTTAGTAATCTTGGAGCTAAATTTGATCTTCCTAAGGTTTGTTTACTAATTCTCGTTACTTCAGAGATTGCTACTTAAGCTAGACCTTCCCCTTACTGATTCAACTTATATAAAGATGTCCGATTCCCACTAATATCTCTTGAATGTTGGATTCAAAGACGTGTTGCCGGCTCTGGCTTTTCCACAATTGTACTTTCTCTCCTTTTTAGGGTTTGTAAGAACTCACTAATGGCCAGTTGATTAAACATTTTGAACCGCTAAAAAGCAGATTTCTCTTACATAAACTGCCAACATATACATTTCATCTGTATCATTTGTGCTGATGCATAGTCTTCTCACATTAGTGTGCTTGAAACTTTACATTTGTTCTTTTGACAGTCATTCTGAACACTATGCAATATCAGTGACAAAATTAGGTTTGCTTGAAGTTGTTATATGAATAATTATTTGGTGTAGTGCTTATCTTATTTAAATGGAAATTCTCAACCTCCGTTTTGCTTGTTTGGGTCTGATCAAACACTTTTAATAATTGCAGGAATTACGTGCTTACCAAGCTCAGAAAAAGTAATCAGCATGCTGAACAAGGGATATTCCAACACCTCTAGAGTTGGTCTCATATTTTGTGACTTTATTTTGAACCCTGTTCTTTGGTTAATTCAGTTTTGGTCTTGAATTCTTTTTTGTTGTAATACTTAATGGTTGTTTAATGGGTGCGTGTGAGCTACTATTAAAATGGGCATTTATTTTAATCTTCCTTTTTTTTTGGGTAATAGGCATCTGTTTTAATATTCGTCAAGAAGAAATACTCAATGTATATAATAATAATAAGAAAAAAAATTAACCATCACAGTTGCCGTTACAGGAGGAATAAAAAAAATTTTCTTAATCATTTTTGAAAAATATACTTCAGAGAATGTGCTCACAAGTAGCCTCTGGGGAAACAATGCTGAGAAACCTTGCTGTGATAAATCATACGAGGAAGCTTGTGACGAGAAAAAAACATAACAATATAGTGTGGATCTACTTGAATGGCCTGTATATGAGGAAAAGGTCCAACAACATGTCATATGTGCAGTGTTGTTTCCATTTATGTGGTAGGTAAAAAGCATAAGAGCAGAGAATACTGTTAAAACAAAACACAAGCATCTTGCTTCTAATCAAACGTCATCTGCCATATTGCCTAAGAAAAAGCATTTTCACTACATCAATCAAGTCAGAAACGACGTTCCAGAACAACTGAAAATAAATTCCTAGATGCTTAACAGAGGGGAAACCCTAATAAGATTGCATATTTGATCCATCTTTCTGTTAGAAGCAGCAAAGCATCCTTCATTTTCCTTAAAACAACAGAAGAATTCCATTAGCAATGCTGTTGGGAGTAAAATCAGCTTTCTCCTAAGAGCAATAAATGTTCGTCTTGATAATCTGACAGAAAATGCGATTGAGAACCATTGTCAATTTGACTCATCTGCAAATACACCTGAATAAAAAATAAGTAATTATCATACATGATAATAAAAATCCATTCAAGAAAAATACTGCAGGAATATGATTACATAAAGACTAAACCACCGGTAAAATGTTCAAACAGCTGATAGCGTAAGTTCGTACCTGCTATATCAAATCAATGGATGCCAAACTCCCCGTATACACAAGAGGACCATCAGAAATGCACATGATAACTGGTTCTGAGTTGATCTTTCCCCTAGCATTGGCTCTTAAATTAACTTTTTCCCTAACATTGCCTCTCAAGTAGTATCGTTTAGCTTCTTCACTAGCCTCAGGCCTGAAGTTGTAATTCTTTTCTTCAATTAGGGCAGTCTTTCCCTTAATCACTTTGAAGTAGTTCTTCTTGCTTAAGTTGTGTGAATATAAACGATCTTTCCTTAAAACCAGAACAAGGTTATCAGGAATCCTGATGGGGAGTGGCATTACTAGTCCTCTAATTGTGAATAGTTAGGTCCAAGAACTCTTGACAGCATATTCTCTCATTATCCAACAATCATTATCATTATTATACACAGTAAGGGAATTCAAGTAAACATATAGATAATTTTTTTCCATTGACGAAAAAGTAAACACACAGATAATTCTTCTCAATTGACCAAAAAGTGAAGAGGAGAAATCGAGCTGAGCAACACTTCCAGTTAAACCAGATACGATGGCTCGCCTTTTATCTCTGGCGGATACGTACTCACTCTAAACAAATTCGATAATCAGAAATTTTGCAGAACGAGGTCGGAACCGCTACCAAAAAAAAAAAAAAAAAACAGGCAGTGAATCATGTTAATCGTATTTAATAAAATCAACAATAACAACCCATCTGACAGCCCAAGCCGTAAACAGTATATATTATTATGCAATTCACCTCAGAAATATCTCATCATTCTATGATCTGAACCCCGAATACATTAAAACAATAAAACATCAAAAAGCTCACAATTGAACAATCAAAATGGACATACGGATAAGCAACTACATTGATTATGTGACAGATGCAAGACCTATATCCCAAAAAGCTTTAGCATTCTACTGCTCACCACACTTCTAATTTTCATTTCCAAAAACCAAATTTTTCATGTCTTTTAACATTTCAATTCAGCTTCCTTAATTCCAAATTGATATTCCTAAAGAAAAATAAAAAACAAAAGCTAGTCCAAAATGGTTCACCTGACCAATTCAACATCCCAAAAATTTTCATTTTCGCATCTTAGCACACACAAAACCATTACAGGAAAAAAAAGAAAAAGTCAAATACAACTGGAACTCAAAACCAGATATGCACATACTACCCAAATACAATTTCCAATTGTAAACACATAAAGATCCGACAAATAAAAACCAATAAATGAAATGATGGTGAAACGAGGAACTACAACTATAAGTCAACATTTTTTTCCGGATGAAATATCAAAATTAAAAAGTCCAAGGAGGAAATTCGCAGAAAAATACCCTAAGATATTTAAGCTTCATGCTTCCGCAAAAAGGCTCTGAAAGTGAAAACAGAAGCAGCAGCCACCTGTCACCGACAGACTGAGATCGCTTTGCCCTAAATTTTTTAATACTTGAAGTCGAATGAGAGAGATTTGGTAGTTTGAAATCCAATATTAGAATTTGTGAACCCAACTACGAGCCGCATCGTCGACGGAATCGCCGAAGTCGGCTAAATCACCAAACTCTAGCTATGAATTGAATCCATTGTCCGCCTACTCAATTACGTGATCAATCCTATGATTGGGATAGGATATAGATTTAAACCCGGTATGAAAAAATCGGATTTTAATCAACAGAATGACCCAAAAACCGGAATTGGACCAATTTGTTAATAAGGTAGGAGTTCAGGACTTGTGGACTCCAGTAGTTTTATTTTAAGGAAGGAGGTCGGACAAGATATTTATGTCCTTGTACACAGTTACACAGAGTAAACCAGTGATTAAGAAATCTGGAATCTTGGGCAGTATACTAAAAACCCCGACATGGACCCTCATCACTTTGGTAATTAGGTAGGAGTCCAGGACTTGGACTTCAGTACCATTACTTTTAGTAAAGCAGGTAGGACTGCATATTTATGTTTTTTTGTTAGTTGGACTGATTTTTGTTGAGTTTTATAATTGTTTTTGTCTTTTGATTTTTTTAAAAAATTAAATTTGAAAATTCCATCTTTGGTTTTAAACAGACGTATTCCAATCTACAAAATATGTCTACAATGATACATGATTCCCTTGAAAATAACCTAACAAAAGACAAACCAAATTTAGGATGAGTAGATATTTTCTTAATTTTATTAAATAACAAATTTAAGTCTGTAAGACGATATTTAAAATTTATCTAGAAGGATGAATTGGAACTACCATTTTTTTTTCTAACATCTATTGACAATAAAGGAACAATGAAAATATAAATATTAACAGAACTATTAAATTGCCGAAGTATTGAATTGCCTAGTTTGACCAACTGAATGGCCGGAATTTGCTAAATAAATAACGGAAGTATTAAATTGTCGAAGTATAGTACGTTCAAATGAAATTTACAATCTGTAAAACATTAGGATGAAATGTAAAATATGGACTGAAAATTAAAAATCATTCTAAATGTACTTAAAATAACAATATACATTGACATTAAACATTGTTATGGTTTTTAACATGATCAACAACTTTATTGAGCAATACCAAACATTGTGTAATCCTGAACAAAAACATTGGAAACAAAATTCAAACCAAAACTGAAAAAACTCGTATAAAAAAACACAATCGGAAGATTAATTATTTGTTTTGGTTAAGAGTAAAAACAAAATTATTTAATTGCACCGACTTATCTCCTTTCATTGCTATTTTACCATGCCTTCAACGATTAAGTTTTATTTGTTTTGTTTTTTCTTAACTTTAGATAGCGAGTTTGCAATTACTATGAGGTAAAGTGACTTTAAGTTCTCTTGAATCACTCGATGAGTTTCTAATAGTATTAAATTTGCTCAATTTTAGTTTACTTTGTAAAGTTTATGTTTCTTTCACTAATAGAAATTCGTTTTGTATCGACTTAGTGTTTTATATTAGTTCTGGTTCAATATCTACAATACCTGAAATTCAGACTTTGATCATTGATCATGATCAAAATTCTCTTGTTTCAACAACGAGAATTAATGTTTGAATTGTATTCATATCAATGGATGATTTACTTTTATCTAAGTTTTATAATTGAATCAATTGACATAACTAAATAAATCACTAAAGATAAGTTAATCTTATAAAAAGAAATAAGAAAATAATGTCTGGAGTTTCTTACAGTACATTATTATCAATTTAGAACAGTACTAATTCATGTGATAAGTTAATCTAAAAAGTAAACTACAAAACAAGTCAATTGAAGTGTTTGGTTATTTCATCAAAGACCATCAATCATATTTATTCCCAAAAAAAGGTCACCGTACTTAGCCAAAAATTGATCCGAGATCATTATGTTAATTTTGATTGTTAAATAGTGACGAAAAACTATTTTTCACATGCCTTTAGGTTTATGAGTATTTTCGTCATTTTGTTATTTTTAAATTTTTTAAATTTTCTATTTTTTATTATTTATTTATTTATTTATTTATTGCAACTCTTTTCTTATACTTCTTAACTTCTATATGTTGGTAATTTAATTACTAAATTTCAAAAATTAATTTAACTTCTGCATTTTACTTTCTAGATTATAAAATTTTTATAAAAAACTAAACAAATGATGAAGAAAAATTCGAGTTGAAGTAAACATGAAAATTAATAGTTCACCAATTTTAACAAAAAAAATAAAAAATAAAAAATAACAGAGACGAAACAACGTGTCTTAGCTGAAAGCTATTTGGACGTTAGATCGTGACGGAAAACTATTTTCACATGCTTTTGGATACATGGGTAATTGCATCATTTTTTATTTTTTAAAAAAATATTTAATTTTTTTTAATTTTATTTTTTACAATTCTTCTTCTTTTACTTCCTTTCTTGTGTATGTTGGTACTATAATAATTATTAAATTTCAAAAATTAATTTTTTATTTTTATCTTAACTTCTGATTATAAAAAAATGAAGAAAAAATAAAGAAGAAATTCAAATTGATATAAACGTGAAAATTTATAATTAAATCAAGTTGAAATTAAGTAATTATAATATAGAAGTTAAAATATAAAAGTTCAATTAAGTTTTGAAATTTAGTAATTATAGTACCAATATATATAAGTTAGGAAGTATAAGAAGAAGAATTGCAAAAAAAAAAAAAAACAATATTTTTTTTAAAAAAATTACAAATAATAAAATGACAAAATACCCCTAAATATAGAAATATGTAAAAAATAGCTTTCCATCATTATTTGATTGCCAAAAATAATAAAATGATTTTGATGAATTTTTGGCTTAGTATTGTGACTAATTTGGGAATAAATGTTAGGGAAAAAGAAAAAAAATCCCTCCTGAGTTATGAGTTATGTCCTAAATACTAATACCACCCTAACTTTTACTATAAGGACAATATCTCTACTTAATTGCGAGTCAACTACATAATTGATCCCTGAGAATAATTAAAATGACAAGAATACCGTTTTCCTCTAAAAATAATTTTTTTGATCCATATTTCAAATCTGCCCAAATAAAAACCGTTCAATTCTCTCAATTACGGTGTTTAGTCGGCGGTGCAGTATCAGTTCCGGCAGCTTCGGCAGCAGTAACACTTTCTTCTCCCCAAACGTGACTAAAGTATCCTCCAGGAGTAATCTCGTCACCAATTGGATTTGGTTGTCCAATTTCCTGTCCAGGCCTCTGTCCTTCAGTTGGGATTTAGGTAAGAATTTAGAATTTTTTTGAATGTTTTTGTATTTTGGGAGTGTGGTTACAGTTTCCATGAATAGATTGGAATGGGGAATATGGGGTTGGTTGTATGGATTCGTAACGCCATACTGAGATGTTTCTTTTTTGGCTTGTTACTCATAATTTGTTTGTCTTGCACTTGTAATTGAAATAAGGCAAAAGTGAAGAAACTAGCTATATTTTCAAGAAGCACTGACAATATGGATGATAAAAAGGATTGGCTTATTTGATTATGTAACTCACAAGATGGATACAGAACAAAATATTCCCGAGTTGCTAATGAGGAAAGAAAGATCTGTTAGAGATGATCAATTCTTCTTTCAGCCCGTTATTAATAGTGGAAAACCGCTGCTATAATTGTGTTTCAACTGATTAAACCTTGTTTCATTTTGTTTGTCATTTTGATAGTCTAAGACTGGGTTTTTTGGAATCTTACTATCCGTGAGATTATGACTACTTTTTGGTTACATCTTTTGTCATCCGAAAATGTTGCGGATCAAAATGGAAATTTCTCTTTTGTTTTTTCATTCCTGATATGATTTTTTCAGAGGTTCTGTTTCTTGGACTGCTTCTTGTTGATGGCATTTCCTGCTTTTTTTCTGCATGTTTCTATAGTCTTCCTATTCTAAATGTCGTTATCTTTCTTTTGCACAAATCTTACGCTGAATCTGCTGAGAAATATTAACTTTTCTTGCAAGGTGATATCTTTTTTCCTCCCACTACCATTTTTTAGCCTTTTTAAACTTCATACTGATTGGAATTTACTTGGGGAGCTCAACTTCTTGGTTTATTGTCAATTTACTTCTATGCTGTCTCCTTGCTTAATTCTGAATCTTGTACGTTCTTGTATTAGTTTGTTGTCTGCGCTATATTTTGTCCTTCGCATCAATGCCCTTTTCATGTATGGCGGCACAGCATCCTTTGGGATTCTGAACATCATTATATTCAAACAAGCTTGAC
Organism: Oldenlandia corymbosa var. corymbosa; assembly: GCA_949775105.1. Classification (NCBI taxonomy): domain Eukaryota; kingdom Viridiplantae; phylum Streptophyta; class Magnoliopsida; order Gentianales; family Rubiaceae; genus Oldenlandia; species Oldenlandia corymbosa. The sequence continues at coordinate 237,127 of OX459124.1, read as the reverse complement.
TCGGGACTTTTCCTTTTAAATTAGGAACATTGGTTTTACCATTCCCTGTATCTTGTTGGGGAATTTCAATTGTGATACCTGTGACAAAGGAAGGCGTTAAATTTTCTCTTAGAGGTGATATTGGTGCTGCAATATTTTTTGTCGCCAGAATACAACAGTTGATAACGTACTTTCTTTCTGGTCTATTATGCTACATTGTCCTTTGTGTTTTCAAGTCCCATGTCACGTTCCCCTGTAGTATCTGAACTGATGTAATTTTTCTCTTCTTCAGTCAGAGGATGCAACAGTTATTGAAATGAATGAGCCTGTGTCTTTGACATTTGCCCTGAGATATCTGAACTCCTTTACCAAAGCTAGCCCAATTTCAAACTTGGTTACCATCAGACTTTCTTCAGAGCTTCCTGTTGTGGTGGAATACAAGATTGTAGAGTTGGATTACATAAGGTTCTATGTGGTTCCGAAGATTGAAGAAAAGGACGAAGAGTCCAAATCTTGATGTTGTACTTGTGGTTGTTTATTCCTGCACTTTCGGAATTGGATTTAGATAGTAGTACTTTCTTACATTTGATGTCAGGTAGTGGTTGTGAAAAAATTTACAACCACTGAGACAAACAACGGCCAGGCGTCTCTTGGTAATTCGGGACATGTAGCTAGAAACATAAGGATTATATATGTTTCTATTTCTTGTTTAGGATTCATAAGATCCACAATACTATCCCCCAAAAAAAAAGAAAAAAAGTATGGCCTAACTATCATTATGGTCCCTAGATAAATGGAAACTAAAGGTATTGGTGTTCAGCATTTCTTTCTCTCTCTTTTTTCATTGTCTTTCAACACCCTCTGTAAATTGTAACACTTGAGATGAGACTACCATGTACTAGAAGGTGAACACAGGTTATGATAGTCAGTTCAACTACGACTGTAAGCCTAAGCTGAAAAGACATGTCCTATGATTAAACGAGCCCAAATCTGTTTACAAAGAAAAACCCCAAATGTTTAAAACCATGGCTTCTGATCTAGATTTCTTGTCAGTTCTTCTGATTTCTTCAGGAATTTTTTTCCTAATAATAATGTGTTCCTATTCCCTGTTAGCATTTATACTCCACACCTGTCATGATTAACATTCATAATCGTTAAACTCTCAACGGATTCGCCTCGTCATCATGAGCAATGCAGTTGTGGCTTTTGCACAAGGGCATTCCTTCCAGCCTTCTTTCACTTCTTGTTAGGAAAAGGAAACATTGCAAAGCAAAGTAAATGAAAGAGACAAAGATGAAGCCAAAGAAAGCTTTAAGCAACAAAAATGCGCCTACATGCATGAAATCAGGGTTGAGATTCTAAAATGTCTACCAATACACATTTCCATGCACAAACTGAAATACAACTTACAATGGCTTGCAGGCTATTGATGGTTAACTTTTCCCATGTTCACAAAATATTTCACCAAACAAGAACATCCTAATCATTTCCATGTCCTTTTTATTAAACCTGTAAAGAGGTCACCCTGGACCTGATAATTCAACTGCATGTAAAGTCTTTGTTGAGTCAACAATCCTTTAAATGGAGGAAGATATCCCTGCTGATGCCTTTTGCCTAATCCATCCAATTAGGCAAACCATTCAAAACACAAACACAAAAAGTGAATGCATATTGATTTCCGCGATCAACCTCGAGGTTTTCAGCTTCCAAAGTCTCCGTTGTGAATGAGAGGAGGGATAATAGTTCCCAGTAGCTGCACCGGCTCTATGATATATATTGCCTTCCGAGGTATTTCTGTGAGGCTCTTCAGTATAATACTCGGAGTTCCTGCAAAAGAATTGTATCATGCATAGTTTCCAAAGAAGAAAACATTAACGAGCCATTATCCTGGGGTAACAAAAACACCACTTTTTGAACAATGTACCCCGCGTCAGGATAATCAGAAACATCAGTAGAGCATTGAACTACAACCAGGAAAAGAGTTGAGCTTGTAAGCAAGATACTCATAGGTAAACTATATCATTATTTAAGGCCAACTGAGACAACCTTTTCCGTGAAAATTTCCAGTACCAGATAAGACCATATAGTGTCGTGCCAAGCAGTCCAAATAATGATGCAGATGAAGTAACTAATGACCTATGAGAAAGAAAAAGAGCACGAGCCAGTCTGCCAGTAATGGTTGATATATATCAAATAGATGATTCCAACCCTGCCTGAATACATATTTTTAATCAGACTGAAGTGAAGTGATGAAAACTAAAAATAATGCTGGATACAAAACTGTAAATGAATTCTAACATTGGGCCAAACTCTTGTTTAAGAGCTCCCATACTGTCAAGCCTACACCAGGAGAGATACAAGAGAGGAATGAGCTATTGGAGACCACTGATGAGACTTTTAAGGGAAGAAATGGAAGAAAAGAGAAGAACTCAGGTTGTGGCAACACTTTTAAGCTATTGTGTCTAACAAGTTTGTGTCCTACTTGTTGAATTTACCCTAGGAGACATTATATTTATTCCATTGGACCTTAAGATTCCTCTAAGTAACTGACTAACATGTATATTCTATATTGTGACTTTATAACTGAGCAACATTCTATGTTTATGCGCTATATTAAAACACTGATACACATAATGATAGTACTTACTGATCACTATAACTTTGCAACCGCATAGTTCTATTATGATAGTCAAGATGTCTTTATTTAGACATTTAACTCCAAGGATACAACCAAAGAACAACATGACTGAACTTTTTTTGAAAACTAAACTCAGATTTCAACAACTTCAGGAGTAAGAATACTCCCATTAAACAATCGTTTTTGTTGAATTGCAACAAAGGTGATTAGCAATAGTCCCTAAGCCCCTAAAGCATGCAACACGTGACACATGAGTGACATTCAGTACAATTCCAAGTCAGCTGCATGATATATACTCCTTCCTCATGTATTTAACAGTATCTGCATGCAAATATTGATTCCCCAAGTTTAAGCTAATTAATCCATTTAATTCATCATAAATAAATAAATATATATAACTATATCTGTTTGTCAAAAAAAAAAATGCCATTCAATCATCAAAAAACACAACTTTGATATATATGAAACTCAGCACGATGATCCAATCAAATCAACAAGCTTTTTAATAATCCCATTAAAGAGGGAAAAGGAAAAACACAAGACAACAAGACCTTCAATTCTATAAGAGAAAATTGAACCACGAAGCAAAGAAGCAGAAGAAGCTCATCAAAAACACAACTTCGATAAGCTCCTTTGAGAAAGCTACAACATAGTCGGCTCAAATTGCAACAAAGGAGCTAGGCAACCTCTGAATTGAATGGATTTGGCTGCAGATTAAGAAATTATAAATTTAGAAAAGAAGAAATTTGATTGTTTCCATCACTAGCGGGAGTAGGAGAACGTGAGATCGTGCTCCGAAGTGTCGCCGGTGAGAGAGTGTTTCAGGTCACAGTTCACGAAAGTTTTGTTTTCCTCCCGCTACCTGGTAATTAATTGGCATGTGCAATAATAAACCGGTTAAACCAGTACCAGGTTTCTTTTTTCCAATAAGTGTATTTAGGACATTTTTTTATAATACACCTTTATTTTAATCCTACGATTAGTAATTAGTCAAATTAATCCTACGATTATTATTCTAAAACGGAACCGTTCCGTAACGAGACTCTAGACGCTCCATACATAGAAAACAATTCAGAAATGGACAAAAAGGTGGAACGCGAGGGGGCTGAAGTGAGGAGATCATCATCAATGCAGAATCTTCAATGGGGAATTACTTTGCCAACCACTGAAAAAGAATTTCTGCAACAAGAGAAACATAGCTCTAATCTTCCATCTCCGAAAAGGAAAAATGAAATGAAGAGGAAAGCGGCCCAACAAGAAAGGTAGAGCGTACTGTAAGTACAAGGTCCGCAACCTCATCTTTTAATTTATCTAAATGATTAAGTCTTTAATTTGGAAAATCCGAGGGGTTGCCGGTAAGACAGCTCGGAGAGTAAAAATTAATAAAGTCTCATTCTATTAATTTTATAGTTTTGATTGAGCCCCTATTTAAAAATTCAAAACTAGACGACTATAGACTACGGTTTGGTCTGTCTAATGCACTATGTTCAGAAAATGGTAAAATCTGGTTTTTTTGGTCTAATGATTTCAATGTAAGTTTGATTTCACAATCTGCTCAAATGTTAAGTTTAAGACTAACATATTTAGGTTCCTTTGAGTCGGTTATTTCCCTGGTAAATGCTAAATGTAACAAGATTGAACGAACGACGAAACTTGTGGAATGAGATATCTCTGACAATCTTTTGCTGGCTCAAGAACTAGGACAGTCCATTGACAAAAAAACTAGAGGTCATAATATATTTTTCAAATTTGATATGATGAAAGCATTCGACAAAGTGTCATGGAATTTTATAAGTCTACTTCTTGCAAAACTTGGTTTTCATGATAGATTCATTAATGTAATCATGAATAATCTTACAAGTTGTTGGAATTCTGTTCTCATCAATGGTAAGCCATCTCAATTCTTTAAACCATCTGGGGGCCTCAAGCAAGGGGATCCTCTGTCCCCCTACTTGTTTATCTTACTCACTGAGGCCTTCCCTAGAGGTCTTCATGCTATCATTGATGCAGGATTTATTTAACCATATCACTCTTTGAGATCATCTCTGTCCATCAGTCTTTTAAGTTTTGCCGATGATCTGGTGATATTCGTGAAAGCTAATCGTAATTCATTGAAAAGTCTTATGGACTTCCTCAAACTATATGAAGAAAGCACATGACAGAAAATTAACAAATCCAAAAGCACCTTCATAATTTCCAAGAAAGCTTCTCAAGAAAACATTGCTACTGTCTCTGCCATTACTGGAATCTCCTGTGGTAGTTTTCCTCTCAACTATCTTGGGGGTACTCTATTTAAGGGAAGATGCAAAAAGGAATACTTTAACGGTCTCTTGTCCGAAATTGATGCTAAGATATCTGGTTGGAAAAGCAGAGTTTTGCCCCCTGGAGGTAAGTTAATTCTAATTAAACATGTGTTATCCTCATATATGCCATATGTTTTTTCAGCTTTCAATCCGCCCAAAGCCATCCTTAAACGAATAGAGGGTCGATTGTCAAAATTTTTTTGGGGCGTGGCTGATGGACAACAACAAAGAATTTGGCGCAGCTGGGAAAAGATGGCATATCCTACGAAAGAAAATGGACTTGGCACTAGGTCTCTTAGTGATGTGCTTGATGCTTTTTTCATGCAAAATGTGGTGGAAGCTCTTGTCAAAAACGGGTATTTGGGCATCCTTTATTAACAAGAGGAAGAAAGGAATTGATTCCTCGGTTTTTCACTCCAGTTGAAGCCATGGGAAAATACATGAGAAACAACACCTTTGTTGAGATAAAAATGGTGATGCAAATTTTGGAAGGATGACCGGCTTGCACAGTTGCCTTTCATTAAATATGATGAAGAACTTGGGAATAATTCTAATGTGCTGGTTAGAGACTTGATTGATAATGAAGCTTGGAATCTGGACTCACTACAAGGAATTCTACTCCGTGATGACATCAATGAAATAGAGAGTAAAGATGTTACACTATCAAATGAAGTCGATGACTGGATTTGGCAAAATGATACTCTTGGAAAATTCTCTCTCAAATCAGCATTCAATCACCTGTGGAAAAGACAAGAATCATCCCAACAATGCACTTATATATGGGATAAAAGGCTTCACTGAAGATTTCGATCTTCATGTGGCGATTGCACAACAAGTTACTTCCTTTTGCTGATGTTTTAATGAAAACAGGACTGAATATTCCCTCTGTGTGTTCTTTATGCAGGAATCATGTTGAAAGCATTCGGCATAACTTCTTTGAATGTTCTTATGCTAAACATTGGAGACATTTTGGAGCGATTATGGTCTTTGCAAACAATGAAATTTTGGATTTTGATGATCTTTCATCTACATGGTGGACAAGAAGACAATCTTCAAAGCTGACTTGGAAGCTACAGATTCTCCTCCCCTCTCTCATTTGTTGGCAGCTGTGGAAATGTAGGAATAAAGCTATTTTTGAGTCAACAATAATCTCTCCACACATTGCAGTGAGACTTATTGTCCAAGATCTACACATTATGGCAAAAGCGGTGCCTTTTAAAGCATCCTCAGCCAAGGATTCAAGCTTTGTAACTGCATGACTCATTCCTTTTGCAAAAGAAGCAAGAAAGAGTACACCATTATTTTTGACTTGGACCCTTCCAACTAATGGAATAAAGATCAACGTTGATGGGTCCTCAATTGGCAATCCAGGTGATGCAGGTTCAGGCCATTGCCCAATAGACTAGGGACAACGCCATAGCTGTAAAAATAACTAATTCTCTTCGCCACTGCTTCTAATCTTGGATCTACAATGCTAACCAGTTTCTTCTTGTGCTAGGTTAAGGCCATTGCCCAATAGACTCAAGTGGTTAAAATTAGTATTCTCTCTTACAAGTGGAAGTATTGACATGTTGAATTCATACGGGTTTTAAGTATGCAAGGATTGTAAATTTCTTACATTAGATTCAGTTGAATACTTATTGACACTAGAATGGCTTGGATTTTTTACTTTTTCATTATATTAGCGGTTTTTTTAATGTAATTGTTATTGGAAATTTGTATTTGATGACTATAGTTAGTATATATGAAAATTAATTTTATGATGTATTCATTTTTATTAAATGATAATTCTATTTATTTTTATGTGAAAATAAAAAAACACTTTTGTCAAATTTCATTTCCTTTGCATATTTTTGTCTGAAGGAAACAATAGAGATTCGTCCAGTTTGTACCCGCGCGAACACACGGGTCAAGAACCTAGTTTACATAAAATTTAACACTTTAATGAAAGGGGGTCTCCAGCGTTGACATGTGTCAATTAAGGACTAAAAACTTGACATATGACAAAAAAAAAAAGAAGCTTTGAACTATCTAATTGAGCGACAAATGTTGATTAAAAACTCTTTTTTAATATATAGTATAGATTCATATTCAAGATAGTGTATATTTTGAAAGATAATATATTTGTATGACTCATTCATAGTAAAATTTTAGAAATAATAATCGATAAAATTGATAATAATTTGGTCATGTAATTTCGTAAATTTCTACAAATAAATTTATTAAATTTAAAATGAAAGTTTTACCGAACTCAAAAGGAAAAAATAAATGGAAAAATATAAAATATTTTCTACAGCATCGCTTTAGTATTATTTTGTCTTGTTATATTTCCATGAAAATACTACATTTTATACATTTTTCATCCACTAAAATAAATTGATTTTTAAAAAAATTCTACCAAAGTGAACTCTACTTAGAAATGTGTGAAAAATCATTCTTAGTAACCAATAAAAAAAAGCTAAAAATAATTAGCAACGAAAAAAATGAATTTTTCATTAATAATTAAGTAGATAAATCAAATATATATAAAATTTAATAAATATGAGTGAAATTCATGGGTAAAAAGTACAATTTACAAAAAATTTTAACAGTTTAAAGAAATGGGGTCTCTGACGTTAACTCGTGTCAAAGAAAAAAAACTAAGAACTTGACATGTGATAAAGAAGATTTTGAACTATCTAATTGAACCACAAGTGTTGATTGAAAACTCTTCTTTAATATAGTATATATAGATTCATATTCTTACCACGAAACCATATTCATCAAGCTTCTCAAAATATGAGTTTGTAGAACGTAAACATTTCTTATTTTCTTTTTTTAGAAAAAAAGAAAAGAAAGAAGAAGATAGATAGTGATTTTAGTAGTAGAGTTTTCAATAATAGCTAGATTGATTTATGATTATGATCATCATCCACTAAATAATTCAGTCAACATTCTATAAGTTGTGAAATAAAATAATTCCAATGCAAATGATATTACAAGCAAAAAAAAATAATAATAAAAATAAAAATTAATGGGAATAGTTGGGTTAACCCATAATACATAAGGCTCTCGCGCCAATCCATTGGAAACAAATGGTAAGAAAGCAATTGTTTTGAATTACATATTTTCAAAATAAATCTTATTACACGTACACAAAAATTTAGCCCAATACAAGGCCCGTAACAAGTCTTTTCAGCCCAATAACACCATACGGGGCCCGAATTCCATTTTTAAATATTCCGCATATACATTTGCGGCGGCGGAGAGGTGGCGATTAAATTCTTTCCCCGGTGGAATCATTTCTTCTTCATCAGAAATCCTGAAATACGGTACGTTTACGATTATTATCTTTCTTTTACAAAATTCATCCAAAACTTTGAGTTTCCAATTCTGATGATTGAATAATTTCAATTTGTTTTTTTGCTTAGGGAAATTGGGGGGAATCCTCATTTGATTCCGAGAATAGTGGAAACCCTAGGTTAGAAGATGTCGGGTATGGGAGACGGGTATGTGGGCACAGCCCAAGATGCGGTCCGAATCCGAAGGTTGGAGAAGCAGAGGGAAGCTGAGAGGAAAAAGATTCAAGAGCTCAAGACCAAAACGGCTTCTTCCAAAGGCCAACCGGGTTTACTCCAATTCGGTTCCAGCACTTCTGAGGTTTGTCTTGAAGTTTTCCTGCCACCAAATGTATTCAGGAAGTTTGTTTTCTTTTTGGTTTCTGTTTTCTGAGATTTATCTTTTATTATTTTTGCAGATTCTTGAGACTGCATTCAAGAAGGAAACTGTTGGTTTGGTTTCCAGGGATGAGTATGTTGAAAAGGTAATGTTGAGCAAAATCTACTAGTTGACTGAAAATTAATTAGTATTGATCCTCCTGTTGAAAACCTTGTCGAAATTGATTTGCTTGTTTATTTTTATTATTGTGAAACGACCGAACTTGCATTGGTTTCTTGAACTGAATTACTTTTTCGAGTGGACCAGTGGTAGGCGTGCGAAACAACCACCCGATGAGATTAGTTAGGTCAATCGTTCATTCATTTAATCGATGAGCTGGATCCTCTTTTGATTCCTGATGATATGTTGTTCATTGTTTTCCCTAAATGCAAGACATTCTAAAAATAGTGTGGATATCTTAACCTAAGGCCACTAGTGTTTATACATCAATGATTCTCTTGTTCTTTGCTTTTATTGTGAAACGATTGAATTTGTATTGGTTTCTACTTTCTTGAACTGAATTACTTTTTTTCAAATGGACCAGTGTCAGGCATGTAAAACAACCGTCCTATGAGTTTAGTTATGTCAATCATTCATTCATTTAGTCAATGAGCTGAGGCCTCTTTTGATTCCAGAGGATATGTTGTTGTTAAATGTTTTCCCTAAATGCAAGACATTCAGAAAGTAGTGTGGCTATCTTAACCCAAGACCGTGACTGTTTATTCATCGATGATACACGTTTTCTTTGTTTTTTATATGAAATGATCGAATTTGCATTGGTTTCTTGAACTGAGTTACCTCTTCAAATGGAAACAGTGTTAGGCGTGCAACTCAATCATCCTATGAGTTTAGTTAGGTCAATCATTCATTCGTTTAGCTACTGAGCTAGAGTTTTGATTCTCGATCTATATGTTGTTAAGTGTTCTCCAATGTCTCATTTCAAGGCATGACTTTCAAAAAGAAATTCATCTATGACTGCTTCCTTTCAGAAAGGATAAGAATAGGGGTTTTTTAAAACCAACACCTGAATCAAGAAGAACTGAAAGACTAAATATGACCTAAATTCATGCGAAGTTCTGAATTTGGATTGTATGATGAAAAGTAGCATAATGGTGAGAAGACATATTTATCAATATTCTTGATGACAATTCTTAAAAGTTTTAAGCAATTCTATTCTACCCTCGCATCATACTTGGGAGAGGAATCATCACAATTATCCATTCAGTTTTGCAACTTAGAAAGAACTTGATAGCTAGTAGCAATACTTCCTTTTAACTTCATTTGTAAAACTGAATAAGAAATGCATGAAAAGTGCTTTCCTCGTTAGATGGTGGTTTCTTCACATGTGAGGTGTGGAAGGTTGTGTTTGGTTAGTTTTACTAGATTTCTTCTTTGATATGGAAGAACACTAGAATGGAGAGAAATGATTATGAACTTCTCACTAGATATGAAGTTGCTTCTAGAATGAAGTCTTAGGAGATAAATTTGTTGAGTGGAACCCTGTGGCAAGTGCAAATGCATTAGTCGAACAAAAAGAATTGTGTTATTTCCTTTTATGTTCTCTCCCGACATGGTTATGATCTCCTTCCTTATCTACCTCTTGCAGAGAGTGAACATTAGGACCAAGATTGAAGAGGAAGAGAAGGAGAAGCTTCAGAAGTTGCAACAGGAGTGAGTGACGAGATTATTTTCTCTATCTTTTCTTTCGAAGAAGTTTCTGGTTCAATTCTTTTATCTGTTTTTATGTGATACTAAGCAATATATTGGACTCCAGAGAGGAGGAACTTCAGTTACAAAAGCTTAAGAAAAGGAAAGTGAAGGTGGACCCTCGTTTGTCTTTTTGCGACGACATTGAGAACAACGAAGATGAAGAAAATGATGGTAAGCACTTCATTCATTCCATTGGTTCAATATTCTTGTTTCCTTGCTTGAGTCCCAAAATTTTAAGCATATATTGGTGCTTGACATTATACTGGGTATGTTGATGTTAATGTATTGGTGCTCGGCATTAGTTATTGCATATTGGGTGCAAAATGTAACAAAATGGCCAATGTATGTAAATATAGTAATACTATTCAACTAAAACCTTTTTTTTCCTACCTTTTTCTATTCTTTTCCTTACAAATCATTTTGAACTGATACATAAGTTTGAACGTTCTGCCTCAGAGCTTCAGAGTAGTTTATCTTCTTGTACGAGTATTGGTAGACTTTGTGATATGGACTTCTCTTGCGATTGCCTCCTATTAATTTTTGGATTCAATTTTTCCATCTTAGTCTTGAAATTCTTTTTCAGTTACCTTCCTAAGATTGAATTGGTAAATCAAATGAACATAGTTGGGTGAAATAAGAGCAGAGACTAGTTCATGTAGCTTCCAGGCACATTTTAGCCTTTAACAGTCTCATTGCTGCTTGTCACGTGGCTAAAATTTATTTTTTTGTATTGTTCATACCAAATTTTGTAGAAATTTTCAAACATTTATTGTTGATTGTTGAATGGAAGTGTTGAGAGTATTTCATATTGTGTAGCTTGAATAATGGCTGATGCTAGTATATTGTGAATGAGTTATATTCTGTTTCATCTGAATAGATACTGATGCTTCTGCATCTTTTTCAAACTTGGTAGGAGCTAAAGAAAAACCTAGGCTTGGCCGTTGGAAATTCGCTAAGGACCCAACCGTAGAAACTAGTTTTCTGCCTGACAGGTGTGGCATCTCTCCTCCTTTTTTTTTCCCGAGAAAGTAACAATAATAATTTTGCTGTGCTTGGTGAGCCTTTTACTTATGCACGTTTTCGTATTGAAGCATACTCTTTCAGTGAGAGGGAGGCTGAGGAACAAGCTGAGCGTGAAAGGTTAAGAAAGCAATGGCTTCTTGAGCAAGCACGTATCAAAAGTAATTGTTGCATGATTATGTTATTTGCATTAGGGAAGAAACCCCCAAGAGATATTCATGTAACGTGTTTATTTTCCAGATGAGCCTCTTCAAATTACTTACAGTTACTGGGATGGGACAGGCCATAGAAGGGTTATCCAGGTAATCCAGTGGGCTAGTGGATTTGCTTAGATTGAATCTGTGTCCGTCTTCTTTCTTATATCAAAAGCTCGTGAAGATTCACATTTACATTTATTTGTTTTCTTGTGGGTGCATATCAGGTACGCAAAGGGGACTCGATAGGAGAATTTCTTCGGGCTGTTCAACAGCAACTTGCGCCGGAGTTCCGGGAGGTTCGAACAACATCTGTGGAGAATCTGCTATATGTGAAAGAAGATCTCATTATTCCTCATGTAATGATTGGACCTCTTTATTATGTGAAATTGTTATATTTAATTTGGATTAAATTATTTTATCCTGTATGCTTTTTCAGCAACACAGTTTCTATGAGCTGATAGTTAACAAGGCCAGGGGAAAGAGTGGACCGGTAACGTTTGTTTCCTTTCAACTTTAAGATGCATTTTCCTTTTATGTTGTTTTTGGGGTTGTGATGCATCACTAGAGCTGTTTTTGCATTTTACTTCTGAGATTTATTATTGCCTCTTTTCTAAGATCATGTAGTTTATTTTGGTTAACAAAAGCAATAACAAGTTGAAATTCTACATTATCTGATAGAGAAGCAAAACTATTTGTGACATCTGGATGGTTATAGTTTTTGCAATAGCATGGCATTATAGTGTGGTAGAATCTTTGTTTAGTAGAAACAAGTATTGGATTCTTTCTTCGTTTTTTTCCTATTACCGATTCTCTTATTTGGCTGCTACCTCTGTAGCTTTTTCACTTCGATGTGCATGAAGATGTCCGGACAATTGCTGATGCTACAATTGAAAAAGATGAGGTATGTTACTGACCCATGATTTAAGTGTCATTCCCTTTTGCAAATTTCTGCAAGTCTTAACCACCAAATAAAACCAGTTAATTGAAGAAGCAGCAATTTCAGTTGGGATTAGTTGTAATCAATTTCTTCCTAAGACGTGTGCTTAGAGGTTCCTGGTCATTTTGTGGCTATCAATTTGGTAGGCACAACATATTTTCATTGAACTACACGTGTCCATGCCTGCTTGTGTCTAAATCTTTTCTGATCTCATACTATTTCAGTAAAGTGTGGTTTAAGCTGATCACTTGTAAATTGTGTACACTTGTGTTGTTCTCTTTCTTGAATGGATTTACTGGTAGTCTAAGGTTGTTTGTTATTCTTGTGTTAACAGTCCCATGCTGGAAAAGTTGTTGAAAGGCACTGGTATGAGAAGAATAAGCATATATTTCCTGCTTCTCGATGGGAGGTATCTCTTTCTTTGTGCCTTTTTGTTTGTATGTCTTTGTGATACTCTTATGATAAAGAGCCCTAGAAAGAACACCTCCCCCAAATTTCTCCTGGGTTTCCAAGTTCTGTAGTGCGAATTGTGCTTCATGCTATTGTGACAGGCGGCATTGTTAAAGTTCAGGCCGGAAATGGGGTTTTTTATTGGTGGGGAGTTCTAACTTTGATTTCTCCTTTTTGGGTTGGTCTTTTGTTTCGCAGATATATGATCCAACGAAGAAGTGGGAAAGGTACACAATCCATGGGGACTAAGCAGAAGATTGATTTTGCAGTTTATTAGTTAGAATTTACAATGAGTTCAATTGGAACTTTGGCTGTAGATTACGATCTCTTGTTATTGAGAGAACTATGATGTAGAAGACTTGTGTGGATGTTTGGTTTCTCTTGTTGATCTGGATTTGAAAGGAATATTTGCTTTGTTTAGGGGCTGTTTTAACTACAAGAGGAAAACTGTTCCTAACAAGTTTGTAACCATCGTTTCAAATTGTGGGGCAACTAATCCTAGACAGGGATAATACAGACACTATCTTCTGTCGCAGACAACCAAGTTATATATTGCGATTTCTTATTAAAAGACTCCTGTTCTCTTAGGTTGCTATGTATCGGCAACACCCGACCAGTAGATGTTCTGTAACTAATCTCATTGTGCTTCTTCCATATGCATGAAAAATAAAAAAGAAGAAACAGAGTAAATGACAATGAGCTGACCAAATGTTGGATTGATGTTGGAATTGGTACACCGTTTACTTACAAACGTAGATCACAGGGGGTAGTTTACACACAAGAACAAATCTGGAGAAACAAATGTCCATAATCCTGATAACCAAACACATTTGGTTGTACCACTCTTCCAGTTGCCAACAAATTTTGGTCCCACGCCCTCAAACCCTATTTATCAAAGCAAAGGAGAGGACAAAAGTTCTTAGACATTTCAGACGAAAGGGGAAAGTGTTCACCCTGGACACACTGGAACAAACACTATGATGAAGCACGAGATACTGCTTACCTCGTACTTGTGTCATCAAATGGTTGTGGCCATTTCAAGAATAGAATGCAAGTCTGGTACCATCTTGAGGCTGTGACAAGAAAAAGGCGCAAAAAAGTTACAGAAAACAGACCCTCTGCTTGTCCAAAAGCACAGAACACAACTTCAGAAAAACAGCTTATCAGGATGACTAACTTATTTCATCACATTAAACAACATAAATGAAAAGGACCAATTTCCTGACTAAAAGAGAAAAACTGACCTGTACGTAAGATCGCCACTCAGCATCCTTTTTTTGGAAAGCCAACCTGGAACAAGCTTTTCAAGAATCTCTAATTTTTGTTCAATATGGCCTAGGCATGGAAAACTCAATATTATGCATTTTCTAGAGATACGAAGAAAGATAAGCATGGAAAACTCAATTATAATAATAAACATTTAGCTTCCATTCGACTGTACCTTCCTCATCAAATTCAAAATTGTTCATAATAATCTTTTGAAATAGTTCGTCTTTTGTCATTGCACGTAGGTTGACAGATTGAAACAATTTCTGGATTGAAACAGCAAATTCGGACAAGCCAACTGATGTTTGCTCGTGTGCAGGAGGAATGATCTCATTGTCCTTTCCACCACAGAAAATGCTTACTTTATCCTGTCAAATAAGAACCGCCACCATGAAGTATATGTTGCCCCTAGTATTTTTAAACTCAAAATGCAAACTTTAACTTGCTTTGGAAAGTACTAGCAACAAAATAACAGGAAACTTTTTAACTGTCAAATAACAACCACCACCATGAAGTATATGTTGCCCAAGTAATTTTAAACTCAAAATGCAAACTTTAACTGTTAACGGTTGCTTTGGAAAGTAACTAGAAACAAACTACAACAGGAAACTTGAAACTTGCAGCAAGCAATTAACATAGTTGAATACACCTTTAACTAGTGCATCAAAGAGAAGACTGGCCAAGATGTTAAAAGAATGATAGAAAAACTGAGAGTAGCACATTCCTAATTGGCAATTATTTCACACAAGTGCCCCAATTTGAACAACCACATATCAAAAGAGACAGCAGTACACGGTCTCCCAACACATTAAGAGCTTCACTATTTGAGAACGATCTAATAAGAGATAACTTCGTACATTGAAGACAATAACAACTAAGCTTTTATCTGACTATGGGGGTTCGGTTATGGGGATCATGTCACCATCAAGAGATTTTTCATATATGTGCATAAAGATCCATATTGGTCTCACAATAAGAACTTAACTATTTGAGAACAATTTGATAACAGACATACTGATGCGGGTTCCAACAAATAAGACAAAATTCACAACAACAACCAGGCCTTTGTCCACAGATTTCCATGTTTATTTATGTACATATGTTTTCCATATAGGGATACGAAAATTAAGTGCAAATGCTGAGAAAAAACAGATTGTACCTGGGAAGAAGTAATATAAGATGCAGAGACTGTCTTTTCCTTCATTTCCATTTGGGTAGATGTATCTAGTAAACTTTCGGTTTGGTCCACCTCATACAAAGTGGGGTTCAGGTTCAATGAATTTTCTTCTCCTTCATCCAGCTTAGAAAAATCTAAGGATCTTTTTGCTGTCTGATTGCAAGACGTGCAAGTTTGAGTTATCAAAGTCTTCTGCTTCCCTTCAACAGTGGATGAAGATACTCTCTTTGGAGTGGACAGTGCAGGAGTTTCGAGCATTAAATCACCACTTTCTGAGACAAATTTCAGAGGAGTCCTATCCAAAGTGCTAGAACCCACATCTTGTCTGGAGCTAGAGATCATATTTTGTTCAAGCATAGGCTTTGAACTTGAATCACGGATTGTCCTTTCGCTTCTGATTTCTTCACCAATTGACAAAGATGAACTTGGTAATGAAACAGGATTGAGTCCTGTTGTCTCTGCTATATCCAAATTACCTCTTTCTACAAAATATGGGGCGTGGGATGGACTGAAATGTGATGAATTCATCACTTCGGTTCTACTTGAAGTCAATGTATCCTCCAACGGTAATGGTTCTCTATTGATGGTGGCATCTCTCTGGCTATAAGCAAAGGGCAGTTCAGCTTCAGGAATATCAGAAGCCTGGAGCAAAAGTAACATGTTTAATCAGTCAATATTTTACAGTTTTGATAACTATAGAAATGCATTGTCCTCAAGCAGTGTACATACCAAAGCTAATCTTTCTTCTAAGTTATAGCCTAAGTTTAGAAGTGATGCTAATTACAGCAAGGAATCCTAGAAATTCCCACAAGCAAAAAAGATATGGAGAAAACTTTTGCAGAAAATGGTTGGCACTTTTCAAATGGGTCCTAATAGAAGCAGCACCAGTAAGACAGTGTCAACAATATCAGTTCCATGCCCTTCAAGCCCTTCATGCTATTTGTCTTCATGCACATGTTATCAATCAATAAGTACAGCATCTGTATTAAGATGCAGATGAACTGAAGTCCAAAGGAAAAGAAGTGGAGAAACATTACCTCTAATTGTTTATCCAAGAAGGCTTTTAGCCTCGAAACCAAAAGATTGTGCAGAGCAATAAAGACAGATTCTTCACGGCAACCTTCAACAATGTCCAAACTCAAGGTAATTTTAATTTCTGGGTTCAGGCACAAAGTTTCTGCATTATGCATAAGCATCTTTTCAATATTGACAGCTTCAGGCAGCAAATGTTTTATCTGCGCCAGATGCTTGTACTCGAACTTTCTGATAAGAAATGAACACAAAAAAAATCATTTAAAAGGGGAGAAACGTGTAAAGCTTCTCCAGTATTCAAAAGGCGAATTTTAAGCATAAAATCAGCCCCGCTTTTGGAGGTAAGCAATAAGAGAGCATAATGGTTTGGTATAAGCCACTTTGCAGGCACTGATTTAAAAGAGAAACAAAGGCATATTACATCCAGCGTATACACAAACATTTAACCAAATGCATCAGAAATTTCAAAATAAAGAGAATCTGTAACAGGAACAACCTCTTAGTAAAGATTTCCACTTGACGGGAAATGTTATGGAAAGTAGGAGGCTTATTGGATAAAGCAAGTAGTCTCAATGAAGAAACCATTCGGTCAAGAAAGTCCAATAGAATCTTGTACCTTGAAAAAGAAAAAAGAGAATGTCAACACCAAACAATAAACTTAAAAAAAGCCCAAGAAAAGAGCATCTGTGTAAAGTGCTCACTTGTGAGGAAGTAGTAGCTCAGCTTCCTTCATGCTATTCGATAACGAGGCCTCAATAGGTTTCTCCGGTGTAACAGCCGCAAAATGTGGTTGTAGATGCCTTTCTACAACATTTTCTTTAGTCGAAGAAGTTGATTCTTTTGGGTCATGGGTCTCACCCTTCAAATCTGATGCTTGCTTTTTTCTTTCCATTACATCCAACACATTCTCCATCAGTTTGCAATTAAACCTGAGGATGAAGGAAAGATGAACAACCCTATCTCTAGCAATAAATGAGGCAACAAAAGATAGATGACAAAATGATACTATTCACAAACGTAATTTGAGCAAAGCATCAAAACTTTAGCCACATTCATGAAATATCAAAACTAAACACATATTTAGCACAAAGAAAGAATCTTTTCTCACCAAAACTTTCCTAAGTTAAATTTTTGCCACAAGAATGACAAGAAGTAGATAATATGCAAAAAAAATTCAATCTTGCACACAGAATCGAAGCTTCAAAACTGTGAGTAAATGCAGGAAAAAGATGAAAATGAACAATAACATTAAGAATAGATAAAATTACCGAGAAACTTTTCTGGGTTTCGGAAAGAGATGGATCAATTTCAAGAATCTTACAACAATTTGGAAAAACCCTAGCTTTGGAGAATTTTCCCCTTTTCTCTCTCGATTTTCCCCTTCATGGGAAGGGAACGAGGGAAAGGGACAACTTTTGAATTATGGCCGTTATAGCCCAGTCTGGGCTTGGGCCTTACTATAATTACTTTTTAACTTTTGGATTCATGTGTTATCATAAATCAAGTAGCCCAATTGATTATGCCATTTATAATTCATTTCTCCTACTTAATCTCGAATAAATAATGTATTTTGCTACGCAATAAATAGTTGATGTTGTTGTTGGTGTAGATTACTTTTATGAAGGATATATATCAAGGTCTGAGGTCATATATGGGTTCCCATAAAGGCACTATAAGTCTTGTTGTTGGTGCTTATAAAGGAATTCCCATAAAGGGATTAGGGTCTTGTGGTTGGTGCTGTTATTTGTTTAGGGGTCTAGCATGATCTGGATTGTTCACTTTTCAAGTACTCAAGGAATGTTAAGTGTTGCGGTTTTCTTTTTTATTAATCTTTTGGTTTGAAATTGTGGGTTCTGAGTTAAATTGCGGGAACTTCAATTAAGACCTTGCATGCACTTCGGTGTCATCATTATTAGTGGAGCTCTCGTTGTTAGGCGTGAATGGTAGTATTTTATTCTCTTTCGCTGTAATTAGACTTATCCTGAGTAATGGAGATGGTGAAATTAATGCTTGTTAGCTATAATGTTAGCACACCATATTGCACATCAGGGAATGATTTCTTGGGATGTGTAGAATATTGTCAAGAGCAAATGATGTTGACTCAGCATCAAGGTGAATGGGGAGATTGAATGGAAATATATTTAAGGAGCCGTTCCCTAAATATATTTTCTTGAACAATTTTCTAATACGACCTAATATAAATCATCGGCATCTTGTGCTTACTTAATTACATAGAAAAAGCAAACACTTATCCAAAAAGCAAAATCAACAATGAGAAAAAGAAACAGAGAATTAAATCCAGAATCACAGTGCAAGAACATATATACTAATTACATAGAAACCAACAATCAAAGCAATCAAATCACTCGTTTCATTTCCGCGGGGTTCGCGTTAGTAATTTTTAAAGGACAAAAACTCAGATTTCCGTTTTTCCCTTAGAAAAGTACAAATTAAATGTCTAATTTTGGTGGTCAAACTCAAAAGTGAGCTTTGTTGATCATTTTTAACATTCTTAATTAATTTACCAAGAATAGTAATAAATTTTAAAAGGCTTAATAAATTAATTAGGAAAAAAATCCCAAAAGGCAAAAATGAAATTTACGAAAAGGTCCAACAGAGAGGCCCAAATGTGTTAGTCGCCCAATCACAAAGCCCTAAAGCCCGCATCGCTTCTAAGTTGGTGCCCATGCCCAAGGCTAGATAAGTAGTAGTTGATAGTAAAAGGGTGTTCCGATCCATCACAAAAGGTCAGACTTGAAATAGTCGGGTCAGAGATCTCGTTTTCCAGTAAATCGTTTTCTATCAAATTCCCAGAAACCCTAATCCAAATTCTTCCCCAAATTTTTCTTCAATTCTGACACCCCCCGGTTGGTAAAAGTTGGGCGTAAATTCATAAATTTGCAGAAATCTGTGTCGATCATCTACTTCCATCCCGCAGCCGGCCGACCAAAATGGTAAATCGTCGATCTCTTTCTTGTCATCTGTTTGCACGAACACGATTTTTTCCGGTATAAAATTCAAGATAGATGTAGCGTTTAACCGTTCTTTTTTTTTCTGGATTGAATTTTGGTGAATCAGGTCATATCTGAGAAGAACAGGGATGGATATCATGGAGGTGTCGAAGGTGGAGCTCCAGTTGATCATCAGCCTGCTTTCAGGGTTAGTTCATTACTTTTTTCTTTTTTTTTTCCTTGTTTCAAGTTTCAAGTGATTCTGTGTCTTATTAGGACTCTTCCTTCTGTTGGAAGCATGTAGTTTGTTGCTGGACATAACACCTATAGATTAGCTGATTGCCTGTGCAGAAGGAAACAACAGTATTCATATTGATGAATGTGTTCCTTGTTGTTTTTCTTTGAGTTAGGCCCCCGCAGCATCAGAAGGAACACAAGTCAACTACCAGGAAGAGGCTGCAGGGGAGGATTGTGATGATAAATGTAAAGTTATGGAAGCCGAGAAATCGAGCATATTATCTTCACCGTCATCAGAAGGAAAAACAGCCACGGTGGATGAGAGAGATTCTGATGGCATATCTACATCTTTCTCATCATCCAAAGAGATGGAATCAGCCAAATCCGATGATGATGATGATGATGAGCCCGATGATTATGAGTCCAGTGCTGATGGCCAGTTGTCTATTTATCCATGTTCATTGGAGAAGGATCCAGTGATTTTGGAGCTGTACCGTGAGGAGCAAAAATGGATCCCTAAAGGACAGCTTTACAAGGATGAGAAGGCTTGGGCTGTCTACTTTGGCGAGATCCACCGCACTCGGGTTAGTTTTTACATTTACCGAGGGGGCGTGTCAATGTATATTCTACAAACTTTTAGATTATGGTTCTCTGTACTATAAGTATAAAATTCTCTAATATTCAGGGCTATGAGGTGAAGAGTTTTCCGGGTGTTTGCTTAAAAGCTAGCTTCTGGCCTTGGGATTTCAGAGCAGGATCCAATCAGGTTGGACAATTCCCCCCCCAATGCACCCCGACCCTCCAAGATTTCATTGACTGGTGTGGTGAATGCATTGACCACTTCAACAAAACCCATCCTCAGGTATTCGTTATTAAATTCTCATACATCGGTATCGCTCTTTAGTTCCTTTTGATGGTAGCAGATTGAATTGATTTGATTCGATTGCCAGTATTACCCCTGCATTTCTTTTCTTCTTCTTTGTTGATTCTTTTGTTTGATTACAACAATAATGATAATAAGAAAAATTATATACATCTTCCCATTTCCTTATATGCCTGCAGTATGAGTACGCGTTTAAGGGGGAGGCGGCTGATATTGAACGCGTAACTGTTGAGCTGACTGATTCTCACGATATGTGGTATCTTACTTTCAAAGCGAGTAACGTCAAGGAGGGCAGCAATGTCAAAGAAACCTTTCGAGCTAAGTATTGCTGGTGTCAGGTGCATGGCCGGGTTCGTCCAAAACGAGTGGCTTTTTGTGAACTGAAAATGGTGCTTGACATCGAATGGGAGGAGGAAGACAAAGCTAACACGCGGTGCTATCTTCCTTGCTGTCTCGAAAAAAACATGTTAGGGCTTCTTCATCGATCTTCATGAAGCATATTTTGTCTTACTTGATTGACTCTTTTAGCCAGCTGCTGCGTGATGCCAAATGGCCTAATGTAAATGAGCAAAATCTATATATGTTACTGAGTTTTGTGCCTTCAAATTACAGAGGTGTCAATGGCTTGAGTTTGAGCTCTTGTGTTTTCCCCTTGGTTTTAGTTGCCGAGATAGTTGAAAATTACGAATTCGACTAACCATGTTACTGTGATTAAGGAGAAAAAAGTTGTTTCCACGTGTATGGTTAAGTTTTATGATTATTTTGAGCAGATTCGTAATCAAGCAATAAAGCAAAGCTAGTACATTTGGTGGAGTTAGTTATTCGTTTCCCTAAATCCATGCCAAGTTTGGTAAGGGCCCAAATTTTAAATGAATTGAACGCAAACATTTTTAATAACTCTGAATAAAATGTCAAAATGATCCTTTACATTTAGGTTTAGGTTTATCTGATTTTATGTCCTTAATATTAATATATCAATATTGTAATATAAAACATTATGTTTTCACACTTTTTTTTATCTCATTTCATTGATTCGACTACTTTTCCGTCCACCTTGATGTTGACCAAGAGTTGACATGCTGGAATCTTATTATTGTCTTTTAATATAATTTGAACTTTTGTTAAAATTTAAATCATTAAAAATATTATAAAAATTCACATTAAATTATTTAATTATTAAAATATTATTTATTAATTTAAAATATTATTTTAAAATTTAAATTATTTTCAAAGTTAATCTTTTCTTTACCATTTACTTTAGGTACAAAATAAATGTTAATTATGTTGCACTTTTAACCCCAGCCCGCTGTAACCTTAAAAATTTACCGAATCACATTAAATAATTCAAAATTCAAATTAAAAAAAAAAAGAAGCAAAACTGAGATTTTTGACTTTGATCGCTACTGTAACGCCCCAACTAGATCCCATGCTTATAGCGAAGGAATCATAGTCAAAACGCCCGCCTAGCTCTCGCTAGGTCTCGGTAAAACAGTCCATAGGTAATCAAGAGCAATAACTTAAAACCTTGTCAAGTCAAAAGTTATAATTGATATTTTGTATAGGATTTTTATTACATGTATGTCTTACAACATATTGAAAAACAACGTTCTCCATTTTTGTAACTAACAAAAGTCTGTAGAACTAAAATACAACTAAACCCGATCATCTTCATGAATGCTAGGCTTTCTGAAGCGTGTTAACAAGGTAATCCGGCATTTCTACTCCTGGAGTATAAAAAAGTATACGTTTGATGAGCGTACGCTCAATGAGGTCTCACCGGTGATCTATTAATAATCTAGGTGACCACATAGTCAAACAAGTTATCATAGAAAGTCACATAATATAAAGTAAAGTTACTATAACTAGTTCACCGAAAAATATTATAAATCAAAGGATAAAGAGTGGCTACCATTAGCCAAGTACATATTCGCATAGTAGCACATTAGTGGTGGATACGGGTGAGAGTACTTAGAAGTCTGATCCTGCTTATGTGGCTTATGGAATGAACTTCTAATTCATCTCAAACTCGTAACGAGATCACGATAAAGAACGAAGGTATGCATCGACAACCATCGCCCATAACGATAACGATAGTGATATATCTCGAGATAACCAACCTCCTAGTAGTAATATCCAGTACGTTATGGCCCTATGCCGACACGTAAGGATTTACCTTGAATTAGAAGGATGCATAGATCCATGACTAACCATTGATGACATGCACACGTTCAAGCAAGACTCAATGTACACGTACGGTACTCAGTTTACATTGTACAGCACATGCAATAGAGTACACATGGCCGCAAGCAAGGTCAAGCCATAAAGGTCAAACATCAGGCATAGTTACAATCAAGCAAATCATCTGTCAAGTCAGAGATCGACAATATCTATTCAAGTTATTCAATTACCCAGCGTGATAAAGTACACACATGGGACAAACATGATATGTAACATTTTCAATCAAGATTGACTGAACAAACAGTAGACATGCATTCTGGTTTCAAGCAATTATCCTAATTAATTATCATGCAATTATATTTACATATACAGTGAGATTACTCACAGATATTATAAGGCTGCTTCTTGACTCCAAACACTTGATCTGCAAGTTCTTCAGAGATAATGTAAGAATCCTATAACATAGAAAAATATGAATTCCGGTTCATAGTTAATGATCATTATAAAATTGATTAGAAGTTATGCCACTGCTAACGTACTCATATTATGTTTTAAGCACAACTTTTGTTATTGTTATTGTTACACATATATAAGTCAGATTAGATTTCATTGATTTCATTAGTGCTTTACTCACCATTTTACTTTATTACCTACTAACTAACTGCCTTACTGTTTTGAATATATATTAAGGTTAATACTAGGTTTATAACCAGAGATTAATGCCTTGATCCCTATGCATTCCAATGCGCTAACGTAGATCGCTACTTGTTACATTCTTGACTCTCTATTATTAGCTTTGGCAGTTCTAGTTCTATTGTTTTTTTTGTAAGCAAATCAAACCTAATATTGTACTACCTAATATTGGTGGAATTCGCAGGAGGAAGTGTACCTCCAAGCCACCAAACTAATTGATTACATTTGGTGCATCAACTAACAGAAATTCTAGTTACTTGTTAGTTTATAAAATAAGTGGTACCCGGCCTAACTCTAGTATAACAACTAGTTTTCCCCTTTATAATTTTGGTAGGAACCAGAACCCCTACTACTCTTCACATTGATCATTTCGCCCAATTTGAATCTCAAAACAGAAACTTAATGAATCAATGAAAACCCGACCAAGTTTTCCTAATGCTCCCCTTCTTTTTCTCCCTAAACCCACGTTCAAAAGAACACCCAACAGCAACAAGACAGAAGGCATCATCACCATTGACCTCTTTCTGGTTTGATTTAAAGGATTAAATGAGAACATGACACAATAACAACTATGTCCACTCTAAAAGCATTTACAGTAGTCTTCAATTATATTCTTCAAAATAAACATTTCCTTTTTAGCTAATCAGTAAATTATTTAATTGAATGACTGGGAGAGATCCCAACTAGAGCCACACAACCTTGTATCCCTTAAATAACTAGCAAAATTCCTAAGCCATAAAACCTAACTGTGTCACAATTAATCAGGAGCTAAATTAGTTATTAAAGGAAGATGACTTACAAGCAGAAGACCTTAAGATTGATCAAGTATTTTTCCTAAGCTTCAATTCCTCTCGAACTTCCCTGTTCCTACTGGCTTCTTCTTCAAGTCTGCCGGGTTCGCTTCGCTTCGATTAATCTGCAGCTGGAAGCCACATCAACAACTCCTCAAACTCTTTCCTCATTTTTGAATCTCGGTGGCTGGCGGTTGACATGATTGTTCCGGAATCGAAGTTAATTAAAGGGAGGTTTAAAATGGTAGTTCGGCTAGCTAAAAAAAACTAAGGGCTGGTGGTGGTGTTCATCGATCAGAGATGATGACAAAAAGGTTGAACGTTATTGATGATGAAGAACGAGAGAGAGAGAGATAGGGAGAGGGTCAGCATTCAGCAGCGGTGGAGAAAAGAAATGATGGTGTAGCAGCGGATGAGAACAATGGGATATTTTTTTGCTTTTGGCTACGTACAGCAAAATGGTTTAAAACTCTTTGCCTTCTCTGTTTTTGTTTTCTTTATTTATTATTATTATTATTATTATTATTATTTTTTTAAGTCGGTTGGCAATTGGAAGGCTTAGGGGTGGGTTTGGCTGAAACTAACTTGGGGTAGAAAGGACAAACACGTGGCCAGCTTTTGGGGCATATTTTAGCCTATTTTAAACAAAACTATACTTAGGTTTGTTGACTCGAAACATGGCTTGAGCTATCCATCGGGTTCTTTGAACCAAGTCTAATCCCCTCCTGTTTTAAAGTTATATATTTGGGATCAATAAATTAGTTATGTTGATTATTTTAGAGACGTAACTATTTAGTACATTTTTTTTTTCTTTGAACTAATCTTAACCTCTTCTTTAAAATTTTAAGAGCTGGAAAATCCTATAACAAATGTTATATTTGTCCCGTTTGAGGGGCACCAAATTGGTGGTCCTCACAGCTACAATAAATCCTAAGTTATTTCTAAAATTTTACTGCACTATAGTAATTAATTCAAAATTCAAACTTTAAAAAAAATACAAGAAAACTTGTGGGGTGAAAATCCAGATCAAAAATAGTTTATTTAAGTTTTTGGCTTAGTTATTGGTTTGAATTGGAGATATAATTTAAAATGTGGTTTTAATAAAAATTCAAAAAGTTATTGGGATACTATTTCAAATAAAATAATATTATTTTTACACCACCGCCTCCACACCTCCATTGCCGAGCCACCCACAGCCGCCACCCACCGGCGACCAGCCGGCCAGATTCCGACAACTTGGCCGGAATTTGGACATAATCCGGCCAGCGGCGGCCCGACGGCTGCAGTGGGTATTTCCGACGGCCGGCGGCGGCGGTAAAGGTGTGGAGGTAGTGGTGTGAAAATATTATTATTATTATTATTATTATTATTATTAAAAACAGGCCAGTACCTGAAAAATTTATAGATAACCAGAAATATTTTTCAGGGCAGTGTTTAAGACTTACCCTGTACAAGTGATCGTCAAAAAGACGGAGATTAAAATATCAGTAAATATACTGATACGTTCAAAAGAGACCTAATTGGACCTATACAAAATTATGTCTGATGTTTGGTATTTTCCGTACTTTTCATAACTATTTTCCTAGTAACTCAATAAAGAAAATCTACAGCCTAAATTTCCTGTCATCATGATTCGCTTCTTTCGGATCACAGATCTGAACTACCGTGTTTAGTAGGCTATGGAAGATCCAAATCTGTGAGTGATAGACAGGGAAATTAAACGCTATTAATTCTAAAAGAGTCACTAAAATATAATTAATCCGAATCCAAACATGAACAAAACATATGAAATAATCGTATAAACCAATTTGGTTTATCTATAACCCAGACCGACGAACCGATATGTACTGGCTCACTGGGTATTGAGGATCGGCGGACCGGTTTCTGAGAGTTGACTGACGAAGTGGTTGTGTAACAGGGAGTCGGAGGTGTGGCTTTGGGTGGCCGGCAAAGCTGGTTTGATGGTGGTGAGGGTTGTGACGACTGCCGACTTGCAGCAGCGGACGGTGGACCTTCGTAGCGTCGGGTTTCTTGTCGGCACTCAAATCTGAGACATCAAAACCTCGATCTGCATCTGTCAAGACAGAATGGGGCCGGCCGCATGAGTTAAGCCTAAGCACGGCAGCTGCTTCTGCGGGAGATCGAGGCGGCGGAGAGAGGAGCGTTCTGGCGGCGGCAGCAGAATCAGATATGAATAACACCTCTCAAACACAAGTTTAGGGCTTGTTTAGACAAGTTTTGACAAGTTTAAAGCTTAACTGGACAAGTTTTGTTTTTCGTTTTTGTTTCATTTTACCTCTTAAAACACCTCTCAAATACAAAACTCAATATTATCCAAACAACTTTTTAATTTATTTTTTAAATTTTATTTTAAACATTATTTTTACACAATTTTCATCCACAACCACCAGACTACCTCCGCCGCCACCGAATTGCCTGCCGCCGTCGTCGGCCGGCGACCAATCGGTCGGATTCCGGCCAGCTCGCCGGAATTTGGCCGGGATCCGGCCGGCCGGCGACGGTCCGGCAGCGGCGGTGGGCGGTCTGGCGGCGGCACCGGTGGTGGAGGTGGTCCGGTGATTGTCTAAAACTATTATTATTTTATTTAAAATATTACCCAAATAATTTTTTAAATTTTATCTAAAACTACATTTTAAATCACATGTCAAACCCAAATCAAAAATTAAAACAAAAACTAAAATAAAATATTGGCCAAACAATTGAATTTTGAATTAGTTACTGTAGCGTAGTAAAATTTTAGAGGGATATTGGATTAAAAATAAAACGTAATTAATATTTATTTTGTATCCAACATAAATGATAAATAGAAAGAGTCATTTTTTAAATAATGTAAATTTTAAGTTAATAAATAATATTTTAACAATTAAATAATTAATTGTGAATTTTATAGTATTTTAATGATTTAAATTTTAATAGAAGTTCAAATTATATTAAAAGACGAAAATACCGCTATCAACGGCCGGTCAATATTGAGCTGGCCGAAAAAGTTGTCGAAATAGTGAAATGGGAGCAAAAAAGTGTGAAAATATAATGTTTGGGACTACGATATTGAAATGTTAATGTTAAGAACGTAAAATCAAATAAGCCCAAAAGTAAGAGACCATTTGGACATTTTACTCTCGGAAATGGAAGTATTAATCAATTAATAATATTGTAGTAATTAACTTTAGGGAAAAAAGTCAAAGAAAAACTTGTAATTTAAGCGGTCTACTGTTTACACCTTCTGTTTCTCCTTATCATTCCCAATTACATTAATTTTTTTAACGAATATTGCAGAATTTATTCATTTTCTGTCCTTATTTAAGAATCAACATGTTACCCGTAAAACTTTTTATGTATTTAGTGCATAATCAGCAGTCATCATAAAAATATAATTGTGACATAGAGAAACGTTTCAATTGGTTTTTCTTGGCCAATAAAATTATACCTTATATCATTCAATTTCGTTCTGAGCTTACTACATTAGAAACGGCCCCGGTTCGGTTTGTCAAAAAATTTAACAGCAGTTGTTTTGACAATTTTAAATTTAACAGCAGTTGTTTTGACAATTTTAACATGGCAAATTTATTTAAGGAGAGTGGGTTTTTTCATCCCAAATTTTGGGCCACACCATCCAAAACATCCCAAAGTTTAAGAACATGCTATTTACATGCCAAACTTTTTAAAAACATGTTACATTAGGATATTCGTAAATTTTTAACTCCAGCTAATTAATTAGTAGTGGTACTTTCTTCTGTTTCTCCTCCTCCAGTTCTTTTAATCATTTAACACGTTTCACTAACTCCCACCTTATAAGAAAATAGCTAAACCTAATTTGGTTTTCACATCATCCATTCTTCCCTTGCTTAGAAAAAAAAAATCCAAGATTCACTTTCTAGATTGATAACAATCATGAGAGGTTTTGTGTGTGTCCTAATTAGAAAGTAAGTCCTATTTCATTTTATTTTTTTAAATATGTAGCATCATTATAAAAATTAGTGCTGTAATTGATGCAGGGGCGTGCAACTTCTTTGCTTGGCATGGACCAAATTTACCAAACGCAAGCATGGAATTTTTTTGACAAAAAAAAATGGAGAAAAAGAAACTAAATGAAATATCGCCGTTAATAACTTGAAAAAATTAACAAATGTCCTAATATTACATATTTTTGAAAAGTTTGGGATGAAAATGGCATGCTTTTAAACTTTGGATTGTTTTAAATGGTGTGGCTCAAACCTTCGGATGAAAAGGCCTATTCTCCCATTTATTTATCTAGGAGGCAGATAAGATTTGTTTGGAAGATGGAAATATATTCAACCACTGATCCAATTCCGACTCATTATTAACGAAATGGTTAGAAAAAATAACAAGACATGATAGAGTACTTCTTATTGAGAATCCCAGTCCCACATTGGTGTTAGGAGAGACTGAATATCAATATAAAAGTACATGGGTTACTTTCCTCATTGCCAATTGATTTTGAGGTGGAACTCCATGAGCTTCTATATGGTATCAGAGCCAGCCCCTCGACATTCGGACTTCAAAAAAGCCCACAAAAAATAGGGCTGAGACGTGAGGCAGTGCCTGGGCTGAAAAAAAAAATGCCAAACCCAACTCAAAAAATACGTTGAGCTTGCGGGAGAGTATTGAGAATCCCAGTCCCACATTGATACTGGGAGAGACTGAATATCAATACAAAAGTAATGGGTTATTCCTCTCATTGCCAATTGGTTTTGAGGTGGAACCCCATGGACTTCTATAATAAGGAAGTATGGAGAGATAAGGACGCGCCAACTCACTAAATCAACAATGATCATGTTGAGGTGGAACCCCATGGACTTCTATAATAAGGAATTATGGAGAGATAAAGACGCGCCAACTTAATAAATCAACAAAGATCATGTTTGGTAACAAGTCCATTAAAGATCAACTTGGCCCATTAAACTGTAACTCTCTCAATTTAAGTTAATCACGTGTAACAAATAAAAAGGCTAGCCTTTCTGTAACCGTGATCATTATCTTTAGAAGACCACTTCAGCAATTACGAGTTTTGTAATTTAATCATTATCGATAAGCTAGTTTTAGGTTTAAGGAGCTGCTGAATCAATCTATAAAAGCAGCCCTCCATGTACTTTGAACAGATGAGGGAATACAGCATAAAGCATAATCCAGTTTTAAAGCTCTGTGTATTCTACTTCCTTTGGTTTCTTTAGTTTAGGATTTCTGTTTAAAAAACTCATTTTTAGCTTGGTATCAGTATTCAGGTTCTTCCTGTGACTGCCCTTGCTTTTTCAATCCATGGCTTCCGCAACAACATCTATGTCCCTGAATGTTGGTAACTTTGTTACCCCCTTAAGCTTTCACAGATCAATTATCCTTTGTGGCGGGAGCAAGTTCTTGCTCTTGCTGAAAGTCAAGAAGTCATTCATCATCTCACCAATCCACCATTAATTGATCCCCAAACATCAGCTTCTGACGCAGACAAAGTTAGTCCTGAACCAATTCAAAAATTTCAGGTTTGGCAAAAATCCAATCGTCTTCTTCGGGGGTGGATCATTGGCACCCTGTCAGAGGACTCACTCGGACTTGTCATTGGGCTTGACACTGCTTATAGTGTTTGGAACGCCCTCAAAGATGAATATGCACATGACTCACAGGAAAGGGAGTTCACTCTTCGTCAGCAATTAACCTATCTACGCAAAGATGATGCCAAATCTCTCGCCGATCACATCCGCACGTTTAAGGGTTTGTGTGACAGTTTGACGGTGATTGGAAAACCAGTTCCAGAGGCGGAGAAATTTTACTGCCTCCTCAATAGCCTTGGCCCTCAGTTCGAGACCTTCACTACCTCCATGTTGAAGCCTCCTCGGCCGACATACAAAGAATTGATCTCACAGTTGCAAAACCTTGATCAGCGACGGACCTGGTTTGCTGCTCAGTCCGAGAGTTCATTGCCTTCCAATGTTTCGCATTTGGCTTTCTATAGTCAACATCAGAGGTCTGGGTCTAATTTTACTTCTAAACCTATTCAGTTTACTTCCCAAGGTCGTGCTTTTCAGGCACAGTAGGTTCGCTCCGGCGCTCTGAATCCACCTTCACGACCATATCTGAAGGATACTCGATCCCGGAAGCCTTCGCCGCCAGGAGAACATCGGATGACAAGTTCTGAACGTGAAATGTGCCGTCGAACGCTTGCGGCCTTTGCCGCCAGGAGAACGTCGGATGGCAAGTTCTGAACGTCGGATAAATTCCAATCTTTTATTCCTGATTTTGTCTGTAAATTAGCGTTCCTCGGGAACTCCTTAGACTAGGCTGATTATCAGCGGCTGTACTTGATCATCAAAGAAGCTAATAAAATCTGGTCTACGGCTGATTCTTATTTTCCGAGACTTGGGCACTTGAAATAATTAGCACAAGTTATTAAGAACGACGCACAATCGTTTGAGAAATATATTTGCTTAATTCTTCCAGAATGAAAATTGTGCAAGCAGAAACAATGATGTAACGGATAAGGATAGCAAACTGTTGCTTTAATAACTCTTAAGTGAGTAATATCATTTACTCTAAACTAATAAAGTCACCTATATAAGAGAGAAGTGGGGGCGCTTCAAAGGAGAATTGGTCAGGCTCAATTCTTTAGAAACTCTTGCAGAACTAGGACATGTTCATGCCCAACAAAACCATAAGAACGGAACTAAAAAGAAATGGTTTCTATGTATTGTATGTTGGTTTCTTTACACAATACAGCCGGACAG
Organism: Oldenlandia corymbosa var. corymbosa; assembly: GCA_949775105.1. NCBI lineage: Eukaryota > Viridiplantae > Streptophyta > Magnoliopsida > Gentianales > Rubiaceae > Oldenlandia > Oldenlandia corymbosa. Next base: position 206,234 of record OX459124.1, on the reverse strand, counting down.
TTCAAGGACATCAGATCTACTGGACATTTAGTAAAGCAGACATACATTTCAAGGGGGAAGTTCGAAGGGTAATACCTACTTTCTCCATGAAGGAATCCATTGATAAATATCAACACCTTGCCAGAAACAATTTCCATTCATGTAGGGGATTGTTGGAAATATAGTTATTTATACGTGTGAATGAGAAATGTGTTTCTCATATAATTGGAAATAGAGTATGAGCTAGTTGTTGCTTGACTCGTGTGTAGGTGCAATCTGCACACACGAATGTCAGACCGTATTTTGTGGACCTGATCAACCTGTGTCTTCCAATCGGTTAGGAATTTCCAATGCCATCATTAAAGTGGTTATGACCGGCATTAAAAGGGTCATTATTCTCATCCGTTTTTTACATGAATTTGTGAATAATGAGAATAATAAATTGACCGCTTTTATGACGTTTAATATGGATTAAATTTGTTGTAATTAATTAATTTAATCCAACAGTTTTGTAACCTTTCTTTTATATCTATAAGTGCTAGAAAATATCCAAGAATTCTTTGAACTAAAAAAAAACATGACCCAACTTTCTGTATTCTTCTATTAGCCAAATTCTCCTAACCTTTCTTTGGTGTTCATCGAAGTTCTATTTCCAATTTGCCGGTGATCTAGTCTAAGTGGAAGACTATATCACGTCCTCCGTTGTATCCTGGGAGAGAGATGCCCTTCCATCCTCTATCACTCTGTGAGAGGGAGCGAATCTATTTTAAGGAAAACGTGATTCTCTTGCCTCAAAATATCTTCTTTCTTATAATGTCATTGCTTTCACAAATACCTTCATTTATTTTTACCAACAAACTCATCAGCGCAACCTCATCTTGAATGCCTTAGCATCCACAGTATGAAACTTCCTGAAGACTATGTGACAAGCAAACAGGAACCTCCTTGGGATCTTTCCAACATTCCCCTTGATGATCAGTGCGCAAAAAATCTAAATATAGGCTCACATATGGTTCCACCTCAAAACTAATTGGCAATGAGGAGAATAGCACAAGGGATTTATATGTTGATTTCAAGAGTCTCCATCCATCCATGTGGGACAAGGGAACTTGGGCAAATCACAATATTTTAATATTCTCAACACCGAACTTAGGCAAATCACAATATTTCAATATTCTCAACACCCTCTCTCAAGCCTGAAAGGGTTGGACAGTAGATGCCCAGATATTACTGGGTAAGTAGAAAAAATAGAAATAGAAGGCTTAGATTTTGGTAAGTAGAAGAAGTAGAAATAGAAGGCCCAGATTTGGGTAAGTAGAAGTAGAAGGCCCAAACGAGTAAGTAAATTAGACACCGAATATAACTGCAGTCAAAGCCCATCTCACAAGTCTCACAGGTCTGTGAATAAAATCCGCTCTGATACCATCTTCAAGACCCAAATATATGCCCACATGTGGTTCCACCTCAAAACCAATTGGCAATTATGGGAGTAACACATGGGGTTGCTATGTCAGTTTCAAGAATCTCTATCCATCCATGTGGAACAAGGGAATTTGGACAAATCACAATATTTCAATATTCTCACCATGAAATTGTAAGGACTAGGACTTGTAATTTGATTGCGGATTGGAGCATAACAGTCAAGACTCTCCATTGGCCGCAACAACACCGCATATACAATTCGGTTAATCTCTCAAACCTTACTGAAAATGAGGTACTGGCATTGCTAATGTACTTTATCCTACTTCTCTCTAAAAACAGAAAGCTTACAACCTGGTGAAGATCTTGAACCAGCTTTACAGTCGGATTACATCCGCGAGTACTGACTGGAGGATGATCGCGACGAGGTTGGCCATTTCACCAGTACAAACTCCTTGCAATTGAGATCCGACAAGTAGATGGATTTGAGTGGTGGTGTATCTAATTCCAACCTTTTGATTCCTGGCTTTTGTTCCACGATGAGTAGATCAAACTGTATCAGGGAAAGAGAAGAAAGTTTGTATACCATGTTGTGATCAACCTTGCCCTAAAACAACATCCTGAGATTGTGGAGAACAGGAGAACCAGATATAAGTGTCTGGGTAGACTCAACTGATCCTCCATATTTAGCTACAACAAGATCAAACTTCTCCAGTTTTGGAAGACCTTCATTCAAGTGATAGAATTGGGCTTGACATTAAATTAATTTTATCGGGCCCAAAATGAAAGCCTCTCGGCCTTAAACCACATAAACCGGCCGGATCAAATTGTCAGAATCTAGTATGGTCAGCTTGGTGTCAAATTCTCGGCAGCTAGCTCGGTTTAGTTTTATTGCAAATCGTATGTTCTGGTTTGGCTTAGTGTAGGTCCTGGTTTGGAAGTTGGAGGTCATGATTTCGAAACTACCATGCAGCATTTTTACTATTTTCATCTTTTATAGGGTGTTGGGCCTTCATTCAGTTGATATAATTAGGCTTGACATTACATTAATTTCACTGGGCCCAACATGAAAGTTTCTTGGGCCCAACTGCATATACTGGACGGACCAAACCGTCAGAATCCAACCCGGATAGTTTGTTCCCAAGTTCTCGGCGGCTAAGTCGGTTTAGTTTTATCGTAAACCATATGTGCTGGTTTAGTTTCGGTTTAAGGGTTCAGATCGGTTTATCAAACCGGCTAAACCGATCGATGCACACCCCTATATACTGCAAATGGAATTATTTTAGATCACACACGATCTTCTTTAAGTTCATAGTCTTTGGAAATTCAGACGTAAGTTGCTAATTGGACCAAAACACAGTATAGAGATCAAGAATTTCAAATTGTTGAAGATATGGACACCACTGATTAAGTCAATAATAACAACCTCGACTAAGCAAGATGAGCTTCTGTAACCTATGTACTATGTTATTCATCATGTTTATGCTTTATTTATGTTTTACCTTTTTTTTTTCCTCTCAATCTTTTACTAACTTTAACATTGGAGTACTAATAATTATTTTGTAGGTCTCGAGGTACCTTTATATGCGTTGGTCGACATGAACGATATTTTTATTGAAATTGACAAATTCTAATTATTTTTCTAAAGGAACTTTTTGAATACTATTTTTCCAAAGTGAATATAATAAGTTTTTGTAATGCTCTAATTTATCTTGTTTTTCATTGTGTAAAAATTAAGCATATTGTAAAGTAAATTCTCTTTCGAGTTAAAAGTGGTTTGGTTTGATCTACTTTATGAAATTTGTTTAAAATCGTAACTGTAAATGAAACTGAAACCGAAATCGAAATTAGAACTGTAACCCAACTAAATCTATCTATCTTAGAACCATGAATCAATAGTTCTGAAACCGTGATCAAGGCTAACGACACGATAGTACAAAGGAAAACATGTCACAGTTGAGGAAGTGACAAAACCTAGGGAATTAGCAAAAGTTTAAGCAAATAGCATTGACAAATCTCCTTACAAACAAAAGACCCAACACGATACATTCTCCGATCATCATGAACACAGAGAATTAACAAAACCTCGTGTAAGCAAATAGCATTCGCAAACACCTCACAAACAAAAGACTCAACACGATACACTCCCAAATCATCAGGAGAAACTCATTTGAAAATCACAAGCATCGGTTCATATTTTCTTTGACAACCTATCATACATATATATACATATATATATATATATTAAAGGAAAGGAGATGGAGTGATGATGTGTCTTTTAATTGCCTATAATTGATTTCTTGAACACATGTTATTTAATGATTGGTCATTCATGAAACAGTTAAAAGTATTTAGTTAAAACGTTAAATGCAAAGTTACTTTTTAATCGTTTTACATGGTATGTTAAATAAAATATGGAGAACATAAATGTATTCAGTCAACTTTTATTTTATCTACACATTTGAAATTCAAAATAGTCTTGATTTTACGGATAATATTCCAAAATAAAAAATTCATATCATAATCTACATTTAATCACTCACCTACTACAATTAGGATTCTTATAACAAAGAACATAAAACTTCATGAATACACCATCTCTAATACATATACGAGATAATAGGTCTTATAATGGTATAAAGTTTCATCAAATCTTTTTTTTTTTGGGTCTCAATCTTAGTTTTATTTTTATTTTTTGCCCAATACGATTGTTATTACTTGTGAATAACCTCTGGCTAAAATTTGTTTTTAACCTGATGGTGTTGATACTTTTCACTGAAATGGAGAAATGTGTTGGATCTTTTTATAATATCTTATTTTTGAAAAAAATTGTGGCATGTTTAATCTATTTGCAATATTCGGGTATATATGCGATGAGCAACCTGAGCATATTTGAATAATTTTGTTCACATTCTTTTAGTTTTTAATGTTTTAGTTAATTTTAGATTACCAATGTTTAAAAGTGTGTGGCTTAATTCTTTGGGTCCTAGGTGGAAAATTGAGAGACTTAAAAAGAGTTGTGCCTATTTTTAATCGACATATTTTGATCATTCGTTAAAGAGTTAATTTAAAATTGAGTTTATTATCTGTTAAAAGTCAACTACTATATTGATTATTGTTTTCGGTTTCTGCTACCACTAATCCTTTCATTTTTTGTGATTGTTTTACAACCTTTAAATTAGTTTTATTCAACATAAGATTTAATTAGAAACTTATTGTTGATTCAATCCATGAGATTGAAACAGTGGTACTACCAGCTGAAAAATTTTAATTCTGGTGTAATTTCTTTTAAAAGGTTCTTTAGATAAAAAATTTTCTTTTTTTACCATTATTTTAAAACACATCTGAATGAAAAACAATTTGTGATACTTTAGCAACGATTTTGATTGCACTGTACTTGGGATTTTGCATGAAAAATTACATCATTAATAATTATCATGGCCATTTATACTTAAACTTTCATGGAAACTCATATCATTTAAATTTTAACGTAATATCTAACGTAATATCTAAAACTCGCCATGCACCACACGGGAATAATACTAGTACAGATAAAAATACAAAAAGAAAATAATTTTTTTAAAAAAAAAAGACCACACAACTGATTTTCTCCTTGACCCTGTACCCCCCCCAAGAGAAAAAACAGTGTTAACTATGTTATTAATAGAATAGAATTAATGTACATTTCTAAGGTATAGCAAAATCGCTCATATGTAGCATCCAAGATCAGATAGAAAAAGAAGGAAAACATCCTAAGATTAACAGAATTTGGCATTACTGTGCTTTTGCTTAGCCTTGTGTTTCAATCTTCATTCATCATCATTATCATCATCGGAGCTCTCATACGCACTTAGCAAGCTCTTGACAGGGTTCTCTTCCATCTTCGGATCGTTGGAAGACACTGGTTTTGCCTTAGCTGGAGATAGCTCCTTCTCTGGAATCCGTGCTAACGCCACCTCTTTCATGTCAGATCTCTTGTTGTGGCCATCTGAACCGTTATTACCACTTGAAGAAGAAAAGGAGGACAGCGGCGGGTTTCCGTCAGAACTATTTGAATGTTTTTGTCTCTTTGGTTTCACTTCAACCACCCTTTTCAGTAAATCTTGTTGTCTACACAATACACAGTGGCATGTCACAAGGTAAACTTTTTGAATTCGGAATAACAAACAAAAGGGAGAGAGCGAAGCAGCAAAAAGGGATACCTGATCCCGCTCTTTGGCTTAGGTTCAACACGAAGTGGCAACGGTACGGGTGCTTGTGAAGTATCTGCAACAGCCTTGTGCTCAAAAGGTTAAGGAACAAATAACGTGAAGGTCAAAAAGAGAAAGAATAATTGTGAACAGGATGAACGGCAATAGACTAAGGGAGATCAATCTTTGCTCCCCAGTAATAATGCCTAGACAGGAAGATACCGATCCAAGTTGACGCTTTTGTATTCCACAAGGGCTGGGTGGCAAATCATCAACTAGTGACAGTACAACACCAACGAGATAGGCAAAGCCAAGGTGACTAACTCGTTGCTTCTCCACCAAATTACAGAACTTCTCTTCAGAAAAGTTTAATTAAAGAACATTTACCGATAGTTTATTGACACATGGTATTTAAGACAATAAAAGGATATCTTGAATGCAGCAAATGCACGTTTCTCAGTGCGTCTCAGAAGCCGTTCGGCATCCTCCTCGGCTTCCATTTGCTCTTTTAGATAAAGTAAATCATCACTGTCCAGGGCTGCACAAGTAATTTCGAAAAAGAAAAGGATAAATTTAACATTGGATTGAATTAAAAGGCAAAAAAAAGTCAAACAGAGTATCTGTCAATACCTCCGCGCCCGTGAAGATAGCCGCCTCGTTCTCCTGCAACTTCTTGCATCTGAGGCGCATATTAGCCAACCCGGAGAGAAGCGAAGATCCCTGCCGGGGCATGTTATCAGAAAAAGACTTCCCAGAGAATCGTAACTTCTTGAAATAAAAAATAACCAACATACAAGTTCATTATCTAAGAACCATTAGCATAAGAACGAAAACAACTAAGAGGTGACCCATTATATACAAAGATTGGCTATATAGATTCTAACAGTATCTATTTGATACCTCTCCAAACAGTGAACAACTAGTTCAACAATTCTCATGTTTTGAGACAACAATAAACAAAAGTACCTTTATCCTACTAGCATGAACTAGGAGGTCATATGAATGCCAGACACATTTTTGCGTTTAAGTTTCAGATTTTCAGCTAGTTCCTTTGCACCCTTGTTGTTTTTTTGGTCCCATCCCCTTTAACTTGCAGTCCTAAACATGTTTATAATGGATGACATAGCTTTAAATTTATTTTTTTTTAAGAAAAATAAACCACGTAAATTAATCATGGTTGGCAACGTAATTGCAATCGATCGAAAAGGGGTAGAATGAATAATAAAGAGCGTATTTTGTATCGATTGGAGTGAAAAAGCGAAAGTAACCTTGGCAACCATACGCTGGAAGGTGAGTTCTTCATCGTCAATCCGTTCTTTACCCTTTCCTCCCCACTTTTTGTCTGAAAAAAACCCATCAAAACCAGAAACGAAAGAATTAGCAATTGAAGATTTTTAGGGCAAAATTGAAATTAGGGCAATAAAGAGATGAATGAATGAAAAGAATACCTTTAGGATCGGTAAGGTTAGTGTATTCTCGAACTTCTCTTCCCGCCATAGGGATCGTAATCAATTCCTTACTCTTTTTTTTTTCTTTTTTTTAAAAGATGGAATTCGATTATTTGCAGAGTTCAAGCAGCGAGCGGGAGCTTGGGGAAGACGACGATGAAAGATGGATAGATATACAACTAATATAGTAAGTGTTATTCTTTTTCCAGTCTTGGCTTATAGGGACCTACTTTACATACACCCCCCTTAGGCTTATAAAAACCTACTAAATGTCCCATCTATTTTGAGAAAATTATGAAAAGTCACAGTATTTGTGAAGCCAATTACAATTAACCCCTTAGTGTTTGAAAATCAACAACAAGATTATGCAAAAATTTAAAATAGGTTTCCGATGAAAATGTGGAAAGGTTGGGGGAATTGTGATGAAAATTTTCAAATATTTCATGGTTTATTACAAGTTTTCCATTCCTTTTGTCACTCTTAAATTTATTTGGTTTAGTTTCTTGAACAAACTCCTGTTCCGTGCTCATGACAAGTATTGCAGAGAAAACATTAACTAATCTCAATTTCATTATGACGCGCATAGTTATAAGTCTAAAGGAAAATACCAATGGGAAAATGAAGCACTTAGCCGAACTCTATTCTGTACAAGAGATGTGAAAGGCTAAACACATATACATTCAAGAAAAAATCAAGTGCTAATTTATTGAAGTACAATAAGGGTAATTTATCTATAGTATATAGAGAAACCAGAGAAAGAAATTAAAGGTTACTCTTAGAGTGTCACATAGAATTTTCTATGCATTCTCAAATCAGATAAGTTTCTGTAACTGTGGAACAAATCCTCTCATTTTAGGCGAAAAACAAACCGTTACAGATCAATTTTCCAATATTACCCCACAAATCAAGGATATAATATTCATAACAAAAAACATTATTATTTCTAAAGGATTTCCTGTCGACTGTGCTTCATGCAGTAGATTGTCTATAGATGCTATAACTAAAAGTTATAAAACCACCCGACGCACATAACAGACGATCTAGAGATCCCTCCGGGTCCAGAAAAGGAGGCATAAGACTACTACAGAGAGCTCTTGCCACACTCCCGAATCACCATTCTGCGACTTTGCTCACGATCTTTGTTGATGCGCCCCAGATCTTCCCACACATCCCCAGTTTTGTTGAAGTGGCGCTTTTGCCATTCCACTACATCATCACCATCGACCTCCACTGAAAATCCGGCTCTTCCAATGTGGAAAACTTACACAAGAAAAAGAACACCAAAAAAAACAACACACTCATCAGGGGGCTATTAAATTTGGATGGAGAGAGTAACCAGAATGTAACAATCCTCAAGTAAATTAACGTGTGAGAATAGAAGTAGCCAGAAATCCCAAACTTACCACTGAAACGGCGACTGCGTTCCGGCGCAAAATATGCACCCAAACAAAGTGCATCTTTGGCTAACTCCGTAGCTTCAGCCTTGGACATGCTGTGGATGGGACTACAGAAAACCAGAAACAAGTTCTTAAGAGTCGCGTAAAATCAGGAGAAACAACAACAACATGATCTGAAAATAAAACCCAACATCAATTAAAGCAAATGCAGTGTCTGATGCATCAAGAAGGCCACATATCAATTCCTATATATTAATTAAGCTAGGCAGGCAACCACCATCATGTTCATGCGTTGTTTATACAAGGGAGATGAGGCATACCTGTCAAGAAATATAGAACGAGCACCTGACCCTGATCCAGTTCCAACCCATGGTTGGTCAGGTGGTTGTTTAAGCAGTGTCCCCTTGCCGTTCACTTTATACAGAACAGGTCCCTACAGAAAGTAAAATCATGACTAATTCTGAAAAACAAAAAAGAAGGCAACACATTCAAACCAAAAAAAAAAAAAAGGACAGACAACATTCTAAGATTACCAATTCCTTGTCCCACCCAGCGATCAGTACTCCCAGTGATTTGTCCCAATCACTGTCAGGTTTACGAGACAGAGAGTCAGCCAGCCACTTGGACGCTTCAGCAGCAGAAACTTTTTTCTTCTTGTATTCAAGCTCGAGGCACTAAAACACATACAATTCCCACATGAATCACAAAAACGAATATTTCTTAAATTGCAGTTGAAAGTTGAAACAGCAAAGATAGCATGCACAATGTAGATTAGCCGAAAATACCATATTTGGCAGATCTTCGAGCAGAATTTTGCACGAGTCTTTCGTCCCTCCAGAAAAAGCTACAACCAGGTGTGAATGGAGCACCTTAAAATTGTTTGGATATGCACGAGATGATAGGCTTGGATGATCAAGGGCAACCATGATCCCTTCATTGTTGAAAATGAAACCCAAGGCAGTGGTTCCCTTTTCCCGCGTAGGGTACACTTTCCTCTGTAAACAGCAGCACACAAACAATAAAAGAAAAAAAAAAAATCAAACCAATGGAAACCATTTGAAAAGGTTAAGCATAAAAAAGGTAATCATATTAAAAGGAAAAGTTGAAGAAAAGAAATAACTACCTCATTGGTTAATGGCCTCTTCCTTTTCCGGCGAAGGACAGTGGTTGGAAAAGGGGTATTCGCCGAATCCATTGTTTCCGCCTTCAATACGAGCAAAACAAACAAAAATAAAAACATCAAGCCAAAATATAAATAATGGAAGAAATTCAACAAGCAAACTGAAATAGCAAAAGGAGATCTGGATCGGAGAAGAGAAGAGAATTCTAAAGTTTCAGAGATTTTACCTTTTCGCCGGCAGTAGACATTAAGGTTCACGACAGATTATATCAATCGCTCTTGCCTTCAATCAGAGCAAAACAACAAAATCAGATGAACAATCAAACAATCTTGATTTAACTAATTTAGTGGATTCCTGCCCTAATTTTTTTTTTTTACCGAACACGGTAGTATCCATGGAATACCTCAGCTAATTATATAGGAATAATATATACACCAGCTTGAATCGGACCCAAAACAGAAACAAACAGCATAAGAAACCCTAATTAGATGGAGTAAACAAGGGATCCGAAACCAGAGATGATTACGGAGGGAGTATTATGAAGATCATAGTCCCATAATTATTGTCCTGTTTGGACCTTGGAATTGTTGAAATATAAGTTTTGACTTCGATTAAAAGAAGGAAAGAAAGAATATGGTCTTGTGGGCTTTACACACACTGTGAGGGTAAAACACACTTAGTTATAAGAGTTAATGCTGCAAATCTTGTTGTAAATCACCATTTGGGTGGGTTTACTCTTTTTGAAAAACATCAACTAATCTTAATTTCATTATTATATCTTCCTCATTCTGCCTTTTGGACCGAAGGCTTCAGACTTGGAAACATTCATCTGCGGGTGAATATTCTAAGTTCCAAGGAAAAACGGGCCTGCAAAGGAACAACATCTCGGGATAAAAAAAAAATCTCACACCCACAAGTGACTTTGTTGTACAAACGGTGCGACCACTTTAGGTTGTTATACTCTAGAAGCTACAGTACTATAAGCTTGCTCGATTTCTTCTTCTGTCATCACCAATGTCTCATCACTATCATAACCCTCGTCGCCATCATCAACCCTTTCTTCCTCATTCTTCCGCTTCCCTGTCTCCTTCTGTGAAGCCCTCATCTTTTTCTTCTCACACTTTGTAATAGATGAATCATCACCACCTGCATCGACCGCTCGGTACTCTGCCGCGTAAATTTGTCTACATGCCATTGCATGCTTACAAAGTTCTTCCTTGCTCACTAAACCCCACTCGTCCTTGCTACTATTGTCATCATCATACTTGATCAGCTCCTCAACCACCCGGGGTATGCAGGCCCATTGATCACTTATCTGCTGGATGCGCTGCAAAACCAAAAATATAGCTCACACAACTTGCTCATCTTAAAACATTTTGACAGTCAATTCATTGACGATTACAGCAGTAGCAAAAAAAAAAAAAGATATTCACTCACAAGACAGTCCATATAAAACAACAACTCAACAAATTTTAGTCATAGCATCAAGAAATTTTAACAGAGGGTATTAGCAAGAGAAAGAGAAAGTGGTGCCACATGGCAAATTTGTAATTTAAACCTTCTTTTCAATCTGAGACCTGCATTTTAGCTAGTCATAGTAGCATAGTAGAACACTAAGGTCACCATTGTATACCGTACAAGAAAGAAATCATAAATCACTTCTGCAGATCATACTTGAGATTCTGCATAACACAACCACTACAAACACCAAATACAACATTCAAAAAAAACAAAAATGCATGTAAAGTTTCACAAACAGACGATAAGCCAACAAAGTTCTCAAGGCTAACATACCTGGCCGTGATCAAGAGTATCTATTGCATCCTGCAAACAGGTGAGGACCCCCTCTGCAGCTACTTTCTTTATTTCACTTTGCTCAGGCTGCACATATCTTGCAATTTTAATTTGTGTGTTATTTCAGAAATCTTCATAACTTCAAGAATCTAACAGCAGAAATACCAACCAAAGGTAATTTCATTTCATTCCACGAAGGCGGGATGCAAACTGAACACACACCCCATTACAAGTTCAACTAAATGTTATCAGGTAAGGAAGCGAAGAATCTCAGATCAGTTTCTTCTTATTCTTCCTGAAAGATGTCAATATCTATAATAATATATTATGAACCGCAGTTACAAAATAGAATAAACAAGTAATGGTACGTGTTCACTCTCAACTTTCTAAATAATAGCTTGAGATGTGATTAACCTTTTCATCTTGACTTTCCAGCCATGAAATGGTTTTAACCAGATCATCAGCAGCCCATTTCTTCACTCTAGAAGGAGAAAAAGAATCGCTGGCTTGGTTGAAAGGTTTACCCTGGATCAGAATCAGATGAAGATCAGACCATATCAACATTTAGATAACTAATTCAAATTAAAAATCAAAGCACCTTGAAATTTTCCCCCAAGTCCAAATGGGTTAAAGTTCTAAATCAAAGCACCAAAATGACACCACAAGACCAGAATGTAGTACCTCAGATGATGCACAAGACCGTGAGTTTAAGCTTTTATCGATGTGTTTGCTGGATTTCGGGGCTGATGGTGCTTTGTGATCTGCAAGAATCCGATCACTTTTAAGAAAAACGAACAGTATTCTTTGGGGAAAAAAATGAAATAGTGGAACCAAATTTTATACACAAAATAAACCAAATACATAATGTTTAAGATCATATTTTTCTTCCAGTTATCCATGGGGAGCATAAATGTCAAAAAATGAAGAGCAGAATAGAACTTAATAGGCTTTTTATATCCAGCAATATATATTTGATAGATGCGCAACCAGGTATAACTTATTCCAGAAAGAGAGAACGTATTTAACTATAAAACACGTAAGAAACAAAACTTCTGAGTATGCTTTGATCTCGCGTAACTACCCCATGAAAAATATATGATATAAAACTAGAAATCAACAGACAATTCGTTCATGCCTATGAGCCCAATTTCCCACTGGTGTATTCCAAGAAAGTCAAGTATTAAAATCTGAAAGAGAGAAACCTTGGCTGGGTTTTGCGGAAACACCACGTTGCGAACTACTCCTCCATGGTTTGCCAGCATGCAAAAGATAAGGCTCTATCTCAACAAGCTTTCTCTGATTGTAGCATTCTGTTATCCATTCCTATTGCAAAGGAACTTGTCACGCACATTAAAGAAAAGGAAGAAATAAGTGTAAAATATGCTATTCTTCATTCCTCAATTTGGTTCTGATGCACAAACAGTTTGGTTAAACCTTCAAACATGGAGATTTGATCTAATTTCTTCCATCGGAAAGATGTGTAATTCTTCTTATCCACATGGAAATTAATACAGATACAACAACAAACAACATTTCCAATCCCTTTTCAATTTCAGCTAATGATTCAGTAGCATCATGACATCCTAAGCATGCAAAATCAAAATCAACATAGAAAAAGGAAAAACCTTGGAGACTATGGTGCCAGAGCCGGCCTCCACTTGGTGAAACTTTGGTGTATTGGGAAATGCGCAAACCAGAAGCGTACAATCCGGGTTCCAATCGGGTTGGAAGCGAGCTCCCATTTCCAGAGCCCGGGACCTCAATTCCCCTCTTTCCGGGTTCACGAACCCGGACAACACAAACACCACTCCTTCCTGAATGAATGGAGGAGGGGGGGGGGGAAATCCCATAAAGTTCGTTAATTTATAACTCAAAACCCTAAACCGAGAAAGAAAGAAAGAACATAAAAGGGTAAAAAGAGTAAAAACGCAGAGCTCTGATATTCGGGGCAAAATGTACCAGAAGTTTAGAGAATTGGGGTTCCGTTTGATGTTTGGTTTCTTGTTCTTCTTGATCTTGCGGCTGTCGGGAACTCATCCATGATGGGAGATTACGTTTATTGCTGGAGGAAGACGATGACATATTCAAATTCACTGAGGCACTGGTGTGTGTGTGTGTGTGTGAACTCAACAAAAGAAAAGTCAAGTATTCAGGATTTATATAGTGTTTGGTGTTTTGGTTCGAGCCAGAGTTAAAATGTGAACCAACCCGTTCTTAACCCGTTCTTCTTTTCTTTTTTTTTCTTTTTTTTTTTTGAAACTATAATTTCATTCAGAAATAGCTAACTGGATTGCTTTTTGCAAATATAAGAATTACTCATTTATAGTTGTTTGGACATTTTTTCCCCTGAGTACTACAAAGAGTAGTAAAACACATAGTTTCAAATTATTTATTTCTTTTCTTCTTCTTCAACTCTCAAAGAAAAAAAAATCCAAATATTATAATGTCAAAATTTTTATCAAAAAATTCGAAAAAATTTAATTTAACACTAAATTAAATTTCATTTACATAAATAACAATTACTAATACTACTCATTTAAATTTAAAAACTATAAACAACAAAGATTAATACTACTCATTTAAAAAGAAAAATAATTATGAAAAATATAATAAATAACTGAAAAACTAAAATATATATATATATATAAAATAAAATAAAAAAATAATTAAAAAACATTATGTCCTGGGATAGCCGGCCAAGGAGCCTCACCTTGGGTAGCCGGTTTTGGGCCGGTTACCCTTAGCCATAATTTTTTTTTATTTTTTTTTTTAAATTTTCAATTGTTTATTATATTTTTCAAAAATTATTTTTTTAAATAAGTAGTATTAATCTTTGTTGTTTATTTTTTAAATTTAAATGAGTAGTATTAATAATTGTTATTTATGTAAATGAAATTTAATTTAGTGTTAAATTAATTTTATTTATTTTTTTCGAATTTTTTGATAAAAATTTTGACATTATGATTTTGGGTTTTTTTTTCTTTGAGTATTGAAGAAGAAGAGAAAGAAATGATTTGAAACTGTGTTTTAGTACATACTCAGGGGCCAAAATGTCCAAACAGCTGTAAATGAGTAATTCTTATACCTGCAAACAGCTAAGGGAGTTTTCTACTAAAGATGTATTCCATCTGTCCCAAAATTATTGTTCAATTTGAGATTTTAATTTTAGTACAATTTGAACTAGAAATGAAAATTCAAACTGGACAATAATTATGAGACGGATGGAGTATTTATTTTTTTAATTGTACAATTAAGTGGAAGAGATTTATATTTTTGACATTGTCATATCCTCTTTAGTTTATTCGTTCTTTTTTATATTTTAAGGTCTTTAAATACACAAGTAATGGTATATGTGGAAAAAATTTACAGAGAATTTTAATAAGAAATGATATAGATGAGTTTTAATTAGTTTCTTACTCTTAAATTGATAAATTTGTAAAAATAAGTTTTAACTTTCATTCACGGTATATTTTCCTAGAAAATTTTCCGTGCAACAACCATCACTCTAAATTCATTTAAATAACAAATTGGTGGGAGCTAATGTCAAAAATATGCCGAGAATGGATTCATTTCCTCTTTCACATAACATGGGGCAACTGGCAAGGGTAGTCACATTTTGGCTGATGTTGTGGTTTTTGGTTCCAAAATTTAATTCTTTTACTTTGGGGATGATCTTAAAACAGCTCTATATTTTCTTTACACATTTCCAAAAAAACATAGTGTTGTAATCCTGCTTGTCAGCGGCCTTCATTTTTTTCTACCAACTCTGCAATACTACATGCCTCCTACATGGGTTGTTCTCTTCTACATGGGTTGTTTCTGCCTTTTCCTTCCTTGTTTCCTGTGATCACTTGCTAACAAATGGCGCCGCCGCCGGCGCCTGAATGAATTTCCTTCCTCAGAACTACATAATTACCAAGTTCCCGTGTCAAACTGACTTTGTGATGGATTCAGACAACAATGCAACCATTTGTTAGCGGTCATCACTAGCTACAGATTACTTCAACTGCAAGCCTTTTCGGGGTGTCAGGACACAATCCCAGGTTGAGATTCCTCACTTGGCTCACTTCCAAAGCACACTTGTTCTTGTTCAAGCATACCTGCAATTTTAAGCCACACCAACCCAATCAAGTTTCAGCAATCAATACATAAGAACCAACCAAATCTTTTCAGTAATCATCAAGATATGCCTAAAAGTCTTCATTCGTTTGGGCTGCTTCAAGTCCACATCAAAAGAAAGATTCACGTTGGATTACCTTTTCAACAAATGAAACAGAACTAGGATCATGACAATCACCCTTGGCAAATGACCCGCAGGTTCCTGTAGGTGTCCCAAAGCTGGCAAAATTCACAGCAGAAATCTGAGAGTTCGTAGGACACACCAATTCGATCTTTGATCCACTGCTGGAACTACTGTTCCCAGTTTTCTGCATATTTTCGAGGTCATATGAAGGATGATCTTCCGAAATATGAGCACAGGCAGCCATCATTTTTCGCCTGGAGAACCTAATTTTAGTAGGATCTCCGCCTTTTTCTTCAAAAAACACTAAAACATTTCCTGATGGCTTAAACCAGGACCTCGGGATGTGGTACCTTGTAAGAGAAAATAAAAACAAAATTTCCAACCCCGTCAACCAAAAATGCAAGGCTGAAAAGCAACACGGAGCAGACTGTAAATAGAAAACCCTTGCCAAACTAATTATGTAATGCCCATATGAACCACATCAGAACATTGAAAAGAAAAGATTCTGCCAGCCTGGGGCATTACAATAAGATTTGCAACTTCCTTCAGCGTACCCGAACATAAAGCTTCATTTGAAAATAACAAACTTGATACCACAGAAATCGTTATGAACACTAACATCGACCTAAGTGCCATGAGCATATTAGTAAGCAAGTACATGACATCTAACTGTTCCTGCTTTTGGAATTTTGGGCCAGAAAGGGGATGGCAAAACAAGAATTTAGGTTGTTATACACAATGCACAGCGCACCAACATGTGCTGTGTCGTGCCTATGGAACCGAACAGACGAATGTATGTTTAGCCTCAAAATTTCGACTGGTAAGACAACTTCGGCATATTATAACATAGACATAAGGGATTACGAGCAGTTAAGACAACCACTAGGTACAAGTTTCTTTTTCAGTTACTAGTTTCATTTTTGAATCGGTTGCAGCGCCAAATGTTTAAGCATGTTAGTTGCAGATTTCAAACTCCGGCATTATATTCACCAGTAAAATAGTTGCAAAATTCAAACACAACAGTTCATCAGCACTAACCAAAGTTCCGCATGCTTACCATCGTTGTGTTGGTTCACCGCATCCAGTGCTGCACTTGTCGGGCATGAATTTGCCTCTGTAGTCACAATGAAGAACGCACTCTTCGTGTTTAGAGCTTTTTCTTGGCCAATATCTACCGATTTCTTCCCCATTCAACCAAGCCATACCTTTCCCCATATGCACCATGTCAAGCCCAACAGGTTCATTTCCAGGAGGAGGATCCACTACAATCTGCAATACAGAACCTACAATTACCTTTTGTGTAAATCTTTTACGTTTCAATAATTAGCCAGCTTTTCAAGACCTTGTTCTCCCTTTCAGATTGTTTTTTTCTGGATTGCCCTTCTTTAAAAATATACCATATAGTGGAGCCATTTAAACACGACTTCAATCAGAGCCATGTCCTCCAGTCTATATAAGAACACATTGAATCCATAAACAAGTTGAACCACCAAATACCAAATATCACGACCGTTTGGAAAAAGTTTATAACTCTCTTTTATAATCTATTGATGATTTTGTTGCCCTCTGTTCAAAATTGGTTTCAGAATAAGATTTGGCTGTCAATTCTAAAATAACACTTCTAAACTTTGGCTCAGTGAATGATGTGGCACTCAAGGAGACACAAAATGACCAACTAGGTTTCTTAAAAGGTGAAGCATAATAAAGGACATGCCTTTCTGCATGTGGCATAAGTGTAATGAGCCATTAAACTGAAGGATTCACTGTCTCAATAACTACTCGTCATTGTATTAGACAGTTCGACAATTTTTTCGTGTGTCAAGACAGCATAAATATTCGCCGAAAACCAAATGTAAGATTGAACAATCTCATAGTCTCTCATGCATATACCTTGTACCATGTTAGAGGCTGTTGTACTGGAGGTTCAGACGTAGACCCCCATTTCACACTGTTTGTTCCATCTAGCTGGTAAATCTTCAGTTGTTCTCCCTGCACTCCCATCTGAAAGCAGCCATACCATGTCAAGGATAACTCTACAAACATATGTTATACAAGGAAAATTTGGAAACATCTTCATAGGATTTCCAGATTTGGATCACAATCCAGGTGTTCAGTTTTACTTAATGCCAAATGCTTCACATTTCCCTAACTATACGTGCCACATTAATTGATCCATTCACTTTATTCATCACTACCAAATATAGCAACAGGATCGTGTATGAGACTATGAGGAATTACGAATTGGGAAAGAATGTCGAAATGGAAGATGAACTGCGAATTTCTCGTTGACGTTCACAAAATGCAAGCTGCTCTGTTAGTTCAAGCAGAAACATTTTTCAATATTTGAAGAAGAGGAATGGATAAAAAAGGAACAAAAGGGGAAACTTTACAGTTTTTATCCGAAATTTTCTCGAAAGAGTCCAACTCAATGGCGTCACAGTTAAGCAAATAGAATGCAAAGAATGGACTAATTACTCTTAAATGAAAATGGAAACAATATTAGTAAACAAGAATTTTCTCTAGCAAAGTTCAACCCCTTTAAGAGCATGAGAGAGATATGACGCTGAAGAAGATGAATCAAAACTATATTCAAAAGTAACAATGATTACCTTGTAGGCCCAAGTATACGTTGACAGGTCTAGAGTTCCATTTTTAAGTCCCAGAATTTTCACACTGGTTAGACCCGCTCCAATCCACTCATAAAACATTCCTGCATTCTGAAGATTAAAAGGACTCTTTAAATAAGACACCAATCAATTAAACACTGACACCAGCAAACTCATGCTGTGGACCAAGGAATCCATATACTTACTTGCAGGCCAACAGTCAAGCCCAATATAGAAATATCATTCTTTCCAGGCTTCAGAACAATCGGACTTGTAAAGTTAAATGGAGGATGTGTGCCATTTCCCGATGCAGTAGCTGAGGTGCAAAATTGTAAATGGAAAATCCAACAACATAAGAACACTCCCAGCCAATGCTTTCATCAAACAATATTGATAGTGAATCTACAAACAGTAAAATTCTTTGGAGCAATGAAACAATAATATACAATAAGATTGCCGGGCTAACTTGCGAAAAAGTAACACAGCCAATAAATGTTGAGGGTGGGTGCACTGAAAACCTTGAAGTTTCTGATTGACGAAAGCATGCAGAGCATGACCCTTGGATTCAACAGAAAGCATTGCACTGCTTCTGCTTCCAGTTTTCAGGATTTCTTCATTTGCATCAACAAAGAAGCTGCAGAAAAGGGAAATAAACATAAACAAAGTCAAACTTCAGAATTCATGCCTAATAATAGGTTCAAGGATTCGACGACTTTATGACTTGAATGCTCAAATCAAACTCAAGTAGACCTGTGCATCCCATCTGGTTTTTCAATATTTGAAGAGAAAGCTAAAAAAGATTATGTATGGACCTCGTAGAGCACCAAAGGTAGTCAGTAGTATCTTTTGTGGTGTTGATTTGATCAACAAAGCCAGTTCTGGTAAAATCAGGTTCACCCCAGATCATAGCTTTCTCTTGAAATACTTCCCATGTAAGACCTTTAAAGTCTTTATTAGGTGATACCATTGACAGTGTAAAATTTGATGGGACCATCTCAACAACGGAAGTTTGAGATCCAACCTATTGCAAATTAGAGGGAAAACTCGAACATTAGAAATAAAGATTAAAAAAAGAAAAGAAAAAACCTTCTGAGCCTACTTCCCTTGGTTTATTATCCAATGAAAGTTCACCAATAATGATTCCTACCAATTTTATGTCAAAATCCAATACATTCTGTGTCATAATTCTTTGCATACCAAGATAATTACCTTTGCAGTGTTAAAGACAACAGTCTTGCAGTCTGGCAAAATGCTAACAGACCAGGCAGGCAGGTCATACGATACGTTGCGAAACATTACTGATTTGTCGTTTTTATCATCCGTGTTGGCTATAAATGCAGCACAAGCTCCCGAGGTGTCTTCGTAGACATCAGCCTACAGAATTTAGTTTATTCACTAGGCATATCAAAATACCGATAAAATACTAAATGGAATGATATTCAGAACTAGTTGCATAATCCGGGGTGGGGGGGTAGAATTTCCAAGCATGAAAATTTTCACAAGATTGTGCCAAGTGTTCGAATTGTATGAAACATTTCATGATGATTTGCATAAAAATCTTTTGCCGTAATAAACAGAAGGAAACTGGCACTACAGAAAGGAAGACAACAGAATGAAAATGGACAAAACTTACCTCCAGTAAGGGACCTAATTGGAGCAGCTTTGGCTCAGTTCTCAGCATAACATTCTCACACAACATTATAGCCCTGTGAAGATCTTTAAGATGCCCCCATTTTGGAAATCTCGCAAGCCCTGGAACCCATAAGAGGAGTATCTCAGTTAATCTGTAAACTTTTTGTCATTTAAATTTTTCGAACCTTTACATGGTCAAGTAGTAATAAAGGCTCACCATATTCATCAATAGGTGCCTCGTAATCATAACTTGTGGTTATGAATGGCCCGCCAGCAGTTCGGCCAAAATTTGTTCCACCATGGTACTGCAAAGTGAAAACATGAGAGAGATGTAAAAACACAATATCAGGTGAATCTCAACAAGAATAATCATTTAGCCGAAGACATACATACCATGTAATAGTTTTGTAAGCTTCCTCCTTTCTGGAAGAAACGAGCAACAGCATAAGCAACGTCTTCGGCAGGCCTATGAGGATCTCTTGACCCAAAAGTTTTGAACCTTTGCATTTATAATGTAAATGCATTAGAAGATCAAACTTGATCCTGATTTAATTACTTTTTGCCATTCAGCAAAGTACAGTTATGCTTATGTATTTCAGAAGGGAACTGTACCATCCAGGCCAATTTTCAGTCCACATTTTGGGAGCATTTGGAGCAATTGGTTTAAATTGGTCGCAGTAAAACCCATTACAGGTATCAATCTGGTGAAGCAGTAAAAACAGCTTATAGAACAATAGGCAAAATTTAAAAATTAAGCAGGGATTCTCAGATTCATGTGCAGTTACATTAAGACGTAAATGGAGAATTATGAGACGATTCCAGAAAATAATATGTCAAACTTTGCACAATCGAAGCGACTTCCTTACTAGACAAATGTTTCGTACAAAGTTATGACAAATTGTTGGAAGGGGTAACGAATTACAAGCTTACCACATTATCTGGAACATGGTATTGCTGACACATTATCCACGGTACGCCTGTATTTTGAGAAACGGCCATTGCAGCGGCCCATGTAGCATATCTTTTCCCTCCTTCTCCATAAGCACTCTCATAGTATCCATACTCATTTTCCACCTGCAGGACACAATGTATAGCTGTAATTGTGATACCAAACATCACAAGTTCACACTAAGAACAGATCGAGGAAGGTTTTAACAATTCTAATACATTGGCCAGGGTCTGTTACTTGCCTGTGCCAAGATAATAGGGCCTCCTTGTGGTGCAAAAAGTTTTTCTTGCTTCATCAAATTCACTATGTAGGTCATGAATTTCTGCATGTAATACTGAAATGGACTATAGATGGTAAGACACGGAATCGCAAGAAACAAAAGATCATGCTTTTCTTTAAATAAAATGTGCGATAAGTTTTAAAATGATGATAAATGTGCAGACCTTGAAAGGTTCATTGTCAGTCCTGAAAACAGTGCCTGGAACATAATGCAACCAAACAGGAACACCTCTGCAGATAAGTACTACGTGTTAGAAGCTGTGGAAGCTGAAATCCTCCGCAAGAATAGCCAACACCACACTATTAACATAATGCCAACTCAATTAATAATTTCGTGCAGAGGCATTAATAGTACAGGTGTGGAGAAGTATAAGTACCAAGAATGTTCAGAATCTAGTTCCCTAAATTGTCTACCTAAGTTGAAAAGGTAATGAAGGGAAAGAACAGAAACACATGAGACACAGAAACATATGATTATGTAGGCATTACCCATAGTTCCATTCTGCAGCAACAACGGGACCAATTCGGAGAATCAAAAACAAGCCAGCCTCTTGCACAATCTTGCAAAACTTGACCAGATCATACCTTCCTCCAAAGTAATACTGATAATATTTCAGGATTGGAATTATTGACAGAAAAATAAGCACAAAGATGGATGCATCAAAACACAGCAAAGAGCAGAACAAGGAATTGGAAACAGACATTATTAGGGGAAAGCTCATGACCATTCCAAAAGACATAGGTTTCAATGGTATTGGCCCCTCCTTCCTTTGCGAGCTGAACCAGTCCTGGCCACATCTACACCAAAATTCCACACGTTTCATGTTTCATTCTCACAGAAAAATGAAGCAATGTCGGCGAAATGAACAGAATTTGCCCAGTACATAAAAAGCACAAGTCTTTCTTATTGATTCAGCAAACAAAAGCAAAGGGACATTATGGGAAATGCGAAACAGAGAAATAGAGAAAGGAAAGTGTACGCACAGCGGGGACGCTACGGGGGTAATGAATGGAAGCAGAGATGAGGAGACGGCGTTGGCCATTGATAATGAGGGAGCGGGAATCGTAGGTGACGTTGCCGGCGGCGGTGATCTCAGCCAACGTAAAAAATGCAGCAGCAATTATGAAGATTCTACTAGTCCAAGGGAGGAAGAAGGAGGAGGAGGAGGTGCAGAGCAGCTGCTCCTGCTTCCGCAGCTCCGTCATTATTGGTGGCGATGATTCTTCAAACTCCAAATCAGAACCGGGAAAAAGGCTTCAACTTGGAGCAAAAGAAGAAGAAGTGAAAATGAAAGATGGAGTGAGGAAGAAGAAGAAGAGGACGTGAGGTCAGGTATATGTACTGAACACGACTCATCTCTCTCTGTCTCTACTTGGGGGCAGGTTTTGGGACATTTAAGTCCAAACACCAAATCGGATAATACTTTTTGTCTGGGTTTTGGTTAATCATCAATATCATCATCATAATGATCACTTTAAATTAATTAAAGAATGCAGGAAGAGGGAATGGTTACTGTACGGACCAAGTGTAAATTTATGTTAAAAAATCAGACAACAAAATCCCATATGGCATATGGTGATCTATAAAATAAGTAGTAGTGTAATCTTTGCTTTCCCTGCCCGTGAAGTAAATCCCTCACTACATGTGGGTGATGATGGATGAGATCAAACGCGGATTTTTGGAGTTTGATTGCACCAGTTGTAAAGTCAGATCATCACAATGCTTCAATGAAAAGTTGGATAAAGAAGAAATGGACCCTTGTTTTGGATTGGATTGGGGGATTTGGTTGGGCGACTTTGGAACTTGTTACCCAGCTCAAAAGGGCTTAACAAGCTTGCATCATCAACCAGTCAATCATATAAAATACTACTCCCTTAATCCAAAATAAGTGTCATTTTAACAAAATAAAGAAATTTTAAAATAAGTGTCGTTCTCACATTTCAATGCATTTTTTGTCCAAAGTTTTCGAAATTACCCTCGAAAGAATTAATACTATTGGTGGACATTTTTTTAGTAGGGTTAGTTGAGGATATTCAAGTAATTTTATTATCCTATTTAAGAGTTTCTTAAACTATGTGCAAAATGTAGAATGATACTTATTTTGGAATGGAGGGAGCAGTATTAAATCATTTCTTAGAATTACTCACTTTGTCCACTTCTTCAAGGCAGTTGTCAGCCATTAGTAGTAGTAGTAGTAGTAGTTCTTGTTTGCTTAATAATGATAATTGATGGTTACACATTTTGACCAGATGTTAGCATCATAATGGCCCTGGGTTTTTTTTTTGGATTTCTTATAAATGTAGTGTAATACTACTAGTCTACTACTACTGCAAAAGGTAAAAGAAGAAGCAGAAGAATAATAAATGAATGAATGGGATATAGGGGTTTGCTCCCTCCAATTATATTATATATATATTGTAGTATAATATATTCCACCGAATAACAACAGTAATTGATTGGAGGAATGGCGGGGAGGGGGAGAAACCGCGGCAGAAGTAAACACAGCTCACGCTGGGCTGGCTATCTCTGTCTGCATTTTTTTGTGTGCATCAACCAACGAAAAACAAAATCTACCTCTCTCTCGTTTCATTTTTGTTTTAGATTCGACATTCAAGTTCTACATACTCCATCCGTCCGTCTCACGAAAAATAATCCACATTAAGTTTTAAATTTTGTAATATTTTTAGTATAAATTTGAAAAGTCAATATAGATTTTTTTTTTCCAAAAATAATAATATTTTTGTTTCTCATTGCTAGATTCTCATTTTCACTTCCACCACTTACTTTAGTTATTCGTATACCGAAATCTAGTCAATTTTACGATGGAAGTTCGATTTTGGGTAACTGAGTATGGTACGACGAGAGCGGAGAAGTGATCCAACAACCAACATTAGTGGAAAATCACAATTGATGGTTGGAGTAAAAAACTTTAAAGATATATAAATGATTTTGGACCCAAAAAGAAAGAGAATGGTAATAGAAATTTATGTGTGAGTTGAAGAAGAAGGAAACAAGATGAAGTGGGTTGTTGTGGTGTGGAAGTGCAGAAGAGAGGCAGGTCCACAATCTCACGGGCTTTCTAATAAGAAAGACATATCACATCATCATCAACAACAGCTACAAATGTGCAAGATTAATTATTACTTGATTGATTCAGTAGCACTAGTAGTGGCGGTGCTAATTGTTTGTATATATATATGCTTTGTAATTTACTCACCCCGCCGCTGGTCCAATCCAGATTCATTTCATCTCACGTTCATTTTACCATTTGTGATTCCTTCAACTTCTGCTCTGCCCTGCAAATCCATCCATGTGATTCATTCATATCCATCCCCCACTTTTAGTTTTCCAATCATTTTACACATTTATTACACGCTACTACTACTACTACTACTACTACTCAATCCCTCAATCCTCCTCCCCAGTCATCAACAGACATAACCCACTGCACCATCAACTGCATGAATTATGAATCCCCATATCCCCACCCCCCAATCAACCTATACCCAACCAAATGAATTCATTACTTACTTGTAGATACATCTACGTATTCAAATCTAACCCACATTTTCACCTTCTCCTTCACGTTGTTTCTTTCACTTGCAAATTTCTCAACAGTAAAATTTCAAATATTATTATTAATAATATTAAGCGCGGTGATGCTCTCAGCTCATTTGCAAATTGTATATGCATGAAAATGTAAGTAGTAATTACAACTTTTTTTTTAAAAAAAATAATAAGAATAGTAATAAAATAAAATACATGCAACTATGAATATCCATCAAAGTTGGCCTCTCAATCAAAACTAATGTGGTCCATATATTTATTTATTTTGGTCACATGCATGCAAATCCGAAGAGAAAAGTGAACGAGAAACATCAGTGCTAGCTACCCTTCCTTGGAAGGGAAGCAAACGCAGGGACGGGAAATTGAGATATTATTCGCTTCACTCATGGGAATAATTTGACTTATTTAGGCCTTGTTTTCCGTTTCGTTTTGCTTTTTGTCTCATTTTACCTTTTCAACACAAATCTCAATACATTATTCAAATATTAATTTAATTTACTTTTTAAACTATTCTAAAGTTTAGTACCGATGGTCACTAAACTATTTTAAAATTTTAAGTCTGGTCACTATATTATCCCACTTTAAAAAAATGGTCACTATCTTATAATACTTTTCAAAAATTGTCACTAAACTACATTTTAAATCTCTTCCCAAATTTAAATGAAAAACTAAAACAAAACGTTGTCCAAACATCAGCTTACCTTTTCACAAAAGAAGAAGAAGAAGATTATTGAAAAAAAAAAAAAAACAAACTCGATAATAATTTCGAAACGGAGGGAGTACAAATAATGAATTAGAACTATCGTCATAGTTTTAGAGATTGGACAGTTGTCCTTCATCACAGTCATAGATAATGTAATTTTGTTATTGATTATTTAGCTACGCTGGCGGCGACGAATCCGACCGATATTATAAGGTTGAATTCGCCCCCACCAGGCATATTTTTGTGGCTCAACTACGATATTATAGGGGCAGCGTAACTCTAGAAGAGTAGTGATGTAATGCGAAGCGTAGTGGTATAACCCTTTCAGCAAAAAAATAAAAATAAAATAAGAACTACTCCCACACGAGCTAGTAGTAGCAGTAGAGAGAGAGAGTCTTTCAGCAACAAATTTGTTGTTGATGATGGGGGTTAGAAGACATGGAGGGAAGGACCTCGGGGCCTCCTAACCGAAATCAATAGGCCCACTATGGAACCATATCCTCTCTCTTGAGTCTTGAACAGGAAATGAAGGAATTTAAAGCCCAAAATGTCAGCCCCAACACACTCCTTCACCATTTACTGTTCCATAAGTTCATAGCCCTTCTCAAATTGGACGGACTCTTCTTCCACTGGTCAATAATTCCTTTTCAAACAAAACAACACTGGGTATTAGACCCATCCGATAGACGGGGAGAACATGTACATATTCACATTAGAACACAAGTAAAATAATAAAAATATCACTATTTCTATGGATTTTGTACTTTTATAAAATGTTAATTATAAATTATATAATTATTTCATTGAAAAATACAAAACACAAACATCAACAACATTTTACAAAATGGTAATAATTTATTTAATGCAAAGAGAATTATTAAAAAAATCTAAAAAAAAGAGAATATAAAATAAAAAAAATAATTAACTTTGAATTGAATGATTATATGTCTTGCAATACTTCTCTGTGAACGAAATTCATAGTCTTAAATTGACATTACTACATTCATCGCATATTAGGTTCTTGATTCATTGTCTCGAAGTGACTATTGATAAGGCGACATATAATTAGTCACGGTTAAAAACTGGACGTGACAAATAAAATCATTTGTTAATTTAAAGGTGTTAATCGGACGGCCAAATAAACTTAAATGGAAATTATAAAATAGAGATTTAATGGATGAAAATTTCTACCAAATATAATATAAATCATAATATAGAGAAAATGAAATTATTCATTATTAGATGAATTTTCTATGAAAAAACAAAAATGCTAGTAATAAATGTATAGTAGATTTTTTATAGTAGATTTTTTATAATATAAAATAGATAAACAAAAACATATGTGATATGGATATTTTCAGCATAATGTGGGATGTTGAGAAAAGAAAAAAAAAAAGCATTCAACTTCGAATCGAATAATTATATATCTTGCAATAATTTAAATCAAAATCATTAAACTTATTTTTAATGACATTCTATGGTAGAATCATTTTTTTCCTTGATTCTAAGGTAGGATCATTTTTTTTACCACATTAATAATATCACTGAAGTTATTTGCATATTTAAATTTGATCTCTCTCAACTTGTTTTTAATAATATCCCACAATTACTTTGTAGTGGGTATCTATTCTTTTTTCTTAATGATATTGCAAATTTACCCTAGGCATTTTTAAATCTAAACCCTAAATCAAATTTACCCTAGGCATTTTTAATCCTATGTGGCATGTGCTCCACGCTTTTAGATTTCTCGCTCTGGTTTTTGCCTTAATATAGTATATAGATAGATTAATCCATTTAGAAAAGAAATATTAGAAATTCTAAATTAGTCCGTGCAGTGAGATGAGGTTACCACTTTTTGCCAAAATAATTAAAAGAGTAGCCATATATACAAGAAAAAAAAATTGAAAAGGAATTTTACAATGAACAAAATGACTGAATTTTAATAATCCTCTAACCCATAAATGGATATTATACTCTAAATAAAAGACGGTTAAAATTCCTAATTAAATTTTCCTGCACGAATTATTATTATCTTGATTAAAATAGTAGGAGGACGAGCATCCTCAAACAAACAGATAAAACAAAAGTTACTCCCTCCGTCCTATAATTATTGTCTAGTTTGGGTTTTTATTTTTAGTTTAAATTGTACTAAAAGTGAAATTTCAAACTGGACAATAATGTTAAGACGGAGGAAGTACTTGCGATAGTGAGAATAATAATGATGGAATCCATTATATTCCTCGAGCTCAGCAACAATAGTGGAGTAGTCGTATTAGAGAAAAGAAAGAAAAGAAGAGCAAGAAACAGGTGCTAGTTGAATGCTGAAAGCAGCGTGGATTCTCATTATTAATAAATTTAATTTGGATGCTCAATGCCAGGCCACCAAAGCTGGCAGTCTCACTATCTATTTATCTATCTATCTTCAACATGAAAATTTATAAATTCCCTCGTTTGGGGGATTTGACTATTGTGAGAGGAGGGGGATTTCACATACTGACAAAAATCTAAGACTTGCCAAACACCATCCATCAACTTTCTATAATAAATTAGCACCACCTCCGTCTCAAAAAAAAATAATAATAATAATCCAAATTGAGTTTTTAGTACTCATTCTGTCCCAAAATTATTATCCAATTTGATATTTCACTTTTAGTATAATTAAACTAAAAAGGAATATCCAAACTAAACAATAATTAAAGAATAGAGGAGTCAAAATTTGAAAAGGACTATTGTTTTAGGGACGGAGGTAGTAACACATTCTCTAGGTCAAAAAAGCAGCTCTGTCTCTGCTTTATCTAACCACCAGCATTCCCATCATCTAAAAGTTCCATAATTTACTGCCATGAGCTGCTGAGATTACCCTGGAACATGAAAACTGGGAGGCAACAGCGTCCATCACCTTCCTTTCGAATTAAGATTTCATCCCTAACAGGAAAAAGAAAAAGCCACTCCCACCAACATTTTGTTTCCTGTCATCCCAATGATTGTCCTAATTATACTATAATTCTCCCTTTTCCTAGACGATTTAACTCATCATCATACTTCCTTCCAACAAAGCTCAAGGTATATCACCAACTTAATGAGTGGCTAATAAGGTACTATATGCTACCTGAAGTCAAGTGTTCTGCATGATGATTGATATCCTCTGCTGTTGTATTTCATGGGTGTTTTGTAATTTGGGATCATCATCTTGATTGTAGGAAATGTTGCATGATGAAATTTAATCTGAAAAGCAAATTAAGATAGGAAGACAATCCCAATTTTTTATAATGCTGAAACCCAAAGAAAGACCGATCATAGAGCAATAATGTAGCCTCAACTTGCTGTTTCTACATGTGTATTATATATAGATATAGATTCCATTCCAGACATGGTAAGGTGGCTCTGTTTACAAGTCTAACTGAACATGTCATGACAGATCTCCAAAGTTTACAAGTCAACCCCAACTTATTCAACCAACAACCAGTTGAGCCATTCATAATTTGGTTATCCAATTCAAGTACTGCAATTGGCATAGCCCCAATGTTTCCCTTTCTTCAAACTTTTTCCTCTTTATCTTATTGTCTGTTTTCCCTCTTGCCAACACCCAGTGACTAGAAGATGAAAGAAGCAGTTTCAAATCATCATCATCATCATCACCATGCTTGGCCTATTATCATCTGCAGCACCTTGTTGTTCACCTTCTTCCTTGCCAAGCTTCTCAAAGACAAAGTACAGAAGAGGGAAAACAACTGCAGGTTGCCACCGGGAAGAAGGGGCTGGCCCATTATAGGTGATAGCATAAAATGGTACAATGCAGCTGCAAGTTCTCATCCCCCCCAGTATGTTGAGGAGCAGGTTCAAAGGTATTGCTTACACCTATCACTTTAGGCATCCCATCCTAATTGTTCATGACGCCAAACTTGTATGCCTTCTATATTTACCTTTTGGTTTATAACCATTTACCCTAGGATGTACCTTCCAGATTACTATTTTACTATTACTCTATAAATAAGATTTATACTGCTCAAGTCACTTGACCAATCCCCGCACTTCTATACAAACTCTTCACTTAATTCATGAACCCAACAGTAATTAATTTGATAGGTACGGAAACATATTCTCCTGCACTCTATTTGGGAAAGGGACAGTGGTGTCGGCTGACCCGCACTTCAACCGGTTTGTGATGCAAAATGAGAGCAAACTGTTCCAATCAAGCTATCCAAAGTCTTTCAGAGATTTGGTGGGAAAAAATGGGGTCATCACAGCCCAAGGGGAGCAACAGAGGAAGCTCCATTCAATCGCTTCCAACATGATGCGCTTAGAGAAGCTTAAGTTCCACTTCTTAAAGGACATACAGAAGGTTCTTCACAACACCCTCAACAGTATGCATGATAAACAAACCATTTGTCTCCAAAATGTCTGCAGAAAGGTGGTGATTCCTATTCGCAAAGAAATCTTAAAAGGAGCTGTTTTCTACGAAAACTAGCTATGCTTTTGCACTAAAACCAGCCATCACGCTTTTTCTTTCCTTTTGTTTTTTCATTCATCGAGTTTATATGTCCAGGTAGCAATTAACTTGATGGTCAATCAACTTCTTGGAATGTCCAACGAATCAGAAGTGAACGAGATGGCTCAGTTGTTCTCTGATTTTGCCGATGGCTGTCTTTCAATTCCAATAAATTTTCCAGGCTTCGCCTATCACACTGCAATGAAGGTGAGACCAATACAGACTGACAGAGTCACCAAATTCTAAACCCTTGAGCACCTTGGATCTACATCAATCCAGTTACCATGTCCAGTAGCAACTACATACAAAACTGCTGAAACACTTGGTTTTTTTCACGAGATGACCCCTTAATCTTCTAATCAGCAAATTTCTTTGCACTTCTTGCACGCAGTGAGTATCCTCTAATAACAGATATACATGAGCCATAAGATTGCATGTGCGGAAGCCTAATTTTCACATCTTCCTTTTCTGCCAATGATTTACAGAGAATACTTCCAAAACACTAAATTAATACATGCCCCAGAAAAACGAACACAAACATGATGCTGAAGCCTTGTAATGAGTCTTTTTTGGTTGGTTAGCAGTGATGCACCTTTTAATTTCACTTTCCATCTAGCGATAGAACCTCACTGCCCTACTTGCCTATAAAGTATAGCATCAACTTCACAGATCATACCATTACGTCATATGAGGTTTTCTAGTCATTTAAATCTATTCTGCTTTCAGTTGTGACAAGATATGAGCATCCGTAAACCTAAACCAATGAGGAACAGGAAAGAAATAAATGAACAAAAAAAAAATACAGCAAGCATGAGTATTTAACATGTCGAAGATGGTTAAAAATTTTCTTGTTTTTGATGTCATACTCACCATTTAACAGGCAAGAAAAAGTATAATAAGCAAAATTAATAAGACGATCAAGATTCACAGGCAACGGCATCACGCAGGAGCGGGTAATGGATTGCTTTGGCGAGTGTTAGAGGAAGAAAGCTTGCCTGATGATACTGTTGCTGACTTCATTATCAATCTTCTGTTCGCCGGAAATGAGACAACGGCCAAAACTATGCTCTTCGCTGTCTATTTTCTCACTCAATGTCCTGAAGCAATGAAGCAACTCCTGGTAACAAAACAAAATATAATAATCAAGATTACTTTTTTTGAATTTTGGACATACTTTATCGTATTTCCTAACACTTATTTGTTCATTTGTTTACTGATGCGGGCTTAGTTTAGTTGGTGATGGTACCTTTTCTAACAAACTTCATTACTATCTTCCTGAGTTCTGAACTAGACTTTATCTTCTTGTTGTCCATAAGAATAGGATGAGCAACAAATGGTGAAGAAAACTACAAGCCACCTTGGGAATGTACAGATGCTTGAGTGGCAGGATTACAAAGCTATGCCCTTTACACAATGTGTACGTCTTCTACCACAAATTCTGCACTTCTTTTCACTTTTCTACGTAAAGAAATTGCACAAGTGGAGGTTGCAACTTGCACAAGAGTGCCAATCATTTTTATTTAATCTGATCGAGTTGCTGGTAAAGGTCCAAAAAAAATGATTCCCTAAGTTCAAGCTACATAGATTTTTAACCGCACGCATATTTGGTCTAATTTTGGCCAAACTGAAAAACACTGAACAATGGTATAATTAATCAATTCTCAAATTCCCAGATCCCAGAAACTTCATCCCTAAGAAAGAATTATATTTTAATCTGATAGAAGCATAGTGTATCTCTGGTGTTCACCAATAAGAAACCTTACATCCCCCATCAAGATCAAGACACCGCCTAAAGGTCATTGAGTCTTTGAATCTAGTTCCCTTCTTTAGAACAGTGGAATGATTATTTCCCTGGCTCAGGTCATAGACGAAACCCTTCGACTAGGAGGAATAGCAATTTGGTTGATGAGAGAAACCAAGGAAACAGTTCACTACCAAGGTATGACACTTACAAACACATTTCATCATCAATGTATGCACATAATCAAATTAGCCATCAAGAATCATGATTTGCAAAGTTAATCAACTTAAGAATGATTCAAAATGTTGACTACATCTCACTTGGAAAGGTAAAACCAGATGTAATCCGTATCTTTTTTATAACTTTTCAGATTATGTCATCCCCAAAGGATGCTTCGTTGTTCTGTTTCTCTCAGCAGTGCACTTAAACGAAGGAGTATTTAAAG
Organism: Oldenlandia corymbosa var. corymbosa; assembly: GCA_949775105.1. Classification (NCBI taxonomy): domain Eukaryota; kingdom Viridiplantae; phylum Streptophyta; class Magnoliopsida; order Gentianales; family Rubiaceae; genus Oldenlandia; species Oldenlandia corymbosa. Next base: position 174,231 of record OX459124.1, on the reverse strand, counting down.
AAGCTCTGACATTTAATCCCTGGAGGTGGATGGCTCCAGAAAATCAGGCAAGTCTAAATATAGAGCCTTCATATATAAAATCTGTATTTAATTCCCTAAACATGCATATCAGATTCCAAGAACAAAGAGCATTTTGAATTTATTAATTTCCCTCTGACACTCAGTGTTATTTTCTCTAAAAAGCATATGTTAATTATCTAATATAGGGGAAGAGAAATTGGAGAACCAGCCCATTTTTCACACCATTTGGTGGAGGTGCTCGCTTTTGTCCAGGGGCTGAGTTGGCTCGCCTTCAAATAGCACTGTTTCTTCATTATTTTGTATTAACTTTCAGGTTGTTTCCATTTTCACCTTAGAAACGAGAAAAGCATTTTCTGTAGTTTCTGAATATCATTGGTCTACTGTTACAGGTGGCATCAACTCAAGGAAGACAGGATGTCTTTCTTCCCTTCAGCTCGATTAGTAAATGGCTTCCAAATTCAGTTAAGGAAAATATCAGATGAAGAAGCAAACATGAAATGATTCTTTCGTTTCCAAAGCAAGAAACAGTTTGTAATGTATCTCGCCATATTTCACTTTCCCATGTGTAAATTATATCAAATATGAGCTTCTCTGGGATCATAACAGTCTTATGAATCATATCCCCAGGCCAAGGATATTGTATAGTTATCTTTTTTGTACATGCAAATTAAGGAAAACAACTGGACTAAGGTACAAACAAGTCCGTCAAATTCCACCTATCCATCTCCAGTTCTTCAACTAGCAACACAAAAAGTTTACCAACAAATCAAGATAAGATTTTTATAGAAAATGAAACGTGAGTTTATGATACAAATTATCAGCTTTTCACTTCAGTTGGGAGTTTGGCCTCATTCCGCAGAAAGCACAAAGCTTTATTCGTAAAATATACGATAAATAGATTGCCTTCAGGCCTTGGAAGTTCAGAACTAATGCGTTTGTAATGCACACTATCAATAGTAAAAAAAACAGCTAACATGATAAAATTTCTAGGAACAAAGTCCAGTAAGAATATCTGACCTGGATTTTCACCCAAAATCATAATCAATATAGTGCTGGCTGAAGGAGACTCTTCAAGTTGACCAAGCATTGAACCACATAGGCTTTCTTCCAAGGTTACTAACTTTAGCAACAAGACGCTTTTTTAAAACAAACAGATTATAATCTTATCAAAATGGGGCTCCCACTATCAACCGTAGCTACGAGAGACTCAAGTTCCCTACAGCTGCTCTTTTTGCTAAATAAAATAGGACCGAGGGAAGAAAATGGAGGGTAAGAAGTCTAGATTTCTTGTTTTATCTGACAAACTAAATCCAACATCCAACGCAGCAAAATGGATTCGTATATGATGAATATTCATTCATCATCTACCAAGACCAGGATTTATTCAATCTTCATTCATCCTGTCAGCTAGGTACACAAATGGGTACAGATCCCTCAAAGTAGAGGGGTCTCTTACATTTTCATCAACTTCTGAATTATCCTTTGAAATAGCTGTACAAAAAGTAGCGTTAGTCAAAACCCTAGCCAAATCAAATCGTTACAACAAGCATTGATTAATCAACGTAAGCCTAATCCCTCGAAGAAAGAAAATATGTTTGGTCACCTTCCATTAAAAGGAATAATATAAAAACACGAAAAGGAAACCACGCCATGCTATTTCAAGAAAAAGCATAATACAAGATAGTATTTAGAATTTTTAGTAAGCAATACAAACACAATAGCATAATGAATTTAAAGGGAAAGAACAAGATCCAACATAGGAGACCCAATAACTTCATATTTCAGCAAGACAAAAATTAGATACCTAGACCTGGTTCCAAATTCTTCATAGCATAAGAGCTGCATTCTGACTCTACTGAACAATGTAGAGCTCTTGCTTTGCTATGACATGGCAGCCAATGGTGCTACCCTGTTCTATGATAAATTGCTCCTGAAATGACCCCATTCTCTTTGCCGGTAAATCAATCGATAAATCTTTGAAATTTGGGAGACCTTCTACTTGTACACCTTCTCCACATATCAAAAACTGGTTCCCAACAATAAATGAGCCTGCAACCCGGATTGCAAGACCATCCCGACCATGAGCACGGCACTGCAGTTTCTCCACCACATGCACCAGCTTTTCAGGAGGCCATTCACCAGCTAGTGTACGCCTTATGTTTGACAATATTGCAAAAATGTAACTTGGACCAACATATTCTTTTCCACTGAAACTGGAGAAAATAACGGCTGGTGTGAGCAAATATGAAACTCGAGACAGATAACCAAAATTATCCATTTCATCCAAGTTGGAAATGTGCACAATGTATGCTATTACAGACTGCCAAAAGTGAAAATCGTGTTATTTTATAATTCATACCACGTATTTCTTTTCTAATAACTTCCTCATGCCAAAACCATTGCTAGAGTTTAACCACTTTTGTGTTTTGAAGTAAGCATCCAAACTTGTGCTCAATATAAAATTATACAACTGCAAAAAGCTAGTTTGCTGTTGCTCAACTATTCAAGTAAATTGGGCCCCGACATATAACCATCTTTTTTCCAAACCTCTGGGGGGAAATTCTTTCTCTCAACCAATCAATTTGAAGGGAATTCAACAACGTAGTACCTGAAAACTGAATTCTCAATGTATAATGTTTTTGCATGATGCCACAGGTCCTCGGATCCATCAAAAAGTAAGTAATAGTGTATTGTCAGCATCTGGTCATGCCAAAAGCAAGGATCAACAATACAATCTTGTATTTGTAGTAGAAAGATCACAGTATATAGTCAACATGTCTAATATATAAGGAAAGTGAGTTCGCACTACTTAACTCACATCTGCTAGATCTTTCATTCTTCTGGTAGGATCAAAAATGCTACGTACAAAGGCACCCAGATCTACTTCTGTAGCTTCATACTTCGTAATGAATGGATGAGCAAGAAGCTACAACACGGAATATTTTACATGTCAAAAAACATAACATAACAGAATGTCAATATTAAGTACAATTGAATGTATATCGTGGAAAATGTAAAATGAAAGTGGAATCATAATTCTAAACTAGAGGGACTAAGATTTTGGAGAACTTAAAATCATACAGCCCCAGAAACAGTAAATCAAACCTAGTCTGAAGTTAAGTAAGAAAAAAAAAATGCATACCATGATTTATGTGACAGGGAACATTTAAGGAATAAAATGTAGAAAAATCAAGCTTTAATTGAATACCTTCTGAAAGATTATAACCTTTCTAATTAGTTTCATTTCTGACAAAGCAAACCTAAGAACTCTGAGAGAATGCATCAATGTGACATTATCCTCTTTACTAGGTTCTCATACAAAATATATTTACCTATTAATGGAGAACTTAAAAACAAACGAAAACTCCATCCGCAGAATGTTCTGGGTCTTGTAAAATAAACTAGGACTCTGGGAGTCAGCCGAGTTACAAAACAGCAGAGATGAGCAGAATTAAAAATGGTTGAAACCTAAGAATAATAAAGAAAATCTAAAATGTGTAGACACATCCAGTGAGATATACTTTTACTCGATTTCATGGAGAATAGCTCAAAATAAATGAACAGAAAACCACCTAAAAGATATTTTAATGGTAATGATTCAGGGGTATACTCTTTGGTACATTCTCACGTTTACTTTCTCAGAATCTAACTGAAAGAGAAAGCAAACCTAAATTAGCACACATGATTCGAAACTTTTTTCTATTCGGCATGATTCAAAATCATAAAATTATTTTCTGCTCAACCAAGGCAGTCATTTTTCTAAATCTGATAAGAGGAACCAGCATATTCTCCTTTACCGAATTGATGTATTCGAGATTCTAGCATTAAGAATAATTAGTTCTAAATGGGACAAAATTTACTATAACTTCTAGACTATATCAATTGTATTATGGAGCCGAGAAAAACCTTTTTGTTCAGAAACCAAGCATACGGCTGATATGTTTCCATTTACAAACTCATATCTATATTAATTTTTTATGTTTAGACCCACCTGCTCAGCTGTGGGCCTCGCATCAGCGTCCTTCTGAAGGCAAGCATCTACAAATGAACAAAACTCCGGAGAAAATTCCTTTTTTGACGGTGATGGCGATGGATCATCCAGGATCTGTCATCAAGACATGAAATATGACAGGTTAAATAACATCGTGGGTTTAAATATGACAGGTTAAATAAAATCCTGGAGTTGCCAGGCAGTTTTTCTTCACTTTTTAGCAGAAGTCCCCATTAAATAATATCATTCTACACTGAAAATGACAGGTAAATAACATTGTGGAGAAAACTCATTCAGCTTTCTGGTACAAGTAAATTATGCAGGCAATTGAACAAATGAGTCCAATCATACACTTTAACATTAAACAGGTAACTGAAACATCTGCTTAGAAACAAATAGAGGTCAAAAAGAATTGAAGGCACGGGACTTAAAGAGTAAGGAAATTCAAACCAAAAATGTAACGAACTAACCTGCAACATAAGATTTACTGGTCCTTCATTAGCTGTGTATGGGAATTCACCTGTACCACATTCGAAAAGTGCAAGACCAAGGCTCCATATATCAGCAGGATAAGAGTAGCTCTCATTCCTGATACGCTCTGGAGACATATAAGTGACAGTTCCAACAAAGGTAGCACACTGGAAAGGAAAACAGAAGATGATAACCTCAGGACAGTAGTCTTTTTGTTTCCAGTCATGAGGTTCACTGGTTTAAGAAGAAAATTGAAGAATTGGATGTAAGCACATTTTTACCATGGCAACTGAACTCTCCAAACCAGCACTTATACCAAAATCAGTTATCTTTGGTTCACCCTTCAGATTTACAAGCAAATTCGCAGGCTTTATGTCTCTGTGCACCAAATGTCTAACTCCGTGCAAGTAACTCAATCCCTAAAGAAGGAACAATCCCAGCATTTAGGCAGAAATACTCCATTCAACTGACTTTCTCAGTCAAAAAAGGACTAATTAACACTCATTACTCAGATTTCAAATACAATTGAGGAAATGTGTAAATTTGTGCATAATCTTATTGAGGGCCTTTGCCAACTTGAAGACACTATTAGAGCAAAGAGAAAAGATTGGTTTCAAGTTCATTTACTGAACAACAATTTCGAATCACAAGTGCAGATAAATAGTAAGTGTGAGATAGGAATGTTTACATGTAAGAGCTTTCGGACCATACAAGAAAGAAGTGGTTCCGGCACACATTTATGCTCTCGAATGACGTCTGCTAGAGATCCTCCATCCATGTACTCCAGAGCTATGCTTATTTGGCCAGAATCTGGAGTGTAAAAAGCTCCATAGAATTCTACAAGACCCTCATGACAGGGTGCCTCACATAAAGTTCTAATTTCATTAAGAAGCTGCTGCCGTTTTTCCTAACATGCAAAAACAATCCCAATGGACGTCAGATCTTAAACAGAAAAAGAATCTTCTAATGTTCATTGATACTGATGTGTGATTTTCTTATTTAAGCACAGGCCAATTATGCCAGCTTAAGAGTTCAAATTTGCCTAAGCCCTAAATTTTATCATGAAGAAACAAATGAAACAGTCAACCTGGATATAATTGCAATGAAACACAACGAGGGAAACCCAAAATAGAAATGCAAACCTTTTCAAATATATTAATTTTCTTCAAGGCTATTATTCTATGAGTCGGTATATGAATAGCTCTCTGAACAACACTGCTTGCACCACTACCTATGGCCCCAAAAATCCTCATCTCATAGGACGCGCACCGGTATGTCTTCTCAGCATGATCAGAGTCATCTACAGGCCAAGAAGGGCACTTTTGCAACCCAAGCTCATTAATGTTGTACATTCCATAAGATTGACTCAAGAGATTCACAGTTCCCCCCTCTGATAGCTTCAAAAGAATTTTAAAAAAAAAACAAAAAAAAACAAAGAAGTAAAACATTACAAACATGGAAGTAAGAGCGTTAACCACTCCATATACAATTTATGCAAATAGAGCAAAATTTTACCATATAAGAATCTGAAGGGTCCAATGTTGACCCGGATGGAAAGCCCTTTTCGGCATCAAACAATGGTACAAGCTTCTTCTTTAATTCCTCTAATCCGGCCATAGAAACAGTCCAGGAATTTGTCTACAGTAATCTGCTTCCACTGGAAGCAAGAAAGGAATAACAAATGACACATCTTTTTACAATGGGGGAGTTAAGGTTTTACAAATTACACTAGTCCCACAAGAATCAGACAGCAGCTAAGCTGTAATCAAAACTTGATACTCATCCTAATTGGCAATCACAAACAATCAAAATACGCAAATAATTGAATTGAAAAAATATAGAAGGGAAACAAAAAAAAAAATTAGAAAACAGAAGCCAACCTTATGCTGCTGCTACTCTGCTACTGATCCCATGTTTAGCAACGACCCAAATTCAGAGTGATTGATTCCATTTTCCCATTTCCCTCTCTCTCTCTTTTACTTTCAGAACCATTGGTGCTTTCTTTTTCTGTTTTCCCTTATTCGTTTTTTTTTTTTCACCCTTTCCGTTACAATGATAGTATAAATGCTTGTTTGCTTTGTCCAAATCCTCAAGGCTGCGTTATTTTATCCGGGAAAGGAATATGAGGGAAAAGAATTCTCGTATCTAATGAAAATTATCTATTCGTTAAACAAATTCTTTTTAATTATTTTTGCATGTTTTAAATATCAAAGATGCATTGGAATGCTAATTATTTGACCACTAGTTTTTCTTGTACAGAAATGAAATTTTTAAAGAAAATATAATTTTTTTTTTCTAAATTCACCACAATAAACTCTACTTAAATGTGAGTGAAAACCTTTACAAATCTATGATTGAATTCTAGTATGGCATCGATTTCCTTTGTGATGCTCAATAACTCGGTTATGATTTCGCTAGTGATATTTGTAGGTATGGTCACAATTTTATTGTAGTTTACTCGTGCGGTCTAAAGTGATTTAGAAATCGGAGATCTAACTATTAGATCTATAAATTTAAGAGTTTCATGTAATATTTAGTATTGTATTTTTTATCGAATTAAAATTTTGAAACTTTGTATTGATGTAGTGGATTCATATAAAATATACCACTGACATTATGACTGATTATAAGTTGTTTTTTTTTAAATATACCTTTTGTTATCGATCTCTACCGGACGATTTCCGGTAAATAAAAAGAAAAAGTTAATTGATATTGTGGAGCCTTTACTTAAACCTTAATTATAGGAGACATTACCGGCACGAAATCTCTACAAATAACCAAAAAAAAAAAATTATTATTCAGTTATTTACATTTTATATAAATGGTTCTATCAAAGCCTCCTAATTTACATTTTAGTTAATTTCTTGCCAGATGTTTAAAGACTTGTCTTTGCTTAAAATTTTAAATCTTATTTTCCTGCAATTTTAAAAGTAGTACTACCTCCATTCCTATATATAAGATGGACTTGATTAACTTTACACAAATCAATAAAACTAACAAAAATTAGTTTTTTGTCTTAAAAATATTATAAATTTTTCAAATTGTCCTTGATAACATTAATGAAGTGGTTAAATTAATTTTGAATTAATTAGTTGTGAGGGTAAAGAGAGAAAAAAACCATTAAATACTTTTTTGGAAATATAAAACTTTGTCCAAAACCTCTTATAATAAGAAATGGAGGTAGTATATCTCTAGTATATTTTTTTTCATAATTTTCTTTATTGTCAATGTGGGATTTTGTGAAAAGATCCCTATATACTTAATCACGTAAATTTATAATTTAATGCATAGTAGGATGATAGATAGACTTCTTTATTGCACTTATTTTTCAACAACTTGTTTTCTTTCAATTTAGTTGAGTGTATAATGAATTTGTCCTCATTATAGTTGTTTTAATGTTTGCTCAACCATTTTTCACCGGACAAGTCTTTTTTTTTTTTTTGAATTACCAATTGGTTTTTGCACTTCAAAAATATTAAAACAAGATTGAGTGCTTGTTTGGACGTCAACTTACATTTCATTTTGCCACTTAAAAGTGGAAAGTGTTTCAAATTGAAAACTAAATGAGAAATAAAAATGTTGTTTGGATGTTGGTTTTGAAAAAAAAGTATTTTGAACTACATTTTAAAATATCAAGTACAAGTCATCACTAAACAATTAAATACTGTCAATTACAGCCACTGCAAAAAAGAACATTTCAAAAACAATCACTTAACAACGGAATCCTACCAAATTTGTCACTGAATTATTTGTAGTTCTAAAATAGACATTACACTAACAAAAAGTGTTTCAAGTTAGAATTTAAAATGTAAATCAGAAAATTGTTTGGATAATATTTTTTTTTTCATTGGGTTTTGTGCTTAAGAGGTAAAATGAGTAAAAATGTAAACTGGAAGGGAGCCAATAATTGAAATAGCCTTCCTATCGAAATAATGTCCTAGTTCTAAAATTTTCTTGAACTGCATTTCTCAGATGGGGGGTCTATGAATATCGAATCCACCTCCTTTTGTCAATCGCAATTTGACATTACCAGCCTAATAATAAATCTAAGCGTATTCAAAAAATTAAGAACCAGATTTGTAAGCACAAACCGCAAACTAGAAACAAGAATCCATATCCATTAAAACTTAAAAGGCTTTATGTCCTATCATTACAAAATGGAAGTTTTCCTTCTCCTTTACAAATTGTGTTTCTTCACATTTTCATTTACTGTTACATTACATGAAACTATTTGACATCACAACACAATCTAAATGAGGCAGATCATGACCATGTAAGGCTGGACTGCATGTATAAATGAGGCTACTTAAAAAACTACTAGTATTCGATATCCCCACCCAATTCATTCGGGTCAAAAAGAACAAAAATTAAATCATTCAATTTCAATTGGCTGAGGCGATTCTTCGGACTGAATGTCGCCGCCACCATCACCATCTGTTTCAACTTGTTCTTTAGTGATCCCAGCAGCTTCAGCCGTCCTCGTTATCCATTCCCTCAATGGATCTTCATTCAGGTCAAGTCGTAGAAGCCCGGCAAACATCCCTCCCATAAACGCCACAGGCTCCTGAGTGAAGCAACAAAGAGGATGAGTCAATAACTACTAACCAGTTTAAAGAATAAAGTCTACGTAGAGTGCCAGAACTCAGAAGGTTCAAGAATTAACATATATACAACTTAAGAAAATCAATGCCAAACGAAGACATAAAAGAAAAAATATCAGATCATACTCATAGTATCCGAAACATTAAACATCAGCTCACAAGACTTCGTTGCTAAATCAAATAGTCCAATTCCAGCAGCTGAAAAATAGATACATGTGCAACTGTTTCCTCTTCCATATCCAAAACAAATATAGTCTTCCGGTAGCTGTCATGGGAACAATACTTGCATTCATACAAAATGCTTCTGGGATGAACAAGTTTAACGACTTGGATCATCAATCTTACAAGTTTGCAAAACCCCACCCTCTCTGGCCTTGGGATATAAGAAGGAAGTCAGTGGTGTACCTCAGTATCACACCAAGGAAGTCTAAAATCAAACCCAGATTCAAATGATAACCACACACACTACCTCTGACAGTCCACAACTTACTACTATCCTGGTAACCTAAGGATTCCCAACTGATGATCAACCACGACTAACTACTATCCTGGTAACCTAAGGATTCCCAACTGATGATCAACGGATATGGAACCAAAAAAAAAAGCCACTTTTCTTTTACTAACGCATAACATTTTTACAAGATATATCTAAAATTGAAACATCAAACACCCATGGATGAATGAACATGATAGGGAATACGCGATCAGAAGTGGTCACAAATACCAGAACAAAGCTAGAAAGCTAACCCCCCCCCCCCACACAAAAAAAAAAAAAAACCTAAAAAGAAGCCAATCATCACACGCAACATTTCATTAACGGGAAAAAAAGGGAAAAAAAAACAGGGAAGTAATGGAATTTTGTTGGGACTGAAATGAAAAAGAGGAGAGGAACACCTTGAGGGCATCCTTGATAATGGGGTCTTTGGCAGGATCAAAGAAAAAAGCTCCAACTTGAAACCCTTTTGCTTTCTTCTTCTGCTTTGATGATGATGCTGAAACTAAAGGAAGACCACCACCAGCCTTCCAACTCCACTGTTAAAGTATTCAAAGAATCAATTTTTTTTTTCCCTAGTCAACATTGAAACCGAGTCTATAGAATTCACCAGAAAAAAAAATATATATAATACCCTGACAAGAATTCATCAAAAAATAAAATTGAAGAAAGAAAGTATGAAGAACACATAGAAAGAATGAATTTTTTGAGGAGCTACATAATCGATAGAACAAATATAAATGAATAATACTCACCGGAGAAGGTGATAAAGATGACGAAGATGGAGATGGGGTGAAGGATAGAGGGCAATTGAGAAGAAAACCGGCGCCACTCTGCACCATTGTACCCATCTATCTTCTCCTTACTCCCTTTCAGCTGTCCTCACTTTCTCCTCATAGACTCACGGCATTGCAAAACCCGTTGTTCTATCTATACTGATTATTCTCCTTTGCCCCCTTTACCTTTGCCTATGTCTACATTACCCCTCACTAATAAAATGTTTCACTTACACCCCATCGTTTTATTTGAAGGGCATTTATTATTTATTTAATTGTTGATTGATTCGTTTGTTCACTTTTTTACTCTCACTTTTTTTAATAAAAAATTATCAATAAATAAATGAATAAACAAGGAATCGAACAATTTAGTTTATTTTATTTTATTCTACTATAAATACTTGTAATTATGAATATTGGTTTTAAAGCAATTGTTCCAAAAATTTATTTTGTAAATTCTTGAAAAAAACTATTACAAAACGTAACGCACTGATGTGTGAACTTATTATTTTAAATATGAAAAACGCAATTCTGCCTAGTGATATTTCACGACCACACTAGTGTATAAGTATAGATGGGCATTTGTTTTTCCCTACTATCTATCTAATAACATATAAAATCAAAATTAGACAAATAAAAATAGTTTTATACGTTCCAGTTCACTAACATAAAATCAACCTCTCACTCGATTGCCTGTAAATGATGTAAATGATGCATATTACGGAAAATTTACACAACTTACGATATTAATATTACTCATGAACCAATAAATTCATGCTAAAGGAATTACATGCAATCGATTATTTAAAGGATATCAAAGATAATGTAATGTAAATACAGTGAAATGTTAATAGAGAACTAATTCAATTGAGGTAACTAAGTTGGTCACCAGTGTCACCAACAATTGTTTTATGAAATTGAGTTAGATGTAGATCTTGGTTCAAAACTTGAACAGAACACCAATATAGTGGGTGGTGTTATTTTAAAGCTCCAAGGATCTGACGGAGAGTAGCGTTTTGAGGTACTATAATGGTATATGACTGGATATATAAGGATTTTAAGTTTGTAATGACGTAGGATTGAAAAAAAAAAAAGGAATTAAGGGGCTCAAAAAAAAAAAAACTAGTATGTCGAATGAAGAAGATTTGGTAGCACAGGGGCTAAAACGAAAATTTCTGTAAAAGAATATCTCTCCAAATCGAAGGGGGAAAAGCTGTGAACCCTTTTTTATTAACTTTGAGAGTGTTGGCATCGTCGTTCTTCACAGAAAGAGGCAGCCAAGTTTGACGACTGCACGACGCCGTATTGCTGCTCTGAAAATACTCCGCCCATTTCTTTTGGTTTTGGAGCCAAGATTCATATATATTTTTCCACTTATTTAGGTTGAAACTAGAAAAGAAACCAAAAAAGAAGAAGAAGAAAGGGAGAGATAAATTGGGACGACGGTAATGGATTTGGATCAGTGGATTTCGAAGGTGAAGGACGGGCAGCACTTGTCTGAGGACGAGCTTCAGCTTCTCTGCGAATACGTACGTGACTATTGTCAATGCTATTTTCTTTCGTTTTTTAAATTTTGGGTTTTTATTGTTTAGATGGAAATTGGTTGATGTTTCTTCTCTTTGTCTTTTGCTCTTTGATTTTTAATCTTTTAATTTGTAACCAATTGGTAGGTGGGTTCTGATTTATTCCAACTCCTTTGAACCGGTTAGGGTTCTTTATGGATATAATTGAGGGTTTTAGGTTGGGAAACTACCCCCTTTTATTTTGTTGATTTGTGTTTGGGTTTTTGGGTTTTCTAGTTTGAGTAGTTAGGTCAAGAATGATGCGTTTTAAGGATATCACTGACGCCTTGTTTTTGCCATTTTATGTGTGTGCGTACTAATATTTATAATGATTAAGAGCTCAACATTTGACGGGTACTGGGCAAGGTTTGGGCTTACAATGAGAGTAGGATTCGGGGGAGAGGAAAAAGGGGTACCATGGGGATCGAGTTATTCGGTATTCTCATAGTGCATCACATTGTGTCAACTATGGATGTATCACGCAGTGGCGAATGAGGAAGACCTGCCATTTCCGAACCCTCTTGACACTGCATTGTTAATCTGGAGCATTAGTTCGTAAATGATGAGGTTATTAGTGGGCCTTCACAAGTTCTTGCTATAATGTTATCAGCTGACATTTGACTTGCTTGGAGTCTTGGGTATTGCTTGGCTTTTCTTCCCCTTGTAATACTTGCAGCATGGAAGCTGTTCCCTCTTATTTGATAGAATTGGGTAAGTGAATTTACGGTCAGTGAGATAGGAAAACCCTAGCTTTAGCGATTTAAGAAAGACAGAGTCTTTAAAGCTTAAAAGCTTTAAATCATATTGATATCAAACATGAATCACAACTGCTGCTAGGATTGTCTGAAACTAATTACTCCCTCCATTTCAAAATGTAGGTCACTTTAGACTCTACACGTAAACTAAGGAGACAATCATTTAATAATTAATTTGTGTGTTAAATTTCTATTTTACCCATCATTAATTGTTTTGGAATTATAACCAATACTATATGAAAAGTGGTTATCATTATTTATTGGGGGCAAAGTTGGAAAGCTAGTCATAATTTGCCTTGAAATCATAAAGTGACCTACATTTTGAAATATTTCTCCAAATTTAAAACGACCTACATTTTGAAATGGAGGGAGTAGTAATTAACGTAATATAGCGAACGGGAAAGTAAACTAAAAGGAAACTTAATTCTAAGAAGATTCTAGTTGTTTCCTAAAACCTAATATGAAGCTGCATATATCTATGGAACCTTCCTGCATCATAAGTATAATGTGCATTTTGTTGCAGATATGGTTTTTGCTGAATGTTGCATGTATGCCTTCATGGTCATCATATGCTTACTGGTCATTACCTTTTGCAAGATCTTTTCTTGTCGACAAACACTACCTCGAAAGAAAAAAAAAAACCTTGAGATAGCTGGTTGTCACTGATTACTATCTGATACCGTTGTTGATTGTAAACTTGTGATATTTTAATTTCTTGCTTTGTGTCCTTTCAATGGCTTAGAATACAATATCTGAATGTATGTAGCATCATAGGAAATCATGGTTTAGCTTGAATTTTTGACCAGGCATTAATCCATTATTACAAATTAAAAAATGACTGCAGTTTCTAAATAGCTTGGGGCCTGTAATGATTTATGAAACAATGTCATAGCTGAATTAATACTACTGAAGATTTAGGTACCTGGTTCTGTTATTAGTTTTGAAATTTCGTGTTGTATGGTGGTGCAAAACTTTCCACTGAACACATTGGAATCTTGTAATGATTGTGTGGCTTCATTTTGTCGTTGTTTTTATGTTCTCCATTGCTTCAACTTTTCAGGTAAAGGAAATATTGATTGAAGAATCAAATGTGCAGCCAGTCAATAGTCCAGTGACAGTTTGTGGTGACATTCATGGCCAATTTCATGATCTAATGAAACTCTTTCAGACTGGAGGTCATGTGCCAGAGACAAATTATATCTTTATGGTACTTGCGCATTATTACTATCTATAAGGATGTTCTGTTTTATGTCACTGTGCTTATTGATGTTTTTTTTCTGAACATTCTTGTTTCTTTAGGGGGATTTTGTTGACCGTGGATATAATAGTCTAGAAGTTTTTACAATTCTGTTGCTTCTTAAGGCGAGGTACGTGCGATTATTTTATTTAGATGGTTTTGCGGTGCATTTACCTGTGATTGCTTGATTGGCTTGCTTTGCTTGCATACATGGAATATTCACCTGCTTTGGTTAAATTGTATTTGTACCAGATATCCTGCGAATATTACTCTTTTACGTGGAAATCACGAAAGCAGACAACTAACTCAGGTTCTCTATCCTTCTCTTCTCTTCTCTTAAATGTATATCTGTGTGTGTGTGTGTGTTTGTGGCTATATGCATATACAAATTTCAATTTGACTTATTTAACGTTGGATTCAGAGGTGCAATTAACTGATTAAGACCTTTTAGTTTTGTTCCCTTTGAGCTTGAATAACTAGCAGCTGCCAGATTTGTTTTTTAGTGACCCCTGCACTCAACTTTCTGTTTTTATTTGACCGGCCAGTTTTAAATGTTTACGGTTTCTTTAGTGCTTTATAATATATAGTATAGCTCTTACAAGAAACATGGCTGTCCGAACCTTATGTTTTATATTATTATATAACTTCGTTTGATAAGTGATTCATTTAGCCTTTATGTTTCTGCATTTCTTTAATGATTTTTCTGTCTTTTATGGATCCTTCTGTTTCAAATCCTCTTGTATTTCCTGGTTTAGTATGAAAGATCTTTATGTGGTGGCACTTGGGTCCCTTGTGCTACTTATACTATTGGAGGTGTTTTCCTCCGCCAAATAGCTGTAAATATGTATGCCATTAAAGGATGTTGCTCTTATGGAATTCAAAGTTCTGAGGAAATTGTCTATTGGTATAGGTGTATGGGTTCTACGATGAATGCCAGAGGAAATATGGAAATGCTAATGCTTGGCGGTATTGCACTGATGTGTTTGACTATCTTACATTATCAGCTATCATAGATGGAACAGTAAGCATTTCATCAATATTTTATGTCTCTGTTTGTTTGTATTATAATTACTTACAGGAGTTCCTATCTTATGAACTTATGGCATTTTACTTTCCTGGTGATAGGTATTATGTGTTCATGGCGGTCTCTCTCCTGATGTTAGAACTATTGACCAGGTTGGGTCAGCAACTGCTTCGTATATATTTTACTTTTATGCATGTTGTTGTAGCTTTATTACTCGTGGTTTAAAGCTATACAAGAAATACGTTTGCAGTATGTTGTAAAATTTGTGTGCCATTAAGGCACTAGTATCTTGCTATTAAATTTGTGTGCCATTGATATATAGCTAGTTTTATCATCTGCCTCAAATCTAGGTTAATGTTTAATCATGGGTAAAAATCTCTTTTTTTTGCTGTTTCTTTGATTAATGGTAATTGCATCCTCGCTTGCATGTGCGCCTCAATGTTTGATATGGGATCAGTAAATCATCTTCGTTTTGTTTCTGATGGAGGTCCCTGGCCTGTGGGGTTACATGCTTTCGTAACCAAGAGACTCATTTTCTTGAAACAAATCATCAATCAACTCTTTTAAGATGAAAGCAGAATGTGTCTGAGTGGCCTCGGCTTCTTTTACTTGAATTTAAATGGTAATATTCGCTTTGAAAGAGCACAGTGGCGACATATTGTCCATATAGCCTGCCCAACAGAGTGATAAGGGGATAGTTATCTTTTTTGCTTGTGATCACGTACTGTTTATTTTTCTTCTTTGCTACAAATATTCATGTTAACCTATATGAGAAATATTGTTGGAGTCAATAATTACTGTTTTTTGCTATTAAATCTTTGTTGCTGTTTCCTTCCTTTTGTACTTTTACCTTTTTGATGTAAGGATCTGTTAGGCTTATATGATATGTGAGATTTGCGACTGAAAACTTAAGACACATCTTTCCATCTAATTCCCCCATGAAAATGAACAACTTTGTCCGGTGAAGAATTTTGGATACAAACAAACAGTGTAAAGAAAATAAGCAGTTGACGTATCCTTTGAAGTATTTACCCTTGGCCTTGTGATTTTGTTACAATTGGCAGATTCGGGTGATAGAAAGGAATTGTGAAATACCCCATGAAGGACCCTTCTGTGACCTCATGTGGAGTGACCCTGAAGACATTGAAACATGGGCAGTCAGTCCCCGAGGAGCTGGCTGGCTTTTTGGGTCTAGAGTTACTTCCGAGGTGAGTTAATCTGTTATAATTTGCCTTGTCCACTGTGATCACTTACTGACTCTGTATCTTTGTTTTCTCTAGTTCAATCACATTAACAAACTGGACCTAGTGTGTCGGGCCCACCAGCTAGTGCAGGAAGGTTTAAAATACATGTTTCAAGATAAAGGACTTGTTACTGTAAGTTGCCTTATGTTTTGTGTCGTCTGTGTAACTATGAGGTTGCTTGGTATTTAACTGTGCCAACTGCCATTGTATGATATGGCTTTTCTTACTCCCCAGGTTTGGTCTGCACCAAATTATTGCTATCGTTGTGGAAATGTCGCCTCAATATTGAGTTTCAATGAGAATATGGTATCATTGCTGGAAACTTGATGCTTGTTCATACTTTCTTTTTTCTTGTAGGGTGTTTGTTGCTTTCCTGCGTAGTGAAATTTTAGTAAAAATGTTATGTGTTTGGCTGCATCAACCGCTCATGTTGTGTGCATCACAGGAAAGAGAGGTGAAGTTTTTCACTGAAACTGAGGAGAACAACCAGATGAGAGGACCAAGGACTGGAGTACCTTACTTCTTATAAGTCAGAAACTGGAAAATATTCATATTTTTACGTGGATAATGAGATGAATTTGACGAGTAGAGAGATGTGCTCGTTATGTCAGTGGGGAAAACGAGGGAAAAAGCACAGGTTTGGTACGATTGTAATTTCTGTGAAGCAGGTGACAAACAAGAAGCCCTGAGTGATTAGGGTGGACTAAGATAATTGAATTTGAATAGCAGATTTGTTTTTTGTGTATCTTACGCTTCCTTTTGCGTTCGTTTCTTTTTCTTTTAATGCCCCTTCTATATTTGGAGGTTGTAAAACTTTGTTTCACTTCATAGTTAAGAACTGATTGGATTACTGTTGTTGCTGTTATATCTTGTACTGCTAATATGGTTTTTCCAAATGGGAGGCAACAAACCAGTGGAGTACTAAAGTTTGACTATAATTGTAAAAGCGTAACTTTTCGGTGTTGGGATAAATGTTGGTTGCATCTCAATCTTAATTATTGACTATTATTGTGCTCTCTGGGTAACAATTAAGGCAATCCATGAAGGTGTACAGATTAACATCACAAGGAATCTCCTTTTTTCCATTTTTTTTTTTGAATGCCATTTCTTATTCTACAACTCCATGTAAATTTATGGATCGTTAATATTTTTTTTCTTATTATGATGCATTGTTGGGATTTTGAGAAGTATTTTAGCGGGATTAGTATAAAATTTGGTGGTCAAATACTATATTATTACTTTCGTACCAAAAAAATAGTCCACATTGAGTTTTCAAATTTGTACTAAAACCTACAAAATTCAAAATTCAATTTGGACTATTTTTTTGGCACGTATGACACTAATATATTTATGAAGTAGACAAGTGTGTTAGCGAGTGTAGTACAAGGTCTTGTTATATTCCAGTTTCGTAAAGGAAGTTTGTCCCTAAACATGGTCTAAGTTTCACAAAAATCGAAATTAATTTAAGTAAATGTAGAGTAAATCACTACACACAATTGAGCGGGTTGTTACTTGATTCCTTGACCTTAATTACAAAATTGTACATTCAAATTATAGTTTGGAATAGAGAACATTCTTTGAAGTGATTGATGAAGCTGTCACTAATTGAAGATGACGAAGAATTTAGGGAGTGATGTATCGTTCCATCCTGTTTTAATACAAATCTCAAAACTCAACGTGGATTATTATTATTATTTTTTTTTTAGACGGAGGTAGTAATATAGTTCAGAATTTATTTATATTAATTAAAAATTAAAACAACAAAATTGGACACTAGAAAGGAAGGGAATGAAAATTGAAAAAGCATCCCTGATGATACATTAAATATGAAAATGGACCCCGGAATAGCCCCAGCCCATTGCCTCGCTTATCTCAATCTTGGTTAATTCCGAAACGGCCCCAAAATTCTAGGTTTCTCTCCTACTTCAACCTCGTCCTTTCTCTGGTAAATTTCTTCCATTTGATTTCTCTTCTTAATTGCATCTTTTCTTTTCTCTTTTTTTCAATTCGAATTATTCCCACTATTTTGCGTCTCCGTGTTCATCGATTTTCATTTTTTTAATCTCATTTTCTTTGACTGAATCGACGTTAAATGATATTGATTTACTGATGGCGTGCACCGATGAATTTCGTTGCTTTTTTTGGATGTTATAAAAGAAGAGATTTTTACTATGACAATGTGATAGCTGCTGATTAACTTCAAATCAGCTGAATTTGCTAGTAATTTTTTTTTTTTTTAGTAGACTTTAAAATTTTGACTTTTTTTTTTTTGGGGGGTGATTTTCATGATGGGCGCTTATGGAAGAAGTTCACTTACTTAGTATGGTTTCAGTTGTTAAAGAGTTTAGCAGCCAATTTTGGGGTTCCTTCATATGGTTATATCAGTTGTTTGAGTGGCCAATTCTCTTGTATGTTTGTCTGCAGTTTCCCTGTACGGTAGATAGACTGTTATCCGGCTCATCAGCTAGGTTACTATACTTTTTTCTTTCTTTTTTTTTTTTGTATTTATTTATTTTGGACATTTCACTACAGCTTATATATGCACTTAAATTTGGTTTCTACATTTGTGGGAAAATAATATAGGTGTCACACTGAAGGCATGTGGGAAACAAAAATCATTCCTTTATATAATTAATCTTACTCTGTGGATAAGGGTTTTAGTTGAGTTATGAGTTTAATCGGATTAGAGGTTTAGAGTCTGTACAACTAAAGTTTTGGGTTTGTCTGACAATGAGTAGGTTAAATGTGGTTTACTCCAAGGAAAAAGGGAATAAAAAAGTTACATTTTCGAGATGACAAATTGGTTGGATTGTGGCTTAGTTGTTTGTTGTTGTTTGAAATATAGATTGCCTTTCGCAATTGTTCCACTTATCTTTTTTTTACCTTTGGTACCGACATTCTCAAGTATTCTAGACAAGAAAATGTTTCCTTGTGTGTGGCTTTCAGCCCGTGGTTCCTATGTAAATTTGATACCATAATCACCTGATTTTAAGTGCAAGTGTGAGGCGTGGACTGTATTGGACTTTCTTTTTCTTTCTCTTATTATTTGTTGTTTCTAAAAATTAGTATTTAGCTGTTTCTTCTGCCCGTTTGAAAATTCTCCCGTCCTTTGTATTGACTTCGCTCTGAATTGCTATTTATATAGTTTTTCTTCTATACGATTCTGGGTATTGCTTTATGGATAACTTGAACTTCTTTCTTTTGCATGATTAGTAAAGTAAAAAGGTATTCAATAAAACCTACCTGTATTATGTTTGTTGAGAACCTTTTCTGCCAAATTCAATGAAGCTGGACCAGTACATATAAAACAGAAAAGTGAAAGGATTTCTAGAGATAATTTTTGTTTGTTTTTTTTCTTGTCATTACATTTCCTTGTACGATTTGTATGTAATGTTTTGACAGAAATTGACAACACATATGGTCTATACAGCTCAAACGTAGTAGATCTCGTTTCTGTATGTGGATGTTCTATGTCCTATATATGGTTGGAGGCCATTTTCTGGATAGCTGAAACTTATTCTCATTTGTTTCCTTGTAAAATTTGAAGATATGTACTATGGTGAAGGGGAAACTGATACTAATTAGCCAGTGTGGCGGCGAATTTGTGAAGAATGATGATGGAACATTGTCTTATGATGGAGGAGAGGCTAATGCAATAAATATCAACAATGAGACATTGTTTGATGATCTGAAACTGAAGATTGCCGAGATGTACAACTTGGATTTGGCAACAATTACCGTGAAGTACTTCCTGCCAGGAAACCGGAGAAATCTAATCATGTTAAAAAATGATAAGGACCTAAAGAGGCTGCTTGATTTTCATGGAAATTCAGTGACGGCCGATGTCTTCATATCTGGCAAACAAGGGTTTGTTCGGCCCGCTGCACATATTGGTTCCACCGGGTATTTTCAAATGTTCTTTCTCGTTTTGGTGTTAGCTGCTTTTTTTCTAGTTTTAAAAAAGTGTTAATTATAGTGACATCTCCTGAGGTTTGAGTAATTCCAAAATCTCCCCCAAAGTTTGTTGAAAATACTACCCTGCATATCAGTTAGCTGGTGTGGTCAACTGTAGATTTGTGAGAATACTAAAATCTTGAGAATACTAAAATCTTTCCATCACTTGAACACTTCAGAGATCTCAGGGGTAAAATCCCCAAAGCAACTCAAATTTAGGATTGTCATCATTTTTTCGGGGTCACTGTTCTGACATTCAGCGATAGACCACTGGGTGGATGGATTGTCTGTTGTAGTTGGTTTACTGTATTAATTACACTACTTATAATGGTATCATTTGCAGGGGACTTGGGGTAAAGGTGGCTGAGTCTGTGGACAATTTACGCCCTTCCCCTCCGACAGCTGTTGATGGTGGCACCCCTGTGATGGTTTCGGACACTTTGGTTGATGTCAATGTTATTATGGAGAGCCCTGGCCAAACCACGAGCACCTCAACTCCTTCCTCCGCTGATGATGGTGAAGCTGATGGTGATTCTGATTATGCTCCGCAGCGCCATGTATCTGTTGCTGATGACACTGGCCACATACATGTCAACTTCAATGTGGGTAGCACTCCGGCAGATACCGTTAAGAAGAGAAGGCGCAATGCTGCTTCGAAAGTCGGTGGCAAGGTCACAGTCATCACCTCAGATGCTGATGATGATATTCAGGAGGCAAATAGATCTCGAAAGAAGAATGGTAGAGGGAGGAAAGTTGTTTTAGTAGATGATGAAGAGACGGGATTGAAAGGAGTTCCCATATCAGAGGATTTTGATAGTTCGTATACTCTTGTTATTCCTGATCAAGATTTACCAGAAAATCTTGTTGCATCATGGAGAGATGGTATTACGGGTGTTGGTCAGGATTTTGAAAGTGTGAAAGAGTTTCGTGATGTCCTGCAGAAATATGCTATTGCTCATCGATTTGTCTACAGATTGAAAAAGAATGATACAAATCGTGCCAGCGGTGTTTGTGTTGGTGAAGGCTGTCCTTGGAGGATCCATGCATCTTGGGTTCCTGCATCTCAATCGTTTAGGATCAAGAAATTTGATAATCAGCACACTTGCGGTGGGGAAGCTTGGAAATCCGCTCATCCTGGAAGGAACTGGTTGGTTAGCATCATAAAAGAAAGGTTACGAGAGTCCCCACATCACAAGCCTAAGGATATTGCCAATGGCATTTTACGGGACTTTGGGATTGAATTAAATTACACGCAGGTGTGGCGAGGATTAGAGCATGCTAGGGAGCAGCTTCAAGGTTCGTACAAAGATTCATATAATCAGTTGCCTTCTTTTTGTGAGAAAGTTATGGAGACAAATCCTGGTAGCTTTGCGAAACTTATTACGAAAGATGACAAAAGGTTTCAATGCCTTTTTGTTTCATTTCACGGCTTGATACATGGATTCCTTAATGGCTGCCGCCCAATTTGTTTTCTTGGATCAACATTATTACGATCCAAATACCAGGAAATTCTGCTGACTGCAACTGCTATTGATGCTGATGATGGGTTCTTCCCAGTTGCATTTGCAATAGTTGATGTCGAAAACAATGATAATTGGAGATGGTTTCTGGAACAACTGAAATCTGCATTGTCAACTTCACAGCCAATCACTTTCGTCTCGGATAAGGATAAAAATTTGAAGAGCTGTGTTCTGGAAGTGTTTGATAACGCTTATCATGGCTATTCAATGTTCCACCTGGTGGAAAGCTTTCGTAGGAGCTTGAGGGGCCCATTTAATTGTGCCGATGGAAGAGGGGTTTTACCCGGTATTCTTCTTGATGCTGCACGTGCAGTTCGCCTTGGCGGTTACCAGAAAATAATGGAGCAAATTAAGCATATATCTTCACAAGCGTATGATTGGATAATCCAGGTTGAGCCTGAGGGTTGGACGAGTTTGTTATTTCAAGGTGAACCCTATAACCATATTGTGGAGAATGTTTCTGAAACATATGCCAAGTTAATGGAGGAGGTGCAGGAAGCTGCAATAATGCAGAAGATCGAGGCTCTCGTGCATATGATAACTGATTTGGTTGAAAATCGTCAAACCCGATCTAACACATGGTCGACCAAATTGACGCCATCAATAGAGAAAAAGCTACAGGAAGCTATGCTTAAAGCACGTCGTCTGAAAGTGTTGTTCTCGTCTGACGTCCTTGCTGAGGTTCATGATGATTGTGTTCATGTTGTAAACATTGAAAACAAGGAATGCACTTGCCTTGAATGGAAAGAAAATGGGCTACCTTGTCGTCATGCCCTTGCAGTCTTGAACAGTAAGGGTAAACATATATACGACTATTGCCCAAAGCATTATACAGTAGAGCGCTACCGTTCAACATATTCTGTGTCTGTTAACCCCATACCTGCCATCAGCCAGCCAGAAGAAAAAGAAGAGACTGCTGGTGATGATGAAGACTCTGCAGAGGTGCTTCCCCCTGATCCTCCTAAATTAACCACCCAAGAAAAGAGGGAAATTGCCAGAATGGAAGCTTTGGCATTGAATAGGCGGACGGTCACTTGCACTAGGTGCAAAGAACCGGGACATAATAAAGCTTCCTGCAAAGCAACATTGTGATTTTAGTTAATTTTTATGTTTCTCCGTCGTTGTTGTGCATGCTGTAAGCTTGTATCATATAGCTCACCGTTGCACTTGTCGGTGTTCGATGGGAAAGTGTATCCTAGCTGCTTCTCAAGCATGTTGGTGCAGTGCCCTTCAGCTCCAATAGTTGTGACTACTTGACTAGTTGGTAATGTAGGATGGCATTATTACGGTAGTAAAAACTATTCTTTTAGGTCTTTTTTTTTTCACCTGAATAGGTTTCAATTTTTAGTATTGTAGATTTTCTTTCCTCCAATTTTCTCTGCTTGCAATAGCTTAAATTATGATGAATCTGTTAAACAAAATGCCACAGGAAGAATCAAATACGCTGAATTAGGATGGGCATGTATACATGTTCAAAGCTGTTGTTGGTGGATAGGTTAGGTAAGGTAATATGTTCAAAGAAAGTAGAAACTTGAGGCCCAATAGGATTGGATGATTTCAATTTTCAACTGTCCGGTATTCCCCACCTACCTACCACCACCATTCACTACCAACCAACCCCCATTTGCTGAATGGTGGACGCTGGATTTGAAGAATAACAACGAGAGGTAAAAATCAACATTCCATTCACTCATCGGACTCGGACTCCCTCCAATCTAAGATGATGTCAGACTCAGTGATGAATCCAACTGCTGTCATCACTTGCACAGGTAAATGCATGGAGCACTACACATTTCTGACTAGTGTTTCGAATGGCTTTTGTTTTTGCCCAACAGTTGTGATTGTTTTACCCATGCAGCTGCTGTGGCATGGGGAGCTGGAGAACCATTGGTGATGGAGGAAGTTCAAGTCAGCCCTCCTGAGGCGATGGAGATTCGCATTAAGGTTGTAGCAACTTCACTTTGTCGCAGTGACATCACGGCTTGGCTTTCTCTGGTAAATCTTCATCATCCATGTCCCTACCATTCCTTACTTTTGTGGGCCTTTTTTAATTGTTTTCCCACTGGTAACTAAGAACTAGGGGCTCTCGTTTATTAATCAGGCACATACACACACACATGGATGCACTCCAAAAAGAAAATGAAAAAACTGGAAAGTGAGAAGAAATTGTGCATAAGATTACTATCTCCATAAATATGTAGAATATGCTTGACATAAGTATTTGGACTGGATGGGGGAATACTTTGAGAGAAAATTGAGCGGCGCTTCAACACTAGTCTCAACCATTCTCAGCCCATAGTATTGTTTTATTCGCATCATTTTCTATCTTTGCTAAGGTTCAAGTTTCCTTTTTGAAAGACGAGTAAGTTACCCTCTTTGCACGAACAATATCTAGTTCAATGATCTGTTTATGCAGGCACAATCTCACATGTTTCCTCGGATTTTTGGCCACGAAGCCTCAGGGTGAGCCCTACTCATATCAGTATCTGTAGATTTTATATGAATATGCACGTTCTTGGTATGTTTAATGGCATTGCTCTTTGGACTAAGCTTGTTTTCCATGGACTAAGCTTTTTATGTTTATGTTTGATGGCATTGCTCTTTGAAGTCTTACAGAGTTTAGAGATTCAAATATGATTTCATTTCCTAATGCGTTAAACATCAATCTTTTCACCTGGTTAATCCTATGCATAAGCAGCTCTAAGATGTCCCTGGTTTTGATAGTTTTGAAGTCTATTTTTGTAACTTTTTGTTTTCCATCCAAGTTTGTGTGCTGTAAATGGGATTTCTCTCACCTGTTATCTATATAAATCGAAAAACCATCCGTTTGCCTGTTGTACAATTAAATGTCCTCATATTTGTCAACAATAGGGAATATATACTGTGATTTTTTCAAGATCATCTACTTGTAAAGTAACAATTTTTTATTTCCTCTCTGGTTGTGCAGTATTGTTGAGAGTGTGGGCCAAGGAGTAACAGAATTTGAACCAGGGGATCATGTTCTAACGCTATTTACTGGAGAATGCATGAGATGTAGACACTGCACCTCAGGTAAAAGTAACATTTGCCAGACGCTGGGATTGGAAAGGAGAGGTGTGATGCACAGTGATCAGAAAACTCGCTTCTCGATTAAAGGGAGGCCCATTTTCCACTATTGTGCAGTTTCAAGTTTCAGCGAGTATACGGTAGTGCATTCTGGATGTGCTGTAAAAGTTAGCTCCACTGCACCTCTTGAGAGAATTTGCCTCCTTAGTTGTGGAGTCTCTGCAGGTACCATTCACCATTTTATGCTTTCATGCTTGTTTAGATATGACATGGATCTTATGAATGATTGTGCTAGTTTCAGTATTAAAAATCTTGTTAATTGCTACAAATGATAGGGATCAAAATGAAAACACGTCTATTTATTTCTCTTGCTTGAATTTGGACATGATAATTCAACAAGGCTCAAGGCTGCCCCTGTCATGCTGAAATGATAAGTATCGTACAATTGGTCAAGTAAAACATAGGAAGTGCAGTTGTTACGATATTGTCCACCAAATTGACTTGTGTGTTTACCATTCAAGCAGAAGATATGATGACCACCTCTTTTGCTTAGGATGTTGAAATTAAAAGGAGGGAATAGAAGTTTAGAATTTGCTACTTCTAAGGTCATTATTGCCCATGCAGAAAATTGCAAAATGGGGCAATATCAATGGCAGCTATATGTAGTTAGTAGTAATGTTTTGCGATCTCTCTCTCTCTCTCTCTCTCTCTCTCTCTCTTTCTCTGTCTCTTCCTTCTTTTTTGTCCTTTTGTTTTCATCTTTAAAGTTCTGGTTGAGTTTTGTTCCAAGGTTTCTTGTTTGTTCTCAACTTTATTCTTAGGACTAGGTGCAGCTTGGAAGGTTGCTAATATATCTGAAGGGTCGACAGTGGCGATATTCGGTCTCGGAACTGTTGGTCTTTCTGTGGGTATATTGACTTTGAGCATCATAAGTTAACATCTGACAAAGAAATCAATCTGCTTATTATTGTTCACAAGCTTCCTTTTAACAGGTTGCTCAAGGTGCCAAGCTGCGGGGAGCTTCTTGTATCATTGGTGTTGACACTAACCCTGGAAAGATTGAAAAAGGTGAACATCTTTTTTTCTTTTCGATTGCTGTTTACTTCCCTTTTTTTCAAAAAAAAAAAAAAACTGTAGTGTTCAAGGAGGAAATTAATCATTTTCCGTAATGATGCAGCAAAGACTTTTGGAGTGACAGAATTTATAAACCCAAATGAATGTGAAGAACCAATTCAGCAGGTGTGTTTCTGTTGTTTTTTAGCCTTTTGCACATGCTTTTGTTTGAATTAGACAGTGAATAACATGAGCAGAGGACGGGTGTTTTGATATAGCAATTGATGTCCTTTCTTCCGGGCTGGTGCTGCCTGTGTGTTTAGCACTTCCTTTCAATCTTGTTTTGGTTTGTTTGATTAAAGCAGTGGAGAAATGTTTCCCAGGTCATTAAACGCATCACTGGTGGCGGGGCAGATTATTGTTTTGAATGCGTTGGAGACACAGAAGTGATAACCACTGCACTGCAGTGTTGTTCCGATGTAAATGTCTCCTCTTTTAAATGATGATAGCTAAGCTAGCCTTGTGGCATGGACAACAATGCCCTTGTTGGCGCATTTCTAATTAAAACTGATTCCAGTCGATTGTTTTTTTGGATGCATTTTTAATGTGTGTTCAAAGGGATGGGGTGTGACGGTAACGCTCGGGGTCCCGAAAGCAAACCCAGAGGTTGCAGCTCATTACGCATTATTTCTCAGCGGAAGGACATTGAAAGGGTCTCTATTTGGAGGATGGAAACCAAAATCTGATGTTCCCTCACTGGTGGGCATGTACCTGAATAAGGTAACTACTTCTCTGATATACTCTATTTTGGTCGTCACAAAGTCGTGGCGCTGCAGGAATCAGTAAATTCCAACAATTTAAGAGTAGTTTTTAAGAAAAGCATAAAATGAAGTAGCGAGATCTGTTTTTACTTTGATTTATGCAATGCTTGAAGAAGACGCATAAAATTGTACGCTCATTCTATATCTTGACTTGAGCATGCTTTTATCAATGGGGGAATATGGTTTCAGGAAATAGAGGTGGATGAAATGGTGACACATGATATTGGATTTGAGGATATTAATAGAGCTTTTGATCTGATGAGGGATGGCAAGTGCTTGCGTTGTGTGATTCACGTATGTCCCCCTCGCTCGGCCTCAGATGATAATGGATGATGATGATGATGATGATGATGCCTAGTGTAGTAGTATTTTATTTTTTAGTATGTAAAAATCAATCTCCTCCGGTAATACTACTACTAGAAGAATAATTTGTGCAATGTTGCATCATATAGTGTTTTTGGTTTTTTACTATCGCCTATGTCCCAAAATTATTCTTTAGTTTGAGATTTCACTTTTAGTACAATTTGAACTAAAAATGAAAACCCAAGACTGGACATGCCACGGGAGAGAGTATATTGCAAAGTGCTTTAATTAAGAGCGTGTGATTTGCTGCTATCTTCTTTGCCATTGTGGAACATGTAGAAAAATGTTTGTAAACCAAAAAAAAAAAAAAAACAGAGGTGTCATTCATACTATACAATACTGTATTATTGTTTGTTCCTCGGGGATATATAGGTATTGAGGTAAGAGATCAAATATGTAAATTTTTTACCTATTATAGTTTTTGCTTCCTTACGTAATTTTCTTTTCTTAATGATTCCGAAGAGATTTCCTCCCTCTCAAAAAAAAAAGAAAGGAAAATTGATAGGATAAATTATCTCTGTAAAGTTGTAAAGTTTTGAAAAAGAGAAACGATGGAAAATGATATTCCTGTTGTGTGTAATTTTTGGTGTCTACCGTTGGTAACTGCGGCAATAGTAACTAATCTTCTCGCTGGTTCGCTCGAACCCTGGACCTATGGTTAATGATGGAGGAGTTTATTCCATTTCACCACAACCACTTTGGTTCCTGATGCGTGTAATTTGTTTAGGACAAAAGAAAAGAAATGAAAACACTATGTTATGAAGTTGTTGGGCCGGAAAACTCATGTCTAGCCCAAATGAATTAAACTCCCTTCCATTACATTAAAAACGACTAGTGTTTTTTACTTTCTGCCTGAAACGTGAGCCGGAGTTTCCCGGCGGCATCTCAATGTGGCGTCCGGCTGTTCGTAATCTCCTTCTCCGCCGCCGTTGCCTCGACGGCAGCCACACCTTACCTCTAGTTATGTGGTCCTCTTCCGCCGCCACCGGCAGATATACAAAAGGCAGCAGGCTGTCGATATGGAGGAGGAAGAAGGAAATTGGGAAGGAAGGACTGATGGTTGCTAAAGAGCTCAAACGTCTCCAGAACGATCCTTTCCGGTTTGACCGGTTCCTAAAATCCCACGTCTCCAGACTCCTCAAGTCCGACCTTGTTTCTGTCCTCGCTGAGTTTCAGAGGCAAGACCTCGTCTTGCTCTCTCTCAAGGTCAATCATCATCTTTTTTTTTTTTTTTTTTTTTTCCGTTCTAGAACGTTTCTCGTATGGAATTGAATTCTCAGAGTGCATGATGAATCGAATAGCCAATACTTATTATGAGGGATAGTTTCAGATTGTGGAATTCAGCCATTTTTCTTTATTTACCACTGAGAATTAGTACTGTTCATTCGAGAGAGTCAAAGCTCATTTAGTTTAGTGACTGGTTAAAATGTTGATTTTGAGTCATAAAAAAAATAATCGGCGGGGTGATTGTTCATTTGGTGAACCTTGCACGGAAGGGTTAAAAGTGTTTGTTTGTTGGCTGTCTGGATTGCTGTTCATATGAGATTTTAGTATGGAGAACTAAAAGGGGACTCGAAAGCTTACTGGACTGAGATATTGAGAGATTGGAAATATTATTTGAGTTTGAAGAACTTAAAAGACATCACTTGGGGGGAGTTGGAAGGCAGTGTTTATGATTCCTTTCATATGATATTGACATTAATTATTTCGAGCCCTTCACTTGCACCTTTTCATTGCTAATTAGAAATTCAGGAGAAAAATTTGTTATCATTTGATAAAGAATGAAGTCAATGGATCTTAGTAACCAAGTGAGCTCTTGTTTCTCGATTGGGGGCAATGTGGAACTAATATAGGTTGGCTTATCCTCACCAGTAGTTACCAAGTTTATGGCGATGATGGGATATTTGGTAACAACGGCCTCATGTTCGAGTTTGGGGGTCACTGTAGCAAGTTCGTTTAATTCGATAGCGTCACTATCAGACTTAGGATCAGCTTCGTACCCTAGAGACAACTTATCAGTTAACTTCAAGATTCCGAGTTCTCAACCTTCATTATTGCACTAGTCAAGGTCACAAATGCAAATCAACCGAGTGAATGTAGAAACACATCCTCAGTCAAATTAGCCTGGCACCAACATTATTAATAGGCTAGAATTTTTGAGGATCTTACGTCAAACTATTTTTATATTTATTTGACCTTGACAAATCTGTCTAGTGCAAAAGGATATTTTTTTTTATTATTATTATTATCAATCTGTTGCCTACATGCCATGGAATTGCAGATCAATTTTACAAAATGAAGTAATAATTTTCTATCTCTGCTTACCTACGAGCAGCCAGTGTTCATAGATTGGGTATTCTGATCTTAAACTCTGAATTGGGAGGATGGTTGAATTAAGCCGGAGGTTATATCAAATGGTAGTCATGATTTTTTATTGCTGTGACTTTTTCCTCAACCTGTCTTTTTTTTTTTTTTTCTTCCCGGTTGTGTGACACTAAGCTAGTTGATTTGTTGCTAACTTTAGCTAGGTCAATATTGGGTCAAGTAAAGTTTTGACTGCTTTGCCACAGTCACCTTGTGTGACATATCTCTATAACACTTCCTGACCCTATATCTGAGTTTGCTGATGGTTATTATTTGATGTTTGCACCAGTTGTATGATGTGGTCCGCAAAGAGATTTGGTACAGGCCAGATATGTTCTTCTACAGGGATATGCTCCTCATGCTTGCTAGAAATAAGAGGGTAGATGAAGCAGCCAAAGTATGGGACGATTTGAAGAGCGAAGGCGTGCTTTTTGATCAGCATACCTTTGGTGATCTCATCAGGGCATTTCTAGACAGCAGTCTACCCAATGAAGCAATGCAAATCTACGAGGAGATGCGGATGTCACCTGATCCCCCATTGTCCTTGCCTTATCGAGTCATCCTGAAAGGCCTTCTTCCGTATCCTGAATTGAGGGAAAAAGTTAAAGATGACTTCTTGGAGCTTTTCCCTGGCATGATCATTTATGATCCACCCGAGGACTTGTTTAATGATCACGAATCTGAAATGGATGAAGACTATTCAGATGAGTAAAAATGAATATAGTGGCGTCAAACTGAAATGCAATGACAGGAAAAAAGCGATCTTATGCGCTGCCGGCAGTTGAAATTATGTTGTGAAGGGCAGAGTACTACAAGGGAAAGCCCCCATGTTGCTTGATGTAGGGCTGCCGACGAGGATTTGCTTTCATTTCTGATGCTCTGCTTTGCAGTTTCTCAGTAGATGGCCTCAATTTGCATTCAAGACTGATTACTGTGAGAGAATGGCTTGGTGGAAGTTTGTCCTGAAGAATTGTTTACCCACAGTGATGGATTAATAACCCAGACAACACCTTGCAGGTGTGTAGCCCGTCCAACCAATGGTAGTGTATCTTGTAGGTTTGCACTTTGCAGTGTTGAAAAGAAGAATGTAAAGAAGGTGCTGTACCCTCCATATGAATCTAGTTGGGAGGATTTTACTCTATTTTCATCTGGTGGTGTCATGTGAATGTAATTGGTTTTCTTTTCGCAAACTCTTTGGCCAATATTTTCCCCGTAAAATGGTAGATGATGAAGGTATCAAATTCTGTTAAGCGTGATGTTTGACAGGTTTGGACAACAACAAAAAGAGAACGAACACATAATGCCGTACATGTTTGGTATTACTCTCAAGTCTCATCCTGGCTCCGATAGGCCAAAAAAACAATTCCTCCCCCTAGCATAGCAGACCTCTGGTGACCAAGGGCCATGCAGCAGCGCTATACACACATGCACTCCAATGTAAATGTACAGCATCCTAGCTTTTCATACATGGACTTGAGGACGGCTTCAAAGGGGAAGAGAAGCTGCTGGTGCAGCTGCCTATGTTGGACAATCAGCATCCTCCTCCTTCTGCTGATCATTCTTGGGGCCATCATTGCTGTTATCTACCTTGTGTTTCGACCTAAGATTCCCAATTACTCAGTTGACAACCTCAGGATATGCGGTTTGAGACTCAATTTCGATTTAAGTCTTTACGCCAGATTTAATGTAAGGATCACTGCCTATAGTCTGAACAAAAAGATCGGGATATACTATGAGAAAGGGAGCCAGTTGAGTGTGTGGTACAAAAGCAGTAAGCTATGCCAAGGGTCGCCAACGACAACAACAACAAGCTTTATGCCCAGGGCCAACAACAACAATAAGCTCTTTTTCCACTAGGTAGAGTCGACTATATGGATCTTATGTCGCCATCGTGCTCGATCACTGCATAAATCATCAATCGGTCAAATTTAAATATTTTAAATCATTTTTTTATAATTTCTTTCTATATTTTCTTGGATCTACTCCCATCCCTTTTAATTTGAATTATTGATTCTATAGTTTCTAATTTCTACCCAAATTTTACCAAAGGCCACTTCCCATTTACCAAGGGTACTAGAACAAGACAGTAGTTTGTTGTCTGCCCTGCAGGAGGCCCAACAAACAGGAAGGATCCCGTTGGATCGTAAGATCAACGTACCTCTGCGGATTGAGACCGAAAGCTGAAGTTGAAGAAGGTGCGGATATTGCAAACCTGTGTGTTAATTGTGGACAATCTATCTACCAATAGCTTAATAAGCATTAAGGCTAGTACATGCAAGTTCAAGGTGAAACTTTAGAGATCCTAAATTTGCATGCTTAAATTTACATGCAAGTTCAAGAGTCGTCTTGCTTTGTCCTCAAGTGCGTTAGTAATGATGATTTATGTTCATTTTGTAAACATTGCTTTGTAGATTTTGTCTACTTTAGCAACAGAGGCTCAACATTGATTTATCAATACTTTCGTTTGCAAAGCCACATCCAGCATAAGCGCGAAACAACAATTGTACCACTGATTTTGCACTTAAAGGTGGGAATTTCACATGAAATAGAACAAGTTGACAGTTGTGACAAAAATTAATGCCGACTAGTATTATGCCTGTACATTGTGAGAATTTTAAAATATTTTAAAGTAATATTAAAGTACTATTACTTTCCTGTGAAAAGTGTCATATGATTTTGCTGTTTTTTTAATTTTTGTATATTATGCATCAGGTGTCTGAAATCAAGAGTGTCATATGTTTTTTTATACTATGTACCTGTTGTCCGAAATCATTGCTCTGAATAATCCAGATTCAAATCGAGTAGGTCCCTTTAGAAAAATAAATCTCTACCAACAATCACTACTACATACCCGTGCTCAGGTTTAATCCGGAATCATAGTTAAGTTGGTCCAATACCTTTATCACTTTGACCAGCTGTTTTTTGGTAATATGAATTCCTAAATACAAATTACTATGAACAACAGTCTAATCTGCTATTTGTTTAGAAATATTAGTATATCAAATTTTTTTTTTCTAAATACAAATTCATATGATCGACTGTCTAATCTACTGTTTGTTTAGGGATATTTGTATATCAAAATTATTTTCAACAATCAAAATCAAATCATGTATTAAAAATACAATAATTGAATTGCATATATTCTTTATTGTTAGAATTGAAGGAATTATTATAAATCTTGATTCTGTTGTTTTCAATAAATCAGTCAATAACAATCAATTTGATTATCGTTTTTGCCTCAAAGTCAAAAATTTAAGAAGCAATTCGATCTTTCCAAGAAAAGAAATACTTAATTTCTAATATAATTACAACTAAATTTTTTTTTTAACCGTAAGAATATTGTTATCGTAAAAGCATGGTGACTCTACAAAAATAAAAATTTTGGCATTGTTCAACAACATTAGGTACTTTATAAAAACCAACATTACGATCCGTAAGTATAGAATATTTTGAAGGAAAAATCTCAAAAGTTTGTAAAAGACCAGAATATATATGGGACTCAAATGAGTTTTGACAAAAAATAAACATCATAAAAATCAAATATTGAATCCTTTAGGAGGTTGAATTGGTATTTATTATTTTATAGATATATTTAAGCATGAAGCAAATTGAAAACAAACTCCAACAAAAGTAAATAAAACACAACAATAGAATTTTTTTTTTTTTTAAAAAAGCTAATAAATACATATTTATATCTTTTCATCAAACTTTTTTCCTTAGTTATGAGTGATTCTTGAGGTACTCATTTCAGTCATTTGTCATCATGATGCCACACTTCTCTCGTAAAACAAAGCACATAGATACTCATGCGCTTAAAGTAATATATTTAGTTAGTTGATATCTCACACAAAGTATATATTTACCTTCAAACTCTAGAGTGTGAGCAATTTTGTTTTAGTATATTTGGCTCATTTGGAGCGAGATTGATGCTTAATATTTTTAACTCAATTCATTAAAATTTTATAAAAACATCGGTGCAAAAGCATACTAAAATGAGGCCCTCATGATTATTTAAAGAGTGAACCTTAAAACAAGTCATCAACCTTAATATATTTCCACTCTAGGTCATCAATTAAATTTATTTGTAACACAGGTTACCTTACTAAAGTTTTAATCCATTTCAGATTATTCTGTTAATTTGGGCCGTTAAATAGTGACGGAAATCTATTTTTCACATGCTTTTGAGTTCAGGAGTATTTTTGTCATTTTATTATTTTATTATTTTTTAATCTTTGAAATTTTTTTTTTTTTTTACAATTCTTCTTCTGATACTTCCTAACTTGTATACACTGGTAGTATAATTCTAAAATTTAACAATTTATTTTTCTTTTGTATTTTAACTTCTAGATTATAAAAAAAATTTTAAAAAAATTAAGAAATGAAGAAGAAAAATTCGAGTTAAAGTAAACATGAAAATTAATAATTTACTATTTTAAACAAAAAGAAAAACTAAAAGAATTAGCTAAGACAAGTTGTTTCTTCTAGGTTATTTAATTTTTTTCAACTCGATAGAATTATTTAATTATTAATTTTCACATTTCTTATTCCTTTTTTTTTAGAATCTAGAAGTTAAGATACAAATGACAAACAAATTCATTTTTGAAAATTAATTTGTCATTTGTATCTTAGCTTGTAGATTATTAATAAAAAAGAATAAGAAACATGAAAATTAATAATTAAATAATTCAATCGAGTTGAAAAAAATTAAATAACCTAGAAGATACAACTTGTCTTAGCTAATTCTTTTAGTTTTTCTTTTTGTTTAAAATAGTAAATTATTAATTTTCATGTTTACTTTAACTCGAATTTTTCTTCATTTCTTAAATTTTTTTAAAAAATTTTTATAATTTAGAAGTTAAAATACAAAAGGAAAATTAATTTTAAAATTTAGAATTATACTACCAGTATATACAAGTTAGGAAGTATAAGAAGAAGAATTGTAAAAAAAAAAAAATTAAAAGATTAAAAAATAAAAAATAAGAAAATGACAAAAATACCACTAAACCCAAAAACATGTGAAAAATAGATTTCCGTCACTATTTAACGGCCAAAACTAACAGAATAATCTAAAATGGATTAAAATTTTAGTAAGGTAACCTGTGTTACAAATAAATTTAATTGATGACCTAGAGTGGAAATATATTAAAGATTGATGACTTGTTTTGAGGTTCACTCTTATTTAAATTAAAAATAAAAATTGACCATTTACACTAATATATTTGCCAATGACAGACTATATATAGAAATAATCCTTAAAATGAAAAATATAATGCATGTTCAAAAATAATGTCTCCCTCCAAAAAATAAAAGATATGTTCAATAGTAGTGAATTTTTTCTTATAATCCCGAACCATAAACTATAAGATAAAATGATGAGTCGAAAATTCAAAATAAAGTGAAAAAAATTCATGTAGATTTTCTCAGCCGATGAATATTTTGTCAACATAAGCATAATTATAAATATCAATTTAAACAAGAGTGAATCATATTAAAAGTACAATTTACAATATCAATCGAAACCCATCTAACTCCGTTTTTAACTAAAAAACGAAAAATATACTTCGAAAAATACAACTTAACAGAGAGAAAAGGTATGTGTATTCAAAGGAAAAGAAGATTGAGATGGAAGGGAAGGAGGGAAGGGAAAGAGATGGAGGACGCGAAGAGAAGGAAAGGAGAGGAAGGAATGAGAACTTATCTTTTTATTTTAAGAAATCTAAAAAATAATATTAACATAGATTTAATTATCCAAACTTGATTTTGAATTATATTCATAATATAAATTTGGAATAGACAAAATCTCTCCCCCTCTTTTTCTCCGAATTATGTCTCAAAGATTAATTCCCTTGAATTTCTTCATAAGGACAAAAACCATTCTTGATCCCCATAAACTCGTGGTGGATACTCCATGGAGATAAAATGACTAAAAAACAAGGAAATTGTAGTAATATTTTAAATAAAAATATTCTAAAATTAAATTTCTTGTTACACTCCTGAACCTTCTTATAATTTTTGAAGAATAAGGACAAAAATCACAAAGAACTATCTAATACAGTATGTGAAACTTTTAAAAATATATAAAAATAAAAAAACAGTAAAAATTGCTCTAGAATTTACATGTTTGTAAATGGTTAGAATCAGAACAAATTATCAAACTTAAAAAAAAAAAACAAGAAAAAGGTACCCAAGGGTTTATCACGCTTAGAAGTATATGTGACCTTTAATAACTAATACATTGGATGAAAATTGGATTGTTTTAAAAAGAGTAGAAAGTGTGGAAGATTGATTGTAAAATAGTAATTTTTAAAAATTATTTAAAAAGAGTAATTTTGTCATTTGACTTATTTTTTCCACTTAAATAATCAAAGTGGGCAACTGTACACTGACATAAGGGTGAAATTGTCTATTTGGACGTAGTTCGGGAGACTTTTTGTTCTTTTAAAAATGTCAAGGGGAGATCAGTTTTTAAGAAATAACTCGGTGGCTTTGTTCTTTTCCCTATAATTATTTGGTAAATGATTTTTTTTATTTTTGAAAAATATATTAGATAGAATCATCTGAAAAATAAAATCAACCTATGCTTAATGTATTAGGTAAATAACTCGGTGGCTTTGTTCTTTTCCCTATAATTATTTCGTAAATGATTTTTTTATTTTTGAAAAATATATCAGATGGAATCATCTAAAAAATAAAATCAACATATGCTTAATATATCTAAACATAGTTTCGAACTATATTCGTAATATAATTATTTGGTTTCTATATTTTTGTTTTGGTAACTAATCTCTTTTTATTTTTAGAAAACATATCAATAGAATGATCCAAAAAATAATATAAGGGCATGTCTAATGTATCTAAACTTGATTTCAAATTGGATTCGTAATATAATCTTTTGGTAAGTAATCTATTTTTATTTTGGTAACTATATTTTTGGAAAATATATCAAATAAAACAATCTAAAAAATAAGATTAACCTACGATTAATGTATCCAAACTTGGTTTAGAATTAAATTCGTAATATAATTCTTAATTTGATCATTAATGTTTCCTTATATCATATATTTGTTATTTATTATATTAATTACAGGGTGATAATATACATAAATAATAACCAAATACGTGTTATTGACTTTTTCAAAATTAACTTTTGGTTAACTACTTAAATTTTAATTTAATAATTTTACATATTTACTATTTAACTTTTTACTGTTTAATGAAAGAGAGTTTTGGTGACGACACGTGGCATCATCATCCTAAACTTACTCCCTGAATGACACATGTCGATTAAGAATTCTGCTTTAATATATATACTAGTATTATGTCTGCAGGTTGTGCGGATTTTATTATATTTTAGAGTAACATTAATATACCATTATTTTTCAATGAAAAGTGTCATATGTTTTAGTTTTTCCGTTTTTTGGTATATTAGGCATTCGGAGTCCAAATTCAGAGTGTCATACGTTTTTTTTTTTTCATTTTTGGTATATAGTGCATCCGGTGTTCGAAATTATTGTTCCAACTAATTCGTCTTTGAATCGGGTAGATCACTTTTGGAAGACAAATCTCTCCCAACAATCATTACTACATGCCCATGCACAGATTTAATCATGTATTGTAGTTAACTTAACCCAATACTGCTACCACTTTGATCAAGTATTTCTTAACCATATAGAGTATTTTAAAATATAAATTAATATGTTCAACTATCTAATATGCTTCTTGTTTAGAGTCTTAGTATATAAAAAAAAATTCTAAATACGAATCAATATGAACAATTGTCTACTATCCTACTTTTTTAGAGATATAAGTATATAAAAGTTATTTTCAACAATATAACTTAAATCATGTATATTCTTAAAATATATTGACTGAAAAGCATATATTGTTTACTTGTCGTAATTGAATCAAACATTATAAATAATCTTTTTTTAGGCATAAAGCAAAATAAAAATTAAAAAAAAAGAAGAAAATTCCAACAAAAGCAAATAAAGCACAAAAAATAGTGGGAAAAATCATGTAAAAAAAAACGAATAAATAATATTTGAAATACTTATCCATACTCCAAGCTTTTTCCTTGATTTTTTTAATAGTAAAATAGGTTGTGGCTGGCGGGTGCAGGACCCATTTTATTTATTTGGACTCATAACTTTTTCCTTAGTTATGAGTGCTTTTCGAGGTACTTATTCTTTTGCATCACGATGCCACACTTTTCTTGTAAAACCAAAACACATAGATAATTATGCAAATTGTATTCATAATATAATGATTTCAAATTGTATCTAAACTTGATTTCAAATTGTATTCGTAATATAATGATTTGGCAACTAATCTTTATATTTTTTATAACTGTTTTTTTAATTTTTAGAAAATATATCAAATGGAATCACTAAAAATAATACTAATATACATTTAATGTGTCTAGACTTAGTTTTGAATTGTATTCATAATATATGATTTGGTAACTAATCTAAATATTTTCGTAATTAATCTCTTTTTATTTTTGGAAATATATCAAATAAAATGTTTTGAGTATAATATTAATTTACATTTAATGAATCCAGACTTTGTTTTCAAGTTGTATTCATAACATAAATATTTGTAACTAATCTCCTTTTATTTTTTTAAATTAATCTCTTTTTATTTTTTGAAAAATATATTAAATGGAATCATCTGTAACATAATATTAACCTATCTTGAATGTATACAGACATAGTTTTGAATTGTATTTGTAGTATAATTATTTGGTAACTAATCTCCCTTTATTTTTGAAAAATATACTAAATGTAATAATCTGAAAAATAATACAAACATACGTTTAATTTATCCCGACTTAGTTTCATATTGTATTCGCAGTATAATTATTTGGTAACAAATATATTTTTTTGTTATTGGTAATTAATATATTTTTTATTATTGGTAACTAATCTATTTCTATTTTTGGAAAATATATCAAATAGAATCATCAGAAAAATATTATCAACTTATGTTTAATGTATCAAGACTTAGTTTTGAATTGTACTCATATAATTATTTGGTAAATAATCTCACCATTTTGGCAAGTAGTCTCCTTTTATTTATGGAAAATATACCAATCATCTAAGAAATAATATTAGCATACTTGTAATGTAGGTGGACTTGGTTTCGAATTGTCTTCGTAATATAGTTATTTGGTAACAATATTTTTTTTTAAACTAATATCTTTTAATTTTGGAAAATATATCAAATAGATCATCTAAAAAATAATATTAATTTACGTTTAATATATCCAGACTTAGTTTCAAACTGTATTCTTAATACAATTATTAATTTGATGATTAATGTTTCTTTATGTCATATATTTGTCAATAATTACCAAAGACGTGTTTATTTTTTTTGAAATTAACTATTGGTTAATTACTTAATTTAATTTAGCAATTTTACGTATTAGTAATAAACTTTTGACTGATGAAGGAGAATTTTGGTGACAACACGTGGCACAATTGGCTAAACTTGCTCCCTGAGTGACACATGTCGATTAAGAACTCTGTTTTAATATATACTAGTGTTTACCCTGCACGTTGTGCGGGATATTTAAGATATATATAAGTTTAATGATTTAACGATTATATGACATTTTCATTAGAATAATATATGTAAATCAAATAATATTAATGATATAAATTGAAATTGAGTAATTTTTAAGATCAATAGTTTTTCCTTTTTTAAGAATATTTGGAAAAACTGTGCATTTTTTCCGTATTGTTGATTTATGACTTTATATATAGTTTAAAGAAGTATTTTCTCAATTTTTCATAATGATCTCTCTAAATATTTCTACATGCGTCATATCTTTTAAACTCTTTCTCTAGAGGAAAGTTTTCTCATTGTTTAGTTTTATAACTTATCTTTATTTTTTCATTTCTCTATATAGCTTTTGCAACTTTACTTTAAAAATTTTCGTATATTTTTCCTTTATAGTGTTTATTTTATTTTTTTGTTGCACAGTCTTCACCTTTTACATGTATTTTATATAGCTTTGGAAGTCATATGTTTTATGTTTATGTTAAATTTTTTTTAGTTGAACTTTTCTGTATGATCCCGTTCCAATTCATCTTTTAACATACTATTTCCAAGTGGCCCACCCATTGGATTTCTATTAAGTATATCTAATAATTGAAATAAATCATATTTATATTTTATTTAGCAATAAAATCATACATTTTATATTCGTGTTAAAAATTATTTATTTTAATTAAAAATTTTCAAATGATCCGGTTCTAATTGATTTGTAATAAACCCTTCGTATGTGACACCGTTTATTGAAGTGCTATTGAGCATGTCTAGTAATAAGAACAAATCATACATGTATTTTATATAGCCATAAATAACCATGTATTTTATATTTGTGTTACAAATTATTTATTTTTAATTAGACCTTTCCAAATGATGACGTTCTAATTCATCTTGTAATAAAACTTTTCCCAGTGACCCCGTTTATTGAAGCATTATTGAACATATCTAGTAATTTAAACAAATCATACATGCATTTTATATAGCCATAATAACTCATACATTTTATATTTGTGTTAAAAATTATTTATTTGTAGTTTTATATTTCCAAAAAATCTCGTTCAAATTCATATTGTAATAAGGCTAAAATCTCCTACATCACAATTCTACAATAATTCCTAACCCACCATATATTATTTTTATAGTTTTTTTAGTTACTACGTTATTTCTTTAACAAATTTACTTACACTCTAACCCACCATTGGATGAACTCGCCCGAGTCACGTGTCAAAATCTTAGTGAATAATGTAGAAAACGACATATGAGATCTTTTACTATGTAATAAACCCTTTCAAAGTGAGCTAAAGATCTTTATACCATAATTTCACAACACTCCTAAGTCACCATATAATATTTTTATATTTTTCTATTTAATTACTACTTTTATTCTTTAAAAATTTTGCTAATACTCTAACTACCCTTTAGATAAACCCGTCAGGACCACGTGTCAAAATATTGGTGAATGTTGTAGTAAGTGGTGTAAGATTATGACGTAAGAAATCTTCTGCCTAATAAACCCTTCACAAGTTTTCTCGTTTATTAAAGTATTATTGAGCATATCTAGCAATTAAATGAATTAAACTTGAATTTTATGTAACCATAAAAATCCTATATTTCATATTTGTGTTAAAAAATTATTTATTTGTAGTTGAACCTTTCTAAATGATCCCGTCGCAATTCATCTTGTTATAAATCCCTTCCCAAGTGTCCCTATTTATTGAATTACTATTGAGTATATCTAGTAGTTTAAACAATTCATGCATACAATTTATATAGCCATAAAATAATGTCTTTTATATTTGTATTAAAAATTATTTATTTTTAGTTAGACATTTTTAAATGATCCCGTTCCCGTTCGTCTTGTAATAAAGCTAAAGATCTCCTACAACACTTTCTAATCCACTATAAAATATTTTTCCATTTTTCTATTTAATACTAGTTTCCTTGTTTAAAATTTTTGTAACATGCTAGCTAATCCCCTTTGGATGAACCCGTTTGAACCACATGTCAAAATGTTCGTAAATGATATAGGAAATAGTGTAGGATTATGGTATAAGAGATCTTTTCCATTGTAATAAATTCTCCTAAGTGACCACGTTTATTGAAGTATTATTGAGT
This sequence comes from Oldenlandia corymbosa var. corymbosa, assembly GCA_949775105.1. Lineage (NCBI taxonomy): Eukaryota > Viridiplantae > Streptophyta > Magnoliopsida > Gentianales > Rubiaceae > Oldenlandia > Oldenlandia corymbosa. The sequence continues at coordinate 133,269 of OX459124.1, read as the reverse complement.
ATAATTTAGAACAAATTTTACATGTACTTTATATAGTTTTTAGAAGTCATACATTTTATGTTTATGGTAATTTTTTTTAGTTGGACCTTTCCTTATGATTCCGTTCCACTTCATCTTTTAACATACTATTTCTAAGTAGCCCCGCCTATTGAATTACTATTAAGTATATCTAATAATTAAAATAAATCATATTTATATTTTATTTAGCAATAAAATCATAAATTTTATATTTGTGTTAAAAATTATTTATTTTAATTAAAATTTTTCGAATGATCCCATTCTAATTGATTTGTAATAAACCCTTCATATGTGACACTGCTTATTGAAGTGCTATTGAGCATGTCTAGTAATAAGAACAAATAATACATACATTTTATATAGCCATAAATAATCATGTACTCTCTCTGTCCCACAAAATACGTCCACACTTGTACTGTTTTTAATACAAATTTGAAAACTCAATGTGGACTATTTTTTTGGAACAGAGGTAGTATTTTATATTTGTGTTACAAATTATTTATTTTTAATTAGATCTTTCCAAATGATCCTGCATATCAGAAAAATATTATCAACTTATGTTTAATGTATCAATACTTAGTTTTGAATTGTACTCGTATGATTATTTGGTAAATAATCTCATCATTTTGGCAAGTTATTTATAGAAAATATACCAATCATCTAAGAAATAATATTAGCATGCTTGTAATGTAGGTAGACTTGGTTTTGAATTGTATTCGTAATATAGTTATTTGGCAACAATCTTTTTATTTTAACGAATATCTTTTAATTTTAGAAAATATATCAAATAGAATCATCTGAAAAAAATATTAATTTACATTTAATGTATCCAGACTTAGTTTCAAACTGTATTCTTAATACAATTATTAGTTTGATGATTAATGTTTCCTTACATCATATATTTGTCAATAATTACCAAAGACGTGTTTATTTTTTTTTAGATTAACTATTGGTTAATTACTCAATTCAATGTAATAATTTTACGTATTAGTAATAAACTTTTGACTGTTTAATAAAAGAGAATTTTGGTGACGATACGCGACACAATAGGCTAAACTTGCTCCCTGGGTAACACTTGTCGATTAAGAACTCTATTTTAATATATACTAGTATTTATCCCGCACGTTGTGGTGTTTTAAAGAAGTATTTTCTCAATTTTCATAATGATCTCTCTAAATATTTCTACCCGTATCATATCTTTAAAACTCTTCCTCTAAAGGAAAATTTTCTCATTGTTTAGTTTCATAACTTACCTTTATTTTTCCATTTCTTTATATAGCTTTTGCAACTTTACTTTAAAAATTTCGTATATTTTTCCTTTATTTTATTTTATTTTTTTGTAGCACAGTATTCACCTTTTCTAAAAAAAAAAAATTTGACTACCACTCTTTAAAACTTTATTTCTTGAAAAAATTGTAATAATCATTTAATATTTTACAGGTTTTTTCGTATTTCCTCCATATAATATTTTCAATTCTTCAATATATTTTTTGCCTCTCACAAAAACCATTATTCTTTTTCTCATTTTGGAAAAGTTTCTCCGGATTAATCTCGATGTTTTGTTTTAAGGGAACTTCATCTTGAACCAAAACATATATTACTCAGTACGATACAAACATATAATTGAACCTAAGGTATTGATAAAAGTAATACCTCTACCATATTTTTAGCATTTTCAAAGTTTTCGATTGTTTCCGGATCTTCAATGTCTTTTCCGCACGTACACATGGGTTCCAGTGAGAATATTAGGGTATGTTTGTTTTGTTTTTTTCATGTGTGTTTTTAGGTATTTTTTGTATTGTAAATATAAACAAATGCATTGAAAATATAAAAAATATGCTGGGATGGGATAATTATTAATATTAAATTCTGAAAAAAAATAAAAAATAAAAAAACGGAAACAAACAACTAATAGTATACGCTTAAACGGAAACAAACAATTATTAATATTAAATTCTTGAACTTCAAACTGAAATAGTATACGCTTCCCTACCAACTAATAGAGCACTTCTGGCACTTCCTTGTTGGGTACAACTTGATGAGGTTAAATAATGTCATAAATTAAATTAAATATTTTAATTACATATTTTTAGTTTTGTGTGGGTAAACATTTTTAAAACTTAAGTATCGATACCTCTACAACTGATTCACGCAATTCCTGGCAAGTATTTATATTCATGAGAGTCACGTACGATCGAATAGCACAAAAGCACAGTCACCTTGCGTGTCGTCCTCAACGCTCACTTCTATTTTGTACCTGAAAATATAAACTCAATCATGACCGGTAAATGTTTAAAGTGATTAAAATAAACATAGGACGCATAAATAATCGTATTATACCTTAGAACAACAACACCAACTGTTAATAAAAAAACTGAAAATTATTATGGTGGTAATTATTTGTGCAGTTGATTCTTTAGTTTTTTTTTTTTATAAGTAAGCTACATAATTATAAGTAAAAAAAAAAAACTAAGCTACATAATTATATAAGTAAAAGTAATTAATACACGCATTGAGTGTTCAAAAAAATGAATATGATCAACCTATGATATGAAAGCTAAGTGAACATTTCATTCAGCTTGTTGCTGATTTAAACATATTCATAATCTAAAGTAAAATAATTAAAAAAAAAGTGCAACCCATTAAACTTTACAACATATTGCATCCCACTAAGAACATAAATCTTATTCAGAACCTATCTGCATATCATGAATACTACACAAAATACTTTTTAAAATACGGGGAGCATCGCGAGGGAAACCATAATGCCAAAACCAAAATTAGGAGCCAAAACAATTTTTGGCACAATTGGACAGTAATACTCTTAATGGAAACCCACGGATTCATGTTCGTGGAGAGGCATTGTTGTCAAAACGGCCAAAAGTTGTTTTGGCTCCTAATTTTTGTTTTAACATTATGAATTCTCTTATTCTAAATCTTTCTAGAGGATAAGTATTTTTAATTTTATTACAATCACAATTGTAGTAGAATTATTGGAAATCAACCGAATTACATTGAATTGATACAATTTCGTTAACTTTACCTTTTTTTTTACTTTCTTACTTTAGCTTTACTTTTATTTACAAGTTTTATATTGAAAAAATATTATTAAATGATTGAGAAATGTGGTTGCGACATGTGGACTTGACTATCTAATTTTACGCCATGTTGACTAGACTATATAATTTATATCATGTGTATGATTGAAAACTCTCCTTTAATATATATATATATATATATATATATATATATATATATATATATATTAACATAGTTTCAAAGAAGCTAACAAGGTAGACTGAATTATACAGCTAAGATAGGAACGGTGGCTTTACAGAAATCTGAAAAACTTGGTCTCGCTTGTTATCCTACTTGACATACACAACTAATCCACATAATGCTAAAGTTAGAGAGCCTGCCTATCACTTTCCATAAAGTATTCAGTATCCCCTAGCGACATGACCAGAATGGATTGACAACAAAAGTATTGCAAAGACATTCTAGCTCTCCTCAACGAAGATTTTGCAGCCATATGGCCATAATGCATAGACGACACATTATGGTCTAGTGGTGGAAATGATTCTGTGTAGTTCAACTTTGAAGTTCACCGAGCATTTTAGCTGACTGTGTCACACAGGAGCATGTGCCTATAAAAACCTAATCACCAATAAGTGCACGTGGTCTATGCTCCACAACAAATAAAGGCATGCCTGTTTGGGACACAGCCCTAATGAAAGCCAAGTTTGCAGTTAAAGTTGGGGCATGCCAATGGTCACCGGTGCCAAAAATCACCTTGTTTTTTAATGCCAGCTTTCTGGTAGTAGGAAGGTTCATCATGCGGCCCGACGGACAATCAGATACAACCCTGTATTAGTTTGAATTCTATTAGACCAGACAAGCATTTACAGAAATTTGGAATAGCTCCACACAGATTCAAACCAAGAGATTGAAAGCTGCCATATAAGTCACCTTAAGTGTTTCAGAAGATAACTCGCTCTTAACTTCTCTTTCGGCCCACCACACATTGAAACTATCTCCTGAAATTCTGAATAAACACTCTGACATACAATTCCTCCCTTGCCAGATAAGACACTGCCTAGTTCTTTGTGAATTGGTTTTGTGATCTCGGAATTAACCTGGGAAGAGATAAGGACAAGATTGTGTGTCAGATCTTGTCTTTGCAGTTCTAGCAAAAGAAGACGTATTGCTGACAAACTAGCAGAAGTGGAGGCTTCTTTTAAAATAATGGCCGGTGGAAAAAGAGGTGGAAATCATTAAGCTAAATGGTTTGATTCAGTAGCAGCTCATGATTAGAGGCAGCACAAGAAAGATAAGTCACGAGGATGAGAAATCTACCTGGGAAATCACAAACTCATAATTGCTCTTAAATCGACTTCTAAGCTTGCTCTCTGGAGAAGACAAAAGCCAGTTGATTCCTCCATTGCTTATACCAGAGACAATGGCAACCATTGCTGTCGTGTCAAAATTGACCAATCGGCCATGGCAGTTAGATGGGTTTTCCAGTTGGCTATTTTCAACATCTTGGAAGCAGCACTTCATTTCCGAAACGAGAGTACATAAAGATTCACCCACAGCCAAGCTGCTAACATCAATTTGCTCCTCAGAGAACAGGAATACTGGCGGTTCCATCTTCCATGCTTCTGCTGAAGTTGGAACCACATTTTTTGAAGACATGCCTATTTCTATTTTGAGAACATGCGCGGCTTGATATGATCTTGCAAATACACTGATCCACTCATCCTCAGTTTCATTGGCAAATGTAATATCCAAACTTGAATATTCCAATCCCAAGTCAGCAGCTCCAAACTCATTTTGAAGATTCTTACGGATAGTATCATCTAGTCCGTTTGAGAAGAAAAGGATGAGAGCAGATGGCCTTAGCATCTCAGAATATCGGGCTGCATCAAGAAGCTGCATCACGCGGGTTCTCAGACCCTTGTTCCTGGAAGAACCATGCCATGAAATGTATTTCGGATTTCGGTCAGAAACAATAAACCATACTGGGGTATTGTTAAGGAAGCACACAATATCAACATAGATCCTTTTCACACCAGAAGCAGCTTCAGGTTGAAACTGTTTTGAGGAAGACAAAGCAATAGTCTTGCAGACCCGGGATACTCCACTTATAAACGGCTGCTCAAGTATGTGAACAACTGATTCTAGATGACCAATGTTAAGGCTGTACAACAGTCAGAAAATTGGTTACATTCAATTCTAAATACGTAAAAAAACACATATTGTATATATCATCAACAACTAGCAATTACTAGATTTCATCCCACCAAGTGTGTCGGTCGGCTAAGCAGTTCATATGTTACCAGTTTATCAATGTACCATTATCTCAAAGGATAACCCGTTGATACCATATTATGTTATACATGGTGACTAAAGTAGAATCCTCTAGTAATATATTCAAAATATGCATTATGATCTTGAAGGGAAATTCAAAGCACAGATAATTTCATCTCCGAGCTACAACCTATAATATAAACCTAAACCCTCAGAAAAATGCACGAGATCATTCAGTTTTGATCCCTACGCTAAATATATTGAGTCAACAAAGAACGCTTCATTCAGCAAATGCATATACTATATATGATTCTTTTAAAATCTTCTTTTTCTTTTAAAGCAGACAATTTCCCATTCTGAGAAAGTGACCAAGAATCCGAAAGCCAGTTTCCGAGCCTCCTGTTGTCTATACGTTTAACTGGCCTTATTTTAAAGTTGTTGCGATCAAAGGAAAAAACAAATAAACTAATAATTCACTGTAGAAGCAGGGCGGTAGCAATAATGGGAGATTCTCCATTTTATTCATTCAAGCAGAATTTTGTTATCATCATAAGCGCTCAAGAAAGTGAAATCTGAAAGGAAGGATTGAGTAAACCCTCCCCACCCACAACACACAGAGTTCTAAGCAGCAATATCTGAGTCGAGTGACTGTTTATTCTCTCCAAGATTAAATTGTGGGCTCCTATTCTTATACAATTATAGACTCCTAAACACAAAAGTCGGAATGAGTGAGGAGGAGGAGGAAGAGATACCTTAGAGATGAAGAAGGGGACTGGGAGGGAGTGTGTGAAAGGCGATTGATGAAACAGAGCTCAGATTGGAGTAATCTGAGAAGGGTTTTTATCCAATTATTTGAAGAAGAAGAAGATGCAGATTGAACTCTCAGATTCTGAATACGGGATTTAAGTGCTTCACATCTCCACTTAGCTTCCCTCGCCTCCATAATCACATCCCCCGCTTTCTTTCTCTTTCTTTGTAGTGTTGTACGGTTAGTATTTCTTTCTTTGTTCAACCTCTTCTGTGACGCTCCCTAACCCGCTCCAGTCAGCTTAAATTTCACAAAGGAGACTTCATCGAACATCTACCCAGCTCACACCAGGTCTCGCCCCTGAAATATTAAACCAAAATTCATAAATCAGATGCGGAAGGTCAACATGGTTGGAAACTGTAAGGTACTTTTATATTGCTTCGCCAACAGGTTCACCACAATGACTTGCCAAAGGGGTGTCAAAACATTGAAAGCACATCCAAGCTTTTGAGCTAACTTTTCGTAGGATAATGTAAAGAGAGAACAGAATCCATGTTCTATCACGAGCTAAAAATTAAACAGAATTTAGAAAACACCCAGGAATTGAAACAAGAGAACTTAGTTACATTTGAAAAGTTCAAAACTTTCTACAGCAGACAAATATAATTAAAATGCACAGACTCTAAAGCAACAAAATTCCATGCATAAAACACCCCAACTGATTCCTAACTATAGCCTTTTAACCTTTATAATCGCTCTAATCACAAGCTCGCGTAACTGCAGTCCTCACCAACGAAACCTGCGCAACAATATTTCAACAAGGTTCCACACAATTTTAAAAGAAGAGTTTTCATGCAGATCTGCATTCGGGCCGGAACAAGTTGGTTAACATAAATTATCTCCTTGATGCCTATCTTACAATCTCGTATGATGCCTAACTATTTTAACTAGCTTTTGTGTTAACTGTTAAGTAGGTGCACTAATTCATTTTAGTTTAATAAGAAACCTTAAACAAGAGAACCTATGAACTAGACTCCAGATTCCCAGGTTAAACCTTAAACAAGATAACCTATGAACTAGACTCCAGATTCCCAGAACCAGCCCAAAATTCTCACTCTGTTTTTTTTTTTTTTTACCTCCTCTACCTCACCTAATGATATCAGTATGGAGGTCTATTCCTACCCCCATTTCTAGTTTTAACAGAACACCACAAACAGCAGTCCCCCCTTTAGTTATATTTTAGGGTTTCTTAATTAAAACTAGAGAAAAACTGAAATCATGAACCCCCACATGCATAACTAACTTTAATTTCAGTTGATACTGACATCCAAATAACTAATAAAGAAAGAACCAAAGCATTCCGATTCCCAACAACAACGGTCACCCACCAAAATTAATACTGATTGATGATCCTAAGGCCCTTGGGAGTTCATAATTCACCACAGAAGGTATCACCGAGCTACCGAAAAAAGGATGAACCCTAAAATAAAATGAAACAAGAATCATTCGATTTACCTATTCCATTTCTTCCCTTTTTCCTTGATCGATCGGCTGCCTAGTTACACCTTTTCTTGCTCTTCCGATTGTATCACATTTAGTCTTAGAGATGGTCTGGGAACAGTCCTTTCTTGCTCTTTGGTATTTTTTTTTTCTTTTTGTTTTTGGTTATTTTTAAAGTAGTGGGATGTTATTTTGGATTTTGATTCTACCAAAACAAAATATACCATCCAAAATTACTAGTTTTTACTAAAATATCCTCAGAAATCAAACAACATAAATTTAATACTCCCTCCGTCCCATAATTATTGTCCATTTTGCCCAAAAAATTTTGTCCCAAAATTATTGTCCAATTTGACTTTTTATGGATCAAGTTACACATTTGTCCTTAGTAAAAAACATTATCCATAAAATCTTAGTGGTTAAACTATTACTTATGTAGGGGTATATCCGGTTGTTTAAGCTAAAATAATTATGGGACGGAGGGAGTATATATTTTCGCTTTTTTTATAGCATCCAAAATAATAATTTTTACTAAAGTATTATCACAAATTAAACAACATAAATTTAATATATATATTTTAACTTTTCTTTCTCTGGTTATCCAAGTTCCACCTTGAAAAATACACAATAAGTTACGTTTTATTTCTTGAAAAATGTTCTCTCTTAGTATCAATCAATAACTGGATAAAATCAAGAACCTGTATTCTGCTAAAATTTCTAAATTCCTCCCAAAATTGATATGAGACTAGCAAACTAATCTCCTTAAAAAATTCAGACGGTTGTTTTTTTGAATCATAAAATAATTTTTTTCTTCATTTCGTGCAAAAGAACAGAAAATGTCGATATCAGATTTCATTATCCGTATGCAAGAGATTGAAATACGATTATTTATAAGTCAAATTTGCAATAGAATAATATGCTTTGGAAGAAAGTTCGAGCATGTCATCCGTAATCAGCAATGTGAGTTTGGGGCTTAAGAAACGAGTAATAGAAGTATTTTAAGGAGAATATATATAAATAGAGGAGAAAAAAAGAGTTTAAAAATAAAGTGATAATGGAAGATTGAACATATTTGCTGGATTAGCATCAAACAATTAAGGAGAAAGTAAGGAGGTGCCTGGTTCATGGAGGAGGAATGAAACCTTAGAACGCATTGGAATTATCTTGGATTCATATCAATGCTTGGTTACATAAAATTTTAAGATGGGAATGTACATGATATTCCATTTATACCCTTGTTTTCAACCTTTCCTTTCTTCCATAGATTTCTCCCTTCAATTGATTCTCTGCCTCTGCCTCCGCCTCCGCCTCCGCCTCCGCCTGTTTCTTCCCCCACACCATTCTACACTTCTTCACTCTTCTCTTATCCATTGATAGCTGCCGCATCATCTCGATTTCCCATCCGTCAAAGAAATTGATTTACTTTCTTGAACTTTTCTTTTGGGAAAAAAAAACTAGATCTATAATTATATTATATTTTTAGGATACTTTTTCAAATTAGATAAGCGTTTTTTTAATTGCCTTACGGCAATTCGAAAAGAAGAGATGACAATTTGATGAAGGAGAAGAAGAAAATAGTGTGAAAGAAAAGAAAAAAGAAAAGAAGAAGAAGACTGGCTGGAGAGGAGGAAGGGAAGAAAGAAAAGGGCAAAAAAGGTGAAAACAGAGATGGCAAATCAAACCCACCAAGTTGATAGGGAATGTGGCTATGGGTTTGAAAGCCAATTTTAGTGGGCCAATGCATTCCCAACTTTTGAACCAAACACTTAAAATTGGGTTTCAAATCTAAACTTTCAATCCATGCATTTGATATCCATGAACCAGGTACCTCCTAAGATTTAGTGGGTAGATTAATTTGGGTATTTTGGGTAATGAAAATAAAAATTGTCCTGAATGCTATTTTTTTTTGTTTTGGCAAAATCATCACCCTATTCATTTTTATGTCTCATAAATTGACAAATATGGTATATGTTAATTTGATAATGATCAATGAGATGTATTTATTAAAATTAATATTGCATTTTTTGACAAAAAAATAGCGAATATGACTATATCCGGATTTTATTGAACGAAATTAATAAATAATTTTATTAATTTTTTGGGTTAAAGTTTTTTTATTATGTTGTAGCTCGGTAGAATTGGTTTAGAATTTTTGTGATTTTTTTTAACAATATTTTTCCATATATTCTACGTTATATACATAAATTTTGAACTATACATGACATTTTTCCCTAAAATTATGTAAGTTTTTATTAAAATTAAATATATATTTTAATATCCAATAATGTACTAAAAATATAATTATTAGTATATAAAAAATGTTAATAATATGTATGTATATATGAAAAAATTAATATGCACGAACTGATATTTATATTAAATATAAAATTTTCTATTAGAAATAAAAAATGAAAATTAAATATTTAGAAAAACAATAAAAGAAAGAGAAACAAGGACATCTTACTTGTTACTTGTTTGTATGTTGAGTGAGAATTTTGTTTTGTACAAAGAGAGTAATTTTAAATGGAGCAACGTTCGAGTATAGTAATGCTAGTAAAAAATAAAAAGGAAAGAACATGGCATAAAACCTTGCCCTACACTTACATATTGGTGTTATTGCAGATTTGGTAACGTGGACTATCAGCACCTACAAGTATTAGCAATAAATAGCAATTGAGAGTTTTGCAATTTGCAAAAGCCCCTAAAGGGACCAAGACCTACTTGACCTTACAGAATGGGAAGGAATGGGGGATGGAATCCAAACTCTATCTGTGGCAGAACACACACTCTCTCTCCACATTTCATTCCATTAAAGATACATTACATTACACACTATGAATATACCGACACTGACAACAGGGACAAGGAAAGATCCAAGCACCTAACACGAATATGACTTTGAGGGTTCAAAACTTCAAATCAAGCCAGATTTTAAGGTTGGGCTTGGATCAAACCATTAGAATAGTATATAAAGGGGATGGGTTTTTGGGGTTTAGAAGATAAAGTGTTAAGAAGGGAGAGAGAATTAGTGCGCCACACATACACACACAGCGTCATCTGCTGACTACTACTAATACTGCTAACTCAGTCGGTCCAACCCAATTTAACTATGGCGGCGGCGGCCTCTCTCTGTCCAAATCCTCCTTTCTCCGCCCCTTCCTCCTCTTCCCCTGCCACCAAAACACCTCCTTTTCCCACCAGACACCCATTTTTCTTCCGCTCCAGACCTTCATCTACCTATACCCACAAGATTAATCTCCTCAAGTCGGCAAATAATAGGATTAGTAGTAATAAAGCTGTCGTCTTTCGCTGTTCCTTCAACTCCAGTAATGGCGGCGTCGGTGTCACTCGACCCGAATACGTTCCCAACCGGATTTCCGATCCCAGTTACGTCCGGGTCTTCGACACCACCCTCCGTGACGGGGAACAGTCTCCGGGAGCCACCATGACCACCAAGCAGAAGCTCGACATTGCTAGACAGCTGTCCAGGCTTGGCGTTGACATTATTGAAGCTGGTTTCCCGGCTTCTTCCGAAGCTGACCTCGAAGCCGTCCAATTAATCGCCAAAGAAATCGGGAATAGTGACGATACGGAGGTTCATGTGCCGGTGATATGTGGGCTGGCGAGGTGCAATAAGAGGGATATTGACAAGTCCTGGGAGGCGGTGCGGTTTGCCCGGAAGCCCAGGATACATACCTTTATAGCAACCAGTGAGATTCATATGAAGCACAAGCTGAAGATGAGTAAAGCTGAGGTTGTTGAAAAGGCCCGGAGTATGGTGGCTTATGCCCGCAGTTTGGGCTGTCCTGATGTTGAGTTCAGCCCTGAGGATGCCGGAAGGTTTTTTCTCTTTCTTTTTTATGTTTTACCTTTACCTTTTCAGAAGTTCATTTTTCCTCAATTTGATTGGTTTGCCCCTTTGTGATAGATAATAAGTCTATTTGATTTTGTTTAGAAATTTCCCCTCTAACAATACTCAGTTAGAGGATGAACACGTTTATTACTGAGTATTCAATTTTTGAAATTGTGTTCATTCTTCGTTCTTTGACAATGGCTTCCGTCAAAAACATGATTTAAATAATACTTCTTCTAGGTCTGAGAGAGAGTTTCTTTATGAGATACTGGGAGAGGTCATCAGAGCCGGGGCAACAACACTTAATATTCCTGACACCGTCGGCTACCTTCTGCCCCATGAATTTGGTCAACTAATTGCAGACATAAAAGCCAACACTCCTGGTATTGAGAATGTGATCATCTCAACGCACTGCCAGAATGATCTGGGGCTCTCCACCGCCAACACTCTGGCTGTAAGCATTGTATTTTTGGCATACTCACAGATGGTAATAATCGAGTTGAGCTTGTATTGATGTTATGTTTTTCAGGGGGCATTTGCTGGTGCAAGACAAGTAGAAGTTACTATCAATGGGATCGGTGAAAGAGCTGGTAATGCGTCACTGGAAGAGGTCAGTGTGTTGTTCAAGTACTTAAATGCTAGGTTTTTGAAGTCAACTTTCTAAAACCAACTCTGATATTGCTGTGACTTATGGAGTGTTTATGTCTCTGCGAGAATTTTGCACCTTTTCCCTGTCTTATTATATGTGTGTCTTAAGCTTTTCTTGAAGTTTTGACCTTACCATCTTTTATTTTTTTATTTTTTATTTTATTTTTTGTGAACATCTTTTGTTTTGCTCCCTTTCGAATGTAGGTTGTCATGGCATTAAAGTGTCGGGGAGGACAGGTTATGGGTGGCCTTTATACAGGGATCAATACACAGCACATATTTACAGCGAGCAAGATGGTATTTAGCCCTCTGATATTTTCATTTGTTTCTTCCCTTGGTTGAAATTGGTGTTCATTTATTTTGGTTTGATACTCTCTCTCCAAGGTGGAGGAATACAGTGGACTGCATGTTCAACCTCACAAGGCTATTGTTGGAGCTAATGCTTTTGCGCATGAAAGTGGCATCCATCAGGTCAGTCTTATTTGTTAAAAGTATCTTCACTTGCACATTTGATTCATTAGTTATTATTATTATTATTATTATTATTTTGTAATTTCCTAACTGTCCTTTGATGAATTTGTCCACGTGAATATCTCTATCTGACTGGGTTTTGAGTACAAGTTTTACATGACTTTGCATCCCCCAACTGCTCCCTCCCTCTCTTCTGATTTCTGATAAATATTATAGCACAATTCAGTTGCCTTTTACAGAGTCAAATGATGCTAACTTCCTACCCAGAACAAAGATTCAAACAAAGTCAAATGTTTTTATGTTTCATTTATCTCATAATTTCATCTTTGTTTTTAGGGAAAAAAATTATGTTTTTTTGGTTTTCGAAAGAGTGAGTGCATTTGATTGAATTGTGATTTTTTGGCCTTTGAAAGGAGAAGTACTTGTTCACATCATTAGGGAGAGAGGGAGGGAGGGAGGGAGTACATTTTGATTGAATTGTGATTTTCGTTCCTTTGAAAATGCCTTTAAATTTGTTGGATTGGCTTATTGAATTTTGTGGCACAATCATGCTGACTTTATTTGTTTTCTACAATAATAATGTGGAAGTTATTATGTGTTGCTTATCTATTCTCCATTCTTTTGTTTGGATTACTTTTAGGATGGAATGCTTAAACACAAAGAAACATATGAGATCATCGCTCCTGAAGATATTGGTCTTCACCGTGCCAATGAATCTGGAATTGTGCTCGGTAAACTGAGGTAAGTGAAAACTTTTGCTAACCGAAGGTGCAAGTGCAATTTTTTTTTTTCTGTGTTTGAGATAGTTTTTTGAGATAGTGGCATACAAATTTGTTTTTCTACAAAAGCTGCTGATGTGGCAAATACTCAGTTTTGATATCTATTGACCCCTAACCTGTAAAAGTAAGATACCTTGTCAAGGGAAAACATCTTTGTTATCAAGTTCCAGCATCTCTGGTTTGAAAAGATGAAGGGTTTACTCATTAGAGTTATCACTTCCTTAGCTTTGTCATCATCTGAATGTGATTTTAAATTTTCAATTGTTGCTCCGGTACTGTTGGTCCTGTGTTATTTATTTCATTGTGTATTTTGTGACAGTGGACGCCATGCTCTAAAAGCCAAACTTTTGGAGGTAAAATTCAGTTTTTACTTCATGTATTTAGTTAGAGATTGGTGTGGTTATCTAGCTCCCTTCAGTTGTAGTAACTGTTTGTTTGTTTGTTTGTTTGTTTGCTGACCACTCATAGCTTGGATACGACATTGATGGCAAAGAACTTGAGGATCTTTTTTGGCGCTTCAAATCTGTCGCGGAGAAGAAAAAGGTATGTGGGAACGTGTTGCACTTTCTATTGTCCTTTATGGCATAGGGCATTTTTTTTTGTTGAGGTGGTACCTGTCCATTTTAAATGTTCAAGATAGTTTTGTCATGATGGTTTTAATGGAAAGATAATCATTCTTCAAACGCCGATTCGTCTCAATAGCACAAATCTGCTCCCAATTAATGATTGCTCATTACCTTGTTATCATCATTGCAGAGCATCACTGATGATGATCTCATAGCTCTAGTGTCTGATGAGGTTTTTCAGCCTGAAGTTCGTTGGAAACTCGGAGACGTACAGGTATGTAGTGTATGTTGCCCTTTAATGCTCAGAATTGGGTTGGTTCTTTATGCTAGTGTTCATGCTGTTTGCGTCCAGGTTACTTGTGGTACTCTTGGTCTTTCTACTGCAACGGTCAAACTAATAGATGCAGATGGTCAAGAGCATGTGGAATGCTCTGTCGGAACAGGACCAGTTGATGCTGCTTACAAGGCAGTTGACCTTATCGTCAAGGTTTGAGTAGTTGAAATTTTTGTTTTTGATCTGAGGCAAAGTCCGATTCTAGAAAAGATTTTTGTACCATTTTATATCCTGTTACTCCCATGTTAAAAAGTACACACCAGAAGAACGGTTTTCTTTGCCAGAGATTTTTACAGTGAACTGGTTAAGTACACGAGAAAGATGGCTTTTTTTTTTCTTCGGAAATGCCTGGATAGGACAAATTCATTCTTCATGAATACATGTAGGTCCCTGTATCGCTGCTTGAGTATTCAATGAGCGCTGTCACTGAAGGCATTGATGCTATAGCCACAACTCGGGTCTTGATTCGAGGTGATAACAGTGAAGCAACATCCACTCATGCAATGACTGGGGAAGTTATTTCTCGAACTTTCAGGTGAAAGATGATCTGGTTTCTGTTTAGTCTGTTAGATTTGAATGCTCAGAGTGTGACTCAAACTCATGCTCTATGTTTTTTCATTTGGGCCGTGGTTTTGTAATGCAGTGGAACTGGTGCGGCAATGGATATTGTTGTATCTAGTGTTCGAGCCTATTTGGGTGCCTTAAACAAGAAACTAAGTTTTGGAAAGTTGGAAGATCGAAGTCCTAGTTTGCTGGAGGCAAATGCATCACGGGTCAAGAGTGTTGTCTAAGATTTTTTTAAATCTGTTGCAATGACTTGTTTCTGTGGGGGATCATCTCTGTTTGGTTGGAGCTTTTTCTTTCTGTTGTTTCTTATTTTCTTTAGATGTGTATAAATAGTTAAAATGTTTGTTATGAGCGCGGGGGAAAACTTTCGATCTGTTGTCCTCGATTTTGATGTTGGTTTTCTGAAGATAAAAAGATTTTTGGGAGCGAATGGGTGCAATTTATATGGTAGATTTGCCTCAGCTTTGTATGGATTACCTTTCAATGAGAAAATAGAGAGCAAATTATGAGAAGTGATGAAAGAAATTTTTTTTTTTCCTATCTCCTCTTGCCGAATTGAGAACTTGTGAGCTTCTAATTCACCTTCCAATTTAACGGAGTTTTATAGCTAGCAGTTGGGCGAACACACGTTTTAGTGTTTCTTTTATGTTCATTGTTGAGCGAAATTTTCAGCATCATTGGGACTTTCAGCAAAAATTTTTTTTTTTTTTTTTTTGAGAATGAAAATGGAGAATTCTGGGGTGATGATAATGGACCTTGAATTGTATGGGAGAATTCAGGAAGGATTTCCTACATGGGTGCACTGCGTCTGTGTGTATCAGATATGGATAGAAATAGAATGAAAGTAACCAAAGATGGTCGGAAGGAAAGTGCAGAACAAGAGAATGCAGACTTGTCTAGGGAGACCATAAAACAAGAAATAAGATGGAGACTGAGATTACTTTGTCTGAATTGGAAAAAGATGAGCAATACATCCTTCACTGTAATTGTGGATTGCTTACATTATATGAGTGAGATAGGAACATTGATTGGAATTACATGTACTAATAAGATTCTTCATATTGCAGTCATTATGGAATTCTGGTTCCAGCGGAACTGATCCTCCTGGTACACCCAGATCAATTCTCAGGACTCAGGAGAGGGCAAAATGTGAGGGTTTTGGGGGAAGGGTAAAATTAGGTAGTTAAAAAAAAAAAAAAGAAAAGAAAAAAGAAGCAAATATTATTGTGTAGAGAGTTTTACATGAAAGTATTTGAAAATATATGAAGAGAGTTCAAGAACAGTGACATTTAGATTTGAGAAAGTGGACTTTATACATGTGCCTTTTTATTCTTTTAAATTCATTTAGAACTTTAAAAAGAACGTGGAACGATTTGTCAATGGAATTTCATTTGCAAATTATGAATTTGGTTAAACATGTGTGTGCAGGCGTAAAATTCTAGATTATAATATACATTTACTTTCTCTAATTTGTTCTAACGCTTTATACCATGTAATTATTTCATACTCCTTACCTATTTACATATCTTGCTTATTACTTAGCAGGGAATAAGTATTCACCACATTATTTGTTCCTCTCCTCTATTTTCTGAATTCTATAACTAGTTTTGCATCATCATTACACTTTCGGTTGCTAATTGGTGTGGTTTCAAAGGTGACAAATGCACTGTTTTGAAAGATAATTCAAGAAAATTTAGGGTTTCAAGAAAATTTTATAATAATATAATATGAGTATTTTTAGCCTCCTCAATCAATGAATACATTGGGGTTACATACGGATTAATCAAATGTTTTTCGTCTTTTCAATTTTTTTTTCCTAGAATTGATTATGAATGTTTCTAGAAGTATGCAACAGTTTCGGTTTTATTTTACCTTTCATTTCCCAATTTATAATTATCACTTCACTGTATTTATATTATGGTTGAGGTCACGCACGGAACACGTGTGACTTAAGTACTATATATATAATACTAATGTTGTTTTGTAGCGCGAGGTGTGACAAAGGTTCATAATTAAACATTATATTTTCTTTATTTTTAGATTTGATATTATATGTGGTAATTTAGAAGGTATTATAAAATGATAGTGTAAGAGATCTTTATTTTATCGTTGAAGATTATACTCTTTTAACATAAACCACCATAACTATCATACAACACACATAAACTCGAGGGTTAACTGTCATTGTCCCATTCTTATTTTGTGTCCGAAGAACAAAAATAATGTGTTAATAGGCATATTTGTCATCATTCACTTTGCCAACATCTTCTCTATCACTTACCTTCTTACCTTCTTGGCCAACTTTCTCATCTTTCAAACAAATTCATTTTTATTTCCAAACAAAATTAGTTTCTTCTCCAACCAAAATGCTATATTAGAAACAAAATCAATCTCTCAATTTTTACGGACTTAATCACAGATAAAATCTCAAAAATTACTAAGAATCAATGCATAAATTAAAGTGGCATCATTAACTAAAATAGTGTTGAACTTTTTTTCTTTAACACAAACAAAGTTACGTACTAGAAAAATTAACAAAAACCATACATAATACCCAACTTAAACTCTGCAAATTCAACTTAAGGTACTAATAACCTAATTGATAATATCAATGTTAACATGATAGTTATGGTGGTTTATGTGTTGTATGAGAAGAAAAAAAGTATTGCTTTAAAGAGTTTTAAAAAATTTATTGAACGAACTATAGAACTGAAAGAAAAAGTGCTTAATGCTCGCATGGGTATATGAAAGCCAAGCCAAAATCAAGGGAAGACGCAAGAATTTCTAGCAAAGAGGCTGGAGCTCAGGACACAAATTTCTTTAAATTTCTTCTCTACTATTCCTGCAATGTCAAATATCAATTCTTGTATTGTGGATTCCATCATATTTAGCAATTAAATCTCTTTTCTAGTTGAAAGATTATTGAAGTCTTCGTGTTTTTGTAATTATAAGATCTAATTATTTTCTATACATCACAAGTTTTGAGTATTTATTTATTTTTAATTTGTAGTGATGATTATTTAGGATTATTTGAACATCTAGTAGCATGTAATTCTCCTAGATAATCTAATTTATGAACAACAAGTTTTGTTTGTTCCTAAGAAGAAACAATACAACTAATTGTTTGGTAAATAGTTTTATGTTGTGAAAATAAATGATCAATTTTTAATAAGCAAGTTTGTGTATTTAGAACTTGAATTGGGTGTTTGCTTTTCAAAAATTAAGCCGAAGGAATTTTCAAGTTTTGTTTTTGGTTATAGAGTGGTTAATGAAGATTTTTTAATCACTGGTAATTAAATAAAAAGACTGAGCTATTATGAGGTTCTAACGACGATAATCAATATATTCATAATTTATTGAGTTAATCATTGCATCAAGGATCGGTTGGATACATCAAAATGAATATTATTTCTTTGACTATAGTTTCTCTTATTATTACTACCTCCGTCTCACAAAAATAGTCCACATTGAGTTTTCTGTCATGAAATATTTGATTTGATTTGATTGAATGTCCATAATTAACATGTATTATTCTATTCACAATCAAGGAGATATGATTCTGTAATATTTAGCATTAATGATAGGTGATTCATTTTCCACAATTTGATCCCCTAATTCTTGTATAAATAGGGAGCTCATTAATGCTTCAAAATACATCTGAATACAAGTCTCTTATCTCTCTCTATTCTCTTGTCTTCTCTCTTTTGTTCTTATGCTTAGTTCATATTATTAGTTTATCATTAATTTTATAACACGTTATCAGCACGAAGACTCCAGCAAAAGAGCTCCTACCACTGCCTAAAGTTGGTACATATTGATTTTGAAGGCCAGAAAGTCTCAATGAATATTTTAATTATACTACCGCCTGAAGTTGGTGCGTATTAATTCTGAAGGTTTAAAGCTTCAATGAATATTTTAAAAGGCTTTCGTGATCTAAAGCGCATGAAGCGCCGTGACCTCAAAAATTTTTTGGTGCACAAGTTTCTAGCCACACTGAAACAGTTCATCATGGAGTTCAATTTAATGGCTCAAAATGATGATGATGATGGGAGAAAAAGGTAAATCATAAATCATGTATATTTGGTTTGCATATGAAGGAAAAATATTTCTTGTTATAAATTCTATTTACTCATATCATAGAATCACGATACAATTCTTAAATTATGTATATGATTGTTGATCGTGTGAATGTATAAAATTTATATAAGTTGCATGTAATTGCGATAGTATCCATGTGTGCAAAGAAAAAATTATTTTCTTTAAAGAATTAATTTCTTTGATATTTAGATTGCAAGGAAAATACTTTGTTTTATTATCATACGTATATTAATATTAGTAAAAATGTATTAATAGAAAGAAATCTCCTACTCATATTTTACTTTGTACTTTTATATTCTACTTTACTCATAGTATTACTGATATTTACTAATGCAAGTAAAATATATTGTCAATAGCAATATGAAAATGCATAAAAGTTGCTCCTGAAGTAGCAATGTTGTGATAGCATATTTACTATATTAAAATGCTCCAATATTAACATTATAGCGAAATATTTGATGAAATCTTATGAATTGATTTCCTTACATTCCTCGAAGTGAGTAGGCAGTAAATTATTCGAAGGCAAATTAAAGGCATTAAATCTACAATAATTATGTATATATATAATTCTTCACCTGAAGTTGGAGAATTAGTTTGAAGACATGTTCAATTTAGACACGGTTTGTTTCCTGAAGTAAATGTGACGATCATGAAATAATGCTATTGGTGATTCTAGCAAATACAGTATTAACCACCTGAAGGTAGAAAAATAATGAAAATACTACTATCAATCTGAAGTTGAAAAGTAGTATATTGCAAATGCTATCATTGTGGCATAAAATCATTGGGTTCATATGTTCTGCATACCCACAATTATCTTATTGATATCTTCAATATAGTATTAAAAGTAGATGAATTCATTAGTCTTGTCGACAATGAATTAACAAATCATAATTCAATCTTTGTCAAAATACCCTGAAGGTAATTTAAAAAATTAAGAGATGAAAATGTCAAATATGTCAAACAGCCTGAAGGTGTGGTGGTCTTTTGGCCACCATAGTAATGATACTATTTAATTGACATTTCTATCTACATGTTTCGAAGAAAATAAGATCTAAATTTGTTAATGGCAAAAGTATGCCTTGCACATAGTGCAACTCATATTTTCTTTGTGGGTATTGTGAATTTTATTAATTGCCCTGAAGGGGATGTTAGTTAATGATAAACACAAAATCAATTAAAAGTTTCAGTAGATCATATGCCATTGAATTATTTTGTAAAGACAGATGAAAACTTCCGTTGAGTGTAATTACTCCGGAGAGTGAAAACAAATAAATACACTTGAAGAGCAAATATAATAAATTCATCATTACCTTTGAAGGAGCAATAGTAAATAAACTTTGTTTCTAAAAGAGCAAGAGAATTTTAGAAGGAGAAAGTGCATTGACATACATTATATTCTCTAAGGTATCAAAGAAGGATATAAATTGCTCCACCAACACAATTATTTTGAATTTGAAAATTCATTGTTGTCTCCAGCAGAACAGCGATACTTTATTTTTAAAAGAGCAAAAACACTATGGTAGATGAAAATAATTGAATAACAAAAACTCTGTCAGAGTAAACGCTCATGTGGAGTGAAATTGTTCTGGTATAGTTGAATAATTAATTCACTGTTTTCTCCAGAAGAGAAATTGTAAAATTTGGCATAACTACTTAAGCCATTCTGGTTTCAAGACGAAACAAGAAAGTTTATATGCTTTAAATTTAGAAAACCAAGAGTTTTTTCCAACAAAATTAGAATATCAATTGATATATCGATGAGATAGCCACATGTATGATTCTCGTTAACTTGCAACCTGAAGTTTGCAGAAACTTAATTATAGAGATAATTCGGTAACTTGTCGATTCTCATGTTATGCTCTTATGAGAATTTCAATTGACAGTTGTGGTGAGTATATGACTCAATACCATAATGATAGAAGTTGAACATTGAGTGCGTATAAGAGTAATAATGAAGCGGTCTAGTAGAACCGTTAATTGCATGTGTTCAATTAAAGTAATTAACTTATATATAATTAAAGAAGTGTTGAAACACAAGAGACACTAATTATATGAATAAGACCAAACAAGTCATTGCAGATATTCTCCCAAATAATAGTTTATCGGTCAGAAACCATACATATCTATCTTTAAATATTAGATGTGCAGTTTATATATTATAATTATTCCACCACAATGCACACAATGATGGAGCCTCCAGAAGAGGTCAGAAATATATGTTGAATATTGAATCTCCAATGTTTGAGATTATCGACGTTGGATTAACTACTCGATAGACTGATCGTATTAGTTTGGCGAGTCAGTTACTCTCAATAGGGAGATTATTAACTACTCTGTAGGTTAATTGTCATTTTAGCGAGTTAGTTATCCTAACATCAGGGGGAGAAGTTAAAATAGCCTATTTATAAAATCAGATGGACAATGTAATTATCTCATTATGATCCTCGATGATATGAATATGAAGTTCAAGAGATAATGTTTAAGACCAGATGTTTATCTGACCGAATGTATAAATATATCTTATATAAAAGGCTCTTAAAACTTAAAATTTGATAATATGTCCCTGGAGGACTACCTACTACTATTTGTTAGTTGAATGTCCATTTGATGAGCGGGTAAAACCATCGATTCCAAATGATAAAAATTCTCGTAAATGTCAAAGTTTAAATCTACAGAGATGTCAAATACGAGTGATTTATAAGAATTTTGAATTGGAATAGTTTCCCATTACGATGAATTAACTTCCAGAAGAAGTATATGAATATTTGAGAAACTTAATGATTGTGAGATGTCATTACCAAAGAATATAGAATCGATTAGTAATAAAATGTCGACATGAAGTTTGCATATACTGCAGCAATTAGTGAAATGAATGAGGATCATGAAAATCTATTGTGAGTATGGATATTAAACTTATTGGCCACAACAAATGAAAAGACGCAATACGCACACCAGAAGATGTGTAAGTTAAATTAAAACTTCTTGAAAGACTAGAAGTTTCGGCAAATAATACACCGGCTAAATATTATTGGGTGATTGTGCGCAACATTAATGAGAAACCAACTTATTGCGCAAGTTTTCTGAAAGTCCGGATGTTAATCATGAGTAGATTTATTCTCTTGTGGTGGATGGAAATAAAGTTCTTCTAATATTTGCTGTATCTGACAGTAAATGAAGAAATGGAGAACGCGTCTCTTGAAAATAGTGATCACTTTATATGTGATACTTGATATTTAATAATGTCTTCTATATGAAATCCCCGAAGGATTAAAAAAAAAAAGGCCATGAGTCTCAATTATCGAGAAATTAGTTCAAAAGACTTGCGCAAGTTATAGTGTTTTCATGTGTCTAGATTAAATATTTAGGTTCATATTTTTTAATATAATAGATATGCTATGTTTGTTTTTATCTAGATATGTTATGTTTTTTTTTTTTTGTAACATCGTTGTTTGTGATTTTCTATCTTTTTTATAATCATATTTGAATGGTAGGATGATAACTATTACTAGAGTGAGTATTTATAAGTCACATGTGCATTTATAATTTTGTTAGCACCGAACTCTTGTAGAGTTTCAAAAGACTGAATATTATCGAAATTTATCTCGAAATTCGAATAGTCTGAATATAAGTAAAACTCTTGAAAAGTTATATCAGAGCTTTGAACACTTCTAAGGAAGTTCAAAAGGTTACTACTTGCCTGGAGTAAGAATAATGAAAGATCTTGAGTAGAATCTCAGTCTAAATAGTTTGACCTTTGTGTATTTAACACCCGTTGAGCGCAATTGATTAAAATCTTGATGTGCATATAAATCATTTTTCTTGACGTTCTATTAATAATGTAGACCGATTTGGTCCTGAAGTGTCATATAAAGTTTCGGTTCATCTAATCAATTAGTCAAGACTTGGATGTTGTATATTGATACCTTCAAGGTATGATGGTCATGCATCTCCATTATTATAAAACACTCAAGATTATACAGGTATATGAAGACAACCGTCTATATGAGAAGTCGAAGTAATCTATCTATTATTGACTTAAACAATCAGGAACCTGGTCAATAGCTTGGCATGCAACGAGAAGATTACAAGTGGCGTACTTAATAGGGGGAGAGTAACCCATGCTGTACTCTTTTTCCCTTGATCGAGGTTTTGTCTCAATGGGTTTTCCTGACAAGGTTTTTAACGAGGCAGCGTCACATTCGGAAGTGTATTCTTTTTCCTTCACTAGGGTTTTATCTCAAAGGATTTTTTCTAGTAAGGTTTTAACGAGGCATTATTCCGCAAAGATAGACATTTAAAGGGTGAGTGTTATGAAATATTTGATTTGATTTGATTGAATGTGCATAATTAATATGTATTATTCTTTGATACTGTAATATTTAGCATTAATGATAAGTGATTCATTTCCCATAGTTTGATCCCCTACTTCTTGTATAAATAGGGAGTTCATTCATGCTTCAAAATATATCTAAATACAAGTCTCTTATCTCTTTCTATTCTCTTGTCTTCTCTCTTTTGTTTTTATGCTTAGTTCATATTATTAGTTTATCATTAATTTTATAACATTTTCAAATTTGTACTTAAAACCGTTCAAAACTCAAAACTCGGACTATTTTTGTGAGACGGATAGAGTAATATTTAAAAAATTGCTTTTATTGTTTTTTTTTTTGGGAAACATAAAAATTTCTTTATTGTTTGCAACTTATTTTTGTTATCCTTTAGTTACAAATCCAAAAATTCGCACGGTCGAACCAATTGCCTAGTACTAATAAAACTCGCACAGTCGCACCGGCACAGCCACTGCTCACTAAGGTTTGATCAAATATCAAATTGAAATTTTGATCTGAAGGAGATTAAGCAAAGCAGGAATGGAAGAAGCAGATTCCCTTGAAGCAGCGGCGGCTGCCCGGCGTGAGAGACTTCAAGCTCTCAGAGCCGCTCAGCAACTTCTCTCTTCTCCAGACCACCAACCAGATGGCCAACCGCCCAATCGCCATTCCCCGACTGCCACCGCTGAAGAGGATGACGACAACGACAACGATAACGAAGAAGATGGACTAGTTCAGGAACAAGAAAAGTAAGATTTTCCTTTGTAATTTCTTGAGTACTAGTATCAGTAATTTGGTGATTAGGGCTTTGTTGGCTGGTCTTATGTGTCAGGGTTTACTTAAGCTTTCCCTGCTAAACAATCCGTTTTTCTTTTTTGTTGGTTTCATTAGAATCAGATTATCAATGCATTCAACATTGTTGATTTTGTCAAAATCTGTTGTCTAAGACCAATTTAATTTCTACCTCTTCCTTTTTGATGTCGTTTACTGTCTAGCCGATGTGTGTCATATGTGGAATCTTGCCTGGAATAATAAAAGTATCCTTATGAGTTTCTTGGATGTTGAATGCTTGCTGACATAGTTGAAACTTTCAATTAATTCTTCATGAGATGAACAATATTGTTTTGTACTATCAGGACAGGTCATCCTACCCATGTTTTAAGCCTCATACTCAAATGAATTTAAGATTACTAGGTCGAGCCATACATGAGATATATTCAGCTAAATAGTACTCCCTCCGTCCCAGAAAAATAGTCCACCACCATTTGTGAATTGTACCGTTTTTAAGAACAATTCACAAACTACAATGTGGACTAATTTTTGTGTAACAGAGGGAGTAGTTTTGAACTTTGGATGATTTGTCTTAATTATTCTTGTACCCTTAGTGTGGTACTTATAACTACCTGCCTTAGTTTAGTTTCATAGGAACCAACATGTGCCGTGACCAATTGTTGTTAATTGCAGTCAGGTAAGCATGAAGTTCCGCAACTACCTCCCTCACGATAAGCAGCTGCAAGAGGGGAAACTTGCTCCTCCTGTGCTTCCGAAGTTTGAAGACCCTCTCACTGCTGCACCCCCTCCTGAAGAGAAGAAAGAGGTGCACTTTTGGTTGCTGCTTCATAAACTGAATTCTATGTTGTACTTGTTTTTCTCCCCATATATGCTAACATTGTCCTTTTGCTTTTGGAAAAACTCAGGACCCATTTCTAAACATTGCTCCTAAAAAACCAAATTGGGATCTGCGGAGGGATGTACAGAAGAAGCTTGACAAATTGGAAAAAAGAACGCAGAAAGCCATGGTTAAACTTATGGGTGCGTCCTCTTGTTCCTTAGCTTGTTGATGTTTTGGCTCTTAATTGTTGAGGTTGACTTGTTTCTCTCAGTTTCTGCTTCGCTTGTGTAATTTTAAAAAATTAATATTATCTGCAGTTAAGTAATGGCAAATTCAATTTTTACCTTAAAGCATTTTCTTGGCACTAGAGATTTATTTTGCCAGTGGGTACTTTTTTGAGTCACTATCTCACCTCGTCTGTAACATAGTAATTGGGTCTTTGCTTATGAGTTATCCTGGCAGTCACTGCGCTCAGTTCAGGCAGATGTCAGTTAACAAATTCGAGAATTCTGTTTTAGATGAAAGGGCATTGACTAAAGTTTTCATATTGTGTCTTGCTTTTGTAATAGAATCTTCTTCGGGAAGAAAGTAAACAAACACAGGCGTAGCATTGAATGTTCTATCCATTCTTGTAACTGGTCAATTTATGCCTTTTCCTCTTACAAGAATCTTTCATGGGGAAAAGAAAGTAAACAAACACAGTTTATTCTGAAGTGTTTTCACAATGCTCTCTTTCTTTCATTCAATATTTAAAACCTTCAAGGTAGAAAAGATTTTATGCATTTCAATAGGTTCGGTATTAAGTATAGTATTTGGTGGGAGTAGTAGTTGCTAACTAGTATACCACATTTGGTGCAGAGCAAGAAGAGAAGAGAAGGTTGGCTGTAGAGGGTGGTGACAGGGAAGAATAGCTAAATCAATGTTGTAATTGGAATACCCCCGGCGGATTTATTAACTTTATTATGTAGGGGAAGGATGACTGCCAAAACTGGCATCCTGGTGAGAAGGGGAATGGATTAGAAACTTGAGGTCTTGTGTGTGAATGTCTTTTGTTGTATCTTTGTAGGAGTGTAAACTTTTTCAAGAGTTTCTTTTCTTTGATAAGCTCTATCAGCCTTAGCAGTTCTTTTATTGGTGTTGAGTTTTGCACTGTTTGCATGTGATTTTGTGCGGCCTGGTGAACTTGAGTGGGGCGCCGTAGGGCTATTAAACGAATCGACGGCTTGAAATCAACTCAAGTTTGATCAAACTTGAGTCAAGTTCGAAATGTCATTTGGTATTCGAATCGAGCTCGAGTACTAAAATTTCATACTCGAGTACTCAATGAGTAGCTCGATTATTTTAATATTATTAAATGTATTAATATAATATATAATTTTATAGAATTATGTTTATAATTAATCATTACTGGTAAAATAATTATTTTTATTTAATTATATAATTATCTAAATTATAATTTTAATTATATTAAATATAATTTAATTTTTATTGAAAAATCTAATTAAAATTAATTTATTTAACTATTTATATGTTTGGACTGATTTTCAGTGTGTGTTTTTAGGTGTTTTTTCTATTGATAATGTAAAACAGTATATTAAAAATATAAAAAATATATGCCGGGATAGAAATTTATTAATAAAAATTGAAAAAACTTGGCAATAAACAAACTAAACAGAATTAATTAACACTTTCAAACACGGTTTGAATTCTATCGAGTCAAATTGAAACAGCTATATCATAAACTTGTCGAGTTCGAGTTTGTGTTTGAATAGGACTGTTTGAGACTGAGTTTGAGTTTCAATATTATTATTTGAACTCGGCTCAACTCGACTGTAATACACCCGTACAAGGATGGGGCTCGACTTGACTGGAATACACCCGTAGAAGGACGGGGCAAAATTGGATTCCAAATGAACTTGGGCCTTTGAGTTGTCCCTGATTTTATATTTGAATTGTTTTTTGTCCCTTTTCACGATCTGAATACAATTTTTGCTCAAACAATTATTTCACAAATAGAAAAATAGAAAAATATTAGTTGTTCATGTAAGATCTATTTAGGTGAGATCAGAAAAGGGGCATATTTTCGAATCCTCTGTTCCATATTAGCCCCTGACTGTGCATCTTTCCTGCAACCCTATTATCTCATATTTTACTAAATCTCCGCCTTCAAAAATTCCTATTGCTTTTGCCTCAGTTAATAGATAGATCACATGCTCCTTCAGACATCTGAAAGATAGCTAACTTCAGTCAAACAAAGCAAAATATCAATCTTTATTGTTTCGGACGTTATAAATTTGCTGCCATCAACCTTCTTCATTGCCTACAATAATACTCATTTCGTCTCATAAAAACAATTCACTTTTTAAAATATGGTACAACTTTTTCATTATGAACAAGATTGCGAAATTATTCGCAATCCACTGCAAATTCCTAGTGAAAAATGTTCCAACACTATTGAAGATTTGTGGTCAACACTCAACATGGAAATCAATTGGTTCACATTTTCTGAGAAAACTGCGTAGCAGCCAACAGAAGTCAAGCTCACAGTTTCATCAAACCTGCAGGCTGCAAACATGATATGATTTAGATACATCCCCACAAATAATTCATGATCTTTCAGTTAAAAATCTGAGAGTTATATTGTAAGTAATACAGAATCTCTTTCAGGACAATTAAAAACACCTAAGCTTTTGGACTTTTTGTATCCAATGAAGAGTAGAGAACAGAGAAAATATCTTGTATAACCATCGTAAAAAATTTGTTAACGTGTATATATAAACCATGAAATTTGAAGTCCTTTAGAATATGAACTGCAGTTTAAAATTTTTACCAGCTGGTAAAACTTAAAAGCACATACAAAAACAATAAGATGGTGTAACACCAAAACCATAAGGATTCTAATTCATTTACCTTGTACTCTTGCAGAGGTTTAGAAAAAAACTTTTTAACCACATAATCCAACTTGTCATGCGATATGACACAGTAGGTATTGAAATCTCCATTGTTGTCCTTTGCCGTCAATAACAAAAAGTAACAGATGCCACTGTCAACCTCTAATTTGCTTGCACGCAATACCTTTTCGAGATAAATTTTATTGACCTACCACAATCACTTTGCTGATTCATTTGACAAGAAAATTCAACAACTACATGCCTTTTCTCTGCTAAGTGGGATCAGTTATATGGATTAAATGTCGCCATTGTACTTGATTAATACTCAATTCATCCCTCAAATTTAAAAATTTCAAGTCAATTTTTATAGCTTCTTTTCAAAATTTTAAGTCTAACACTACTACCACTCTTACTTTGAGTTATCAATTCTATAATTTCTATCCTCCTAACTTTAAGATTCTAGCACATACCTCGAAGTTTCTAACTTAGCATTTATTCCCTCTGCCGTCAAATCTTTTAAAACATTGTAAATTTTCAAGGTCGATAAAAATTATATGCAAATTTTACTTTTCCTCATTAAAATGTTCACATAGTTTTCTTATTACATGTGTAGTTTTCATTGTTGATCTTCTCGGCATAAAGTCAAATTGATTTTTCATTATGTTTGTTTCTTTGCCTTCTAGTTTCTATCATTCTTTCTTACAATTCCATAGTGACACATTAGTTCTATGTAGTTAGCAAAATTGCATAACTCCTTTATGTTTAAACAAAGATAGTAATGTACTTTTCCTCTATTGGTTCGGCATTTTCTTACTTTTCATGATTAGGTTAAATAAATTTGCGAACCATTCAATCTCAAATTTGCCAAGACCCAAGCCTCTATTAGGATAAACATGGGGACAAACGGTTTTACTATTTTTTATTTTTATTTTTTGCTGAGTATATTCTACCTCTTTAATTTGGATTTCTGTATAGGTTATTAAATTTTTATGTTTCTCACTTACTCTAATTCACCCAATAATACTTTTTTTTTAATTCACCCAATAATACTTTCTATTATCTACTTCATTAAATAGTTATATAATTAATCTTTTCACTGATCTTTTATTATTATCTTATTATGATCAACTAAAATATGTCTATTTCATCTTTTATACATTTAGTTTTGGTTAAGCGAGTTGGTTTTTCCCGAATTAGTGTTGTAATTTTATAAATGTCTTTTTCTCCCTCTTTAGTATCTAATTTTTTGTAAAAGTTTTTATCTTTGTTTCACTTACTACTTTTTTAACCTTTTTTAACATTTTCATATTTTCCAGGATCTCAAACAGTAAGAAAAAATGACAATGGGGACATAGGGTTCCTTAGATATATCATAATCTAACATATCGACACTAGATTAGGCATGTTCATTGGGTCGGGTTGTACCCGACCTAGACCGACCCGAACTTATTTGATTAGGCTCGGTCAAAAGAAGTTCGGAACTTTTGGTTATATTTTGACTAAACCAAAATGAGTCCAGCATTGTAAACGGGTGTGTTCGAATGTTCATTTTCACTCCCAACACCCGTTTTCACTCCCATTTTCACTCTCCAAATCCAAATCCAAATCCAGTCACCGGCGACCTCCTCAAATCCAATCGTCGGCGACCTTCTGACACCCGTAATCTTCCTCCCTCAACGCAGATCGGTCACGCATCATTTCCTTTTTTAGATCTAGCCGATTCACCTCTTTGATTCACTCTCCAAATCCAAATCCAAATCCAATTACCAGCGACCTTCCTCAAATCCAATCGTCGGCGACCTTCCGACACCTGTAATCTTCCTCCCTCAACACAGATCGGTCACGCATCATTCCCTTTTTCAGATCTAGCCAATTTACCTCTTCGATTCTTTGAAAATTCAGGTATGCTATCCAATCTTCATCCTTTCTTTCCTCCATTTTCATTCGACCTAAAGATTCTTATTAATAAACAAATAAAGACTCTTATTAATAAACAGTTCTTTTGGTTTAATATTATCTGGACGATGATCATTACTTCCATCCGTGCATGTTTGAAGGTTTTCTGAATGTGGGGTTTTCTGGGTTTTTTGGGGGAGGGTGGGATTCTTTAAAATTCTCTCAAAACAATTTTCGAGTGTGGGGATACAGAGAGAAACACAGTGAGAGTGAATGAATTAAAAGGGGTGGGTGAATTTACAGTAGATATCCTGGTATTTATTAGATGCCTTATTGTTAGTAGAACTTCGTAAACTTCTACTTCTCATGCACACCTCAAGAGTTTACATGTAACTGTGAATACGCTTCTTGTTAGCACCATTTCTAGTTATTAGGATAGTAGGAGTATCAGCCAGTATGAGGCTGGAATAACTGATGATAGATAGTTCTATATCTATGCAGGTGATTGAAAGGTATTCGTCAAGTTGCAACGACATTCCTCCCCTGCCCGCCTTCTGTAATTGCTTTTTTTGAAGTCATAGCAAAAAGTCTTCGTAGAGGTATGTAATTCAGTACTTTCTTTTAATATTTGCATAGTGAGAAGTTTGTCGATGATCTCGATGAATATGAATTGGCTACCTGTTTTTATGTTTATGTAGGTTAAGTATTCTTCGGTATCTTGGTATATTTGTGTCAAATTCAGGTTTTGGTTTGTTTGTTTGATACTTCTCTGTGAAACTCATGTTGTTTGTCAAATTTGGTGGTTATACATTTGTCTTTTCATATTATTCAGATGTCTCAAACAAATCAACCTGAAATTGAAGGTCCCTTTGGTAGTCCTAGAGTTAATCAATCCACAATCTCTGAGGTCAAGAAGCAACGAAAACCTAGGCAAGTGAAAAAGAGGTCTCTTGTTTGGAAACATTTTAGGAGTTATGTTAATAAAGCTGGTGTTAAAAAAAGTGTGTGCATATATTGTAAGAGCAAATACTATTCAGATAGTAAAACTTATGGGACGAGTAATCTTTGGAGTCATTTGAAAGTGTGTCCGTCAAAACCTGATCTTAAGGCCATCAAGGGAAAGGGGAAAGGTGCTGGTAATGTTAGTGTCAAAGAGGTCCGTGATGCAATATCTTTTATGCTTGTTGTGGATGAATTGCCACTTAGTTTTGTTGCTGGCCAGGGGTTCAAGCATTTAATGGATGTGTGTGTGCCTTCTTTTCACATTCCAAGTAGAAGTACCGTAACTAGAGATATTTTCAAACTGTACAAGGCTGAAAGTGTTAAAGTCCAATCTCAAATTAAACAAAACAGAGGTGGAATTTGCTTGACAACCGATACTTGGACTTCAGTTCAGCGAATCAATTACATGTGTTTGACGCCTCACTTTATTGATTCTGATTGGAAATTACAGAAAAAAGTGTTGAATTTTTGTCCCATTTCAAATCATAGGGGTAAACAAATAGGAAAGTCCGTTGAAATGTGTTTGTCGGATTGGGGAGTTGAGAATGTGTTCACTATTACCGTTGACAATACAACCTCTAACGATAGTGCCATTAAATATTTAAAAGGCAAGTTTTCTAATTGGAGAAATTGTGTTTTGGGTGGAGATCTGATTCATATGAGGTGTGTTGCCCACATCATTAACTTGATAGTGAAAGATGGTTTGAGTTGTTATAATGTATCTGTGGAACATGTTAGGGAAGCTGTAAGATACATTAGGCATTCAGCTCAAAGGACAAGTGTCTTTATAAAGTTAGCTGAAATCGAAAAGTGTCCTAGTACTAAAAGTCTTGTGTTGGATGTTCCAACGAGATGGAACTCCACTTATTTAATGTTGGATGTTGCTCAGAATTATGAAAGAGCTTTTAGTAGACTTGAATCAGAGGATAGTCATTTTAAGAAGGAGCTTTTGAATGGTGTGCCTACTACATTGGATTGGGAAATTGTGAGACATTTAGTAGGTTTCCTCAAACATTTCTATCATCTTACTTTGAAAGTGTCTGGGACCAATTATGTGACTTCAAATGCTTTTTTGGATGATATTGCTTGTATTGATGTGGTGCTAAAGGCATGGAAAGATGAGAATAATGACCCGGGGTTGGTAGATATGGCAGAATTCATGAAAGCTAAATTTGACAAGTATTGGGGGAGTTTAGGAGATTATAACGAACTGATTTTTATAGCTTGTGTTCTTGATCCTCGGCATAAATATGTTTATGTGAAGATTTTACTTTGTCATATGTATGGGGAGGACGTTGGTAAGGAATTGGCTAAATCAACAAAGAAAACATTGAGAGCTCTTTTTCAGGATTACATACGAATTCATGCTGCTCCTACTTTTCCCTCCCCCTCTACCCCTTCTCCCTTGGCTGGTTCTTCATCTATTGGTAATTCAAGCGACATGGAGCCTTTTGCTATTTTGCAAGAAAAGGTTAGGAGGGAGATGAAAAAGAGAAAAACAGAGAAAGTATTGAAAGACTATAAATCTGAGTTGGATAAATATTTAAAGGAAAAGATTGAAGCCAATGTGGCTGGATTTGATGTGTTGAATTGGTGGAAAGTTAATGGTTTTAGATTCCCAATCTTGTCTCTGGTTGCTCGTGATGTATTGGCGATTCCAATCTCGATGATGGCCTCAGAATCTGTGTTTAGCACAAGTGGTCGGGTTATCGATCCTTTTAGGAGTTCCTTAACTCTTTAGGTTGAAGCCTTGATTTGCACGCAAGATTGGCTTCGTGGGGATCAATCACCTGTAAATGTTGAAGGAACTCTTAAAGTACTTGAAGAAAGTGAAGAAGGTTGTATTTTTGTGTTTTAACTGCTTTGTGTTGAATAATTTAACTTCTATTATCATTGTATGGAATGTTGCTGATTTTACTTGTCTTTATTTTATTTCTATAATGCAGAATTCACTGATATAGAAGCAGAAGATATAGAGGAAGAAGATATAGAGATTTCAGGTGCAGAGATTTCAGAATGATTGTTTGATGACTAAGGTAGTTTTCTTTCTGCAGTAAAGTGAATTTCCAAAGATACAGCTATACTGTTTATCATCAGCAAGTTTTCTTTCTGCCTGAGTATTGCTGTAACTATACTGTTTTTCTTTCTATTTTAAGATCATGTTTTGTAAATTGAATATGATGTCGTATTTAAAGTAAGGCCTCAAGCTGGTAGCATTCTGAATTTATGTTGAAAACTGCTTCATTGCAATTTAGTGCTCCTCTGATCCTGCTCCCAGATTGCAGCATAGATCTTCTTACATCAGTGGATTGATATTGCTGTTGGGACTACAATCCAAAAAGAATTCACAAAAACATAATATGCATAGTAGTAAATCAAATTTGTGACAAAATTATCTCCGTCTAGGTAAGGAGTTAGAAAATATGCGATGGTTCCATAGAGTTGTGCTACTGATATGGCCAGCTGAAGTACATGCTTGTATGACTTATTCATTGCTATCCGCATACTTGCAACGTACAAAAGCCACATTATGATCATTAAAGAGGGGAGATAAATGCGAAAATCAATAAAACCAGAAATGTGGGCTTAATCATGTTTTGTATTTCAAGTGAATCTTCTTCCTGCGATCTGTAACTGCTTTGAAAATAACAAAAAAGGACTGTTTATTGCTGAACCAGTGATTTAAGGACTGTTTTGTGAATTTTTAAATAGCATATCAGTCGTTAATTTGAAGTTTCCTTCCAGGTTTGGATTACAGGCCTTCTGCATTTTGTAACACACAGAAGAGAGAGGGAGAAGGTTTTTATCCGTACTTTAGCTGCTCGAATATCTTACTAGATTCAGTAAGTTCTTGAACCTCACAATTTTGTAGCAGTGCAAGTCCAGTGGATTCTCTTGCTTCTCATGTTTAATACAGTTGTTGGAGGTTCTTGATAGGAAACATAAGTATGTATGATGTTATGATACAAGTCCAGATGTTATGTATGATGTCCAAATCTCTCTTAGCTTCTGCATTTAAGATACCTTAGCTGACAGAGAAACTATAAGTTCAGGCATGGATTAAACACTGAAGCTCGAGCTTTGGACATCATACATCTCTTTTATGTTTTAGGGATTACCAGCTTTTATGTTTTAGGGTAACAGCTCTTAAATGCATGTAGTCAAGAAGCATGTATCTGTAAATGTCATGTTGAAGTTGGTCAGCTTTATGCATTTTGATCTAATTGACAATTTTGAACTTTGTTGTGGTTCCTACTTTTGTATGAACAATCTTGCTTGGAATATCCTGAAACTTTATGTGTTAGTTTGTAAGAGAAATCTGACCCTGAAACTTAGATTTTTGTGGGCATAAACTGAGAATCCTTTAAGAGAGAGATATGGTCATTATTAATATGAAGTCCTTTTCCTACCATTCCTCTGTTTTTCTTGACAGTAATCTCCCTTTTCCTGTTATTTGTAGTTTCCAGATGCATTCTTGGTGAAGAACAACTGAATGTTACAGCAGAAGTAGTAGAAGATATATCACAAAACATGGATTAAACACTGAAGCTCGAGCTTTTGTGCACACAAATGTTTTCCAGGGTGTTTCGAATTGATTACTACACGATGTGTTTATTTTAGAGATTGTAATATTTGTTATAATTGGATTATGTGCCTTTTAGTGTACTTAGATGCTCAAAACAATATAATAGATAGATGAGTATAAGGAAATTTAAAATTATAGGCCAAAAGAAAAAAAATGCTGCAATAAATCTGTTTAAAGAAAATAATGTTTGCTGAATCTAAAAATTAGTTTACATCGGGTGTACCCGATTACCCGACCAAAAACCTGAATAACCGAACAAGTTATTCGGGTTGTTAGTCAGATGACAATGTGCGTTAATTCGGTCAACCCGTTTTCCACCCGAGGACCCGAATAACCAATTCTTTTGACCCAAAACCCGTTATTTTGACCCGAATGAACAGGCCTACACTAGATATACAAACCCAAACAAATAGAGAACGAGAAAGAAAGGACCTCGCCGTCATTTTGTTTCTCAATTGCAGACAAAGCGTAGTTGTAGATCTGTCCATTAACCTCAGTGTCGACAGGGATGATGGCATCCCTTGCCATTGTAAAAGGAGAGTGTACAATATTCTTTGGTTCTGATTGCATAGGGAAATCATTTATACAGGGATCATCGATGCCTTGAGAGTCCACCAAGCTAAAACGTCTGAGCAGAATAGGGATTCAATGCATGGCCCTTATAATTGATTATAAACAAACTATTAAAAGTTTTACTATAAAACGATGGCACATTGGACAAGTCATTGTTATAGATAAAAATTAACTAACATCACACATATGCGACATAATCATCATGTTTACAATGCTCATGTTTGAACGTTGAATATTGAAATCAAGCAAAATAAAGCATTTTGCTCAAATTTTTTGAAAAATGACACAAATATGCTCCCAAATTGGTAGTGTAAGCAGGACTATGGCTAGATTTTCGGAGGTAGAAAGAAATATGTTTCTCGCATTTGGCAAATGCGAAAAAACCAACTTCCGCGTTCAGCAAATGCGAAAATGTAGTGGATTAATTACAATGCATTAAAGATGTTGGATTAAAACTGGATAATTATAATTAATTTAATCCTTCGCATTTGGGGTATGCGAAAATCAACTTTTCGCACATGGCATATGCTAATGTATTAAATCTGTATTTAAAAATTGTTTCCTAACTTTAAATTGGTATAAAATGAAATGTTGTAAATTAAATATTTTGGTTGATAAAATGTTGTAATATTTCAACAAAAAAATACTATTTTAATTGAAAATTAAATTTTCTAAATTTAAAGTATTCAGTTGATTTAAGTAAATTTATGTTAGTTCTAAATAGAATTGCAATCCTAAAAATTATATTTGGTGAACAGAAATCGTATAATGCATTTATAATAAAATTTGAATAAGAAGTAAATTAAAATTTTGGTGAAAAATTAGAATATAATCTTGCGTTCTGTAACCAAGTTTGCTTTTAAAAAAATTGACTTTTATTTGATTTTAATTTAAAAACTTACCATCATTAAAAATATAATGTCAAAAAATCAAGTTTATTAATTTTAGGATAATAATATTTTTTACATAACAAAACTTAGAATCAATTCATTTAAAGTAAGGAAAAAAACTAAAACTTTTAGAATCTGACATAATCAGTCCTGCTAAACTTGATAAAACCACAGTTCCTTCTAACAATGATCTTTTGGCGACCTGGAAACTTGAATTTGGCACGACGAAAAAGATAGTATTGTATAAAAGTAAGAGTTAAAAAAAATGTACATAATATTGTCTTTTTGAGAAATTTTCTTCTTTAATGTTTGCCTTTAAAATTTTTTTTTTTATCTTAAAGATTATATAAAACCGAAATAAATTGTTAATGAAAATAAATGAAAGGTATTGCTTAAAACTAATAACAAAAGTCATAAAATAGCATAAAATAAAAGTACAATTCAATCTAATAGTTCTACATCTTGTGCTTTTTCTCCTGAGAATCTGTCATGCAGCACTTTTCTTCTTTTTTATGTTCCGCTGTCCCTTACCCAAAGCAATCGGTGTAAAAGGCATGGTACCATCACTGGGGCCCTGTCCCTGATTAGCGCCCTCATAATGATCATGAGAGGAATGCTCAGCATCATCAGCATCATCATCATGCTCCTGATCCCCAATATCCTCATGATCTTGATCATCTTCCCGATCATGATGGATATCGTCACCACCTAGATGCCGACTATGATGACCACCCTCGTAACTAGTCTCAAAGAAACCCCCGCATTAGGATCTAGATTAATAAAATCTGAATCAAAATGCATTTGCTCAAAAGGAGGAGAGGGATGGTGGTGTGGCGATCTTTGGACGGTAAGGAGACACATGGGGGTAGAAGATTGTCCGCCGGTATTCAGGTGGCCACAGTTTTCTCATTCTCCCACTCCCTAACCTGGAAGCCGCCTCGGTCGGTCCCTGGGAGGCCTAGGTGGGATATACTCTGGGTTGGGTCACTGGAACAAAATCTTGGCTTGGGTTCTCACTATCAGCCCAAACAGATGTCTTCTTGATGATCATTACTGCTTGTGTCAAATCGTGCAGTGTAGGAAGGCATTGTGATTCCAAGAATCAGTGGATTACGTTGTAGCCCATCTAGAGTAATATGCCGCATGTTTTGCACTAAATTGGCCTGAAAATTATAAAAGGAAATAAATATATATGGTAAATTAAAAATATATAATAAATATATTTTATGAATGAACATATATATGGTAAATTAAAAATAGGAAATAACATTTTAGAAAGTTATATGTATAAAAATCATATTAATATGGGTGTGATTAAAGAAATAGTAGAATCAGTAACTTACCATTATATGTAGTGATTCAACAGATCCCCGAAAACCACAGGGTGACGATAGTCGATGGATTGGTGACCAAAGTGACAGTGTGATTTTGATACCACACTAGATATTCCAAAGTCTTTGGGGTTCAAGAGTCATATCCGTCGAAGACCCGCAAGGGTGTTGTGTCGATTCTCCCACCTCTGTAAGACGTCATCTCGACATTTCTTACCACGCGTCTCCTTATGCAACTTTTCTATTTCTTTTTTCTCCATGATGAAAGTGTTGTCAGGCACCCGCTGCAAGAAGCCGAACTGGCGCAACACCCTGCCTGGGATGTGTGGGTCTCGGATACCAAAATAAAGCAGCCAAGTCTGGGATATCCATATGGCGGAGCTGGCAGAGCAAGATGGATCAATGTCTGCTAGAATAGCAGGAGAATACGGCATCCAAACAAACTGTAGAGGGACAGATAATACAAAAAATTTATGTGAATATATAAGAAAAAAAATAAATTGATTTATACGTTATGATGGTTCAAATAAAAAATACTTACATTATGTTCTTGCAAAACCGCAAGCTGGTCTCTATAGGCGGTTAGATTAAATCGTGTGATATCTCCCACTTTTCTAGGACGGTTCCACCTACAAAAAAATATAGTTTTGATTGAAAAAACGGAAAAAAATTATTAAAAAATATAACTAATTAAGATAATTATTGAATAGTTGAAAATTAATTACCTCCTGCCCAAGGGACACCCCTGAAGATCTAGTACGGGCCCACGTAACTCCGGACGGAAAGTCAATATCCGCTCCCAAGCCCATAACTATTTTGCAATAAAATAATACGTGAAATTAAAAATACAAATACAATAATTAAAAAACTAAAAATAAAATACAATTATAAATATTAGGATTCTAACAAAAAATTACAAATAAGGAAAATAAAAATAAATCGAAAAAAATTAAAATAAAATGAATAAAAAACTAACAATCAAATACAAATACAAGGGCGGTTTGAAATTACCTGTAAGAGTAGTAAGCAGCCACAAATACCTGTCCGCACAATGTGATCACCGAGGAAGTGCATAGATTTCGGTACAACCACGCCATGTAGCACTACCCCAACTAAACTCCCGAAATGTATTTGGGTCCTCCAAATACCCCACCAGGCCCAGGGGAAAACTGTTTCTGCTGCTATTAGAAAACAATAACCCTCCTAAAATCCATCCGACAAAACAACGTGCCCGCTGAAGGTACATATCCTCTCGTAGCATCTCCGGTAGCGATTAGTCATAATGTGTCTCTTTATATCTCGTGATGTTTACTACCTTATCCTTCGTGGCCTTAGGACGCCGTCGGAATCCAAACAGACTCTCTAAATAATCGGCCCACTCCACATCCTGCGGAGGTACTGTCCCTGAACCACCGCATGGCCATCAACCCGCACCCGAAGGACCTCGACATCCTGTAGAGTAATCGTCGCCTCTCCGACGTGCAAGTGAAATGAATGGGTCTCGGCCGCCATCGCTCAACTAAGGCTGTAATGAGGGCCCAATCTAACTTAATAGAACCAATTCGAAAAAGAGGCCCTAGACCAAACTTTGCTATTTGGGCATGTATCTGTGGGGCAGCCTTGTCTAGTTCAGGCCATAGGTCAGTATCCACTCGGTATGCGGAAAGTTCTTTCAAATAAGCCGTATTACCCCTAAATGTATAGAATGACCTATGATCATCATGAAGGACCAATAAACTCTTATATATAAGACCCTGCTGGAGGTCATATTGTCTAGACTGCAAAGACGATGATGATCCCGTCTCCATACCCTGAATAAAAATAATACAAACAAATACAAATACACTAAATAAATATAATACAAAATAATACAAACAAATACAAATACACTAGACAAATATAATACAAACAAATACAAATACACTAAATAAATATAATACAAAATAATACAAACTAATACAAATACCCTAAATAAATATAATACAAACTAATACAAATACCCTAAACTTTCGCATTCCCCTTATGCGAATAATCGACTATACGGGAGTCCAGAAGATGACGCCACGTGGTGCGACCTGGACAGCTTCATATTGTTCGCATTTCCTTTATGCGAAATATTCATGGTCCCGGGAACAGTCTAGAAACTAACGTTTACTAATGTTCTTTGACGGTAGTCTTGTACTCTTGGACAGTACACAAATACAAACATACACTTGCATATTGTTCGAATTATTACACAAACCAATACCCAAATACAAATTCATAATTCTTAGACTCATTACACAAATACAAACTCAGAATTAATCAAACCATTACACAAACACTACCAGAACCACTATTTAAAGATTATTCAGATTATTACGCAAACACAAACTTTGAATTCCTACTCAGAATTCTGCAGATTGATCATCAGAATCATCAGTCTGCATATGGGGTACACCATGCATTCCATATCGATCGTAAGAATGATTCAAAGGAGTCCTGTCTGAAGATGGATGTGAGAAAGCGCAGTTGAAGGTATCATGATCAAATCCTCCACATCGCGCGCAAACTTTCTCAACTACGCATGCACTGGCATTATGGCCTTCTTGATGACATCGACCACAAACTTGAACTCTCTTGTTACCAGATTTTTTCGTATAATCCATAAGTCCTTTCTTTCGATTCACACGCTTCCGACCTGGGCTAGCATGGTGTATGAGTAACGTATCATCAGGCCTCAGATGCCACGTCGCTTGTGGCCATGGTTGAAGGACTGGGTTGAATTCTCCAGAAAACTGAATAGCCCATTGTTCCCTACTATAAAATGAATCAAAAAGCGGTAATGGATCATGACGTAGATACCTGGGAATAGCAAGCGCATGGGAGCAAGGAAACCTGTATGTCTGCCACTTATTACATGTGCACATCCTGGCGGCGTAGTTTACCTCATGGATATTTCCACCCTTCCATGGCCGATCAGGTGGTGAGTACGTGACCACTTGGTACTTCTGATTCCTCTTGCTGAATCTGGTAACCTCGTGACCCATCTGATGTATACGGTAATCCTCATACCGTTTCATGGGATTCGTCGCGAGGGGTGAATGGCATTTGTCAATTTCATCTATGTTTTCCTGAAACAACTTGTTAGTCTTATACAATGTGGCAAGAATCAAAGCAAGTGATAGGGAGCATCCGCAACCTTTTAAGACATTATTAAAACTCTCGGATATGTTCAAGTCATTTCTCCCCAACGATATCCCCGTCCCAATAACGGGTACACTTCTCAAGACCGATTTGTGAAGATATATGGCTGCATCTCTATTTTTACTTTCTAAATTCATCCATTCTTTTTCAAACTTCCCTTTTTGCAACATTGAACAAGCCCTTTGACAAGGTCTTTTGAGTTTCGCCAGAAAATTGCCACTAAATTTGCTTTGATCTGCTGCAGACAATAACGGTGCACTCCCATCCCTGGAAATTTATCAAGCATAACATCCATAGCAGCAAGAATACCTGTATGGCGATCAGAGATAATGCATGTCTCCTTGTCAAGTAGAACAAATTTGTTCAGGTATTTAAGGAACCATTTCCAGCTGTGCAATGTCTCTTTATCCACGAGAGCAAACGCGATGGGAACAATTGTGTTATTCGAGCACTTCACACATGCCACGATCAATGTTGCTTTGTATGAACCTCAGAGGTGGGTGGCGTCGACGCTTATGACCGGCCA
Organism: Oldenlandia corymbosa var. corymbosa; assembly: GCA_949775105.1. NCBI lineage: Eukaryota > Viridiplantae > Streptophyta > Magnoliopsida > Gentianales > Rubiaceae > Oldenlandia > Oldenlandia corymbosa. The sequence goes on along the minus strand of OX459124.1, from coordinate 92,553 downwards.
AGCAGCTCTAAATAAATGTATAGCTGGCCCAAATGCCCAAAAAATGTACCTACACACCTTCTTCTTCCGATTCTTGGTATCTTTAGTGAACTTAAACTGCATACGGGTATCTGGGTTCGCTTTGAGCAACCGAAAACTGGGCAGTTGTTGAAAGTTGTTTTCCCATGTGCCATACAGACTCTCAAGTGCTTTTCTTCGACCATGCCATGCCTTTTTGTAATTGGGGGTGACCCTGTATCTCTTATTTACTTCGACTTGGATCTGCGCAACTGAATAACCTAGATCTTTTCGGACATTGGCTGTGATCAATCGAGCAATCATTGTGGACGTCAAGTTACGACCTTCGTTTCTTGTGGTTGCACCAAGACAGTTGTGGCTCTCGACCCATACCACCATTCTCCAAGTATTTGTGTCTTTTTGCAGGGTAGCTCGACATTTCCACAAGCAAGTAGTGCCGTGGAGAAGTTCTTCTGGGTACTTCGGCCCTTTCGTCTCGCATTCAGCGGCCCACGTATAGGGACGGCTATATTTTACCCGACATGCCTGACCCTGTCGCAATGTCCATTCCCCCATAGCTGTTTGTACCTCTTTCTTGTTAGCAAAATGTACACCATGTCTAACCGTCTGCCAATTACCGTCCCACATTGTAATCCCATCAGAATCCTCATCCAGTTCAGACTTGTCCATGTCACTGATGTCGTCAAAAATAGAAATTACTACTGAAGATGCGTCATGGTCACTGTAATCATCATCAGACTCATCGGACGGCACATACTCCTCGTCACTGTTCCCATGTACGTCATCTTCTGTGTCATCGTCATCTTCATTGGTACCACCAACACCACTACTCCCTGCACCATCATACTGACCACCAGTAGTTCCTTCCCAACATCTTGAACAGTTCATCTGCAACCTCTATGTACAATGCCGGACGCAAATGGGCACCTCGGTAAATCCATGACATTGACTCGTCGTCTCTTATGGGCGCTTGCCCCCTTCGCCGTACTCATCCATGCGTACTAAAACATATTGCGAGGAAGTATTTGTTGGTTCTCGATTCTAACATACTGTGTACATAATTATCAAGTTCGAGAAACTCCACACTCGATCGATACGAACTGTTGCATCGGGCGTAAATAACTTCTCCCCATATCCCCAACATGATCGATCACTAGACCGAATATATTCAGATCGAAGGGGCCGGAAAAGACATATTAAGGGCCCGCACATTTAATTTTTATTCAATTAAACATACAAATACATCAATTCATGCTTGTTATAACAATATTCTACCTCACTAGCAGTAATTTACTCCAAAAACTAACAATAAGTCCTATCTTTAGTGAAAAATCTCTAACATAATTTAATAATTCAAAAAATATAATTCGACATCTATATAACAAGGTTTTCAATTAAAAGAATAACAATTTTTGATCAAACTAATAAATTTAGATTTACACAATGTATTTGATAAAATATAAAATTAACAGAATAAAAACAAATAAAACAGGGTCAAATCAATAACATTACAAATAATTGGGTCAGAATATAAAATTCACAAAATTGAGGTATAAAGACCAAAATTCGAGATCAACCGGGTTATTTTTAAATTAATAAAATAACTCATAATATTCAACAAAATTCAACAATTCACATTATAAAAATAATTTTTATTCTTCATTCTACATCAAATATATATTTATTGAAGCAAATTTTCTAAAACCAATTCTCAATAACTACCGAAATTATTAAATTTAGTAATTTCGTACACTACAACAAGATTAATAGCCCCAAATGACAATAGAATGTATAAATTTTACAAATTTCATAGAGAAAAAAAACTTACCTAAATGGGTTGCCTCTGTCTTGCTCCCGTTCATTCCAACCATCCAACCTTCAATATGAAAAATGCCTCTTTCCTGCTCCGCCTCTTCCACCGGAATGAAAATTTCAACTGAATGCAAGAAGAATTGATGGTTTTTAGTTCTGCCGAATTGGGGGTGATGAGTTTTAAATTATGAGTCTAGCCATCACATTCGCATTCGCCAAATGCGAACATTTATCCAAATTGTCAGCAATTGCCACGTGTCGATAAGCTATTGACCAGTCAGATTTTAATAGGATAAAAAGATAATTTCGTTTCTTTTTTACCTATATTTTTCTGTTCGCATTCGTTGAATGCGAAAGTCTTATGATGGCCCACACTTTCCTCTTTCCTTTCTCTGTCCGCTTTAATTTATTCAGATTATTATCTTCGTATTCGGCATATGCGAAATTTGGGTGATGGCCCACTTTGAATTATCTCATTTGTTGATATTATTTGTTTAAGTTTAACTAATTAATTACGTAAGGTTGTTCGCATATGGTAAATGCGAATATCAGTTTCTTCGCATATCACAAATGCGAGAAACTCATAAATTTCTACCCCTCCAACCCTAAGAACACTTTTTTCTACCAACTAAAATTTGGGTACACTAAACTCACGGACCCAATTGAGAGACCTCTTGCGCAACAACAATAAGTGTTGGTATACCCGAAGATGAAAACATCATTGGTGGTATTCCATCCAATACACAAAAACAAAAATTTCGCAAGCAAGGCAACCGTTGTGCACACACAAATCACATACGAAATTCAGAATCTCTCAAATGAATGAAAGATAAGATTGCCTCATCCCACCTTTCTGTTTGGTTTTCAATGACGAATTAGGAGGTCATCCCTCATTCTTATTCTCATTTAAACAATTATATGGTTAGCTTGTTGAAAACAATTTTTCCAAGTGAGATTATAAAGTCTGAAAATGAGAAAAAAAATACGAGTACTGGATATAAGAATGTTAAAATGGATGTGTGGGTATACTAAATTGGATAAGATTAGAAATAATTATATTAGAGAGAAAGTAGAGATAGCTCGTCAATAGACGTAAAAATGAGAGAAAATCAAATGATATCGTTCGAGCATGTGTGTAGGAGATCGGTAGAGCCCCGGTTAGGAGGGTAGAGACTATTGAATCAAGATTTGAAATTAAATAAGAAAACATGAAAAGAAAGTTTAAAAAATAATTTAAAATATTTAAATTTGTCCGATTATTTATGTACCGATCGAGTACGATAGCGACATATGATCTATATAACTGACTCCATTTAGTGGGAAAAAGGTTTGTTGATGTTGTTAAAAGATTATAAAGCCTGAGGAGCAACACATAGGCAAAAAATTTGACTGGTCCTGTTCAATATCTGATCATAGACTCCATGTGGGAAGTGAAAGGCCACAGATAAAATTCCAAAGGCATTAGACAGTCAACAAACAAAAACATAGTACATGAACAAATACAACATAACCAGTACTAAGGAGCCATTTGGTTAACAGGAATGAGAATCAGGATTCGGATTCAGAATCCATTCAACTGTTTGGTTAACTGGATTCAGATTCAAGGAATTGGTTTGATTCCGAAAGAATGAATGATGGCTTCCCCCCTTGGATTCAATCTTGAATCCCGCATTTATTCATTTTATCATTAGTTTATTAACAATTTCCTCTCTTCTCTCTCATCTCCTATTTTTGTACTCTCTCTCTCTCTCTCTCTCTCTCTCTCTCTCTCTCTCTCTCTCTCTCTCTCTCTCTCTCTCTCTCTCTCTCTCTCCTGCTCTCCATCTCGGCCGACCTCCTGCTGTTTCTTCTCCTTCTTCTTCACTTCTAATTTCTAATTATTTTTTTTGTAAATTCATGAATTGATGATTGAACCTTTAATTGATGATTTATTTCTTTTGTTTGGTAGTTATGAATTGATGGGTTCAACAGAGAGTGAGGAGGGAAGAAAGAAGATTTTCAGAATCTGGGTTTGGTTGTGAATCAAATGGGATTGATAAGGCGGTATCTTTTTTTCCCAAAAGGAAAAGGAAAGGGAGAATGCGACGGTGGGAAACTGCCTTGGGTTGAAGAGGTTGCCTTGAGCCACCGGCGGCCGTAGGCTAGAAGAATTAGATCTGAGGTTTTTCTTGAGCGGCAGTGGTTGTGACTGGCGGCGGAGATTATTGGGTTAGCTGGCTGCTCGATCTTGGAGATTGTAGGGATTTTTCTCATATATTTTTTGCGATGTAATAAAGATAATTGATATTTGGCCACAGATTTCATCTAAAAATTGACCAAATTTGATTTTTGGCCATAGAAAGTGGTGGTAATTCTTGGTGGCGAAGTGTTGGGTGGAAATACAGGAGGAGCAGTAAGGGGTTTTTTAATCATCAAGTTAAAATCAAATTAATCAAATTATACTCGTCAATCCATATGCTAAACCAAACAGCATTATTGGATTCATGAATAGAGTCGAATCCGTCAACATTCAAATCTGTTTCCTACTCCATTTCCAAATCCGTTTCCAGCTCACAAAACAAACGCTTCCTAAATCAATAAACATAAAAATTCAATGATGAGCTACACACACGCAAAGTTTAAGGGGGTGCCTGTTTCAACCATATTATGATACCTTGAAATGGGATTCATAGAATTTGGATGAGATTCATAGAATAAATAATTTGCCAAGGGTATCAAAGTTTTATTTTGACTACTTGGTTGGTATATTTGATGAGATTAGAATGGAGTCAAAAATACATTTTTATCCCTACACAAACAAAAACCTATTTCTACACCTATCTTTCTTCGTCAGACGCCGCCTTCAAATTTTCTTCCCCAGAACATCTCAAATCCTCTCCCTTTCTGCACCATCACCACCTCTATCCCCACTACGGCTGCCTCTATTCTATGCCACCACCGTCTCAGCGCAACAAATGAGAAACCAACAGCTAAATTGAATCCAAATATAACTCCAACCAAATTTAATATGAGCCTAATAGAAAAGGAAGAAGAAAGAAATTCGGTAGGAGTTTCTTTAATCTAATTAATGTTAGAGATTTTTAGATCTTTGATATATGAAATTTGTGGGTTATTGAAAATTCAGTTTTTGGAAAAAAATAACTGTTAATCTATCTGATTATTGTTCTGAAATTGGATGTTGGTGAATGAAATTACCACAAAAAAAGGGAAAAAGATATCTCTCTATAATAGCAAAAGTTAGGAGGAAAATAGGTTGATGAACAAAAGAGGAGAGGGGCAGTGTTGATGATGGCAACGGTGGTAGATGAGAGACCGAGGAAAAAGAAAAGATGATTATGTATAAGGGTAAAAGAGAAAACAAGATAATTATGAGAGAATTTCTATGATACCCACCTTTTTCAAGTGGAATGGATAATTGGAATTGAATCCCAATTTAATGGGCCCAATCCATTCCAAAATTTGAACCAAGCACTTCATAGTAGGATTCAAACCTGATCTTTCATTCCAAACCCCCCCAAACCCATGAACTAGGCACCTTCTAAAATATAAAGGCACAAAGTGCTAATCTCACTCATTCAAAGGTCCCACTATGGTAGTCCAGGGTCAGGGCAGGCAACCAAGCACTTAATTGGTGGAAAGTCTAACTTCCAATTAACATAAAAGTGTTTACTGGCCATGAACAGAACTTGCAACACTTTGACATTAAAGAGTTTCATAACTTCTATAAACGAGATGACAAAGCAATGCCCAGAAAATAGTAAATGAGAAGTATATAAGCATCATTTACGTGTTTCTATAGCCTTCAATGTCACGGCATATCCTTTTCGCAATCTCTCTAAAAACTTCAGTAAATCGGTAACATATATCTATACACACACGTGAAAGATGAAAGAGTTAACAGCTTCTAAAGAATTTACATATTGTACAGTTGCATCTGCCTAAAATATTGGAATTCCCTTGGCTCCAATTAACCCAACTAATCCTAACAAATTATTGTACTGTCCCTAAAAGTGCGGGTGACTAGGCTTGCTCTGGATTATCAACATTTTTCTAGAAGAAATACCAATTAATATGGAATTCTGAATCCATCTTTGTCTTGATCCCTTGGATTAAATGACAACATGTAATTTAAATAGTTAGGTGTCTACAATGTAGTAAGATAGTAAGGCATGCTTAATCATCACTTTCTATCAACATAAACATATCCAATATATTCCCAACTCCAGTGGGATTTTGGGATCAAGTGTATGCAAGCTTAACCTGTAATTATACAAGGGAGCTGTTTCCGTTGCGACCTATGATACAATAAACACATTTTGGTACAAAACATACTCCTGTCCCCCAAAAAAAATAGTCTACATTTATTTTTATAATTTGTATTAAAAATAGTAGTATAAAAATTAAAACTCAATGTGGACTATTTCATTTGAGACAGAGGAAGTATATATTTAGGAGCACAAGCAGAAGCACAACTGAGAGTAAAAGAATAGTCGGGGCGATGAAGAAAATCTGGATTGTTACGTGAGGAATGATAGCAAAGCTGGAATTTCGTGACAAAGGAAAGAAAGGAAAAGGTGTCCATCGATCCATAGGGGATAACACTCCTTTGACTTCTGGCTCAATCTCGGTTGATGCATGTTCTCCCTACTATGTTCACCCATCGGATCACCCCGGCTTGAATTTTGTTACACAACCGTTGGCAGAAAACGGCGACAATTACTTTACTTGGAGAAGCAACTTCTTCAACGCTCTTCAATCCAAGAATAAGGCCGGTTTCATTGACGGAACAATTGAGCAGCCGGCTGCAGATTCAGAAGACTTCCAGAGTTGGATCAAATGCAACGCCTTCATCAAATCGTGGCTGATCAATTCCGTTTGCGAGGAGCTGCAAACAGAAGCCACGCACACCCCTACTGCTCTTGCAATCTGGGAGGATTTTGACGAACGATTCACCACTGGACTTGCCCCCCATGTTTATGAGCTGAAACGCTCAATTTCTCTCTTGCAGCAGGAGAAAGCTCTTACGTCTACATACTACGGGAAGCTGAAAGGAATCTGGAACGAGTTGCAGAACCTCCGCTCCTTTCCGACGTGTTCTTGTAGCGGGTGTACTTGCGATATCAATCAGCAACTCCAGACGCTGCACGAGGAGGAGAAAGTTTTCGACTTTCTGATGGGACTCGATGATGCTTACCAAACATTACGGTCCCAAATTCTGAGTATTGATCCCCTTCGATCCCTTGGTCGTGCTTATGCGATCGTAGCTAATGATGAGAAGTAGCGTCGAATTGCGGATTCCCGCTTGTCGGTGATCGAAGCAACAACTTTGGCTGCCAAATCTTCAACCCCGGATGCTGCCAGAGCTCATCGTGATGGTGGACGTTCTAAACTACACTGCAACAACTGTGGCCGAGACAATCACAGTAAGGAGAGCTGCTATGAACTCATTGGTTATCCTCCAGGCTGGCGTCAACCTCGACAGTGTCGTGATCAACCGTCTCGACCACGCAGCAGCAATTCGGTGTCCACCGTTGCTGCGGTTGCTGAGTCTTTACCTCCTCCGCCTCCTCCACCCTTGACTTCCTTGTCGGCTTGACAGCGTCAACAACTTTTCAACATGCTGGGACAACAAGTTCAATCTGATGGCAAGTCCTCACTTGCTTCCAATGCCAATCAACTCTCGTCGGGTAAGGTCAATGAATGGGCGTGTGATTCGGGAGCCACCAATCACGCATCTCATCACCTTCATTCTATGACGGATGTATCAATTCCTACCGAATCTCTGTATGTTCAAGTCCCTAATGGTGAATAGGTTCCAGTCAAGGCGGTTGGCAAAATTAAACTCGATGATAATTTAACCCTTGATAATGTTTTAGGGGTTCCCAATTTTTGGTTTAATTTGATTTTTGTTAGCCGGTTGACTAAAGATTTGAATTGTTTCTTCACATTTGGTCCTGATTTTGTTTTTTATACAGGATTTATCCACGAGGAGACTGATTGGAATGGGTAGAGTGCGCGATGGATTGTACTACCTTGAGCCGTTGAGGGTTGGTGGTGATCGACAAATTCTGTCGATAAGCAAAGAAAATGAAACTACTCTATGGCATCATCGGCTGGGGCACTTACCGATTACTAGGGTTTCTTTGATTCCAAGCATTTCCATTTCTTCTAGTAATACTACAAATAATTCTGTTTGTGATGCATGTTGTAGACCAAAACAAACTAGGTTACTTTTTCCTTTACAACAGACAAAGAGTGAGAATATTTTTGATTTAATCCATTGTGATATTTGGAGTCCGTATCCTACTGCTTCCAAATCTAGTGCTCATTATTTCCTCATAGTTGTTGATGATTATAGTAGAACTACTTGGGTCTTCCTTATGCGTTCCAAGTCTGACACTAAGCGTTATCTATTGATGTTTTTTAATTGGGTGTATATACAATTTCATGCTAGAATCAAAGTATTCAGAATGGATAATGGTCTTGAGTTTAATCATGCTTCTTTGTTGACTCATTTCTTTGATCATGGAATAGAAAAACAAACTAGTTGCCCTCATACTCCTCAACAGAATGGTGTTGTGGAACGTAAGCATCAACATCTTCTCGAGGTGGCTCGGGCATTACGTTTCCAAGATAATTTGCCTGTCAGTTTTTGGCGTGAATGTGTTCTTACTGTAGCATATCTGATTAATCGCATGCCTCTTTCAATATTGCAAAATAAAACTCCTTATGAAGTTCTGTATGGTCATCAGCCGTCCTATGATCATTTACGTAGATTTGGTTGTTTATGCTATGCTCATGCTTCTGGAAAACTTCGAGATAAGTTTGCCTCTAGAGGTCATCCTGGCATTTTTGTTGGTTATCCACCTGGTTAGAAAAGGTATCGCATTTATGGCTTGGAGCGCAAGGTGATCTATACATTCAGGGATATCATTTTCTTTGAGAATGTCTTTCCCTCTACCATCAGATCATTATCGCACCTCTCTACAGTTTCCCCTGATGTGGTGGATCTCACTCATTCCACTGTTGATCCATTTCCTCTATTATCTCCACATGTTGATTTACCTCTGGCGAGTCCTACTTCTTCGACAAATCCTCCGTCCGATACCTCTGCCACTTCTCCTATGTCAGATACTTCGTCAGCACCTCCGGATCTGCCCTCCAAACGGCCTTGACAGGTTTCACAGCGTCTTTCTAGCTACGATTATACTTTCTAGCTACGATTATACTCTGCCACCCTCTCTCCAACCCAATACTTATCCATCGTCCTCTCCTACCTCTCCATCAACCAACTCAACGGTATATCCTCTCTCTCAGACTCTATGCTATTCTCGCTTTTCTAAAGCTCACATTGCCTTGTTGTCGGCCATCTCTTCTGTGGATGAGCCTACCAGTTTTTCTCAGGTAGTTAACTTTGCACATTGGAGAGATGCCATGGCTAAGGAGATCTCTGCCCTTGAGGCTAATAATACATGGACCCTTGTTTCTTTACCCCCTGGCAAGCATGACATTGACTCCAAATGGGTGTGCAAGGTTAAATTTAATCTTGATGGAAGTGTTGAATGTTATAAAGCCCGCCTTGTTGCCAAAGGGTACACTCAAGTTGAGGGAGTTTATTTTCATGAGACTTTTGCACCTGTTGCCAAGTTAGTTACTGTTCATTGTTTACTACCTGTTGCCTCTGCTCGTCATTGGCATCTTCATCAATTGGATATTACCAATGCTTTCTTACATGGTGATCTTTATGAGGTCTATCTGAAAATTCCTCAGGGCTTTGCCAAACAGGGGGAGCAGCGTGTTTGTTGCCATCAGAAGTCTCTATTTGGTTTGTGCCAAGTCTCTCGGAATTGGTATCCGAAATTTACCCAATCTCTTGTTTTTGCGGAGTTCAAGGAGTCTTATTCTGATTCTTCTTTGTTCACTGATAGCAATGGATCATGTTTTCTTGCTATTTTGATTTATGTCGATGACATAATCGTTACTGGTAATGACTCAGAGAAGATTGGTAGGCTTAAGCAGATTCTTCATAGTCAATTTCACATTAAAGATCTTAGTCCACTCAAGTACTTTTTAGGTATTGAGATGGCACGTTCATCTACTGGGATTGCTCTTACCCAGCGTAAATATGCGTTGGACATTTTGACTGAGTGTGGACTTACGGCATGTCGTCCTTGTTCTACACTGATAGAACAACAACATGGCCTTGATCTTGATTCAGGAGAGTTATATGATGATCCTGGGCGCTACCGCCGCATTGTAAGACATCTCCTCTATCTGACTATCACCCGTCCTGATATCACTTATGCCGTTCATGTTCTTAGTCAGTTTATACATCGGCCACGCAGGCCTCATTTTGATGCAGCAATGCGAGTTTTGCATTATTTGAAAGCTACGCCGGGACAGGGTATATTCCTACTATCTAATAATTCTTTGCAACTACGTGCTTATTGTGATGCTGATTGGGTAGGTTCTCCTACTACACGTCGATCTACTACTGGATATCTCATATTTTTGGGACCTTCACCTGTTTCTTGGCGATCGAAAAAGCAGTCAGTGGTTTCCTGCTCTACTGCAGAGGGAGAGTATCGGGCTATGGCTGTCGCCACAAGTGAAGTGGTTTGGCTGGTTTGGCTCCTAACTGAGTTACAAGTACCCTTACGCCACCCTGTTCCTTTGTTTAGTGACAATCAGGCAGCGCTCCATATTGCAGCTAATCCAGTCTTTCACGAGCGCACAAAACATATTGAAATAAACTGTCATTTTGTCCGACATTATTTTCAGTCTAAATTACTTATGCCTCGATCCATTTCTTTATCGTCGCAGGTAGCTGATTTCTTTACCAAAGCCTTGGGCCGTGATCAATTTCATACTTTGTTAAGCAAGTTGAGCATTACAAATTTACATGCTCTAACTTGAGGGGGAGTAAACAGTAATTTGTAAAACTTATATATTTACGGCTAGGGTTACGGTTAGGGTTTTCGGTTTCCTCTTTTGTCATCATATATGTTGTTTAAATACACATGATCATCAATGCACTACATATGTTTTTTTCGGCCATACAATTTCTTTATAATCACTATCCCAAGCCTCTTAATTTATGAGAAACATAGAGCAGGCACACAGCATGCTGTTGGGAAAAAGAGCATCAGAAAATGGTAATAGATGCAGTAAAAGAAATGACTAGAATTTTAGAACCCACAACTAGCATGCGTCTGTGGGAACTTTGTGGAATTTAGAACAGAAAAAAAACAATAAAGGGGTTTATTAGATGACCACTACCAACCTAATTTCGAAATAAGGGTAAGAGAAGGACTCATCGACCAGCTTCCAATCCAACAACTGCTTCATCTTGATAAAAGTGTGCACTTCCGCATAGTAAAAATTGAGGTTACCATTCTCGTCAATTGCCTCCAATGTAAGGTAATACTCACTCCCGGCAACGTTTAAGGCGCTTGCTCTGACCACCCTTACAAACCGGACATTCCGATCCTTACACAATCAAACACTCACAGGCTTAAGTTAAGTAATCCTATCCCTATTACTGTAGTTGTATAATCCCGTAAACCTAGAAAGTAAAACTTCACAAAGTTTGAGGAAGAAATTAAAAGGGGAAAAAAAAACCTGGGTTCGTTGTGCATCATTACGGCAAACTGAGCATTGGGTAAGGCTACTTTAAGATCGTCCACAGCATAAACCTCGGTTTCGAATTCTTCATCATCCATAATCTTCATTGACGGAGCGGGCGGCAAATAGTAGTGTCGGCGGCACGAGTGATTTATAAGGGGAACCGACAAACTTGGGAAATCATGGGAAAAGATGGATCTGTTACTTCTAAAGACAGCACCAATGATTCCGAATTCGTTTTTACAAAAATGATGATGATAATGATGCCTGCCCCTCCAATTCCATGCCCATGTTTTGGCTCCCTTCGCAACTAAATTACTTAAGCCTTCCGATCAAAACGGTGCGTTGAATCTCTCCTTTCCCAATTTGTCTGACCTAATTTCAATATTTTCCTGAACGAAACCGTTGTCCATCCGAATTGACGATATAATTTTGATCCGATGATATGAAAAAGGCGACCTAAATGTTTATCGCGCTCTGGTTCTGCACGACCCCTTGCAAAAGATGATGAATTTAATCCACTGGCAGCTGCTCCCTACCCAAGGTTGGTGGTCATTGGACTAATTAATTCTTTTGTTTTATTCCCGAAATTATTGTCCATGGTTTTTATTTTTAACTAATGCCTCCGTCTCTTTAGTATTATTTTTTTTTTCGCCCCGCCCCTTTAGTGTTTGTGAATTTATCCTGTTTGTTTGATTTTTTTTATGGTTTTTTCAATTTATTTTATTAATAACTGTCCCATCCCAGCATACCTATTTACATTTCCAACACATCTTTTTACATTCTCAATACAAAAAACACTTAAAAAACACACAAAAAAAACGAAACAAACATATTATTTTCTGCCCCTTTGACATGTCTGGTTTCGAAACACTGTATTTGATCCTGAACTTGTGACCAGAAACGCTTTCATTAATTCAGATTTGGAATTTTGTGAAATTTGGTCTTTTATGAAAGTAAGAGTGTTTGATGTCTAGTCCATAAGTAATACTATCTCAGAGCAGAGTTGGGTAGTTTTACTTGACTTATTTTCATATGACCATTCTGAACGAAATCCTTTGATCTGAAGTCCAGAGGATTGTATAGTGTGGTCTTTTTGCTGGCTAGATAGCTTTCTTTCGGCAATGCATAGTTTGCTGCTCTTGCTGTTTGATAATATCTGCTAATGTTCTGCCTCTTTGTATTATGTTGTTTGTGTTTCGGATGAATTACCCTTGGATCACACTTTGCTTTTTATTATTTCCATATAAATTATATTTATGCCCCAACTATGACGCATACATAGTGATCAGTTTATGAACTTAACTAGTTGAGGATGGCTTCTTGTTGAGAACTGGGTACTTACAGCTGATTGTGGTCATTCTTATGAACTCTTCTTTGTGATCTTTTCTGTTGTGTCTTAACAGCTGACTGTGATTTTAACTTATCCAAGATTTTTTTGTATTTTGATTATTAGTGATAAGCCCCTGATAACCTGAAGTACAACCCACCCAGACGGGATTTGATCCCTTAACCTCAAAGAGATCACAACCTTACCACACATGGATGACATACCCATTTCTACAGTTGAGGTATTATAGAAGGCATTAGTTACATGAGTGGTTGTGCATGTCTCTTTAGAAACATTTCCATGATAACTTATAGATTGTTCCAAAGAGGAAAAGTTAATCCAAATTTCATAATCACGCAACAAAACGTGTTAGAAACACGTAAATTTTATAGTAGCACTTCCCATTGTCGTGACTCGTGAACACAGAGATTTCAATAATCCTTGTTCTTCGTATATTTCAACACTTTTTTTTTTTTCCTCTTTTTTACTTTGTTCGGTTTGATTACACCACTTAATCATTAAACTTAATCAATTATAAGAGGTTTGTATATTGGTGTGTTTGATGAAACTCATTTCTACCTCTTATAATCAATTAAGTGCTGCTTAATCCAAAATAGAAATATAAAGTAAAAAAAAAAATTTGGGGTCCGTGAGTTTAGTGTACCTAAATTTTAGTTGGTAGAAAAAAGTGTTCTTAGGGTTGGAGGGGTAGAAATTTATGAGTTTCTCGCATTTGTGATATGCGAAGAAACTGATATTCGCATTTACCATATGCGAACAACCTTACGTAATTAATTAGTTAAACTTAAACAAATAATATCAACAAATGAGATAATTCAAAGTGGGCCATCACCTAAATTTCGCATATGCCGAATGCGAAGATAATAATCTGAATAAATTAAAGCGGACAGAGAAAGAAAAGAGGAAAGTGTGGGCCATCATAAGACTTTCGCATTCAACGAATGCGAACAGAAAAATATAGGTAAAAAAAAAACGAAATTATCTTTTTATCCTATTAAAATCTGACTGGTTAATAGCTTATCGACACGTGGCAATTGCTGACAATTTGGATAAATGTTCGCATTTGGCGAATGCGAATGTGATGGCTAGACTCATAATTTAAAACTCATCACCCCCAATTCGGCAGAACTAAAAACCATCAATTCTTCTTGCATTCAGTTGAAATTTTCATTCCGGTGGAAGAGGCGGAACAGGAAAGAGGCATTTTTCATATTGAAGGTTGGATGGTTGGACTGAACGGTAGCAAGACAGAGGCAACCCATTTAGGTAAGTTTTTTTTCTCTATGAAATTTGTAAAATTTATATATTCTATTGTCATTTGGGGCTATTAATCTTGTTGTAGTGTACGAAATTACTAAATTTAATAATTTCGGTAGTTATTGAGAATTGGTTTTAGAAAATTTGCTTCAATAAATATATATTTGATGTAGAATGAAGAATAAAAATTATTTTTATAATGTGAATTGTTGAATTTTGTTGAATATTATGAGTTATTTTATTAATTTAGAGAATAACCCGGTTGATCTCGAATTTTGGTCTTTATACCTCAATTTTGTGAATTTTATATTCTGACCCAATTATTTGTAATGTTATTGATTTGACCTGTTTTATTTGTTTTTATTCTGTTAATTTTATATTTTATCAAATACATTGTGTAAATCTAAATTTATTAGTTTGATCAAAAATTGTTATTCTTTTAATTGAAAACCTTGTTATATAGATGTCGAATTATATTTTTTGAATTATTAAATTATGTTAGAGATTTTTCACTAAAGATAGGACTTATTGTTAGTTTTTGGAGTAAATTACTACTAGTGAGGTAGAATATTGTTATAACAAGCATGAATTGATGTATTTGTATGTTTAATTGAATAAAAATTAAATGTGCAGGCCCTTAATATGTCTTTTCCGGGTCCCTTCGATCTGAATATATTCTGGTCTAGTGATTGATCATGTTGGGGATATGGGGAGAAGTTATTTACGCCCGATGCAACAGTTCGTATCGATCGAGTATGGAGTTTCTCTGAACTTGATAATTATGTACACAGGCTGTTAGAATCTGAGAACCAACAAATACTTCCTCTGCAATATGTTTTAGTCTGCACAGATGAGTACGGCAGAAGGGGGCAAGCGCCCATAAGAGACGACGAGTCAATGTCATGGATTTACCGAGGTGCCCATTTGCGTCCAGCATTGTACGTAGAGGTTGCAGATGAACCTGTTCAAGATGTTGGGGAAGGAACTACTAGTGGTCAGTATGATGGTGCAGGGAGTAGTGGTGTTGGTGGTACCAATGAAGATGACGATGACACAGAAGATGACGTACATGGGAACAGTGACGAGGAGTATGTGCCGTCCGATGAGTCTGATGATGATTACAGTGACCATGACGCATCTTCAGTAGTAATTTCTATTTTGACGACATCAGTGACATGGACAAGTCTGAACTGGATGAGTATTCTGATGGGATCACAATGTGGGACGGTAATTGGCAGACGGTTAGACATGGTGTACATTTTGCTAACAAGAAAGAGGTACAAACAGCTGTGGGGGAATGGACATTGCGACAGGGTCAGGCATGTCGGGTAAAATATAGCCGTCCCTATACGTGGGCCGCTGAATGCGAGACGAAAGGGCCGAAGTACCCAGAAGAACTTCTCCACGGCACTACTTGCTTGTGGAAATGTCGAGCTACCCTGCAAAAAGACACAAATACTTGGAGAATGGTGGTATGGGTCGAGAGCCACAACTGTCTTGGTGCAACCACAAGAAACGAAGGTCGTAACTTGACGTCCACAATGATTGCTCGATTGATCACAGCCAATGTCCGAAAAGATCCAAGTTATTCAGTCGCGCAGATCCAAGTCGAAGTAAATAAGAGATACAAGGTCACCCCCAATTACAAAAACGCATGGCATGGTCGAAGAAAAGCACTTGAGAGTCTGTATGGCACATGGGAAAACAACTTTCAACAACTGCCCAGTTTTCGGGAAGCATTGCTCAAAGCGAACCCAGATACCCGTATGCAGTTTAAGTTCACTAAAGATACCAAGAATCGGAAGAAGAAGGTGTGTAGGTACATTTTTTGGGCATTTGGGCCAGCTATACATTTATTTAGAGCTGCTTGGCCGGTCATAACCGTCGACGCCACCCACCTCCGAGGTTCATACAAAGCAACATTGATCGTGGCATGTGTGAAGTGCTCGAATAACACAATTGTTCCCATCGCATTTGCTCTCGTGGATAAAGAGACATTGCACAGCTGGAAATGGTTCCTTAAATACCTGAACAAATTTGTTCTACTTGACAAGGAGACCTGCATTATCTCTGATCGCCATACAGGTTTTCTTGCTGCTATGGATGTTATGCTTGATAAATTTCCAGGGATGGGAGTGCACCGTTATTGTCTGCAGCACATCAAAGCAAATTTAGCTGGCAATTTTCCTGGGCAGAAACTCAAAAGACCTTGTCAAAGGGCTTGTTCAATGTTGCAAAAAGGGAAGTTTGAAAAAGAATGGATGAATTTAGAAAGTAAAAATAGAGATGCAGCCATATATCTTCAGCAAATCGGTCTTGAGAAGTGTACCCGTTATTGGGACGGGGGATATCGTTGGGGAGAAATGACTTCGAACATATCCGAGAGTTTTAATAATGTCTTAAAAGGTTGCCGGATGCTCCCTATCACTGCTTTGATTCTTGCCACATTGTATAAGACTAACAAGTTGTTTCAGGAAAACATAGATGAAATTGACAAATGCCATTCACCCCTCGCGACGAATCCCATGAAACGGTATGAGGATTACCGTATACATCAGATGGGTCACGAGGTTACCAGATTTAGCAAGAGGAATCAGAAGTACCAAGTGGTCACGTACTCACCACCTGATCGGCCATGGAAGGGTGGAAATATCCATGAGGTAAACTACGCCGCCAGGATGTGCACATGTAACAAGTGGTAGACATACAGGTTTCTTTGCTCCAATGCGCTTGCTGTTGCCAGGTATCTATGTCATGATCCATTATCGCTTTTTGATTCATTTTATAGTAGGGAACAATGGGCTATTCAGTTTTCTGGAGAATTCAACCCAGTCCTTCAACCATGGCCACAAGCGACGTGGCATCTGAGGCCTGATGATACGTTACTCGTACACCATGCTGGCCCAGGTCGGAAGGGTGTGAATCGAAAGAAATGACTTATGGATTATACGAAAAAATCTGGTAACAAGAGAGTTCAAGTTTGTGGTCGATGTCATCAAGAAGGCCATAATGCCAGTGCATGCGTAGTTGAGAAAGTTTGCGCGCGATGTGGAGGATTTGATCATGATACCTTTAACTGCGCTTTCTCACATCCATCTTCAGACAGGACTCCTTTGAATCATTCTTACGATCGATATGGAATGCATGGTGTACCCCATATGCAGACTGATGATTCTGATGATCAATCTGTAGAATTCTGAGTAGGAATTCAAAGTTTGTTTTTGCGTAATAATCTGAATAATCTTTAAATAGTGGTTCTGGTAGTGTTTGTGTAATGGTTTGATTAATTCTGAGTTTGTATTTGTGTAATCAGTCTAAGAATTCTGAATTTGTATTTGGGTATCGGTTTGTGTAATAATTCGAACAATATGCAAGTCTATGTTTGTATTTATGTACTGTCCAAGAGTACAAGACTACCGTCAAAGAACATTAGTAAACGTTGTAGTTTCTAGACTGTTCCCGGGACTATGAATATTTCGCATAAAGGAAATGCGAACAATATGAAGCTGTCCAGGTCGCACCATGTGGCGTCATCTCCTGGACTCCCGTATAGTCGATTATTCGCATAAGGGGAATGCGAAAGTTTAGGGTATTTGTATTAGTTTATATTATATTTATTTAGGGTATTTGTATTAGTTTGTATTATTTTGTATTATATTTATTTAGTGTATTTGTATTTGTTTGTGTTATATTTGTCTAGTGTATTTGTATTTGTTTGTATTATTTTGTATTATATATATTTAGTGTATTTGTATTTGTTTGTATTATTTTTGTTTAGGGTATGGAGACGGGATCATCATCGTCTTCGCAGTCTAGACAATATGACCTCCAGCAGGGTCCTATAGATAAGAGTTTATTGGTCTTTAATGATGATCATAGGTCATTCCATACATTTAGGGGTAATACGGCTTATTTGAAAGAACTTTCCGCATACCGAGTGGATATTGACCTATGGCCTGAACTAGACAAGGCTGCCCCACAGATACATGCCCAAATAGCAAAGTTTGGTCTAGGGCCTCTTTTTCGAATTGGTTCTATTAAGTTAGATTGGGCCCTCATTACAGCCTTAGTTGAGCGATGGCGGCCTGAGACCCATTCATTTCACTTGCCTGTCGGAGAGGCGACGATTACTCTACAGGATGTCGAGGTCCTTCTGGGTCTACGGGTTGATGGCCATGCAGTGGTTCAGGGGACAGTACCTCCGCAGGATGTGGAGTGGGCCGATTATTTAGAGAGTCTGTTTGGATTCCGACAGCGTCCTAAGGCCACGAAGGATAAGGTAGTAAACATCACAGATATAAAAAGACACATTATGACTAATCGCTACCGGAGATGCTACGAGAGGATATGTACCTTCGGCGGGCACGTTGTTTTGTCGGATGGATTTTAGGAGGGTTATTGTTTCTGAAGCGGAGAAATAGTTTTCCCTGGGCTGGTGGGGTATTTGGAGGACCCAAATACATTTCGGGAGTTTAGTTGGGGTAGTGCTACACTGGCGTGGTTGTACCGAAATCTATGCACTTCCTCGGTGATCACATTGTGCTGACAGGTATTTGTAGCCGCTACTACTCTTACAGGTAATTTCAAACCGCCCTTGTATTTGTATTTGATTGTTAGTTTTTTATTCATTTTATTTTAATTTTTTTCGATTTATTTTTATTTTCCTTATTTGTAATTTTTTGTTAGAATCCTAATATTTATAATTGTATTTTATTTTTAGTTTTTTAATTATTGTATTTGTATTTTTAATTTCACGCATTATTTTATTGCAAAATAGTTATGGGCTTGCGAGCGGATATTGACTTTCCGTCCGGAGTTACGTGGGCCCGTACCAGATCTTCAGGGGTGTCCCTTGGGCAGGAGGTAATTAATTTTTAACTATTCAATAATTATCTTAATTAGTTATACTTTTTAATATTTTTTTCTGTTTTTTCAATCAAAACTATATTTTTTTGTAGGTGGAACCGTCCTAGAAAAGTGGGAGACATCACACGATTTAATCTAACCGCCTATCGAGACCAGCTTGCGGTTTTGCAAGAACATAATGTAAGTATCTTTTATTTGAACCATCATAACGTATAAATCAATTTATTTTTTTTCTTATATATTCACATAAATTTTTTGTATTATCTGTCCCTCTGCAGTTTGTTTGGATGCCGTATTCTCCTGCTATTCTAGCAGACATTGATCCATCTTGCTCTGCCGGCTCCGCCATATGGATGTCCCAGACTTGGCTGCTTTATTTTGATATCCGAGAGCCACACATCCCAGGCAGGGTGTTGCGCCAGTTCAGCTTCTTGCAGCGGGTGCCTGACAACACTTTCATCATGGAGAAAAAAGAAATAGAAAAGTTGCATAAGGAGACGCGTGGTAAGAAATGTCGAGATGACGTCATACAGAGGTGGGAGAATCGACACAACACCCTTGCAGGTCTTCAGACGGATATGACTCTTGAACCCCAGGCAGCACTGGAATATCTAGTGTGGTATCAAAATCACACTGTCACTTTGGTCAACAATCCATCAGACTATCGTCGGCCCTGTGGTTTTCGGGGATCTACCGAGTCACTACATATAATGGTAAGTTACAGTTCTACTATTTCTTTAATCACACCCATATTAATATGATTTTTATACATATAACTTTCTAAAATGTTATTTCCTATTTTTAATTTACCATATATATGTTCATTTATAAAATATATTTATTATATATTTTTAATTTACCATATATATTTATTTCCTTTATAATTTTCAGGCCAATTTAGTGCAAAACATGCGGCATATTACTCTAGATGGGCTACAACGTAATCCAGTGATTCTTGGAATCACAATGCCTTCCTACTGTTGCACGATTTGACACAAGAGCAATGATGTCGTGAAGACATCTGTTTGGGCTGATAGTGAGAACCCAAGCCAAGATTTTGCTCCAGCTGACCCAACCCAGGAGTATATCCCACCTAGGCCTCCCAGGACTGACCGAGGCGGCTTCCAGTTAGGGAGTGTGAGAATGAGAAAACCTGTGGCCACCCAGAATACCGGCGGGCAATCTTCTACCCCCCATGTGTCTCCTTACCGTCCAGCATCTCCAAACCACCATCCCTCTCCTCCTTTTGAGCAAATGCATTTTGATTCAGATTTTATTAATCTAGATCCTAATGCTGGGGGTTTCTTTGAGACTAGTTACGAGGGTGGTCATCATAGTCAGCATCTAGGTGGTGACGATATCCATCATGATCGGGAAGATGATAAAGATCATGAGGATATTGGGGATCGGGAGCATGATGATGATGCGATGATCTTGAGCATTCCTCTCATGATCATTATGAGGCGCGATCGGGACGGGGCCCAGTGATGGTACCATGCCTTTTACACCGATTGCTTTGGGTAAGGGACAGTGGAACATAAAAAGAAGAAAAAGTGCTGCATGATAGATTCTCAGGAGAAAAAGCGCAAGATGTAGAACTATTAGATTGAATTGTACTTTTATTTTATGCTATTTTATGACTTTTGTTATTAGTTTTAAGCAATACCTTTCATTTATTTTCATTAACAATTTATTTCGGTTTTATTTAATCTTTAAGATAAAAAAAAAATTTAAAAGGCAAACATTAAAGAAGAAAATTTCTCAAAAAGACAATATTATGTACAATTTTTTTAACTCTTACTTTTATACAATACTATCTTTTTCGTCGTGCCAAATTCAAGTTTCCAGGTCGCCAAAAGATCATTGTTAGAAGGAAGTATGGTTTTATCAAGTTTAGCAGGACTGATTATGTCAGATTCTAAAAGTTTTAGTTTTTTTTCCTTACTTTAAATGAATTGATTCTAAGTTTTATTATGTAAAAAATATTATTATCCTAAAATTAATAAACTTGATTTTTTGACATTATATTTTTAATGATGGTAAGTTTTTAAATTAAAATCAAATAAAAGTAAATTTTTTTAAAAGCAAACTTGGTTACAGAACGCAAGATTATATTCTAATTTTTCACCGAAATTTTAATTTATTTCTTATTCAAATTTTATTATAAATGCATTATACAATTTCTGTTCATCAAATATAATTTTGAGGATTGCAATTCTATTTAGAACTAACATAAATTTACTTAAATCAAATGAATACTTTAAATTTAGAAAATTTAATTTTCAATTAAAATAGTATTTTTTTGTTGAAATATTACAACATTTTATCAACCAAAATATTTAATTTACAACATTTTATTTTATACCAATTTAAAGTTAGGAAACAATTTTTAAATACAGATTTAATACATTCGCATATGCCATGTGCGAAAAGTTGATTTTCGCATACCCCAAATGCGAAGGATTAAATTAATTATAATTATCCAGTTTTAATCCAACATCTTTAATGCATTGTAATTAATCCACTACATTTTCGCATTTGCTGAACGCGGAAGTTGGTTTTTTTTCGCATTTGCCAAATGCGAGAAACATATTTCTTTCTACCTCCGAAAACCTAGCCATAGTCCTGCTTACACTACCAATTTGGGAGCATATTTGTGTCATTTTTTGAAAAATTCGAGCAAAATGCTTTATTTTGCTTGATTTCAATATTCAACGTTCAAACATGAGCATTGTAAACATGATGATTATGTCGCATATGTGTGATGTTAGTTAATTTTTATCTATAACAATGACTTGTCCAATGTGCCATCGTTTTATAGTAAAACTTTTAATAGTTTATTTATAATCAATTATAAGGGCCATGCATTGAATCCCTATTCTGCTCAGACGTTTCAGCTTGGTGGACTCTCAAGGCATCGATGATCCCCGTATAAATGATTTCCCTATGCAATCAGAACCAAAGAATATTGTACACTCTTCTTTTACAATGGCAAGGGATGCCATCATCCCTGTCGACACTGAGGTTAATGGACAGATCTACAACTACGCTTTGTCTGCAATTGAGAAACAGAATGACGGCGAGGTCCTTTCTTTCTCGTTCTCTATTTGTTTGGGTTTGTATATCTAGTGTAGGCCTGTTCATTCGGGTCAAAATAACGGGTTTTGGGTCAAAAGAATCGGTTATTCGGGTCTCGGGTGGAAAACGGGTTGACCGAATTAACGCACATTGTCATCGACTAACAACCTGAATAACTTGTTCGGTTATTTAGGTTTTGGTCAGTGTCAGTACACCGATGTAAACTAATTTTAGATTCAGCAAACATTATTTTTTTTAAACAGATTTATTGCAGCATTTTTTTTTCTTTTGGTCTATAATTTTAAATTTCCTTATACTCATCTATCTATTATATTGTTTTGAGCATCTAAGTACACTAAAAGGCACATAATCCAATTATAACAAATATTACAATCTCCAAAATAAACACATCGTGTAGTAATCAATTCGAAACACCCTGGAAAACATTTGTGTGCACAAAAGCTCGAGCTTCAGTGTTTAATCCATGTTTTGTGATATATCTTCTACTACTTCTGCTGTAACATTCAGTTGTTCTTCACCAAGAATGCATCTAGAAACTACAAATAACAGGAAAAGGGAGATTACTGTCAAGAAAAACAGAGGAATGGTAGAAAAAGGACTTCATATTAATAATGACCATATCTCTCTCTTAAAGGATTCTCAGTTTATGCCCAAAAAAATCAAAGTTTCAGGGTCAGATTTCTCTTACAAACTAACACATAAAGTTTCAGGATATTCCAAGCAAGATTGTTCATACAAAAGTAGGAACCACAACAAAGTTCAAAATTGTCAATTAGATCAAAATGCATAAAGCTGACCAACTTCAACATGACATTTACAGATACATGCTTCTTGACTACATGCATTTAAGAGATGTGACCCTAAAACATAAAAGCTGGTAATCCCTAAAACATAAAAGAGATGTATGATGTCCAAAGCTCGAGCTTCAGTGTTTAATCCATGCCTGAACTTATAGTTTCTCTGTCAGCTAAGGTATCTTAAATGCAGAAGCTAAGAGAGATTTGGACATCATACATAACATCTGGACTTGTATCATAACATCATACATACTTATGTTTCCTATCAAGAACCTCCAACAACTGTATTAAACATGAGAAGCAAGAGAATCCACTGGACTTGCACTGCTACAAAATTGTGAGGTTCAAGAACTTACTGAATCTAGTAAGATATTCGAGCAGCTAAAGTACGGATAAAAACCTTCTCCCTCTCTCTTCTGTGTGTTACAAAATGCAGAAGGCCTGTAATCCAAACCTGGAAGGAAACTTCAAATTAACGACTGATATGCTATTTAAAAATTCACAAAACAGTCCTTAAATCACTGGTTCAGCAATAAACAGTCCTTTTTTGTTATTTTCAAGGCAGTTACAGATCGCAGGAAGAAGATTCACTTGAAATACAAAACATGATTAAGCCCACATTTCTGGTTTTATTGATTTTCGCATTTATCTCCCCTCTTTAATGATCATAATGTGGCTTTTGTACGTTGCAAGTATGCGGATAGCAATGAATAAGTCATACAAGCATGTACTTCAGCTGGCCATATCAGTAGCACAACTCTATGGAACCATTGCATATTTTCTAACTCCTTACCTAGACAAAGATAATTTTGTCACAAATTTGATTTACTACTATGCATATTATGTTTTTGTGAATTCTTTTTGGATTGTAGTCCCAACAGCAATATCAATCCACTGATGTAAGAAGATCTATGTTGCAATCTGGGAGCAGGATCAGAGGAGCACTAAATTGCAATGAAGCAGTTTTCAACATAAATTCAGAATGCTACCAGCTTGAGACCTTACTTTAAATACGACATCATATTCAATTTACAAAACATGATCTTAAAATAGAAAGAAAAACAGTATAGTTACAGTAATACTCAGGCAGAAAGAAAACTTGCTGATGATAAACAGTATATTTGTGTCATTTTTCGTCTCTCAATTATTCGAACTCCATTCAGGAGGATGGAGATGACTAAAACGGGAAAGGGAGCATATTTGGGAAACGGAGGACGGTGAAACTGGTCTTTATCAGGGAAAAGGTGCAGCAAAAGATTATGATGTCTGCTTAGTGAAACTCACACCTAACTAAAACAAACGTGGACTCATAATCGAGCCGTCCATTGACCCTTTGGTTGCCACCTCAGTGTATATATGGAATTCCTGACGCAAATAATATTGACCCCACCGATGATACCAATGTACCAACGTGTTCCAGAAGATCTAAATCCTCCATATTATTGGTTGATGATTTGGCTTTTTGATAAGTAATAAAATTGGGTTGTAGGAATTATTTTATCATTTACTAATTAAATACACTGAATAAAAGGAGGAAAGTTTTTAGATTTTTAGAAGGAACACACACTTGGCCAACATCCATAGCCTTTCGCAGTTTTGCTTTGCTTCCACACCACGTGATCTGCCACCCCTACTCCCTCCCGGCTTTCTTTATATTTTTTTTATTGTTATTGTCGTTGTTTCTTGTGTTACCATTTGCTACTACATTAGTTATACCTTTTTTATTCCAAAATTATTGTCCAGTTTGAAAGTTCATTTTTAATATAATTAAAAATAAAAATTTAAACTAGACAATTATTTCGAAACAGAGCAGGCATACCAGTTTATAATTATGTGAAACCGTGACTCGGGACATCACAACATCATTAAATCTGCTTTCTCCTTTTGTAAACGGAATTTCTCGTTATTCTTCCTATAAACTAAAACAGGAATCCATTTAAACAAGAAAGAATGATTATGGAATAAAAATTGCTCCGAATGTGCAATAAAAAATAATAATTTTGTACATATGTGAAACTGATCATTACCGGCATAAATTCATATTAAGAGTGGTATAAAATACGAAATGACTGTTCCATGAAAAACCCACGAGAACAAGAATTTGTTCGGTGTTGTAGTTCTTATTTTCATCTAGCCAGCGTAATCGGCTGGATTTATTTTTTATTTATTATTATCATTATTTTTTTACATTTTTCATAATAATATCAATTTTGACATTTTCAAACAAAGCTCGTACAATTACCCCGCCCGTTGGACATCTGTTGACGTCGATCAATTCAAAAAAAGTTGCTGACATTGACTTGTTCAAAACTTATGTTCATTTCTTCATCATGCGTTCAGGTTGGCTTTCAATTTGTTCTTTACTCTGTTTTCTTCTCATATATATCATGAGATGAAGTTAGTCCAATTTTTTTTTATTGGGGCGCATTAAGTGTACTGTATACACTATACTCTATATATATACCATGCGAAGGAGAGAAGTTATGGTGGTGTAAAACTGTAAATGCCTGAATGTCAAACAGTGGGGAAAGGGAGCTGGCAGTTAACCTAATAATAAAATACTACTTGTTATGCACGTGCGTAGCATCCGAAAGGGGATAACGTGGCACTTTGTTTGACAACCTAAACCATTCCCCGTCTGCCACGTCCTGGTCAACCGTCCAACTTTCTTGTTCGGTTCATCTATTGCCACGTCCACTAATCATATAAATTTTCTGAAATGTAATTAATCAGATTAAAAAGATAATAAATAAAATTATTAAAAATTAAAATGTCCCCTACTTTGAACATTGTCTTCTTTTCTTTCTTTTTTTTTTTTGTGATATCTAACAATATCGTTCAAGTACAATTTCAGTTTAATTATAATTACAATTTCTCATATAAAAAGGAAAGATTAAAAAATAATGTAATATTATTTTTATGAGACGTCATGTATTTTAAAAAGATTAATTCTTACCTTCAGTGACTTATTTTTTTTATAAAAAAAAAATGGAAATGGTACTAGTACGACTAACTATCATTTGGTTCATAGAACAAACAAGAATTCCGCCCTTTATTCTCATTTGGTTTAAATAGTTAAATGTGATTAACACACGAGGCTTGGACAACCTTTCTCTTTCTAAAATTCAATAGAGAGAAAGTCCTCTCTTTTTCCAAATGAGAAGGGCCATTATCCCCCGTAGTTCATACAACCAGCAACCAATTTCCAGTATGGCCTTCCTTCTCAGATAGGAAGGGCGGCATTTTGGGAGCAGATGAATACCAACATCATCAATTTCCAGTACCTTATGATAGTACTAGGTGACTTTAACCAATTTCTACACCAAGAAGACAAGCTTGGGGGTAGACCTGTGACAGAACAGGCCACTTGGCCTATTCAAAACTTCCTGAACCACAATGATCTTGAAGAACTCAAGAGCGTTGGTTGTTGGTACACCTGGACCAACAAGCGTTCTAATCAGGAGTCGATCTTTGAAAGACTTGACAGAGCATTTGTTAACAGACAATAGCTCTCTCAGTTCTCCAAAGCTGTAATTCGCACACTTCCCATCATGGTTTCTGACCATGCTCCTGTCTTGGTTCAAATTAAGGACAAGAGAAAATCTCCAAAGAAACGGCACAAGTTTGAACAGTTTTGGTCTAGATGTCCCAAATCATAGGATTTGGTGCATTCAGCTTAGACACAAGGTATCGTACAGTTACCAAACCTTCAGGATAGGCTTTCCTACCAACTCAAATCAAGCCTAACCAGTCTACACAATTGGAACAGAGAAAACTTTGGTAATATAGATTAAAAAAAAAAAGTCATTACAATCACTGCACAATTGTCTAGGCTTCAATCACAGTGGGAGGCCAACACAACTAACATTGTTTTCAGAGATCAACTTGAAGAGAAATCTCAGAAACTTGAAGTTGCTTTACAATACCAGCATGATTATTGGCAGCAACGATCTAAGCTTATTTGGCTTTTACAAGGGGATAGAAACACAAAATTTTTCCATAAGTGGGCATTAAGATGCAAGGGTAATAATTGGATCACTGAATTAATCAACAACACAAGTCAGCGGATACAGGGTCAGGAGCAGATGGCAGACTTAATCCAGGCTCATTTCACCCAGATTTTTCAGCCATCACCTGATCAATCTCAAGGTTCTTCTTGTCACTCCCTCTTCATGCATAAACTCCTATAGAATGTCTAAGAGACTCTCACCTTGGATCAGGCTTCTCAACTGAATTGCCCTTTTACTGCAACTGAAGTGTGGGAGGCAGTTAAACAAATGGCGCCCTGGAAGGCCCCAGGTCCTAATGGAATGCCTGCTGGTTTTTATAAAACCTACAGGCACAGCATAGGGGAGGATGTAGAGAACATCATTCTGGAAGCCATTAACCACCAGGAATTCCCATTGGAATGGAATCAAACTAATATGGTATTGATTCCTAAGATACCCAATCCTACTTCCCCAGCTGATTTCAGACTAATAAGCCTGTGTAATGTAAAGTACAAAATCATTACAAAGATGATCACCGACATGCTTAAGTCCATCATCTCAGATCTTATTGATTAGCACCAAAATGGTTTTATGCCAGGAAGGAACATAAGTGAGAATATTCTGATTGCACATGAAGTCATAGAATGCATCCATAAAAAGGAACGGGATCTAGGGTTGGCAGCTATAAAACTGGATATGAGCAAAGCTTATGACAGGGTTTCTTGGCCATTCTTGGAAGCAGTACTACAAAAAGCAGGTTTTTCTAGTTGATCAAGTTCATAATGCATTGTGTTTCCACTGTATCGTATTCCATCCAATTCAATGGTGAAGGCCTCCTTTATTTTTTCCCAAAGAGAGGTCTCAGACAAGGATGCCCACTATCCATGTATTTGTTCATTCTATGCCAACAGGTCATGTCCTCTGCAATCAAATCAGAGAACCAATCTGTTACAGGATTGGGAGTCAAGATAAGCAGGAGTGCACCGGGGATTGGCCATTTAATGTATGTTGATGATAGCTTATTCTTCATTGAGTGTAAGGAAGACTCCATCCAAGCTTTATCAGGATTAATTGAGACCTATACAGCTTTCTCTGGGCAAAAAATCAATCATCAGAAATCCTTCATTCTGGCAAGTACAAATACCTCCCCTGAAATGAAGTATCTCCTTCATTCTACCACTGGTATTCCACCAGAGGACTTCAACAACAAATATCTAGGCCTCTCTCTAGATTTTAAAGAGAAGAAAAAGGTAACTTTCAGAGAATTTACTACCAGACTTGAAAGGAAATTTGTTGATTGGAAAACGAAACTTCTGACCTTTGGTGGTCGGGTAACTCTGGCAAAAACTACATTATCAGCCATGTTAGTGTACCCAATGGGGGTCTTCAAACTTCCAGCATCTACTCTAAGGAAGGCAGAAAGCATTATAGCAAACTTCATCTGGAAAGCGGATGATCAGGGCAGAGGAGTTCACTGGAGGTCCTGGAAAAAGCTAAGCAAGTCCATATATCATGGTGGTTTGGGTCTAAAAGCAACTAAGGAGTTCAATCAGGCTCTTAGCCAAACATGCTTGGAAGATTTTGTCACAGTCGTCCTCATTACTGGCATCTTTGTATAGAGCCAAATACTGCTCTACAGAACCCTTCCCTCAACCATGTCCACCCACCAATGCCACTTGGGGATATAGAAGCATTCTTTGGGGCTCCCAATTACTACAAGGAAATTCCAAGTGGAAAATCATCTCAGGTTGGACAACACACATTGCTGATGATTGGATTCCCAACAACCCAAACCCATTCCAGAGAACTTCTTTCCTAGCTACACACTCCAATATAATGGTCAGAGATCTTATCAACTCTAATGGACAATGGAAACTGCCATTTCTCCGTACTATCTTCCCAAACCACATCATCCCACACATCACTGGGATCTACATTGATCAGTCAAGAAGTTCTCAAGATGATAAGCTCATTTGGACGAATTCAAGTCATGACAATTATACGGTTAAGTCGGGCTACCATACAGCACTAAATCTGGAAGGACAAATAGGAACTCACCCCATAATTTCAGCTCAACTGGAAATCCGGGCTTGGAAACACTCTGGAATTCAAAAGTTCAACCGAAGAAAAAATATCTTTTCTAGAGGGTAGCGTTGAATGCTCTTCCAACTAAAGCATGTTTACACAGAAGAGGTATTCTGAAAGATCAACTATGTCCGAGATGCTTCACTCAAATTGAGGATAATACTCATCTGTTTCTTAACTGTGCCATATCTCAAGCTATTTGGAGTTTTGCTTATCCATCCTTCCATTTGATCCTGAATGGCTCCTCCTCATCACTACTGGATTGGTTCTTTAACTGGGTACAAACCTCTCCCTAAGATGAAGACATAAATCTCTTCCTAACCATATTCTGGAAGATATGGATTGAAAGAAACGACAAAGGTTGGCGATCTCAAAGCGTGGATCCAGTCATATCCTGGAGAATAATACAAGATGATCTCAATCAGCACAAGCTCTTGTTGCGCCTCCAACAACAACAACCTTCAAGTCAACGTCCTGCAAACATCCGCTCATCCTCCACTTCGGGTGTCCCCAATGCAGTTATTGTCCTTGACGGCTCCTTTCATCCTGTAACTCACAACTCAAGAGGAGCTTGGAAAATTTAGTCACTAACAGGATTACTAATGCAAATTGAAGAAACATGGATCTGCACAGAGCCTTAGGACGGGTGGCGATGATGATCTAGGCGGCGGCGGCGGATGGCCTAAAACCTGCAAGACAGAGCCTCGGGTGTCTCCCGAGGGTAGACTCTCTGATACTTAAGTCAGTAAGAGAATAAAGAGAGTAGAGAAAGAAGTATGTGTATTGTGTGTAGAAAGTGTAGAAGATAGGTAGAAGATATGTATTATGGGAGAGGTACCACCTCTTTATATAGAGGTGGTGTTACCTGTTTAAACCCTAGAGGAATAGGTTTAGGTGGTGGCTTAATCTCTAAGTAACCTAATCCTAGGCCTAATAGGCCTAGGGTTTATTTTGGACTCGTCAAGTACCCCTAGCAAGCCATATTCTCGAGACTTGATGAGAAGGATATGGATTGCTACGAGTGTTGATGTCTTCTCCTGGTGTTGCCCCAGTTCTCGGGTATCACCTATAGAAAGATAAAGAGAATAAAATGCCTCGAGGAGGTCTTTGTGTTAGTGAGTTCCAGATTGGCAGGGGGAAGCTTGTGTATGCCGAATTAGGAGGATGGCGCCTAGATTCTCTTATTTGAAAGTGAGAAGCCTATAGTGCCTGTCGTGCAGGTCTTGTGGCTGTGCCCATCTAGTAGGTCTTATTTGGCCGTTGCTCGACTAGCAGGTCTTTGTGGGTCGTGCACGACTAGCGGGTCTTATTTAAACCTGGTGCCCGACTAGCAGGTCTTTTTGGGTCGTGCCCGACTAGCAGTTCTTATTTGAACCCGGTGCCCGCCTAGCAAGTCTTTCGGTTCCTTTCTGATGTGTGATGGTCCCCAATGCCTGATTTGAAGGATGGTCCCTGTATATTTGGATGCTCGATATGCAATAATGTGATGTATGTATCAAAAAGATATTGTCATGATATAAACAATATGCTTATAACATGAATAACAGTTTATAGGCTTAGATTCGAGAAGCATAGTTAGAAAAGATTTGAGAAGTACCTCGGTTTCCAGTTAAATTGATTACTCGAGAAGGTGTTACCTCGATTCTGAAAATGTATTATTTGGGTAGATGAAAGTCGAGATACGTCTTCTCGAACACTTTGAGTAGTAGTAAGATGCTCGAGGGATGCTTGCCCCTTAGAGGAGATGTATCTCTCGAAATTTAAATCTTCGAGATTGCCCCTTGCTAATTGTTCTTCTCGATCAGCTGTGGAGCAAGTGTAGCTCCTCGATTATTTGTGCAATCGAAAGCTTCTTTGTGCTACTTGTCGGCTGACGTATTCTTGGCCAAATAAAAATAATTTTTTTGCGTGATTTTCTTGTTGCAAAATCGGAGCAACGAATTAACACCGTGGCTGCGAAAGATACAAAAGATTTCGTGCTTCGCTAAGAAATTTATTTGGTTGTGAAGACCAAACAAATCGGTCCCACTGGACGTGCCACTTGACGGAGCATGGATCTGCATGGAGCCTTAGGACGGGTGGCGATGATGATCTAGGCGGCGACGGACGACCTAAAACCTGCAAGACAGAGCCTCAGGTGTCTCCCGAGAGTAGACTCTCGATACTTAAGTCAGTAAGAGAATAAAGAGAGTAGAGAAAGAAGGATGTGTATCGTGTGAAGAAGGTGTAGAAGATAGATAGAAGATATGTATTATGGGAGAGGCACCATCTCTTTATATAGAAGTGGTGTTACTTGTTTCCTGAAACCCTAGCGGAATATGTTTAGGCGGTGGTTTAATCTCCAAATAACCTAATCCTAGGCCCAATAGGCTAGGGTTTATTTTGGACTCGTCACAAATTAAGGTTGTGGCTTTTTCCTCATTATCCGCTTTTCAAAGTGAAGCCACCACTTGTTTACTGCCCAACATGCTTGGTCTTTTGGCATCAGAGATGTCATTGTTTAGATAGATTGTGCAGAATTAACTTCCACTCAATGAATTTCTTTATTTCTGGTGGAAACTCAAGAAGTCATAGCTAATATTACAGAATTAATGTCTAAATTTCATTCATATTCTTAGTTAAAGTTTGAAGATCAGATGTAAGTGATATGCATAATCTGGCCTACATGGGAATGCAATGTACTAACATCAACCCTTACGTTTAATATACAGGTACTTTTTCAAAAAAAAAAAAACACACGAGGCTGGAGGCAAGACAACATTATCAATTATTCCCTCTGTCCCAAAATTATTGTCCACTTTGAGATTTCACTTTTAGTACAATTTGAACTAGAAATTAAAACTCAAACTCGATAATAATTATAGGACCGAAGGAATATATTTTATTCAGAAATCCTCTTGGTGATTGTTTTGACATTAACATCACTCGCGATTTTAGCACACAGATTAACTTTGTCATTACTAGCTAGATTGTAAATATCTTCCTCAAATTCGTACGTACTGCTTCCACCGGTCTATTTTAAGAATCCATACCGTATATATGCAGCAACTCCTAACAGTGAAGAAGATATATGTATATGTAGTGTGTGCTCTCACAGTTTGAGATTTAATTATACGTGTATGGTTTCTCTTTGTTGGTGTTCGTTTGTGGTTTATGCCACATCACAGTCTAAGTCACTGCCAACACATATATTTTCTTGAAAACTGCCACACAGTATATACTTTTAGTGTTACCCTTGATTTCATTTTATTCACAAGAGTTTACTTATTATTTTGTAAGATAATTAAAATTATTTAATTATAGAAATAACGTGCCAAGTTAACTACAAAGTACCAAAATATCGTCACATCAAAAGAGTCACAAAAACACCGAGTCGCCTTCATATACTCATTGATGCATATTTGAGTACTGGAAATTGATAGTCTTTCCTTGTCCAAAAGGGAAACGATCGAATAATTAATTATGTGTTCTTGCTGTGTGGCCTTTCTCTCCCATATCCTTAGTCGGTTGAAATATGTATGTATTTTGGCATTTTTTCATCTGTCGTTGTTCCTTGGATTTTATTCTTTACCTATGCTATGCAACAATTGAATATCTTTGTTTTTCTTTTCCAAAAAAAAAAAAAAAAAGATTACGTACATCTCAAATTACCTTTTACATAATTGGTACGTGGTAAAAATTATGTAAGATTTTTACCTTTAATCTAGCCATGTTGCTCAATGATTAACCTAGATATCATAATTTGGCTAGTCTCTTTTTTTTTTTCCCCGATCGGAATGTTATTATTCCTTAATTAGTTAAAAATTTTACAAAACCACTCCTATACCCCTTCCCCCAAGTAGTTCTTTCATTTATCACTAGGTGCTTGCCCGGGCTTTACAACATTATATTTTTAAATTAAATATACAAATGGTAAAAGTATTTTTCAACTTTAACTCAACTTATTATATTTTAAATTTTAAAAATAATAAAAGATTCATTTATTTATATCATTAATGTCTTACTCTATTAAATATTAATTGATTGATTATAATTATTTATTTATATCATTAATATCTTATTCTATTAAATATTAATTGATTGATTATAATTAAGGACAAGAAAAGTTAACACAATTAAAGATTGTAGAAATTAATTTTTTTATAAAATTACGTAGTTTTTGTTGGGCGGGAAACGGATGTATGAGAACGCGACATGTCAACCTTTTTTTTCCCTCTTGGACTATTATTTTAATAGGATATATAGATATAGATAGATTAGTTATGGATTATAAAACTTGTGGACGAATAATCAATTCGGATAACTTGGTTCATTTGAAACCCAATACTGTAACTTACATGGCTACTTACATGAAGCGGATTATGACAGAGTACGTATTGTTGCCACAAATTTGAAACACCGTGATTGTTTCGCATCAAAATAAAATGATAACTTATCAGAATATATCCTTTTAGGATTCTTGATTTCCTTAACATATATGTCCAGATTCAATTATTTATACTTGACCAACTTGGCGTCTAAGTTAACCGGAACAACACAATATGTTCAACGATAGACTAGATTTTGAATTAGGTATCTATTGGTACAATGTAAAAATGGTACTTATTAACCCAAAAAAAAAATGTTATTTAAGTCACGCTAATGAAAATTATTATTTAATCAACAATCCTAAACGACACTGCAGTCCCCTGTGTTGTTAATAGAAAGAGGAAAAATAACCGTCCGCAATCATCTTACTTGTGATTTTTTTAACTTAAAAAAAAAAATCAAATGATGTGTTAAAAATGTAAAATGTGTATACTTTGGAAATTGAGAAAATAAATAAAGAGAAATTTCCCAATAAATAAATGGTTACTGTGTAAATAGTTACATGCATATAGAATATATAGAGTGATGTAAATAGTAAACCGACAAATATGTACGAACCATGACGTAAATAGTTATAGAGTAATGTATATAGAGCCTAGAGGTAAATATGAATAAACCTGACAATTATAAATGAGGTAATGATATTGTACTCCTTCCCATCATTATGATTTGTCTTATATTTTATATAGTTTGCATTTTTTTAAAATACGTATTATGTGAAATCTAGAAAAAGTCAAAATGATTTATAATAAGGACGGGAGTGTGTACATGAGATTTTCAATAAATCACTGAGTTAATAATACTACAATGGAACTCACTAGCTAGCTAGTTGGTAAGTGTTTCTCGGTTCAGAGATACAGTCATAAACTAGAGAATGGCACCAAAATCGAAGAAGATTCATGGCCTCATTAAGAAAATGATTAAAAAAAAGAAGAACAGAAAGGGTGATCAAAACGAAGAGAAAAGAATTAAATAAAATATATAATGATGACCCTTTCCAAATTCATCGTCATCATCATCATCAGTCATCACCATAAGCATAATGGGCTGCCCCCATTTCTTTGTTTCCTCTTTTTTCCCTTCTTTTAAGTGCTAACGCTTTTCTAACTACTTTAAAATGTCAGCAATCTGATTATAGTTTACACTTTATAGTGTGCAACACAACAGGGGTTTATGTAAAAGAAATAACAAAAATCCAACCCAACGAAGAAAAGGAAAAGGTGAGTCTTGCTCCTTTCTGTGTTGTTTTGTTTTGTTCTTCATTTCATAACTTGTTCCTTCGTATTTCTCTTCCTTCACAGAAACTTCATAGTACTTTAATACTTTCCCAACACTACTACTTCATACTTAATTCTGACTCTCTCTTCTCTTTTATCTCTCTAGATTTAAAAGGGTGTGTTGATAAACATTTATAACCCTTGTCCTGATTTTATATATTGTTTCTGGGTTTACCATCAAATAAATTGCATCTTCAGCTTCAACCACAATTCACATGAATCTTCCATTCTCAAAGCTGGCAAACTTACCTCTTCTGCTCTAGCTCTAAAAATCCCATCTTTCTGTTTTCCCTCCCCTCTTGATTTCCAAGAATTTAATTTTTTATGTATTCCTTCTGGGTTTACTATTAACATTCTGCAGCATCAACCGCAATTCACAAGAATCTTGATTCTCCTCTCCGAGCTGGCAGTTCAACTATAAAAATACCATCTTTTCTTTTGCTGGGTATGTTATCTCTCAATACCCAAGAGTTCTTTTCCCCTCTAGTATACTAGAGTATACAGTACGAGCTTTGTGCGTCATCAAAGGTCCTGTAATTGATTAGTGATTACAGAGCGAATTGAATTTCGAATCTCTTCCACTACCCCCAATTCTGTGTTTTTTATTTTTTAACAGCCCAGTTGAGAATTCCTGTTGGGGGAGAGAGATTGAATCTTCTGGTGCGGGTGTCAATGAATATTATGCTTTATTTTCTCTCCCTGTCTCGTGTATTTTTACCGATTGCTTCTGGATTATGCATATGTATGTATTTCGGGCTTTGCTTTTGATTCCTTTTAGGAATGAGTGTTTCTTTCTGACCCTTTACTTAAAAGCCTGAAACCAACTAAAAAGGTTTCCTTTTCAGTTACCAATAACAAATAGAAAGGTGGAAAAAAAAAAGCAGCTTTTTTGGGAAGGATGGTTAGGACTTCAATTGCAAAATTGAAACTTCGCCATTGGCTTTGATATCTCTCCTGTCAATCTTTGACTGTCTATGTTAATTGCTTATTCTAGTCCATTTACTGGAATAGAGATTGAGAAATTTGGAATTGAGAAGGGAAAGTGTAGGGCTTTCTTTTCCTTTTCCATGTTTTTGGGGGATGGTTGGTGCATTCCTTTCCTGTGATGATATTGGTGTTTCTCTCTTTGTTTTCTGTCACATTTGATGGTATGATTTTTCCTTGAGAAGTTACCGGAGATTTTGACTATTTGGGTTCATTGTTTTGATCAGGAGAGACAAGTGAGCCATTTTATCCATCTTTCAGAAAGCCATTAACTTTTTTACATGAACTCTGGAGTTGACTGATTGGCTTCGCTTGCAAGTTGCGGGGTAGTCTCGTGAGTACCCAACTGTTTAGCTGGTAGTTCATTTAATGAATTCTATACCTTTATGACGTTTGATTGCTGCAAAAAAATTCAAAATCTTGTGATAGTTACGGCACTCTTTTGAACTAATAACCATTGCAGGTACCACAATTTCTCAAGCCTGTCTACAGTTTTAGACAGACATATAAATCTATTTCTGTTTTTCTTTCCCCCTTGATTTTTTTTGGGCTCTAGGAACTAAATACATGTTAATTTCTTGCACTGCTAGATCTAAGTAAATAATGGGATGCTTGGTATCGACGCCAAAGGACACAGGTGGGAATCGGAGGCGGCCTGGAAATATAGGCGAAGTTTCGGTATTTGTTCCAGGATTACGGATTC
Organism: Oldenlandia corymbosa var. corymbosa; assembly: GCA_949775105.1. NCBI lineage: Eukaryota > Viridiplantae > Streptophyta > Magnoliopsida > Gentianales > Rubiaceae > Oldenlandia > Oldenlandia corymbosa. Next base: position 56,323 of record OX459124.1, on the reverse strand, counting down.
CGCAGCCTGTGGATTTCTCCCAAGCTCTTGGCAGTCACTTATCCAAAAGTTTAATAGAGCGCCTTTCTGCACTTAGAACTAGAATAGTTGTAATGGCAGGTCAAGAAGCTCCAACCATTACTAGAACAAGAAGGAGAACTGCAACGCAACATGGTAGGCTTGTGTGTTTAACTTACCATGCAATCTCTTTTCATTTTTCTCTGGTTGTTCGGTTCTTACTCATTCATGAAGCTTGGATGTCTCCTGCAGGAGGTTCCACACTGGCTGATCTTCTGCAGGCCCTGGAAGATTACTTGCCAGTACTTTTGGGTTTAGTTAAAGATGGTATGCACTATGTTACTACGCCACTGGATGTATACAGGCATGAGCTCATGGTATATTTCTGATGTTCCTGAATTTCATGTGCAGGGAACCCGTTACAGCATAAAGTACAATTTGCTTGGGTTAATCAAGAGGATGAAGTTGAGGTAAATTAAAAAAACATTTGTCTGACTGATATTATTACTCTTTCCTTCTAGATTACATCTTTGTAATAGTCGTAAGTGCAAATTTCGGTGTTCTAGGAAACGGCAATGTACAGTGCTTGGTATGAAGTGCTGTCAGTTTTGCACTTGATGGCGATGCTATCACTATCACAAGCCAATCTATTGCTTCTTCCCAGAATTTCTGCTGATGGTTATCAGCCAAAGGTATCGGAAGGTATGCCATGAAGGTCTGAGGTTGCTACTAAATGAACTGCATGAATTATCATGACATTTACAGAAAGAATGTCATCTTCTTGTCAGATGTTGGCATATAAGGGTTCTCAAATTATGTAGAAGTCAGTTGTATTGACTTTATTCTGGTTGCATTTCAACTTCATTCTTTTGTGTATTAGAGAGCAGGCGGTCTTGTGTTGATGTGTTCTTAAAGGCGGCTGGATATCTTGATTGCGCTGTTCGACAAGTTCTCCCTCAGTTTCCTAGTGAATTGAGGTCTAATAGTTATTTTGATTACTGGTTATTTTGATCGAAGACATCATCAGAAGCTTCAAGACTTATTAATCTGAGCAATGTTTTATTTTAGGAGAAATTTACCAGTGGATCTCGCAGAAGGGGTTTTAAGAGCACTTTGCCTTCAGGCATTAGGGCAGGTATTTCTCAGATCATGGTCCTCTTGCTTATGTAGGCATGAAAAATTTCCTCCTGTTATTGCACTTCCTTTTGTTGTGTAATTAAGCACTATTTGTATCTGCTGATACAATGTATTAGCGATAATGGGCGGGTAAAGCAATCTTCCATACCAATTTTTCCCATCTTTGATGAGCCTATTTCCTGTATATATAACATATTTATCCAGTAAAAGTATATATGAAAGTAATTTGAAGAGTTGCTCTTATAAAACTTTCTTGTTCATATTTTGCTACATCTCACTGCTTCAGCCCGAGGTTTGGTTTCTGTTTCGGCCGAATTACAGTATTTTGTTTCTCTAGTTCTGATTTGTGTATAAGAATACCGCCAAAAAGATTTTAGTACTGAGATCCCTGGATGCAAGTATCAGAATTTTTAATGATAATAGAGTGAAATGAAGAAAATTGTTTATTTTCCATGTGACATGTACATACAGCTTTTCTTTTACTTGTTGTTTGTTGGATTCTTTATGCCTGGTGTATTGCCGACTTCTGAACCTAGTTTAAACAAAATGACTGTGTTAGCAGTGTTTATTTTTTGTTTGTTTCTGGTGTTTGTTCACTGGTTTTTATCTTATTGTTCATTAGGGGGTTGATATTCAACTTGGTCTTGCAATTGACAGCACCAAAGCTACGCTAGCTGTGAAGCGTAGGCTTGCTTGTGAGATGGTGAAATATTGGCAACAGGTACATCTTTCTTTTTGAGTTCTTAGCACAACTACAGTTATATTCAAGTTTCTGATTCAATATGGACAATTTCCTATGGGATTTTAAAGATGTAATGCTGTTTGCACTTACAGATAGCATCATAAATGGCATCTTTTCTTTATTTTTCTTTCCATGTGTCTTTTTCTATTATTTATTGTGCATTGCGTCCTCGATAAATGAAGTTTGGGTTTAGTGAATGGGGAGGTTGGTTAACCTTGACGTTTATGGCACTGGTGGAGACTAGCGTTTATGATATATGTTATGTGTGGATGTTGTCTCCAATTCACTGAGTTTTTCTTATGGCTTTTGACTTTTATTAGTCTTGCACTAACATTGTTAGTTTGCCAAGGTAAAAAGCTATCTGCTTACCGAAAGTTCTTCCATTTTGTTGCTTTTATAGGCCCAAGATAACATCATGAACCTTCCCTTAGCAAATGGTTGGGGGGAAAAGCATCGGCTCTTTATTAAATGGAAGTATATTGAATCCCGGGTAACTTGTATTTCACTTGGCTTTTCCCCTGATTAATTTATTTTGGCTTTGCAGTTTCTGCTTTTTGGGTTGGATCATTTAATCCTTTACGTTCTTAAATTTCAGTATCATTTGTGTCAAAAACTGTTTAGCACAGTCCACTCTTACAGATGTAACCAGAAAAGACTAGTTTTTGCTTCTTCCTCCTTTTTTTTTCCCTTTTTTTCTTTAATTAAAAAGAACTCTTATTTAATCTTCTGGAACTTACATGAAATTTCCATTTATGAGCAGGCTGCAGCATACTATTATCATGGTTTGATTCTTGATGAGGGTAACACAGAGAAATCCCATGGAATGGCTGTGGCTGCACTGCAAGCAGCGGATGAATATCTGAAAGAAAGTAGAAAGGCATCTGAAGCATTCAACTTGGCTGTTCCTCTATCTAGGTAATAGTCTTACTTACATCTCGTTTTCCTGGGCCCTATGACTTAAACAAGTTAAATGTTTTATCAAGTTGATTATCAAAATCGGGTGGAGTAAATCAAGGCTTTTGGTTATTTTACTCATCTAGGGTGGGTAGATATCAAACTTCATGATTGTTTCTTTGTGCTTGTTCAACAACAATAATAAATCAAATCTGAGGGCCTTTTTGCATGCAAATCAGTCAGCATCATCGACATATGTTTTCCACTAGCTATTAACTTGTTCCATACACATAACACATCATATGGATAGTTTATCAATACGGGACATTATTTGAAACGTGAGATTTTTCAGCTATTGCTGTTGTTAATGCAGAAACCCGCCCCTGTGGGGAACCATGAAATTTCTCTCGGAGAAAATTCCAAAGGATACTTCTAGCAAGGTGCGAATCAACAAGGACTTGTATTCCTCCGAAAAGTAAGTTACCTCTTCTCCTTGATGAATTTGGATAATGGGATGGCTGTTTCTTTATCTTGCACTGTGTGTGTGTACATTAGATGGACATCATTTCGTTGTAACCTTGGAATCTGATTAAAATTATCCAGACAAATTCAATCTTTCCTCAAAATCCATTTCATGAGCATACAAAATCTAATGCAAGTACACATGAATTCATGGTTGGGAGTTTTTTTTTTTTTTTTTGAACTGCAGAATCATGGAGACGGCACCAACATTACCAGACTTCGCTTTGGCCCTAAAACCGGAAGAGTATCAGCTTCCAGCTGTGGATACGTCCTGGAGGAATGAAGAGAACACACATCGGGCTTCAGCGTAGAAAATAATTGAACAATGTGATTATCACATCACATCATATCAGTCGGTTTGATAACAAATAATGGCAAAAGGCGGATATAAAAATCTGATGGCCTAAGATTGAGAGTGCATATAAAAAGGCTCTTTTTTCCTGCTTCACCCCCTCCCTCTGATTTTGTTATTGTTTTGTTTCTTTCTTTGTTTTTCTTTTTTGCCCTCTTCCACTTTAATTCTTTTGCATAATCCTTCACCTGTCTGATGCTTCAAGATATACTAGAGAAAAAGCTGATCTCGTCCCCTTTCCTGTAATTACATAACTGGGCTTCCATTTCCATACCCATTTGGCTATTGTTAAAATTAAAAAGAAAAACAAAAACTAGAGAGTACGCTATTGTTGGTATAATTCCAAATTTTGGTCTTTAGGTATCTTACTGTGTTTCCCGTCATACTGGTCCCTTGTTACATTTTTTGTGCTAAATTTATTTCTGTACACGCAGGTCTTATTGTTTACCAAAAAATCATATGTGAAACAATTGTGTAAGTATTTATTTATTACAACATAAAAGTGTCACAAATAGTTTGTATCCTTTTCAAATGGGTTTAACAAAATTAATTAACTGTGCAAAGCACAAATACAAATAGTTCGGCTGAGCAGTTTCTCCATTTCCGACAAATATCCAAAACTTCTTGCGATTTTCTTTTTAATCCTTTTTTTCTAAAATGTTAATGTTGTATATTATCTATATAGGTCTCATACTGTCTTTGATCGTCTTCAAACACGTACGACGTACCTGTAAAACCTTGATGCAAATACTCAGATTCGAGAGACATAAAATGGTAGGGTAGCTTCAATTAATTATAGGAAAAGGAGAAGCAAACGATAATTATTTGTGACGTTTTTCAATTTTTGTAATTATGTTCCCTCAGCCCCAAATGTGGAAAAACCGGATTTTTCTGTTTTTTTTTTTTTGATGTTTATACCATTTGGTAATTATTTCAAAGTATCAAAAGTACATTTGCTCTACAATTCCCACTGTCGTCTCAAAGATCTCTCTACTGTGATGCTTTTCAATAGCGTGAACTCCATTGCACGAGTTTTCTAATTCTTGGCAATTACGCTCCCGGAAATATCATTGTTTGCAATCACAGCTTTCTTTCCACCTTCTACATCGTCTCAGGTCCCTAATATCAAATCAAAATAATACCAAAGGTTATAGCCAATGAAGACAGATCTCTAAGTCTCTTGCCCTACGTCCTATCGTGAAAAATGAACAAACCAGATCGTAGTTTCAATAACCGGGGGGAAAAAGAAAATTTTCAAAGTCAGTAACCAAAAAAACTGCATAAATTAGACCAACTTGAACATAACATTTGAAATACAAGAGTAATTGAGACTGCGACATCAGCAAAGAAAGAGAAGATTGAAACATGAGAACAACAACAGGGAGGCAGGTCCATGTTGAGTGCTTCGGCTGTGTCTAAAATTGGAGGCCATGTTCTCGGGCTGCATCAGCGAGGGCTTCGATGCGTCCATGGTACGGGTACCCACCGCGATCAAAGGCCACCTTTGTAATCCCTTTCTCAAGACATGACTTTGCAATTACTTCCCCTACTTTTTTAGCGACATCCTGATACAAACACACACACACCCCAGTGTTATGTCCTTCCGTAGCTTCTAGTCACCAAGTTCACAGGGGAAACGGTTTCAATGGTGAACAGACAATGTACGGTACAAATGGGAATGCCTTAGTCCCTTTGAATTGATATCAAACCTAACTGTCAATTCTACTCCCCAACTTTACATCGTTTAACATGTTCAAGACCTTTTACATTTTACAGGGATGGATGTTACATTAGCTTTTAAGTGGTGTTGGACCTTTTAGGTTCCTGGTTTTATTCATTACAATCCCTTGGCTCTCTTTTGAAGCACTCGCCAATTGAGAGCAGGGCCCCTAATAACTTTTTGCAGAAGCAATTATAAGGATGATAAGCCTACGACTGGCAAAACATGGTTTAAGTTGGAGACATGGCAGTCCAAACTCCAACAGACATGGTACCGTTATCAAAATTTTCAGGAACATTAATTAGCTTTTGCTAAGCAACTAGAAATGCAATCCAGAGATACCCACATTTGATTCAGATATAGAGCACTCAATAAAAGTGACTTTGTAAGAAAAGGAATGCCGTATCCGAAATGTAGAATCAAAAAAAAGAAACAAAGCACAAGACATTGACAATGGAAAAGTTGGGGAAAATGGAGGGAACTTACGATGGTGGGAGAGGAAGAGAAATCGAAGAGTTCGGAGATGGGCTTTTGCATGGTGGAAGCAGAGGCAAGAGTGTGCATCTTAGAATCGTCAATCACCTGAACATAGAGATGCTTGTTGGACCGGAACACGCACAGTCTAGGTCTCTCGGGTGTACCTTCTACCTACACCCACCACACCAACATATATATATATATAGACATACAAAATGCAATTGGAAATAGGAATCACGAAGAAAATTAAAAGAATTGGGAGGTGATGGAGGGGCACCTTCTTCCGAATGCGGGCATGGCGGGCAGTTCGGTCTTCTCCTCGGGTTCTGGTCTTGGCTTGGACCTGAAGAGTGAGGGTGGTGAGAGGAGGAGGAGGATGGGAGGAAATGGGAGCCCTCCGGAGGGATAAATTCCGGTTAGACGCCGACAGCCGGGAACACCAACTGAAAGAGGCGGAGGAGTTAGTTGCAGCAGAAGCAGTAGTGATGAGATTGCAGCAAGATGAAGATGAAGACATTTTGGCTTATCCCCTTTTCTCTCTCGTTCTTCTTCCCTTTTAGTAATTAGAACCAACGACAAAGATAAGGCAACTCCAGTCCGGTTCCATGGGCCGGGCCGGGCCGACTCACACCTATTTCACGCCGGGGACTAGCTGCCGTTAGTGAATCAACACCAAAGTAACCGTGTCCTGTTGGTTTTAACAGCAGCATCAAGAAACACATCCAAACCATTAAGGCCGCTAGGGTTAGGCTAGTGAATCGACAGCAAAATTCAACTCTCGGGTTTATATGTTGTAACTCCACCACCCATTCCTCTTCAAAAGCTTCACGAGCAGCCATCACCAGGGATCGATTCATGCCACAAAACATCCATATCAGCGTTTTTTTCAGTCACTCTGCTGCACTCCATATTTTTACTACATACATTTACATTGTAATAATGTTCCATACTAGTAATGATTAACGGGTTACAAAACATGTTCAATCTTTCCTAACCTTTCTTTGTATTACATTCAATGAATGAATTCCTTTTCTTTCTAAAAACTAATTTTGAGTCCTGAATGTACATGAAAATACAACCAAAATGCAACTTCTCCCATCCTCAGTTGTTTTACTCCCTTCACTGACCCTGTTGTGGTCCTTTCATCCTCTCTACGATGTGCCTTCCTTTCTCTTCTATGTGTCTCCTCTTCTCTTCTAGCTTCTCTCCCATCTTTTTCCCAAACCCAAGCATTCTTGCCCTCACTCTCTTCCGTTTCGAATCCTCCTCATCGTCCGTGTTATCATTCAGCTCTCGTTGAGCTGCTAACATCAGCGTTTCAGGTGCTGCTAACATCTGCCTCCCTTCCAACATCCTCTCTGATGTCTCCCCCTTCTCATTGATTCTTAACAATGGCCTTCTCAACTCGTCCACGCTTCTTTCTTGATTACCCACTGCAGCAGCAGCTGATGATGAAGTTGTACACTGTTCTGATGCTTCATTTTTAGGTTGTTTTGTCGTGCTACGCTCTTCGTTTGGTTTTGTCTGTCTTTTGTCTGTTGGTATTGGATTTTGAGGTATTCTTCTATTAGCTTCAACTGCCAATTTCCCATCTCCTTGTTTGGCAGAACTACCGGCGGGGTCTGTTTTAATCCATATCATCGGTGCAACACTTCTGGGTACCCAATCTTCCTTCTCTGCTAACATCCAAGGGATGCATACACTTTCACAGTTTGGCAACACAAGTGAGTCACGAAAAGATGCCTGCAATAATCATCACGGTATTAGCAAAATCTTTGCAAGAAACTACGCAACTATGTACCCATGCTGCGATTTACCTTCAATTTGCCTATTATGAGTAAAGCGAGATGAGTATTTGTGATTTTGTGATCCCCAACGGACGACTCCAAGTTGAAATCAAGATCAGGCATAGATGTGAATCCATACCATATTCTATCTGAAGGAGGTGGCTTTATGTGTAGCCGTACTGTTCCTCGAATCCGTGTTACCCGTACTCCCAGTGAGAGTGGAACCTTCATAAATATATTAGGTCAGAACCAAACTCAAATGCAAGCAGGAATTACATGGAGCAGTCCGACCCCCAAATTTGGGGTTGTTGAAATTTACAAACCTGTGAAACCTGCTTTGCAACAGAATGCAACATAGACTTCCACCTGGACACCTGAGATGATGAGCGCACTGTATTCTTTTGACTTCTTATCCCATCTGCAAGATTGAGTAAAAACTAATTCACGATCCATTCTACAACAACCGTCTTTCGACCACTTTTTTCCGTGTGAAGGAGACAGATCGGGGTTAACCGTTCAAGTTGAACTCATCATTACACAATAGGAGCACAAGAAATTTAAAAGTTTCGAGCAAATAGCAAGCGGAATATGTAGCCAATAATAATACCTGCTTCTTCTCCTTCTCTTTTGTCTAATTTTTCAGCTTTTTCTTCAGGATTATTCAAATCGCTCTCATACTGCACAAAGGTCTCCAGCAAATCTGAAGTGACTTGATCCACATCACTTGATTCAAAGGGTACATCCTCCCCTTTTTGAAAATCTAGTTCCTGGACTTCAAGTCTAGTTTCAATGTTTAATACCGCACCACCAGCATATTCAATGTCAACATCAAAGGCCCATAACTCATCCATATGCGAGGGAAGGACCCTCATTGCATGAATGTATGGAGGAAGATTACCAGGATCCACAGAAGTGCAAGTGATCTCACCAATATAGCTTGGGCTTCGCATGTCAGACAACAATTTCTGATTCAGAAAGAAGAATCAAGGTATCAGAGTTGCAGAAGTGGGACATCTATAACTATCATGAGATAAAGACATTCTTGGAATTCCTTAATTTTCTAAAAACATGTGAAAACTGAAATAACAATTCAGAAACCAAAAGTATATATACATAAAAAGCAACACACATTATCACCTGAATCCGTGCTTTAAGGGAACGCTTTAGCTCTCCGTTACATTTGGCATCAAAGAACAATCTTGACAACAATAAATTCCAACAGAGAGTCCCTTCATCACCAAAAACTTTTTCATCAGAATCAGCATCAGAGGCAACAGAGGCCCTACTTCCTAAGTCAGAATTGATAGACGAGGAAGATGGAAGCATCAAATTCTCTGGAAGCTTCCCTGCTACGGCCATATTAGCAATACCATAATCACGGAGTGAACGAGATCTCTGGCTGCTCTTTCTATCATCGTTGACTAATGTCAAAGCCCCACTTACCTTTCCCTCTGCACCACTTTTGGAAGCCTTCTTCGCAATTTTCTTCAGAAATTGACGAACCTTTGATGAGGAGCCATCAAGCTCGATTGACTTATCAATCGGATCAATTGACAAACCCACAGATGGTTTCATGAATGAAGGGTACTCGGTGTTTAGTGATGCCACATACTGGCGAAACTCCAAACTCAATTTGGTAAACCACTTAAGTTTGTCATCATCAGAACTTGAAGCAAGGCGGAGGGCTTTACACCAAGACTCTTTCTCCCAAGATGTATCCACATAAATGTAAAGTATCTTGCTTCCCTTGTACAATCTTGATCCTTTACTCTCAACTTTAATAGGATACCTTTTGGCCCTGTAACATCACAGCACAGAGAAAGAGAATTTTTCAAAGCCAGAAACAACTTATATCAATACTGAACTATAAATGCATACAGAAACTAGAACCTAACAGTCAGTAGAACAATGAAGAAATAGCAAATCATGCAACCAGCCGATGGAGATAAAGGAATAAATTGAGATCTTAAATAAATAGCTAGAGATTCATTTAAATTCCAAGCACCATTTTCTTGATGAGAGGCTTGTTGCCGAAACAGCAGCAACTGTACAACCCCTAAGCTTAACTTCTGTGCGGGAACCATCTGATTCCGAGATGAACAGTGAATTATCTTTAACCATGCCATGCTTTTGAATAGGGAAAACTTCCACAATTTCCCTTTTACGCTTTTGATCCCGAGGTAAGCTATCTATGTGCCAATCTTTCTTCATGTTATCAGGTTCTAAAATCCATATCATCCCCTGAAAGAAAAGAAAGATAAAACAAAATGACAAGACAACCGAAAAAGAAGAGATTTGAAATTAGCCACAGGTAGGATAGAGATGTAGTTACAGTTTAGATGATTAGTTCTGCATGTAAGAGTGGTAATACAGAAGACAAGACCCAACAAAAGCAGCTAACAACCCCAGAGAGAGTGCCCAAACGGATAGAAAGTGTGCATTTATCTTAACCTCTCCCTTGAAACGGGAAGTTAATACTACATAATCTAGAGGCATCAGGAGAGCAACATTATCACAAACGGAGAGGTTGTATTATTAGGAAGGGTATATCATAAAATGCTCCGTGGGCTGCTACTTTTAATGCCAAGCCGGCCATAAGAATAGACTCAAGCTTGCTGGCTGTTAAGAACCACAATGAGACTAGCTTTTCTGCTCGAGAATAACATTGTTCGAATTCTATTGGGGTTTATGCAGCTTCCTTTTAGTCACTACATAATAGAGGAAGATGTGGACATTCCCTAACATAATCACACGAGTTTTGAAACAGAGATAATACATACTGATATGCGCGCACACACAAAGTCACAGACACAATAACGAATAGTAAGTGAGAAAAAGGAAAAGGAGATATTATGAAGCAAAGGAATAGAGGAAAAACGAAGTTTATTTGGGACCTGCTTGTGGGAGAGAGAGGGATCGTGGTGGATAGGGAAAGAACCCGGCTGGCCTTGTTGTTCATCTCGTTGTTGCTGGGCAACTCGTCGATTGAGGTGGCGTATGAAGAGCAGCAATCCTACACCTTCCAGGGCTAGAATAGCCACTGCCCCACAAACAAATGCTACTCCCAACAACAGAATCAACATCATCGTTCCCTCTACACGATTTCCCTACTACGCCTACTCAACCAGTCATTTGGATCCCAGATGAATAGATCACGAGAAGAATGAAGAGATCCATCCCATTTTGCGATTCAAAACATATTACGCATTACGCAGTGCGCTCTCTCTCTCTCTCTCTCTGTTCGTTTGGCAGTTGCTGCGCTTCTGCTCGTCTTTGGAGTATCTGGTCTGTTCCACTCCTTGGATGGGTTTGGGTTTGGGTTTGGGTCTGGGTCCTTTAGTTAACCCGTTATCCAGTTTCCAAATTCTCCTCCTGTCAAGCAAGCAAAACGCATCCTCTTTCTAATCCCCTTTTTAATTTACAGCAACAACTCTATAAATTAATGATGTTACAAAAATTTATTAATTTATTATAGAGATTATTATTTTGTTGATACTAATTCTCAATAAAACACATTCTATATTGATAGTTGAGAGCATATTCCTAATAAGTAAAAATAATACTATACTTGCAACTGATATGGGTATTAATTAAATCACATCAACCCTCACCAGGTTGGAGTGTGAAATTGAACTCAAAACCTCTTTTAGAAAATAAGAGTAGTTTGACAATATATGTTTTAATAGTTCTTTTTTGGTATAAGATGCAAAAAAATTTAGGCTGCGTCCTTTTGTATTGAAAGGAAATCATAGAAAAGGAATTCATCAAATGAATGTTTAATTGCATTTGACATGTTTCAAACATACATTGGAATAGTAATTTGAGATAAAGACAAAATTTCCAAACTATGTGCTAAATACTAGGCTCCCTCGAATTTTCTTGTAAGGACAAAACCCCCTTGGCCACCATAAATTTAAAGTTAATGGTCTATGAGAGTAAAAATCAAGATGGCTATGACTATATTTAAATGGAAAAATTCATATATTGAATTTACAATTATTATACTCCAGCATTACTTATAATTTTCAAAGTATAAAGATAAAAAAATTCCAAAAGATATTCATCTACCCTAATAACCGAGTGATCATATATCGTTTTTAGTGTCTGTAATTAAAATTGAAATTGAGGTCGACAACCTTAGAGAGGATGAATAAGGTTGTCAATAGTTTTATTATTGAATAATGTATTATTTGACAATTATTATTTTAAGAAATAAAAACAAAATAAAAAAATGACTAGCTCAAAACAAATGAAAAAAGGTGCAATATACGAAACGGAATAAATTACCCACAAGTAAAAAAAAAAAGCAAGAAAATAAAGAGGGTCTTTGTAAGACATATCGAAAAGTAAATTAATTTGACGAACTTTAACGACCCTCAAGTAAATATAAACATAAGCAAATAAAAAGGGTCTTTGTAGGGCTACTCGAAGAGTAAATTAATTTGACGGACTTTACCGACGGGAAATTGATCCCAATTTAAATTGCAAAAGAGCTTTTGCTTGACTCCTCATTAAATAAATATATAATATAAAATATATTAGGTTAGACAAAATAAAATTCAAGATGAGAATGAAATTAGAATCGTAAGATTTAATTATTTATTGTATGCTAAAAAATGAAATGTAAAATAAAAATAAAAATGGACAAGACACAACGAAAATTCTTAAGTGGTTCAAGTTTTATTCTCATGGGGAAATTCTAATACACCCTCAAATTCTAACTTGGACTCTTTTCCTAAATCCCCAAAAACAAACTCAAGAATTCTTTTAGGTGAAATCTAAACTCTTACAAATAAATACACTCAACCCAATATTTAATCACTTTAATCCTTCACAAGTGTTTGAAAGACTCTAAGTAAGTGTGTAGTTATCACATGTTTTCTACAAAAACAACCAAAGCATTTTATCTCATATAAGTATCAAACTACCAAGAGAACTTTGTTTCACTTATCCAAACTTCCCTTCACAACTTATATGAGAAAATTTAGGATTTTACTCCTATTTTATGTTGAAAAACCCAGAAACTCTATGCTTACAAGATGTTAATGAATGACACAAAGTGTCAAATACAAGTTTAAGTTCAAACATGTATAATGTGTGTGGAAATATACCTCACTTGAAAAATCAATCCTCAAAAATGAAAATTCTCAAATCTAATATACTAATTCAATATAGAAAGTTTGGAGAGGGTATGAATACAGAAATAGCAAAGTTTAAGAAGGCTTGGAGTGAATATAATCTATTTGCACGTTCAATTGCCTTCTATAGACCACAGGACGCAACTTGAAACTCCAAAGTCAAAGCAAATTAATGTTGTTGTCTGGCATGTAATTTGATCTTTATTGTTTGATATCTTTAAGCATTCTGCAATCGTAATTAGATTTTGATGTCTTTATCAAAGTTGGGAGAATGGGTCTTTTCATCCCAAGGTTTGAGCCACACCATTTAAAACATCCCAAAGTTTAAAAGCATGCCATTTTCATTCCAAACTTTTTAAAAATATGTAATATTAGGACATTTGTTAATTTTTTCAAGTTATTTACGGCGATATTTCATTCAGTTCTTTTCTCCCATTTTTTTTTAGTCAAAAAAGTTTCATGCTTGCGTTTGGTAAATTTGGTCCATACCAAGCAAAAATGTTGCACGCCCCTGCATCAATTACAACACCAATTTTTATAATGATGCTACATATTTAAAAAAATAAATGAAATAAGGCTTACTTTCTAATTAGGACACACACAAAACCTCTCATGATTGTTATCAATCTAGAAGGTTAATCTTGGATTTTTTTTTTTCTTTTTCTAAGCAAGGGAAGAATGGATGATGTGAAGACCAAATTAGGTTTAGCTATTTTCTTATAAGGTGGGAGTTAGTGGAACGTGTTAAATGATTAAAAGAATTGAGGGAGGAGAAATAGAATAAAGTACCACTACTAATTAATTAACTGGAGTTAAAAATTTAACAAATATCCTAATGTAACATGTTTTTAAAAAGTTTGGGATGTAAATGATATGTTCTTAAACTTTGAGATGTTTTGGATGGTGTGGCCCAAACTTTGGGATGAAAAGACCCATTTTCCCTATCAAAGTTGTAGTCTTATTTGTGTGATCTAATGCAAAAAGAATCACTTCAATTGGATATTTATACTGCCAGATATCCTAGTTTTACAGAAACACATCACTCTGTTGAATTTCTGTACAACTTATATGGTTTGCTTGATTTTGGACCCGATAACAACTTTCTATGCAAAAACTCCAAGGATCAAAGTTATAGATATTTCAAAGATCTTTCAGAACATCCAAGTTCATGATTTTTCACTTCTTATAGGTGAAGCTATGACCTGCTGAAGTTCAATTATTAATTCTAAAATTTTGCAAGCTGAATTTTTATACTTCTATAAATGTCAACACTTTTCAAATCATTAGCTATATCACAAATTTGTTTCATCATCAAGACATATAGTTGTGGATTGCTCATCTTTCATTTTACTTTATTTGTTTCCTTTCCAGGACGTTAGTATACGTAGGACATCATTTTTTCTAAATTTTTATAAATTGATGAGCACTTCGCTGCTGTCTCTTAGTATGTAAGTCAATCTCGGCTCTACTGTTTAATTATCTGCAACTGCTAATAATTACGCAAAACCCCCAGGGCGAGCATCAGAGATCACAAACTAGCATTCATTTCTACTGCTGGTTAAATGTGACATCAATCCACTATGGATGATGTTATAGGTCCTAAGTACAGTACATAAGAATTAAATGGGTGCATCTGGTAATCATAGCTCTTGGATCCATATATAATTAACTTAGATATGTAGATTCTGAGATTAATTGAACAAACATGTAGGAGTTAGGAAGCAGAATTCATTTCCTGTTTTCTCTCCTTTCTCAATTAGAGGCAGCCAGCCATAACTCATTATTAATGAGAAGGGAATGGTGATATTTATCTTCAAGCTGCAGAGCATGTAGCCCCCCTTTCCGAACCAGTGCCAGCCGCGGCAGGCTCGAGATTCTTCTTTCTTGATCATCTACCTGTTATTCTTGCTAGTACCACCACCAGTGACGTAGGTCCTGAGGGAAGGAGATTGGGTGAGTCCATAGGGCGCCACTGTGGTGTTCTGATTCCCACTCTTCTGCTGCATTCTTCTCCTGGCAAGGTAACCGCGGACCCAAGGGGTGACATCCTCGTTGATCTTGATCATGATGAAGAAGATGATACGATATATGATAATCATGCTGAAGATGACGCTCAGATCTATCCATTTTGATCTGTTCACGTCAATCTGGAAAACATACTCCAATATGTACTCTCCAGAGATTTTAGGCATGTCCGGGGTTTGGTTATCAAACACCAGGCCCTTCAGATCATTCTGGTATTGACCCTGTTCCAAAACAAAATGTATCCCAAGACAAGAAACCCAGTATTAAATGCATGCTCTCCACATTATTTTGATCCAATCACAGCACAACTAATTAATATAACCTGAAGAGCCCAGAAGTGGAAACTGATGTAAGACATTGGGTAACGCCAGACTGGCTTTGGGATGTCATTCGGGAGTCTGAAGTAGCCAGATACCAGCATAAATATTCCCTGAAGGAATTGCATCAATTAGGACACCGTGAGAGTATTAATTAAACCAAACCCCGCAGCAGGGAGAAAAACCAAGCATGCATAATTGCATATATTGTATACCTGAATACCAGCGCCAGTGATGATGCCCATGAGGAAGTTGGGTACAATGCTCGCTATAGCCATCATCAGGCTCTCGACCACTGTCACACTTGCATAAAGGCACAACACAAAGAACACATAATGCGAAAACCCGGGATGGAGGCGAACCATGAAGTAGCAAACCGTCCCAGATATAAAAGTGATCAATATCAGAAACGGCATTGCAGACAGTGTGTTGCTGATTACAAATGAAGTTACACCATAGTGGCCATTCATTCTCTCTCTTTGGAACACCTAATTCAAACAGATTCTCACCACAGTAGGTCAAAAAGGCACTCCACGTTAGTGATACAATCCAATGATTGAAGTTTAAAACAGACGTACCTTCATATCTTCCACAAATGAAGGAAAACCACCAATTGACATGAACGTGACAAAGCCAAAGACGAAAGATGCACAAGCACCCCTAGCCTGCACAGAAGAATCAAGAACTAAATTCAGAAAAGACAAAAGAGGATAAACTTGTTAAAACCAGAAAAAAAAAAAAGATGTCCTCTACATTATTAACAAGAGAATTACCAGGATAGAACTGTAGCTCGTGCCCACATTAAGATAAATTGTTCCAATGCAGATGGTAACTACGATGTAGATAACAAGCCTGAGCCAGTAATAACCAAAATCTCTCGACATGTTCACGAAAGATCGCTTTGTTAGAGTGAATGCCTGCATTAAGAAACTTGCCTGACTCCCCCCAGAATCCAAAACGGTCCCTTTCTGCCGACAAGTTAAGATGATTTGAAATCGAGTTAACCACCAACTGAATAGCACACCTAACCAAAGAGAATCTGAAAGAATCAGAGATAGAACAGAGTCCGAGCTTACAATTTTAGACATCTCCTCAACTTTTTCTTTAGCAGAGTAGCAATACTGAGAAGTGCGGTAGGAGTCAACAAGGGTTCTGATTGCTTCAGCCGTTGTTATTTTTTCAAGAGGGTCATCATTCGTCTCAAACTGAACAAGTTTTAGGATGAACAACAGAAAGTTAAAATGCAAATAAGCAAACAACACGGAATAAAGAATACTCAAAGAACAAATTCCAGTTTTCCCAATTGATGTGAAGCAAAAAAATGGTCCTTGAGGCAATGTCTAAGCCTTTGAATATATTGAGATTCCAAAAACAATTCCATTTTATTTCTTTCTATGGGAACAGTATCCTTTTTCTGCTTTCGATGCTAGCCTGTTACTAATGGAAAGCCGTTTCTTAGGGCAAGATGAATAAAAGAGGAAGGACTAGTAAAGAGTACCCGTATCTTCATGGACCCCTTGAGAGTGGCCTTAACTTTGTCAAAATCGGAATTTATGCATCTAAGAAAATGATCAGATGGGTTTCTGAGAGAAGGACAAGGAAAGCCAGCTTGTGCGAAGAACTGCACAAAAGAAATATACAAAATGAGTTAGGAGGGCAGCACAGATTTTAATGTCTGATGATTGAGAAGGGAAAATAAAAAAAAAAAAAGAAAAAATAGTGAAGGAGTAGGTAATTGCCTCGTAAGCTTCAGAAGCCTGTCCAAAATAAACGGTCTTCCCACCAGAAAGCAAGTACAATCGATCAAACAGTTCAAAGACCTCGCTGCTAGGTTGATGAATGGAAGCTATCACAGTGCGGCCATCTCTGGATAGACTACGCAAGGTCTGGGTCACGAAAAATGCCGAAGCACTGACACACATATTCCAACCAACCACACTAACAGAATCAGAGAATGCAAGGCGCGTATAATGAAAAATGAATGGAGGGAGGAGGAATCAGGGGTACCTACCTGTCGAGTCCACTGGTAGGCTCATCTAGAAAAAGCAACCTAGGTCGCATGAGGATCTCCAGCGCGATGCTAACCCTTCTCTTTTCTCCACCGCTGATCCCGCGCAAGTGCCAGTTTCCGATAACGGTGTCGGCACAGTCCTGGAGGCCCATTTCAATGATGGTGCTCTCTACCAAGGCACGCTTCTCAGACCAAGGCATCCTATCAGGGAGACGGAGCTGCGCTGAATAGGAGATGGTTTCCCGAACCGTCAATGTGCCGATCAAGGTGTCATCTTGGGTCACGTATGCCTGATGATGATTGAGATGAGGAGGAGTTATATACAGTACTATGTTTAAGTAGTTAGACTAGGAATATATATATATATATATATATATATATATATATATATAAGCTCTTTCTCTACTTGAAGATTAATACTAGTATAATGAAAAGAGAACACAAAAAGAATCAAAACCAAAATGTAAATTAAGAAGGAGAGAGAGAAAGAAAACTGACTGCAGTTCCAAAAGAGAGATTGGCACGGCGACCATTGAGAAGGATAGTGCCGGAAAGGAAAGCATTGGCGGCGAGCCGACCGGAAAGGGCGTCGAGAAGGGTAGATTTGCCAGAACCAGAAGGACCCATGAGGGCAGTGAAGCTTCCGGGTTCAGCATAGCCAGTGAGGGCTTCAAGTACATTCTGGGTGTCCCCATTGTTGAGGGTGACCATGACCGTAAGATCCTTCCAGGTGAGCCTGGCAGAGACATCCCCAACCAATTCGGTGTTGGTTTTCTCCTTCCAAAGGGTCTCACTCAGAGGACTGAGACCTCCCACCACTAAACCCTGGCCTTGGGGTTTGCTTGCTTCTATCTCCATCATCACTTCCGAAGCCGCAGAAGCAGAGCTCCTCATGATTTGCTCGCTAATATGGATAGATAGATGGGATGGATGGACTCGCTAATCAATAATAAAGGGAGTAGTTGTTTTTCTTCTCAACACTAGCTAACAGTTGTTCTTACTCATGAATGGGATTAGCTAGGATGAAGCAGATAAATTGATTAACGACAGATCTCAAACTATTGATTGTACTAGTAGTAGCTCTTTAAAAGCAGGTAATAGTGTGAAAGAAAGAGAGAGAGATGAGAAAAATTAGTGTGAATTTTGACCAGTTGTTGGGGAGATGGATGGGATGGATTCAACTAATCACACAAAACAAACCGTCAAAACTCATTGGCTGCATGATCCTCCTTCATTCATTCATTCATTGATTTCTCGGAATGCATGTCTATCTATCTATCTAACACCTCAACTCTTGTTCTGAATTAAAAGGCCATCCCTGAATGAATGAATGAATTCAAACCTCATCCTCCCTACTCTTCTAGGATTGGGAAAGAAGAAGAAGAAGAAGAAGAAAAAAAAAATCATCTTATTCTGGGCTGTGGGGGGACATTAAATGGTTACCGGTAGAGGTTGTTGGTAGACGGGCATTAATGACACAGACCGACCCCATTAAAGCCCTTGGTTCCGCAGAGCAGCAGCTCTCATGCAACACCCCCCATCCAGCCTGTGTCCTTTTCAATCCCTCTTTCAACTCTCACCAATGTTGTTGTAGCAGCAAATTTTGCAAATTGATTAGACCCAAATTTAAAATTTTTGATTTTATTCGTTTTATTTTACTAGTAATAATCAATAATAATAATAATAATAACCCATCAAAAAAAATTCAATGCTAGCTGCTTCTCTTTTTTCTTTCCCCCTCTTCAATTACTACTAACCTCCACCCGATCACTTCCCTCGATTAATTAATTAACTTCAATGATTTACTTATTGATTATATCTTCTTCTGCTCTCAAAGTTTCCCATCAAATCCTCTACTCTATCCATCATCGACTTTGTTTGTACTTTTCAAAGTGTTTCAAACATAATAAATACTAGTCCCGCTACTCCACCCATCGCTTCTCCTTCCTGATTCCACTCACTCTCCCAGTCTCCTCACAATTTTTACCAAGGCTTTCTCTACATTTCAGAGTCCGCACCATCCAAGTGACAATTCACGCTGACTTCAAATTTCACCTTTTTTTTTTCTTTCATTTCTTTTGTCGACCAAACAATTTTAAAATTTATTCCCTCAATGCTCCACATTAATACAGATTACAATTTTAAATTAGTAATTTTTTTTAAGAGAAAAAAGATATTAAAAGACCATAATGATATGTTATACAAGCGCACAAGGCCGTCTTTTCTCTAGTCAAACAAACCTAATTTCCAAACTAACTCCCACATGCACACCCAAATATGTACATCAAAATTGCTGGAACGAGCCCATCAAAATTGGCCGGTCTCAGAAACTCACTTTGGTCTACATTCCACGCTCCGCTCATGGCATTATAAAGTGAGAGTCTGTGACCTTAAATTGTAATGATGATACTTCCTCCGCTCTTAACGCATTTTGATTTGTCGTAAATTTCACTTAATATGTCATTCTAACTGATAATAAAACTTTAAAAATACTTTTACAGTAAATATGAAAATATATTTTCTAAGTTTTACTTTTTTAAAAAAAAAAACATTCTAAGTGAAATTTAGAATAAAGCAAAATGCCTTATAATAAGGACCGGAGTAAGTATGTATTTACTTGTAATAAAAACGAAAAAGTTGAGAAAAATGGTGATTTATCTGTGGAAATTGTATTTTTCTTTTTTGGGAAATATTCTGTAGAATATACAGGTATTTTCCTCTTTTGAGAGTGAAATGTACAAAACAAACAAACTTTAAGGATGGAAATATAAATAACAGAAAGCAAGAGACTGAAAGGGAAATATTTGGAAGGCAATCTAGGAGTTTCGAGTTACTTCCGGACTCCCATTCCCATTCTTTTCCCCAGAAAGAATTTATGTCTTAATCTAATGATTCTAGATGCTTTTTTACCCTTCAATTCCAAAGGTGAGATTAATAAAGTTGTGGCTTATTTTCCCCAAATTAGAGTAGCAAAATGGTTAGGATTCGACGGACCCGCGGTGGCGGTGGGATGTTGGCTCTTCTTGCCCTGCACGCCGTGAGTGAGTATTGCCGGAGCGAGAGGAAACCACCAGTCACTGCCGGCCTTTTGGCTGCCAACACCCTGATTTATTTGAGGAGGCCTGCCTTACTGGACGAAATTCTTCCCACACTTGATCAAGCTTGGTTCAATCCCCACCTTATCCTCAAGGTTCGCCATTTATCCTCCCTCTCCCACCTATTTTTGACAGAATTACTTTCGATTTATGGATTTTAGTTCGAGTTAACACTTGTTTTACTGAATTGTTCCGGAAAATTTCAAACAATGAATTATGGGGATTGTAGGGTTAAGCAGGTTAACAAATGAGATGCTTGCTTGTTACTTTTAGCAGTAAAGCTTTACGATTTGTGTTGTTCTTTTCGCGAAACCGTTGTGGATTTTGTTGAGCGATCTTCGTATTCTGGTTATATTTATGTGGTTTTGATAGCAAAATACTAACGTAACTGGACTGGATCATGATACACAAATGTGCCGCCGTGTTCTGTTTTTGACTACTTGTGGCCTGCTTCAGCTATGTAATTGTGGTTTGGTTTTGCGATAAAATTCTTTACAGAACAAGGATTTGAAGCGGTTTTTTCTGTCGGCATTTTACCACATTGGTGAACCTCATCTGGTGTACAACATGCTTTCGCTTTTATGGAAAGGCATCCAGCTGGAGTCTTCAATGGGAAGTGTAGAGTTTGCAACTATGGTGGCGGAATTGCTGGTCATGTCTCAGGGCATCACTCTTATAATGGCGAAATCACTCTTGATGTTTTTCGACTATGAGAGAGCCTATTACAATGAATATGCGGTTGGGTTTTCAGGGGTCCTTTTTGGGATGAAAGTTGTGCTGAATTCCCTGTCTGATAACTACACATATGTGCATGGCCTACTAGTACCTGCTCGTTATGCTGCTTGGGCTGAACTCGTGTTGATCCAAATGTTTGTTCCAGGTGTCTCTTTTCTGGGGCACCTGGGTGGAATACTTGCAGGCCTTTTCTACTTACGTTTAAGATCCTCTTATTCAGGTCGTCCTGATCCACTCACCAGAATCGTGAGAGCTGTTTGCAGTTTGTTCAGTTGGCCGTTGAGGTTGTTTAGGTTCCGACAAAGAAGACGAATTGGAGGGAGAGGAACTGTTGGTGGTTCTCTGTCTGAGTCTCAAAGAAGAATGTCATCATATGTTTGGAGGTGTAGAGCATGTACCTATGATAATTCAGGTTTGTTAAGTAGCTGTGAAATGTGTGGGACGAATCGTGACAATATTGATGATGATAGTGGAACCTCGCCTTCTTTTGAGTTATCAGGTCAGACAAATGACCTCTCTCTAGATGAATTACGTCTTCGAAGAGTTCAAAGATTTGCTACATAGATTTGATGATGATTCTCCTCGAATAACTTCTTGTTATTAACTTTGTAAATGATTTCTTTGTGCAATGTTCATTCTTGGGAAGAAAAAAAGTAGTCTGCTATGTGTCGGTGATGCTCCTCTAACAAGTATTGCTAATTTTATATTGAATCAATTTTGAGTAATGATACTCGACCTTGCAAATTCATCTCTACTTCGTATATCTTCTGGCTCAGCATTCACTCGTTTGGTGGCTAATGTGGTCATTATGATTATTTGGAAGTCTGATATGTTAAGAGATGTGATGATGCATTCTGAATGGTGATGGTGAAGCCGAGGAAGAAGATGCAGAAAACAAAAATAATGGGAATAGTAGATTCCTCTATTATTGAGATGGTGCAGTTGAACTGAGTCACTGACCTCTTCAAACACAGTATAGTAGTATATAGTATTCAGACATTATGGAGTTTCTCAGAGTTACAATGACCAGATCATACAGATAAGAAAATTTGGTAGTTCTTCTGCATGGTGTAGCTACGGTGGCTAGCTCCCTATCTTTGCATGGTTACGATCTTGGGCTAAGAACGTACATTCTGCAATCGTGAGCACCAACTTGGGCTGAAATCTGTCCTTTCACTGCCTCTTTGGTTGAGTGCTGCAGGTCAATCAGGTTCTATGTAAGACTTCTTTTCTCTCTTTTGTTTTCAGTATCAAGGATTTAAAGAACACTACGCCTTTTGTTACAAAATGACTATTCAATTTGAATTTTTTATCTTTAGTACAAATTTATACTAAGAAAAATTTAGACTGGGTGATCAATTTGGAACAGAAAGAAAGTAATATATTGGTACAAAGAGTAATTGAGTTGTTACCGCCCATAAGTCCCGAGCATTAACTACAGTTGTGGATCGGAGGCTGAGATCTGACCAATAAGCTGTGATGGTTGCCGTGGAAGATCCTCTGTTCCACAAAACCACAGCTACCCTGTTTCCACTAAGTGGTCCTCCCCACACCTGCATGCAAAAAAATGCACTGGGTAAACCCAAAAGACCAAAACTATGGTATGGTTTGAGTTAGGCCATTCAATTTGGGCCAACCCACTCAAACTCACCTCCAAATCTCCATTCTTCTTGAGCTTCCTCCCTTGGATACCAAGGTTATCTATCCGCAGCAAAATATATATGCGGTCAGTCCAGTTGAGGTGATATGCATCTCAAAATGAAAATTTAAATTGAGCAATTATTTTAAGTAGGAAATGATAGAGTTAACCAGTGTTTTTTATCACGAAAGTGATGATAATGCACACTATTATAAACATTCATAGTGAAATCGGGCTGAAAGAAAAAAAAAAGTGT
Organism: Oldenlandia corymbosa var. corymbosa; assembly: GCA_949775105.1. Lineage (NCBI taxonomy): Eukaryota > Viridiplantae > Streptophyta > Magnoliopsida > Gentianales > Rubiaceae > Oldenlandia > Oldenlandia corymbosa. The sequence continues at coordinate 33,479 of OX459124.1, read as the reverse complement.
TGAAAATTTGCTGATAAAGGAACAACAAAACCATTTTTACTAACCTTGGTTAACTGCAATAACTTCTTTATTGCTTAAGAGTTGGAAAGTAGTGGAGTCCATGGATCGAATGTCGCAGCCAATCAACAGAGGTGCCTTTAAAGAATAAGTTAGTGACATAATAGTAATGAGTAGCCAATATCCATCATTGATACTTGTGCTAAATCCATATGTAGGTGTTTCTTATCTGCTTAATCTGTTTATTAGTATTTTTTTTATTTAAGTAGAGTTGAAAACGAGGACAAGTTATCGCGTACTTTAGCTAATGCCCATATGCTGAAATGGGAGCGATATTCCTCAGTACTCATTCCTCCGTTTCCAACTTCCAACATGTCAGGATCTGAAATCACAGTTATCAAATCAACATAAGAACTACAAATTGGAGGTAATTTTTTTCCGTTGTCATGGAGTAGTATGCCGACCGAAAAAAAAAAAAAAGAAGTTTGTTGTGTTTGTCAATCTAGATTGCGAACAAACTGATTAATAATTAATCTACTATTACTAGGGTTACAATGGCTAGCTTTCATAAATTCTAATCAGCTTGTGTGTGAGGCTGTGAGCCAGCATATGTTGCCACCCACAGTTATTTTTTTGGAAAGACTTTATAATAATGGCAGAGTCTGAACCAAGTCAATGACTGGGACTGAAATAAATAATGGTGATTTTTTTCGGAGGAGGTGGGAAAAAGGGAATAATCAATTACTTCCCTCACGTTTATGACAGTGTTCAAGATGAATTGAATGATAACACCATTTTTCAAACTCAAAAAATAAAGCAAGGAAGAAAATATCGATACCATTCCAACCCCCGGGACCGGAGTAATTAGCCCATTTGTCGTTCTCATCTGCCCGAGAGGTCATGCTGCAAAGTAAATCAAATCACAATTTTTAAGACATTTTCAGTCCATGAACCAGGAAATATGTCAAATAAGTACTCCTTGTTGGGTCTAAAAGTAGTAGTCTATATTGTAATTTGCGAATTATATTAAAAACAGTACAATTACATGTTCCATGGAATGGGATGAATTGCTTTACCTGTTCCAATCGTCACTGATGTCTCCGGTAGTTCTCCAACTATTTCCCAATTGTTTAGCCCAAGTTGCGGGATCTTCCAGTCCCCTGAATCCAACATATCCCCCATCATTCATAAAACATATGTACCCGAGACAAATTAGTCCACATGTTTAGTTTTTGGCGATAGGATTATTAATACTATTACTTACTAGATGTGGCTGTTTGTTAAACCAAACCAAAAAAAAACTACAATTCCTGTGTATTGAAAGGTATGAACTTCCAGACAGCCGACTCACCATTCACATAGAGAGAAAAAGATGGACCTTCCAGAGTTTAACAATGCCTTGCTCATGATAGGATACCTATATATTTTAAGTTGTTTCGTCAGAACACATGATCATATCCTATCAGCAACGAAAAAGTAAAACAAGGTTTAATGATGAATTGCATTGACAAAAATTAACATGTATGTACTATACCTCTGTTTGGGGTCTATACCGTTATCGTTACAGTTGTCATACTTCAAGTAATCGATTCCCTACATGTACATCCAATATTAGAAACCGGAAGATGCAAATTAATTCGGCATCAAGCTCCTTAATCCATTGAATTATATAACCTTATGAATCATGATTATCACAGCATTACAAAATGTGAAAAATATAGTTTAATTGGGTACATACCCAGGAAGCAAAGGTTTTGGCATCCTGTTCTTCGTGTCCCAGAGATCCCGGCATAGTTTTGCTGCATGTCTGCGTTCTGCAGCATCATCACAGATTTCCGCGTAGCAATGAGATTAATTACGTCTCTGTCTACGAGTCATTGTTATCAGTTCTATATAGAATAAACAATAATAGTAACATCATATATACCCAGCATCGGAGTAAATTCCAAGCTTCAACCCCTTGCTGTGGACATAATCCGCCAGCGCTTTGATTCCAGATGGAAATGTTGAAGCTTTAGGAACCAAATTCCCCTGTAATTTGATAAGTAATTGCGACATAAGATTTGGAGCAGCATGTACAAAGTATATAAGTTGAGAAAGAGGAGCGAGCGGCTGAGCTAGGATGCAAAATTTACCTTGGCATCCCTGTTGTATTCTGCCCAACAATCGTCTGAAAAAAAAAAAAAAAATCAATAGTGTGAAAAAAAAATAAAAATACTCCTTCCGTCTCATAATTATTGTCCAGTTTTTACTTTTAGTTCAAATTGTACTAAAACTGAAATCTCAAACTGGACAATAATTTTGGGACGGAGGGAATAAATTAGAATATTCATGCTATATATCAGTGGCATTGACAAAACTTAAATCGCTTGATAAGTAATTATCCGTGATTAGTACATGTGATAAAGGAGGCCAAAAAAAGTGTTGAGAAATGCAAGTACCGAGATTGATGTACCGATATCCCAATCCAGCAAGTCCCTTTGACACCATAGCATCCGCTGTAGAGTGCCAATATCACGAGTTAGGCGCTCATTGTTTTATGGCTAGCTAATTAACCAGTATCAGTTTTACAAATCTTTTTTTAAAAAAGAAAAAATAAAATTGGTTCATATGGTGTTTTGAGATTTTCACAAAAAAAAAAATAGTTTAAATCTCAAAACTCGATGAGAACTGTTTTCTTAGAACGGGGAAATATTACGTTGTCATGAGATATTTTTACCTCTGTATATCTCAGAATTAATCTACTTCCAAAAGATATATTGACCTTATATTTGCAAAAAAATGCCTAATTGCCACCATCTTTTATTTATATCCTAATTTTTCTAGTAATCACGCATTTTGTTAAAATTTAAAGTAATTTCGGTTTTTGGGCCCAAGAAAACTAAAAGAGTCAGGGACTCTGGATTCATTTATCCTACAAACCAAACTTCACTTTGGATTAATCGGAACAAGGTTTTGAACGCCAGATTTAATAAACGAAAGAAAAATGCTTTTGTTTCCAAAGATTTCTTTAAAAAGAAAAAACGATCTATTTGTCATTTTCCCAACATAGACAGTTTCGTCATTTTGGTGCAAAAACCCGCTTTTACGTGAGTGAATATGATGATGTTTAAATAGAAGGGAAAAAAAAAATTAAAAAAGAAAAAATTGAAATGTTGAGACGTATTAAGACAACCACAACCAAAAAAAGAAAAGAAAAAAAAAAGTGGAATGTTGAGCACTGTTTGTTTTCATAATTAGGAGCAAACTTATTTTGCACAAACATAAAGGGCAACGACATGTTTAATTCTATATCTTAAATCAGAATAATTTGACTTTTTATTGTGTGAAATTCGGAAAAACAAAACTATTAAATTTCATTACAAAGACAATATTAGTATAAAAAAAATAAATTTGTTTTAAAATGAATATCTATAATGAATCTGTGATTCTATGATATATAGTAACACAAACTACAAAACTTAGAGAAAATAATGAGCCATAAAGAATGTGACAAGAAAGTGCGACACAAGTCTTAGCTTAGTCCCTACAAATTTCGAAAAAAAGGTTTCATTGACGGTAGTCCTCCAATATTTTAAGACAAAATAGTAGACACACTATGCTAAGTGAGGGATGGATCACCTGTTTGCTTGATCAATTTCTCATCAATGTTGCAACTAAAGTGATTCCAGCTGTTCCACCTGATGATCGCCATGCCATGCATCAGAAACTCATTTTGTTAGTGTATTCTTCTTCTTCTTTTTTTTTTTTACCCTCTAAATAAGAAAGAACTTACAAAATATAAATTAATACTCTTTCCACTTTGAAATAAAGGGGAAAATAAAATATAATTTAAAATATATCTTTCGTTTTTTTTAAAAAAAAAAAACATCTTACCCCTTTTTTATATTATTTTTGTAGGAAAAATGATATTTGTTTTTAAAGTAAAAATTAATAAAAAAAATTAAACATTATTGGGATTGGGGTTATACTGAAATAAACCAAAAGCAATTAAGTAATATTTTAATAACAAATTTATCTATTGTCTTTCTAAATTTGGAGAAATATATCCAACTATTTCTATTCGGAAAGAAAGAATGGAAGGAGATGAGCAAACACAGTAAGAGACAATGGGAGGTGTGAAGATGATTACTTTCAAGATTAAAAGGAAACTTGAAAGCTACAGAGTCCTCAAGGTGAAAGAGAAGAAAGAATCAAAACCGCCACATATATTTTATCCATTTCTGTACTAATCATTAGTTTATTGCATTTTTTATGAATTCCCCTATCATACTAATTATTGTGTGTGTGTGTGTGTGAGAGAGAGAGAGAGAGAATCAACCTACCGACTGAGATCATGCCCGCAAACCATAATGATCAATACGATATGGTATGGTGTAACATTAAATTAATAGTATAAATGATGAATTGAGTGATGGCAAGAATTATTATTAAGAGAGTAGTAAAAGGTAGAAGTTTACCCCATGGGAGGAGTTCGACCAAGCCCGTTGTCTAACAGTTGCCTCCGAACATCTTGATGGTCTCCTCCGGCAGCTGAATTCATCATAACCGTCATTCGGCTACCACGAACGTTGACGCTGCAGCAGCACATGAATAGAAGCAACAGAGACAGTTCCCGGCGGGGGATACCGGCGGCAGCCATCATTTGTTTTGTGTGTGTGTGGTTTTGATTCAGGAGCAGCTCAGAGCATATACGTGTAGTTGCTGCTCCAAAGCATACATATATGTAATACTAGTACGGATTATGAATTTCTACAAACAGAAATAATTACTTTGGATCAGCAGTAAGTAGATGAGTTTATATAATTGCTGGATTGAAATTTTACAGGACATATATGAGCTAGCTGGGACCTATGACGACGTGTACCACGCGGCTAATCTGTTCTTTTGCAGTCTATCCATTAAACTTACATTTGAATCGTTTTTCCAATACGTTTTTTTTTTTCTTTCTTTTTTCGGTTCAGAATTTTTTATAAAAAAAAATGTATTAAGAATATATTTTACAAAATGTTGAAATAGATTACCTATTATTTAAAAAAATATGCGAAAAGTTAGTACGAAGGACCGTGGGTGGGGGGAAGAAACGAATAGAGCCTCAAATATCAATCTATGTAGAAGGATCGTTTTGTGTCACATCTTGTGTAATACTCGTTTGATAGACGTAATAAGTTAATAAATCCATACCTGCACTTATAATAAGTTCACATTAGTTCTAATAAATTTAAGTGAATGATCATGCATGAAATATTGCATTTAGAGTCTCGCGTAATTTGATTTTTAGAGTATTTATAATTAAATTTAATTGTGAATTAGGAAGTCTAACATGCATCGTAATTTGATTCTAGGGGACATATAATATATCTGCTTAATAAAAAAAAATCAATCGTCCATTTCTAACACTTTCGTAGAAAATAATGTGTTTATATGAACTGGTAAGTGAATACCTAAATTTTGATTTTCTTATTTGGAGTTTCTGAATATGTAACTGTATGTGAATTTGTTTTCTGGGAAATGGAAACTTAATTTGCTCAGTGAGTATTAGAAGGCCTTCAACAGTCAACTATACTCAACTGAGCCAAAACGCATTAACTTACAATTGTTTAGTTAAAAAAGAATAATGTAACTAACCTAAACAAATGTTTCATTTAGTACAAAATTTATTTTTTTTTGGTCTATAAATGTTTTTTTAATTAAAAAAAAAAAGGATCAATGCAACAATCATATTTGGGACTTGCGTGGCCCACCTACATAAAGTAGTCATGGATGATTAAAGTGACCGGCAACAGGTTCCGTTACGGTCAGACGAAAATGCATTCTCAGGCCAGTGGCCACTCCTTTGTTTTCTTCTTCTACCAATTATTACCCGGCAATTTATAACTTGAACAAGGTTCACGATAGATAGATGGTAGAACTGGCTTTTAAAATAGCAACACAATCTTAAAGAAAATTTCAATTAATTTTTATAATTTTAGCCACTGACATCAAATTAATAATGTTCTCCTTAATCTTCTCCAGTGTCTTATTACCAATTTTATCGTATCCAAAAATCAAAACAAAAAATCAATCCACCTACAACTTAACCATTCAGTTACCAATTTTCCAACTATAATTTTTTTATAAAAAAAAAAATCTGAAAACTACGTGCATGTTAATCTTTCTTTCATAATAAAACCTTGTGAATTACAGTTTTGATTTGAAATAAATTCCTTTTGATTTTTTTAATGATGATGACTCAATTATTCTCATGAACGATAAACATGTAGAAGTCCATCATATGTTACTGGATGACTCTATTTTTCTTATCTTATTTAGTGAGGAGGGGTTGTGAATGAAACCAAAAGCAAGAATCTATCTACTTTCAAATTTCAGTCTATGTTGCTCGATATGTAAATGTAATTAACACACACTAAAATCAAATTAAGTTATGAATAGATCCCATTATATTTTGTTGTTTCCTCATTAGAAGAAGGTAATACTAAAGTAACTGCAGTTTGTTTATCTTAATTTGTGTAGTACTCACTTTGTTTACAAATAAATATCGCTGGAGAGATTTCACAAAGTTTAAAGAGACAATGATTATCTTGTTAAAATACTATAATACTCTCATTTACTCTTAATACAATTGTTGTCATAATAACATTTAATCTAATACAATTCTACGTTAAACATCACTACAATTTTCAATATAAGGATAGTATTAGAAAAAATTGACAAAACATGTGTTGAATTGTGAGAACGACATCTATTTTGAAATATTTGGTTTTTCCTCTAACGACGTATATTTGTGGATGGAGAGAGTATGTGTTAAACATGTGATGATCAGCCATGAGTCCGTACACTTTTATTTAGTAAACAATACTTTTATATCTCCTCTTGTCTTAAAATAATTATTCCGTCTTATTATAATAAACAAGACAAATATTTTGTAAGATATAATTAATTAATAAATCTCTCTCAACACCTAAATTCAATACTCTACCCATTTCAAATACAAGTCACTTTAACAATTTCACACATATTAGAAAATCAATCAATTAGCAATTATTCACTGCATTTTGAAATGATTATTCAATTTTTTTTTTTGAATACAAATTGAACCAAAAATGAAAATCTAATTAGGATGAACATTTTGACACAAAAAAAGTAATTTTTCCGTTAAATATCATTTGCTTCTCTCATTAAATATACTAGTAGATACCTCGCGCGTTATGGGTGGGTTGTAAAATGGGAAGGAAAAAGATACATTTATAATAATTTAATATTTAATATCATGCATGATTTTCTTTTTAAATATTAAATAAAATAAACACCAAAACTAAATGCTTGATTATCGGTAACAGAATCTTAATTTTTGCATTCAAAGTTCCGAAATTGACAGTGTCGCAAGCAAATATTTACCTTTTTCAATGGATTTTCCTTACTTAGAAAAGGAAAAAAAAAAAAAACTTGCTTTTCGTTGTTTTCTTTCCGCCCTTTACTTACACCTAAACACAAAAAACTATTGATAAAATACTAAAGAAAGAAGAAATCCTACAAAAATGAAAAGCATATTTGATGATTCTAAGGCCGACAAGTACTAGTAGCATCTGTTTAATTCAAACAAAACTATAAGAATAATACTTTCGCATATCGATACACTAAGTTAGAGCTAGACCTATAGAAAAAATGGTGGGAAAAAAATGAAAAAGAACATTATTTACATGGTAAGTTTTGCAGCGGTAATTATGAACATGCAATTAGATAATTTATATGTAGAATTATTTAGAATTTCGATTTTCAGATTTTCGTTTAAGGTTCATCAATATTGATCAGTTAATAAATTTAACTTTTGTAACTTGGAAATAGGTTAAATTGAAAAATTATATCAAAATATTTACAATATTAATTAAATATTTGTTGACAATTTTTCTAGTCGACTAACAATTTCATACCACATATGTAGAAATTATCATGTTTTAATATATGATTAGATAGTGTTTGTTGAAGTAGAGGTGACATCATTTGTTGAAGGTACGTTAATTTGCTTCTCTCGTAATTTTAAAATATTTTTGAAATAGTAAGAACTCATTTTAAACTGTGTTGCGCAAGTGAAACATCAACATGTTGTAAAAGAACCGATCCAAAAGGACAGCTAGTGGGGGGCATTGGGGATGATGGGGGGAATGGTGGGAATGACGTGAATTTCACCGTACGCCTCCTTGTTTATGCCATTGACAGACTTTATTTCGTACGCCCCCCAAATATTTAGTGCCATTTTGTCCAGATCCTGATGTAATTGTGCTTAATGGAGATAATAATAATAAATAGGTCATGGATCATAGAGCTAGCCTAGAAGGAACGGACATGAACAGGGGGGAGGTAAGATGACTAACTGGCTGACTCTAAATATTATCCCGGTCCTTAATATAAGACATTTTAATTTGTTAGAGGTTTCATTTAGTACATATTAATTGACAAAAAAAAATTTAAAAATATTTCATAACAATTAAGAGAACACAACGAATGCGAAAATATATTTTTAAGATTTTTTCGTCAATTAAAAATATATATTAAATAAAATTTAGAACAATCAAAATACCTTATATTAAAATCCGAAGTGATTTTTTTTTTTCCCAATCCGATGATTCGGTCATATACCGTCATATAGTAGTGCTAAAATTACACAGGACCAGCTGTGCAAAGTTCCATTGGGACTTGTAATTTGTGTACATTTTGCTCTTCTTTTTCCCCCACCCCCCTTAATTTTATGGCTACTTGCATTTGTCTTGTCCTCCAACAACCTTTTAACGTTTCCCACATTGTCTTCAATTTGCTTTACTCTTCTTTCTTTTCCTTTATAGTATTAATTTGTTTAAACAAACTGTGATGTCAAGTTTCGGTCAAGCTAAAACAAACTCTATCTCACCCTCTTTCCTAACATCCATCTAAGATGTCGTATTACTACCTCTATCTACTCTATCTACATGGCTTCTTATTACTAAAACAGTCATCTCTTAAAATAATTTTTCTTCAAAAAATTACACATATCAATAATTATTTGATTGCTAATGTCGCCTTTTCAAATAGAATTTAATAAATAAAGTTTTCCAAAAATGTTCAAATTCCTTATGCATTGTTCATGCGTCCAATTTATAATCTAACTCGTTTTGTTTTTTTTCCAGTGTTGATTTGTACACCGTCTCATCAAAATTACACCTTTTTCGCATTATTTTTCAAGTCAAATAGAAATGAGATTTTTAGTCTCAAATTTTGTAGCTGCAGCACTAGGTTCGTGAGAAATATTCACGATTAGCTCAATTTTTTATTTTTTATTTTTTGTTGAAAGGTTAATTGTATTAATCTATCACAACACATTCAAGTTTGGATACAAGGCTCTCTTTTCTATTACATCTTCCTGCAATATTTTAACTCATGATTCCTATGCTTTCAATATACTCTTTCTAATATGCTCTATCCTTCTTACAGTAAAATTTAACTCCACACCCTACTTCCTGTTGAACTAATATCATCATATCATCTACACTTCTGATTCTAGCTCCATGCATTTCAGCATTTCTCTACTGTCACAGATGATAAACCACAGCTGCACCTGCACTATAGTCAATCTGCTGCTTGACCTTACTCTGGTGCTAAATCTTCCCCATTCTTGACTTCCATTGAGACAAACTGTCTTATATTCTATTACAAATCAACCAGTCCTTAATCTTCTGTAAAAACTGTTGGGAATACCTGCACTGAAAATACAGATGCTCCAAGCTTTCATCCTCATTTCCACACAGCAGACACTTCACAAGCTACTGTATGATGTGCAGCTTCTGTAATCTCTCTAATGTTAATAACCTTCTTTTTAAAGCCAGCCACAGGATGAAGCTGTGCTTAGGTAGGTTATAGTTGCTCCAAATGATAGATGCAGCAGGGAATTTCTGTTCTTCTCCTCTAAACCATCCATAACTAGACTTGGTGCTATCAGTTCCAGTTTTAGCAGCTAATCATTTACCATCCTTAAATCCTGGTTTAATCATATCTCTAATCTTCATCGGTTTTGCTCAAATTTTGTAATCTTTTATATTAAGATTTTATAAAATCAACATGAAAATTGATTTCATATAAATTAGACGATAGTCACATGTAATCAATGATTCTCGCAATATTAATCAGTAACATTATTCGCTGAAATTAGTCAATATTCATAATATTCATCATTGTTTATTTTTTATAGAGTGGATCAAATTAATGGTCTATAATAAAAATTTGTTGTCTTTCATATCGTATAATTTTCATAAAATCAACACAAAAGTTAATTTCACTAAAAATTAGTTAATAGCGATTTTTTGAATATTTATTTAATACAACTGGATACTGTTTAAAAGAATGTTAGTTATATTCATATATGCATTCATTTACATTACATATTACAAATTCAATAATTTTTCCTTCTATAGAGAAAACGTATTTTTTTTATTTGTATTATATTGTGTATAATTACATTTTCACTCACCATGTTCTTAAATTTGATCACTAAACTTTCACATATACCTTTCACTAACCTAAGATCAAATTGAGATACGTAACCAAAAAAAAAAAAAAGATAAACATTGTTGCATTGTCCCATTATCAGTAAGCAGCTACATTTATGTCAAAGTGAATAATAAGTCTAACTGATAGGCTAAAATTCTTTTTAGCAGTGCTCTGTACGGTTCATAAAATTATTTGCCGCCACACACACACACACACACATATATATATATATGTATATGACCATTTTATCCCTCTCACATTGTCGACATTTTTCTTAGAAAATACTAGATTGCCGTTGAAAGAGGCCGCACGGAAGGCGAGCTTCCGACCAACCAGCCCCTCGAATGACCAACCACCCCTAAACAACTCGTAACTACTAATTTGTTCGAGACATGAGACTTAAGGTGGAAGGTTTGAAGAGAATTATGGTTTAGGGTTTAGGGTAAAACTTAAAGGGACAAAATGATCATATTTGGACGGTAGTGAATAATTTGTTGGACGATAAAAAGTGATTCACATTTTTATTCTATCTTGGTCTAATTTTGCTTGTAATTTCTTCAACTTTTTCTGCATTGTCTCAATTTTTATAGGGTTTAGACTTTAGACTTTACTCTTCAGAGTAACTTAAATCAACGTGGTGGGATGTTAAAAAAATGAGTTATTTTCAACAAATGAGTCACACCACACCACACCTAGTAAGCTCCTCCACCAACATCTTTGCTAACCTTTCTTTTGGTTAGCGGACACTTGTATTATTCATTCGCTTCTATGCACATCTATACCGGTCATCCTTACAAAACCCGGGGAAGCGGCAACAGTGTTGAGATGAAAGGCCCCCTTTAATGTTTTATCCGGGCCAGAGCCTAGTGGTATAACAGGCCTTGCTAGGCCTCGTCAACCCATTTACTCTAGGGAATCTTTTTCTTTTGGTGCCGAAACCGATAAACTTCTTTCCAGTTTGCATCGTCTCACTCAGCTTCGTCTTGAAACGATTGACATCCATCCTCACCACGAATTTCCCCGATCCTTACGAGCTACGATTATCACACCCCATTTAGTATTGATTGTTGATATCAATTGGTTAGCCCTTTTTCTTGGAAACTGTGTTCCAACTGAATTTATTGGAGTCATTTCATTGATTTTGGACTTGGGGTTTTTCTCTTCGGAAGTAGAAGAAGAAGATGGTGGTGCGACTGGTCGTCCCACCAGATAATTGTTGGTGGCGGGGGTGGTCCAATTCCAAGCGCTTTTACTGTCACACAAGTCCGGTCAGGCCTCGGATTTTGGTTTCTTCAACTAGTACCAACAATGATTCTGCTGCTGGGGGCTTGCGTGTTTTTGTTGTGTCTGACCTGCACACCGACTACTCCGACAACCTGAGCTGGGTGAGGGATTTGTCAAAGAAGCGTAAGAAGCCTAACAATGATGTCCTCCTCGTTGCCGGCGACGTGGCTGAGACTTGCCAAACTTTCGAGTTAACCATGTACCTTTTGAAGCACTGTTTCCACCGTGTTCTTTTTGTTCCTGGAAACCACGATCTTTGGTGCCGCCGGGAGAATTCTAATGCTGTACGTCACATTCCATTCTGCTCATTTTCCCTTCCAAACTTACTCTGTTTTGCGTGTCGGCGAGGCATAGTTTCTATTTACCTTGACTGCTTAGATTTCAAATGCCATGATTGTGTGTTGTAAGTTTCCAAGTTAGTCATTGTATGTAAACTAAAATGCCGCTATTTTTTTTGGGGGGTTGGAGATTTTTCGCTTAATCAGAGCTAGCTTAGGTTCAAACAGCCAGACTTGTCTTAGGAAATTAGAGCGCTAACAAAGAACTGCAGGCATTTCTTAGGTAAGTTCGATATCAATATTTTGGCTCTCCTTATTTCCCTCATTATGTTCCATGCTCTTTCTCCATTCAGAGTATATGAGACGATTTAGACTAGTTTGCTTTTTCAGACACGATAAAACTATTTGGCATTGTTTCCAGTGTTTATTAACAAAGAACCCCAAAAAAAAAAAAAAAAAAGAGGGAATAAAGTCGTCGTTCTTTCAGTAGATGTCATGAACTTTATTGGTTTTTCAATGTCGATTTATGAGAAGTTACTGCTGTTGACTCTGCTTCTTATCTGTGCAGTGCGATTCTCTTGAAAAGCTGGACAAACTGTTTGACACTTGCCAAAGGATTGGAGTCGAAACCAAACCGGTGGTGGTTGATGATTTAGGAATTATTCCTTTGTTCTCATGGTACCATGAGGTGAATATATGCAACTTTCATATTCCAGTTATATCTGTATATAAAAGTTTCAATCATCGCACATATTTCGCTTCAAATGGTTTTGCTGCAGAGCTTTGACAAAGAAATGGACATAAGTGGCTTTCGCCTTCCGCCTCTGGAGATGGTGATTCACTCTCTCTGTACTACTCGTAAGCAATTTTTTGAATATTGTGATTGACATTTTGAGTTCGGGAATTTGTTGGTTGGCTAGGTCAAGAAAATTCTCTTGCAAAATCATGACCAAGTATCTTTCATGAACCTCTCAGTCACACCTTGCTTAAAGCTTAAATTTGTTTATTACAGAATCATGGTAGACTAACACATAGCATTTAGGCATATGCTTGGCATCTATCATTGATTTGCCTTTCCATCTTTCATGCTTATGCTCTATACCTTCCGTTGTTGACAAGTTGGTGCTATGGTGGAGTTTGTGTATGTGTATATGTGTATGCCTCATAGCTATGCATGCAAGTTTTCCTTCAATTTTGTATCACATGTAGACTGTTATATCCATTTCCACTTATGAGCTATCTGACGATATTTAGGCATGTAAAGACTTCCATGCATGCAAATGGCCTGAAGGGATTAACGAGGCAGAGAACTCTCTTGCGTTGTTCTTTGATGTTATGAATGGCAAGAATCACGATTTAGTTGAAGAAATTAAACGGAAATGCAGAGTAGTAATTTCTTTCTCTCATTTTCTTCCGAGGTCAGTGAATTTCTTGGTTGAATCCTTCTCTCCATATTGCTCTGAGGTGATGTTCTGAATTTAGTTTGGGTTTGAGCATGGGTAAATCTAGATGGAAGCCATCTTCCGACATTGACAATTGTCTACAATGATTGCAAAACTTCACATTCTTATCCCATTAGTAAGTAGTATGTTAGAAGCCTAGTTAGAATAGCCAAGCTTTTCTGGAGTTGGCATTTGGGGGAGAGCAAAAGAAGTACATTTTTTAATTTCTATGCAACACTCACAAGAAGCATGTAGGATCCCTTTCTGTTTTGTTTTCCTGGGTCATTTGCACACTGATATGTGCTGCCCTCTTGCTGTTAGTTCCTTATATTAATGCCGAGTACATTACAGGCAAGAGCTGTGCCCAGAAAAGAGAATGCTTTTCTACCCTAAGCTTCCCAAAATAATTGGCTCCGACTTTCTTGAATCTCGATTGAGATCCATACATAGAGATAAAGGAAGTGCATATGCTTGTCATGTCTTTGGTCATACTCATTTCTGCTGGGATGCTGTGCTAGATGGTATCAGGTTGGTTACTTAAATGTCACTAAACTATATCACCATTACTCGAACTCTTTTTTCGGTTTCTAAGATCAATGGTGGTGTGTGCCATGCGCAGGTACGTGCAGGCCCCATTGGCTTACCCAAGAGAGAGGAAAAGGAGGATGAATGGAGGGGAAGACTGGCTGCCTTTTTGCATCTACCATAACGGCAAGCTTGCGCCGCGCCTCTCTCCTTGTTACTGGTCTGATTATTATGATCATAACCCCCGAGCGCCCGAATTTACAGAGCTTGCTCCCTGGGTTGCTAGATTTTATTCAAGATCACCATCTTGATTCGATTGGGGGCGTCATATTTCTGTGTCCTTTGTTTTGTTGTTTCTTTTTTCCTTTCCCCAAAACAAATGAGAGCCCAAATTGTGTATAACAAACTGATAAGGATAGTACCTTATTAAATCAGTATATGGAATGGTGGCAGCTTCTTTCATTAGCAGCTATACCGCAGATGATATTCCTAAGAAAATTATTGGAAGTTGAAGCATACATAAAAAAGACCAAATATCCAATTGCTCTTTATTACAGTATCTCCAAAACACACAGACAATCCACTACAACACATCAAGAGCTTAACAAACTTGGATGGTATCAACTAAAGCGGCCTGATTACAAAGAAGAAATTTGATGCATTCTTAGCTTTAGCGACAGTAACATGCTACACTAGTAATCCTCTGGAGCCAAGGGTTGGTGATGGGTGTGGTGTGGGGGCTGATCCGCAGCGTGTATAATACCATACTCGTAGATGAGGCCAGAGAGAGCGGCACCGATAAAAGGGCCCAGCCAGTAGATCCAGTGATTCCTCCATCTCCAACCCACCAAAGCAGGACCAAAGGCCCTGGCGGGGTTCATGGATGCTCCTTCGAAAGGTCCCCCAACCAAGATGTTAGCTCCCACCATGAAGGCAATTGCAAGGGGGGCGATGGTGCCGAGGCTGCCCCGTTTGGGATCAATGGCCGTGGCGTACACAACGTACACCAGTCCAAATGTCAGAACGACTTCCATCAACAGTGCATTCAGGTTCCCCACTCCAGCTGCAACCGAGAATCCAATTGGCCTCTGCATGCATGTAGTAGATCATCAATCAATCACTCAATCAATTCCCAAGTTTATTAGTATATACCAAAAGCAAATGATGAAATACATAATCAACACCAAGATAATCAATCAATCAATCCAATCCGGGTTAGCGCATAACATTACCATTCCATCGGTAGTGATCCTGAGTAAGAGAGATGCCACAACCGCTCCCAAAAGCTGAGCCACCCAATAGTAAATAGCCCGAAGAAGGGAGACTCTCCCACCCACAAGAGCTCCAAAGGTGACAGCAGGGTTGATATGTCCACCCGACACGTTCATACTGGACGCCACCGCTGCAAAGAAGGCAAGCGCATGCGCCAGTGCAACCACCGCTAGCCCCGAGGCTCCGAGTCCGCCTGTCTCTCTGTAGTACATCCTATCTGGGCTCCGCACCATGTCTGTCATCATCATCATCATCATCATCATCAATTCTCAATCCATCAACTCCATCATACTCTTAAAATTCCAGATTTTAAATTTTAACAAGAATCCATGCATGCTTGCTTATTAGAAGGGGAAAACAAAATAAACATCATAGCATAAAAATTACAATAATTACCAAGAGCAAGGATGGAGCCTTCCCCGGCGAAAACGAAGATGAAAGTGGAGAAAAACTCAGACAAAGTTGCCCTCATAGAGTCGGGGTGGGTGGCCTCCTCGGCCCCAGCAAAAGCGTACCTCCGGCCAGCCGGTCTGGTGCTCATCATGGTTCTCAACAACAATTGATGGGATCAATTTGGTATTCTCTGTGTACAAGCCAAGGGGTCTCTGTTCCTTCTCTTGGGCAATGTGGGGCAGATTAAATTAGATATATAAAACTCAATCCGCAAGATATATATACTCTCGATTAATTTCAATTTTTATCACCAGACAAATGAGAGCATGCAGAATTTCTTGGATCCTATGTATGTAAACATATATCTACCTCGTACCAAATGTGACCAAGTATGTTGAAGAAGTATGTAGTAGTACATTAGTGCTGAGGAAGCAAATGGGAGGAGAAAGGGGGCCGTTTAAATGTTTGGCTTAGGGAGGGGGAAGTGGTGGACACTTGGGAGATGAATTGCTGGTAAAGTGACACGTTGGTTCTGAGTTGTCTTCCCCCCAACACAAACACCGTTTCAATCCTTTGCTGTGGGCTGCTATCGTCTATCCTCTCTTACTCAAATTCCTCTAAATTTCAATTTGCTACACCCTTCTCTCGTCGTCATCTGCAATTTCAGTTTTCCTCTCATTTATCTCATGCGTGCATATGCTTGCCTCATCATCACCGCATCCATATTTCATTATCTTATGTTGTTAAACTCGGCTCGGCTCAATCGGTTCCAGAACCCAATATCACACCCGCCCCAGCTAGTATAGAAATTTGTTTAACCTCTGTTTAGTAGACGGAATTGGGAGCATTAAATTGGGATTTAAAGGATCTAATATTAATTCTTCTGTTTGTTTGGCCAAATGTGGGAAGTTATGAATATAGAATCTCAACTAGATGCTTGGATCTGCCCGTAAAAATTATTTTTATTAACACATTTATTTATACTTTTATAATTTAAACATGTAGAGTCTAAATAAAAATACACATGGAGACAGATCCTTAATAAAGTAGGTAAGGCATATCTGTAATATTTGAATTTGAAACAATTAATAAAACATTGTAAACAGAAATCCAGTTTATTTGTTACACTAAAGTCCAAGTTCTCATTACATCATGTTATCCTTAATAATTTTAGCCTAAATCTATATATAATGTGTCTTTGAGTTCTCAAATTTTAAATCAATTATTAGTATTGCTATACAGACCATACCACTTGCTCTCAGTCAGTTGTTGATGGAGGACCATGTATTAAACCATGACGATGCTTCTTATTGGTCTGTTGATTGGGGAGAGTACACATGTACAATTGATATAGATTATGGAGAAGAAGAAGATGGTGATCGCATTATTCGTGGAGGTACTGAATGGAAAAAGATGTTTTCTGATCATGACAAAATTTTGGTCGAAGCACAATGGACAATTTTAAAGTATGATGGAAACTTGCGTTTTGAAATACAGTTTTTTAAAGAAAATGGAATTGAGATTGAAGGCCCTATCACTGTTTTGCATGAAGACCGTTTCATGACTGTTATTGACGATAATCATATTGTACAAAAAATAATTGCAAGTCCATTGTTTCCTTAGTTACATTTTATTGATATCACTAAACAAAATATTCATTTTTTAAAAAAATTATCGTGCATTTTGTTTATTTTACAGACGATTCCAACAATTTTCTGGAACAGACACAAGAAAATTGTTACTAAAAAAATCGCCAATATACATACGAGAACATGAGTCTATTCGATGGATATAAAGAAATGTTATAACCCCCTTTATATTGGGAAACGAGTGAAGCAAATTAAACTTTATGGGAACTAGATGAATCTACTCAATCTACTCAATGATAATGGATTTCCAAGTGGAAGCCACTTTGAATTTCATCTCAACAGGGATACGGTCCAACCTAGGAAGACAAATATTGATTTCACTTTGAAGATACTCAATTGAGATGTATTAAGATTACGTTTTATTAAATAATGAATTTTTTAAAATGGTATATTTTCCAGACTTATTTAAACTTCTTTTTTACTAATTTCAGGTCCTTGAGTTATACGATCATTTTCTTTCTTACATATTTCATGAACGACTAAAATATCCAAATAGTCCCTTACATTTAGTCCTACTTGAATTTACGTCCCTAACATTAACATTTCATTATCGTAGTCCCAAACATTATGTTTTCAAATTTTTTTGGTCCCATTTCATTGTTTCGGCCACTTTCCGTCCAGCTTAATGTTGAGCAGCCGTTTACGCGACGGAATCAGGGGTATTTTTATCTTTTTAATTCAATTTAAACTTCCATTAAAATTTAAATCATTAAAAATAGTATAAAATTCATATTTTATTATTTAATTATTAAAATATTATTTTATTTATTAATACTAAATAAATATTGTTCAGTATTATTTTCCAATCCAATTTATTCTGCCTTTTCTCTGGGATTAGTTCTTGTTTGTATATCCTTATTCTATCTTCTCTTAAACTCCTACTTTGTAGCTGCTGCGCAGTTACTTATTTATGTAGGAGCTATAAATGTTTTAATCATTTTTGCTGTGATGTTCATGAACGGTTTAGACTATTCCAAAGAGGAAAATCTTTGAAATATTGGTGATGCAATTACTTCAATAGTTTGTACAACTCTTTTTATTTCACTAATTAGTACTATTCTAGATATGTCATGGGACGCTATTATTTGGACTACAAGATCAAACCAGATTCTGGAACAAGATTTGATAACTAATAATCAACAAATTGGGGTTCATTTATCAACCGATTTTTTTCTTCCATTTGAATTTGTTTCAATAATTCTTTTAGTTGCTTTAATAGGTGCAATTGTTGTAGCCCGACAATAGTCAAAATAGTAAATAAGCAATTCACGTATCGACGACTTGGTATATGTGATTCAATCGAATCGATTGAGTTGGTGTTTAGATTGAACTGAATAAGATTGATAAGGAGTTGGTTAATGATGCTCGAGCATATACTTGTGTTGAGTGCGTATTTATTTTCTATTGGGATCTATGGATTGATCACAAGTCGAAATATGGTTAGAGCTCTTATGTGTCTTGAACTTATATTAAATGCAGTTAATATGTATTTTGTAACATTTTCTAATTTTTTTGACAATCGTCAATTAAAGGGGAACATTTTCGCAATTTTTGTTATAGCTATTGCAGCCGCTGAAGCAGCTATTGGATTGGCTATTGTTTCATTAATTTATCGTAACCGAAAATCAACTCATATTAACGAATCGAATTTGTTGAATAATTAGTATTAGTGATACAAATTTCAAACGAATTCCAATAGTCATAAAGGAATTTCTTTGTTTGCTACATTAAGGTATAATAGTGTTTACAAAAATCTAAGAAATCAAAGTATCTTGAATCCTTGTCATAAATCAATCCAGAAGTAAATTCATTAGAAAACTTCTGCTAACCTGTTGATTCATCTGGTATTGAAATCTTAAATTAAATATATATATTAAATTCTATATTAAATATAGGCTTTATTTATAAGCTTACTAGGTTGAAAATTGCTGACATTCAAAATGCATAGATTCAATGTCACATTCAGTAAAGATTTATGATACGTGTATAGGCTGTACTCAATGTGTCCGAGCCTGCCCGACCGATGTATTAGAAATGATACTCTGGGACGGGTGTAAAGCGAAACAAATTGCTTCTGCTCCAAGAACAGAAGACTGCGTTGGTTGTAAAAGATGTGAATCTGCCTGCCCAACCGAGTTTTTAAGTGTTCGAGTTTACTTATCTCATGAAACAACTCGCAGTATGGTTCTAGCTTATTGATACATTCGAGAAAATTTTATTTGAATCCAGTTGAATCCATTTGATTTTTTTACCGACAAACCCGTGCTCAAACAAGTTTGCGCACGGGTTTGTCTGGTCCAAGTGTATCTTGTATTTACCACGAATTATTTTACTTGGTTAACAACAATTGTAATTTTTCCAATATTCGCTGGGTCCTTAATTTTTTGTCTTCCTCATAGAGGAAATAAGATCATCCGGCAGTATACTATATTTATATGCACACTTGAACTACTTTTAACGACTTATACATTCTGTTATCATTGCCAAATGGATATGCCACTAATCCAATTAGCAGAGGGTTATAAATGGATCCATTTTTTTGATTTTGATTGGAGATTGGGAATAGATGGACTTTCTATAGGACTTATTTTACTAACGGGATTTATCACTACCTTAGCGACTTTAGCAGCTTGGCCGGTTACTCGGGATTCTCGATTATTTCATTTCCTGATGTTAGCAATGTACAGTGGTCAAATAGGATTATTTTCTTGTCGGGACCTTTTACTCTTTTTCATCATGTGGGAGTTAGAATTAATTCCGGTTTATATACTTCTATCTATATGGGGAGGAAAAAAACGTCTATACTCAGCTACAAAATTTATTTTGTACACAGCGGGGGGTTCCATTTTTCTCTTACTGGGAGTTTTGGGTATTGCTTTATATGGTTCCGCTGAACCAACATTAAATTTTGAAACATCAGCTAATCAGTCTTATCCTGTAGCCTTGGAAATACTATTTTATATTGGATTTTTTATTGCTTTTGCTGTCAAATCACCGATTATACCCCTACACACATGGTTACCGGATACCCACTGAAAAGCGCATTACAGTACTTGTATGCTTTTGGCTGGAATCTTATTAAAAATGGGAGCATATGGGTTGGTGCGTATCAATATGGAATTATTATCGCACGCCCATTCTATCTTTTCGCCATATTTAGTGTAGGTACATTGCAAATAATCTATGCAGTTTCAACATCTCTTGGTCAACGAAATTTAAAAAAAAGAATAGCCTATTCTTCAGTATCTCATATGGGTTTCATAATTATAGGGCTCGGATCTATAACCGATACAGGACTCAACGGAGCTCTTTTACAAATAATATCACATGGATTTATTGGTGCTGCACTTTTTTTCTTGGCGGGTACCACTTATGATAGACTGCGTCTTGTTTATCTTAACCAAATGGGCGGAACAACTATCCGAATGCCAAAAATATTCACTATGTTCAGTACCTTTTCCATGGCTTCCCTCGCATTACTGGGTATGAGTGTTTTTGTTGCGGAATTGCTAGTATTTTTTGGAATAATAACCAGCCAAAAATTTCTTTTAATCCCCAAAATACTCATTACTTTTGTAATGGCAATTGGAATGATATTAACTCCTATTTATTCATTATCTA